>OU611815.1:10012500-11212500 GCA_914767695.1 Ptilodon capucinus
GAAAATCCTAGCTCGCGGTACTGGTGTGTTCGACGATCTGAACTATATATACAAATTCCCCGACAACATCAAGGGGGTGTAGCGGACCCCGCCAGGCATACCACCCGCCTGGCAGGAAGATCTTCCCTTTACCGCCAAAATTTATAACGCTATTGAATAATCCAAGTCAACGCGGATAAAGTTGCGAGTAGAAGCAAGTTATAAATAAACTAGTTGTCCCCGTTGTTATTTTATATATAGATTATTTTGTGTATGTCCTGACAAGACTCTACTAAATATCATATTTATTTATACGGATCCTCTGGTCCGCAGGCCCCGTACATAATGTACGTGGAGGTGCTGGAGACGGACGGGCACGAGCCGCTGCCGTCGCGCCTGCTGCCGCCCGCCCCGCCCGCGCCGCACTCGCCGCCCATCCGCCACACCAAGAGCGAGGAGAACCTCGTGCCGGAGTGGCCGGCGCTGGCGCTCTACTCGGGGCTGGACGACGGCGACGCCGGCGACTGCTGGAGCCACGACGACGAGGACCTGAGCACGCAGTACCCGCACAGAGCGCCCGCACCCGATAGTCTCTCACAGGTCAGATTCTATAACATTTACGATTTGTTTGATTTGGAAAGAACAGGTTCAAGACTCGTTAAACATTGTTTAAAGATGTATTAAACTCAGTGATCGGCTTTACTTATAAGGTATAATTTAGTTTCATTAAACTCGTTTATCTACCTTACTTAAAAGGTATAATTTATTTCACTCGTTGAATTGAGTGCAAGCAAACCTTAGTTTTAATTAACACGGTTTTGAACATTTCTCCCAAGATATAATCTGAATTCTTTGATGCGCACCGGCTGTCATTCGTTTCGAGTAAAAGTTTGTATCTAGGTCAGATAAGACGCCTAAATTCAGTGATTTCTTAAAACAAATGCGTTGAATTGGCCTGTAGGTCATGCTCACCTTTTAAATGGTCACGTCAAAATCATTGATGCCATATTGTTGAAGAGTTTGCTTTTTTTTTGAGATTCATACGCCATCTTTATCACTGTCATCATCCATTTTTATTTATAATGTGTATTAATTGAATTTGTCCTTGCTATAATTACTCGACATTGCCATAAATACCGCATATCGCAGGTGCAGGCATTCCTCATCTTATTCCATCAAAACATCATCTTGAGTTGCTAATTAAAACAAATTGATTTCTTACTGTAATAGGTAAGCTAATTATATATTGACAATACATTAAACATTACAATCGGAAATTCATACTTTTAATGTCAATAATTGTTCACTAGCAATTTTGTACAAATATTTGAGTATAAATATAATATTACCAAAAATGTAAACTAGTCTCAGTACATGATTCGGGTACATTAACCCAGACAAGGGTCACACACCGCTTAATTAAAAAACAAAACAGCACTGACTTTTTTATAACATGCAATTTACATTACACTTCGCGTGATTTTGCCAGACGAATCGATCAGACGAGCGAACAACTTAATTGTATTCAATATAAGGTTCTGTTCAGCTCATGCAGTGCGAAAGGGCAATGCCGCTTTGAGTGTGAAAGTACCGGGTGACACTATGAGGTCGAAGAAACTAATCGTGTGTCATGTCGTATTATATTAGATGATCGTTTACGTCTAAATAATTTCTAAGAAGGTAGGTATTATACAGTGACCCGTGCTAAACGCACACGATACTATAAAATCAACTGAGGAGGTCCGGAACAAAAGCCGATAATTCCACGTGCATTTTCTTTTTCTGTCCTTCGTAGTACTCATACATACTATACATAACTCAGACCACAGCAAATTTAGTTAAAAACGTATTAAATAAAGCATTATTAGGCTCTAAAGATGGGCAGCCGGGCGAAAACCCGACAAATACAGGTATTCATTTGAGTTTTCTGTAAAAATACGACAAGTGTATTTATCGGTTTTTGTATTCTTTTGCGTTTTTCTGTAAAAATACGAAAAGTGGAATTATCGGTTTTTGTACCGGACCTCCTCAACTAATACATCGCGTCTCTAAATCGATATATTATTGATATGTCTTACCTACGGTTAAGTGTAGAATTTTCTACAAATGTATTAATTTATATTATGCCTTGTTTTGAACAGTACAGTACTTGTAGCATGAGCTCCAAGACAAGTGTTGTCACAGTATATCTTTAGTTTGTCTCTTTCTCTCGTATGAAGTTAGACAGAGAGCATACGAGCGAATTCGTCACAAAGGTCTTGTCTTGACATGCGTGTGATTACCACATTTTAAAAAAAATATTTCTAGTCTATCTTTAAATTACTTTTTGTTTTAACCTCGTTAACTTTAAATGGTGTTGTATTTTAGTCGCTTTTGTTTGTACCAAAACGTAATATCAATTGTACTTGAATATTTGTTTTTATTGTGGAATTTGAACAAGGCTTGTTAATTTTATTTGAGAATCTAAACCAAATGTTTACACTTACTATGTGTAGTAATTTATTTGTAGGTATCTGAAAAATACTTTAATCATTTTATAGGTTTCACATAAAACTCACAAAATGTTCGTGGGCGATCGTGAGCAATAAAATTACTTTTACGATCGAGGAAGATTAAAAGTGGGTTTTATATCGGCTGTTATGAAACCTATCTTAGATTGATGGGTGCTTGTTAAACTGGAATGGGTATTAATGAATATGGGACATTGTTTATAGGTACAATAGTACCGAGACCATGGGGAAACGTTCCAGTAACTAAAAGATTGAAAGTTAAATTAATATAGGTGTATGTAAATGTGTAAAAAAAGCTATAAAATTTAAACAATCAAAAATTACCGGGATAAAAATAAATCAAAATACTTAGTGTATAAATTTAAGTGTCAAATTATTTGTTAAGCAATTATATTGCATCCCTTGTGTGTCATTAGACATGCAGGCTCACCATGACCCTGTAGAGATAAGTTTCAACTATACTGTCTGAATTGCCGAGCAAATGTCACATCTAGCTATGGCTCGTTGAATAAGGGCGATTTGACGTCATTTTCTCGAAACGGTGTGTAACCAGGCAAGGAGTGAGCCAGGTTGGTGGACTATGGCCCAAAAATCTCCCTCGTAATGAGGGAGAAGGTGCTCGTGAGAATAGACTCGCCCCCCTGTCGGCGAAGTGTGGGCGCACTGTAGTGCACCTCTGCCTACCCTTTCGGGGAACACAGGCGTGATGTGTGTAACCAATGTGGATGTATGGTCAGGTGTCAGCGGTGTCGGCGCTGTCGACGTCGTCGTGCGGGTCGCGCGAGTCTGTGGCGGTGGGCGCGGGCGACGTGCGGCGGCGGCTGGCCGACGCCACGGCCGCGCCGCCGCCCAACGCCTTCCGACACGACCCCGCCGACCCCTCCGCCACCGCGCTCAAGGTACGCACTACACACACCACACTACATTACTACACGCACACACTATACAGGGTTTATCAGAAGTCCGGAATAATAGTTTAGGTACGGTAGCTAATATGTAGATGCAAATTGAAGGCATCTAACTATCATAGTTTTTGAGTTAACAGTCCTTTGAAAACTTGTCACTTTCAAGTTTTGTTTTGTGGCCTATTCAACAGTGCTGAATTCATCAACGAGCGATGACTACTGATATTAAAACAAGAAACTTGAATATTTCGCATAGGACTTGAGATATTTAACTTCTGAAACACCGTGTATATGCGACTACTTTGCTACACTTCAGAATAACGTTTAATTACAGTTACTGTTTATTCTTATTTTCATTAACTAACTTCCTTTAGATTTCAAAAAAGTATTTCAATGCTAATTTTATTAGCACCAATCTAAACTATTGTTGTGCCAGCCATATCCCACCCACTCATAGTACTAATGTATGAGCGAGACAGTACTATTCTTAAAACTGTCAAATTTTGTTTGTAGTTTTTACACAATTATTAAAGATAAAGATAAAGATAGCCTTTATTGCTGAAGTTTTACAAATTATTTTATATTATATATTTATATTTTATTTATCGGCAACTGCAGCTTGTCTCTTGACATAGGCCTCCTCCAAGTATTTCCACTCGTCTCACTCCCCACAATTATTGGTGAACCTTAAATAAATAAATTAAATACACAATAGAATTGGCATCTTGGTCGAATTTGTTTAACGGTTAACTTTTTTGAAAGACCAAATTGTATTTTGTAACAAACATAGTATTTCGAAATAATAACTATAACTATCCAATGTTGTAAACCCGTTTTGGTGTTGATATTAAGTGTCAGTGAAAAAAACTTAGGGCGATTGGATTTCCATAATTGTGTTCTATAGAACAAATGCGTTCTAACATCGTCCATCCATTGTTAGGAATCTTGGGAGAGTAAATTAGCTCGAATGCGGTGTTCGTCCCCGTACGGCGCGCTGAGCGGCTGGCGGCTGCTGGGCTGCATCGTGAAGGTGGGCGACGACCTGCGGCAGGAGATGTTGGCGGCGCAGCTGCTGCGGCGCCTGCAGGCCGCCTGGGCCGCCGAGCGCGTGCCGCTCAAGCTGCATCCCTACGAGATACTCTGCCTCGACAAGGAGTCCGGACTAATACAGCCGGTGAGTCCTACTAAACTATGTATGACATTCTTACATTCATCGGCTGCACCCTCTGCTGCTCGCGTTTACTTCAACGATTCTTGAAATATGTCTGTGGTAGTCAAAGTTGGCAAATGTACTGTAGCTCACTTTGCATCCAACTTTGGCATCGACAGACGATATAGTTGAAGGATCGGCGTTCTGTAAAAGAAGTGACATGTTTGGGACTCGCGACACCTTATGGTTAATGTTGCGACGCCTTAAGCTGCTTTCAGTCTACGCTATAATATATAGCACAACAATATCGCGCACAGCAATGAACGTGTCCATTACAATGTATGTTGTGCTATGAGCTATATACTATCATATTATAGCGTAGTCTGAAACCCGCTTTAGTGTGAGCGTCGCGAAACGTTATAATTAGCGTCGGGACGGATTGTAGTAAGCATCGTGACACCACATAGTCGCAACGCTGTTTAGTGAACGTCGTGATGCCTTATAAGGTAAGGTAGCGTTGAATATTTGAGTTGCAAATCTGAACGTGCTTAAATGTAGGGTTAGAATCCGGAGACGATAGCGGCGCAGATGTATACGTTGTACAACAAAACATGACAATAGCGTGATATCCCGGTCCAGGTGCTGAACTCGGTGTCGCTGCACCAAATCAAGAAGCAGTCGGGCAAGTCGCTGCGCGCGTGGCTGGAGCTGGAGCACGGCCCGCCCACGAGCGAGGAGTTCCTGCGCGCGCAACACAACTTCGTCGAGTCCGCCGCCGCGTACGCGCTCACCAGCTACCTCTTGCAACTCAAGGACAGGTCTGTGCCATTCACATCATCATGACTTTTTATAACATGTTTTTTTAACTGGAATAAAATGAGGAATAGCTGCACCTGCGATTAGCGGGTATTTATGCCAATGTCAAGTAATTAATAGCAATAATAAATTTAATTAATACCTACATATTTTTTAAACAATAAAAATGGGTTATGAACTTGATAGAGATGAACTACATAGTAAATTAAATAAGCCGAACATCCCAATATGTTACCATCATGTCTACATTGTATACCATCATCATTAATAGACAAAAAAATTATAGACGCACGCTAAATTTATTTATTATTATTATTTTTCTACAGTGCCATTCAAAAAAACTTTGTATAGTAGATTGAAAAAGCGGGGAAAGCCAAGTGCATAAGAAGTTAACAATATAGTTTCGTCATGATCGTTTTAAATTCTAACTCTTATTTCATCTGCAGAACATACATATAATACCAAAAATAATGATCTTTTGACATGTGTTTTTTTCTTTGCTTCAGGCATAATGGAAATATTTTGCTGGATAGTGCGGGTCACATCATCCACATTGACTTTGGATTTATCTTCTCAATATCACCTAAGAATTTAGGATTTGAGAGCTCGCCATTCAAGGTAAGAACTGTTTAATATAAACCATTTCACTTTACACGCGAATAAATACATTATTGTGTTAATCACATAAAGAACTTTGCAAATAATTAAAAATAGTATTATACTTAGACATTACTGAACAAATAAGTTTGTCACTCTGGTTTGTCACTGTGAAATGGTTTACCAATAGAGAACCGATACGGGGTATTGATGAGATGCAAATTACAGGTGACAAAGTTCATTTTTGCTTAGCAATACTAATCTCGCTCTCGAGCCTACTACCGAACCACAGTATCGTAGGAAAAAAGGGTTATCTCTGATGTCAATTTGTGAATAACTCTTTTGCTGTTACATGACGTTAGCTTACCTTTTTATATTTACATTTTTGTGCAGTTGACACCAGAGTTCGTGGAGGTGATGGACGGCGAGAACTCTGACATGTTCCAGTACTTCAAGATACTGATACTGCGCGGACTCATCGCCGCTCGTAAGCACTGCGATCAGATCATACACGTCGTGGATCTCATGCGAATGGGTATGTGGTGAATGCATTTATTTAATTTAATAATAATACATCATCACGCCTGTATTCTCCGAATGGGTAGGCAGAGGTGCGTCCACACTTCGCCGATGTATTTTGGTCCCAATGTAATAGGGGGCGAGCCTATTGCCATTATACCGGGCAGATTCCCCCTCAATACGAGAGAGATTTGGGCTATAGCCCACCACGCTGGCCCAGAGCGGGTTGGTGAACTTCACACGCCTTTCTATAGACGTGCAGATTTCTTCACGATGTTATCCTTCACCGTTCAGCAAGTGGTAATCATTGTTGAAAATGACATTTACACATGAAAATTATCTCTGGGGCCCGGGATTTCAACTTGCACCCCTTACAATCAAGGCAGGCGTTCTTGCCCACGAGGCTACCACTGCTTATTTATTAGTCTTTAATACGTTAATAAGCAATTTTTTTGACTTTTGAGAATACGAAAGGGTTCTTAAATGGCTTTTGCAAACGAAGTGTATTTTGCGACGATAATTTTAATAGTATGTCTATTGCTTCATTATGCACTTACTAGCTGGGTTCGCGGCTTCACCCGCGCTTATTGTTTCTGTGTCGTAGAGTGATAATATATAGCCTAAGTCGAATTGAGAAACCTCCTCCTTTTTGGAAGTCGGTTAAAAGTAGCCTCCTTTCTCAGGCTCTAGACTATCTCTGTACCAAATTTCATTTAAATCGGTTCAGTAGTTTAGGCGTGATTGCGTAACACACAGATAGACAGAGTTACTTTCGCATTTATAATATTAGTAAGGATTATGTTATGCACTTACAACATACTTGTTTGTATTGAGCTCTTCCTAATGCAACTATTTTCAAAGGAAACTAAACTTAAGATTCTAACCTAATATCACTTATGACAATTATAGCATAGTCCACATACAGCATAGGGTTTCTGGGCAGAATCCCTGTCGTTGACCCCGCCACGCGTCTCGATTTTAGCGTTCAACGCGGTAACATGTCGACATGTTATCCGGTGGATAAACGTGTCGAATTTACAGAACGTTATGATCCATTTACACTGATATATTGTAGCACATCTCTGTTTTGGAAAAATCCCATTGTAATTTGTTCCAATTTTTATGCATTTAGATGTAAATATGAGTACTACTACAACCTTTTTAATGTCCCACTGCTGGGCACAGGCCTCCCCTCAATGCGAAGGGGATTCAGGCTATAGTCCACCACGCTGGCCCAGTTCGGGTTAGCAGAATTCACACATCTATCGAGAACTAGTTAAGTTCCCTCAGACTTGCGGGTTTCCTCACGATGTTTGCCTTCACTGATCCATAGCAAGTGATAATCTCGGATGAAAATGAGATTCGCACATAAATCCCAGAGGTGCGAGCCGGGGTTTGAACCTGCACACTTTGATTGTAAGGCGTGCGTTCGACCACTGGGCTACCACTGCAAATATGAGTAGTAGATGTGGTAATATAGCGTATGTGTGTGTGTGCAGGCGGGCAGCTGAGCTGTCTGCGCAGCAGTGGTGCGGTGGCGGCGTTCCGCGCGCGCTTCCACCCCGCGCGCACCGAGCCGCAGCTGCAGGCGCTGGTGGAGCGGCTCGTGCACCACGCGCTGCACTCGCTCTCCACCCGCCTCTACGACAACTACCAGTACTACACCAACGGGATCCTCTAGCTCTACTCTACCATACAGTCGAAAATAGATTCTCTCTCGATCCTTCGACCGCCGGAGAAGTTGGCGACGGCGGTTGGTCATAGAGCCGCGCTCGCGCCTTTCACACTATATAGGTAATGTTTTGTCAAAAGAGAAATGCCACATGGGGTGTCATTTTTATTTCCGCTCCTGTCTATTTGATTCGATAAAAATCTGCGAATGTATTCTTACTTTTTTATAAATTAGAAGCTCGACCCACGAGGAGGAGGCAATTTTCTCGCATGATCGATCATGTTCCCCCCAAATATTTTGCTAATACCGAGTATTTAATAACAACAACAAATTACTCCCTTTTTTACGAAATTAGATAAAATTATTTCCTTCACTGCACTGTCGGTTATAATTGACATATCGATAGGAAAGTGGCGCACCACTACACCTTTTCGATTAGGATCCCAAGTGCAAGCCAGTATGCAATGTCAACAAAAAAATGGACTGTACCATGTCTTGGTATTTGCCGCTTTCTGGTATTCGACAAAATTTACTGTTTGTCAGTAAAAAGGACACTATTTTGAATTATGATCATCTGAAAATTGTTCATCAGTAATTATGCGGACTGTACCTAAATAAAGTTCGTCTATCAAGCTATAGCGCCCGTGAAGCATTGCACACCCATCAATATACATAAATACACAATGGCGGCAGCAATAAAAAAAACAATAAAGACAATATAATATGCGTGTAATGTGTCACGGCGGCTTCATGTGTTGAGAGTGTACTGATATTTTGCTTTAGTATATCTTGCCCCGCTTTGAAAGATCTTTTTATCATAGAGTTACACGACGTTTCTATGATAATTCTTTGACTGCGCGAGATTCTAACATACGCGGAAACGGTTTACACAGTGAGTTATATTTGTGTCATGTACAAGCTTATCAAGTTACGTAAACAACCTAATCTCAAATAAACAATGGAAAGTCTATTGTTGCTACGAATGTTGTATAATTTGATTTTATATTGTCTGTTACGTAGCTTTTTATGCGAATGTGTCACAGATAGGTTATCTTATATGGTCAATTATATTGATGTTTGTTCAGTCATTGCCAGCAGTCAAAGGATTATCAACTTTATCATTACATTTGTTAAGTAATCTTATCTCATGTTATTTTTAGAATATTATCGGCTATTTTAGTTCTTGGTAACACTACTTGTTCTTACGGCTGGTGTTGGAATTCCAACATTAAAATTTATTAAATTCAAGTTTGTCCCAATAATATGAACTTGTAGTAATAAAAATGTACGCGAGTTTGGTTTGCATGTAAATTATAGCTTCACGTAGTTTTTGTAATGTTTAGTGCCATAATCCACTGTACCTTTTTATCAGCCTTGTTTGCTCAACCCTTACTCTTTATCATTCATATTCGACCCGTCCACTTTAGAGAACCTTTAATGTAAAACCGCTGTGTAAAAAAAAAAACATCAATAGATCGACAGACAATATTTTCATGAATAATAATTATTACTGTGCAAATAGAATGTTTAATAAAATTGGAATAAAAAATGTAAATAAAATGAAATTATGATAATTTTCGCAATGAGAAGACTGATTGTTCAGGCATGAAAAGTGGTCTAGATTTAGGTTTCTTAGCCGTTTAAATTTAAGTTTTAATCCTGTGTGTACACTGAAGAGGTGAATGTTGTAACGAATTGAATATACCGATGACATGAATGGGACGATAATGCCAAAGGAATGTGTAAAATATGGCATTGTTTTAGATATAAAATATGTTTTAGGTTATTACAAAAATCTTATTGTTACAAGTCCAACGCTAGATAGGATCGGAAACACCAAAATAGGTGTATATAATATAAATATACGTTTTACTATAACATGTATGAATAAGGGGTTATTGTTATTCTGTGTTGTCTGGGCATTTGCCACTAGATAGGTAATAGTAACGAATTGTACTATTGAAATTGAATTGAGTAAACGTTGATAAAATATTGTCTCGTATCATTGACCTGTATTACATGTGTAGGGTATATTAAATTGGAGTGAGATTGTTGCCAAATTTTATAAATAAAACGTCTATCTCTGAATAAAATGCTTCTATTTGACATCATTCAATGAAGGTGAGATTTTTGGTTAAAGATATTTTGTGGTCTTGTTTAAATTAGGTAATGGCACATTCTGGACCGCCACACTTTAAAGACGTAACAAAATTTGATTTTGGAAATTCCTTGCGCGATGTATGCATTATCTAAATACACGTATATTAGCAAAGTTATATGGAAAATGAGACAGTGCAATTAAGAAACATATAGGCAAGTTAATCCATTGTAGACAAAACTACAAGTTTGAAGAAATTTTGATCACTTTAGTACAAGACTTCAGCAATAACATTGTAATTGTATCATAATTTTCTATACATTTGAGAGAAAAGGTGTACCTATTTAAAAAAGCATTTTATTTAAGACGTCACACTTGGTACCTATACTTTTACGGCCTACACCCACATAAAGGTTGAATTTCTGTAGTAAAATCAAGGCGAACTAGTGTCATTGAAGGATTTTCGTTGAAAATTGTGCTTCTATGAGACTATACAATTGGCAAAATATATCACGCGCATGTGGGCGTAGGGCTTAATTCTTCGTATTTTACGATTGTTTACTAGTTAATAAAAGTGTCAAGTTTTAATTGACGCATTTTATACTTACGTATTTTGGTCAGTTAACATTATAGCGCGTAGAATGAAGATGGAGTGAGAGTTCGCACTCGACAAAAATACGTCACCAACTAAACCATTGAAATGTGAACTTTATTACAGTGAAATTACAGTCAAAACTTACAAAATTGCCGTCACGCGCAGTGAACTGCTTTGAATTCAAAATTGTACTGTATATATTACGGTATAGAACTCACATTTCAATGCTTTTCTCGATTGGTGAGTTGTAACAATGTGCGAACATTTCATTGCTTAGGAAAAGTCAATGTCTGCAAAATTGTTATGACGCGTGTTGTTGTTTACAATGTTAACTGATCATATAATCGCGCTAATCATATTTTATAATATAAATAATATAAATTAAACTGCCTTTCAGCTTTGAATCTAGCCTTAATCCATATTTATTATTAATGTGTGTGTGGGTGAACTTTGTTATATCACATACAAGAATTAGATAGTATGACGTACCTTTAAATATTTTGTCATCTTATTGTTTAAATAAATGTTTTTGCTTGTGGTATATAAATTATTCCGTTCAAATATATATATAACAAAATGTCCGAAACTATAACATACTCCTTGAAATTCGTTATTTATCATCGTGTACAGATAATTGTAAGTAGGTACTATAATGTTTATGGTTTATCTTTTTTTTTTTAATATACATAATCATGATTTTTCGTATGTCTTTTATTCTATCTAACCTGCATAACTAGCACGTGCGCGAAGATAAGACGTATGTCCCTGATTATGTCGAACGGAGTCGCTCTCTTACTTCAGTAATTCAAACAATTATGTCAACACAAAGTAATGATGTCACACTAGCTAAGCCATCTGACCAATCTCACTAGAATCGGACCAATGATTATGCCATGCCGTGAGTAAAAAAAGAAAGTCTATTTGTAAGTAAATAAAGTTTATTTTACCGCTCACTTCTTCCTCTTCTTTTTGCCGGTCTTGTGTTTGAGTTTCTGTTTGATCTTGTCCTTGCGCAGGCGCTCTTTCACGATTTGCTGCTTGTTTCTGAACTCCTTCGACTTGGCCTCCGCCGATTTCTGGGCGACGCGCTCGTTGTGCTTCACCCAGTGGGGACGGAATTCGGACACTACAAAAAAAATATAATTATCATTTTATCATCTCTCCCAAGAAAATGTAACTGTAAAATATATGCTTCAGGGTGTTGTCTAGAAAAGATTACTGCTAAATTTGAATATCCGACCGAAGCCGAAACAACCTACGGCCATAGCCGAAGCAGGTTTAATGACCCTAAGAAATTCAGTTCTAGATTGGCATTTTTTATTTATATATAGAAAGTTATAACAAATTAACAGTGTGGCCTTAAGGAACATTTTGTACAGAGCAATGCGGATAGCATACGTGGTACGTTAATAATTAAATATATTGAAGCATGCATAAATTAGGGCATTTATTTGTAGATTTGATTTGCCGATTTCAAAAAACCTGAACAAACAAAAACTTGCATTTTTTTATAGATAAATCCTTCAGGTTTGGAAAACTATCCATTGCGTTACAGAAATTGTGAAACGAACAGAAGTATAATTTGTGCTTTCTTCAAAACATTACCATGTACACGAGTTTAGTTTCAAACAAGGTGACATGGTATACATTGGTATAGTTATACTAAAACTACAGCCCTTTTAACGACCCATTGCTGGGCACGGTCTTCCCCTCAATGCGAGGGAGATTCAGGCTATAGTCCACCACGCTGGCCCAGTGCCGGTTGGCAGACTTTACACATCTATCGAAAACTAGTCAAGTTCCCACAGACGTGCAGGTTTCCTCACGATGTTTTCCTTCACCGTCATACAAAAGGATCATAATAGTAATATCCCATCTGTTAGTATTTCCATGGGGTGCCATACCTGGTTTCTTCCTGTTGTTGTCTCTGGGCGTGTCGTCGTCGGAGCCGGCATCAGGCGCGTTCCGCTTGCGCCAGTCGCGGTACCGGCCGCTGTGGTACGACGCCGGCACGCGCCCGCCGCTCTCCGTGCGGATCATCTTACGGCCGCCATCCTACATACACAACATTATACAATCAATACAAATCCTCTAATTGTCGCCGCCAGCAATTACGACCCAGACCCCCCGCGCACATCATCAACACACGACGCCGCCGTCCGCAGCACGTGTTGATTGATCCTCCCGACACTATCACTGCTCTTCTCGACCCGGGCGTCGAGAGGGCCACCAACACACCTACACCAGCCTTAAACAGACACCGATCTCGCCGGCGAGGTCGAGGAACCCCCTCTCCCGCTCGTAGGTGCATATTTGCACCTACGAGTGTAGTCACTCCCTCCCCCCTCACGGTAACTGCCCAAGCCGAGGTCGTGCCCTCTGTGGCGCCCTTGAGCTAGTTGCCACTCTTTTTCCGCCCTTAAGGCCTTCGTTGGAGTGCACTCTGCGCTCGCCACTCCTCCAGTGAAGCTGTAAAGGCCAACTCACGGCCAACAGCGCAGGCCATTAAAAAAAAAAGCGCCCGGGACCCGCCCGACCAGTGATAACTTACACTAATCTAAGTTGAACTAGTTTAATGTATTCATCGACGCATGCATTGTGAAACTTGACGTGTACACTGAGAAACTGTTGATGAAACTAATGTCACGAAACTACTTTCACGCCACTAGTTTCGTAATGTAAGTAGGGCTTCATTGTTGGTGAATATTTATTTGTCACGTACCGGGTCGACGTGCACCATCTTCTTCCGCTTCCGGTCCCAGCGCAGCGTGTTCCGCTGCGAGCGCTCCGCCTCGCCGCTGTCCACGCCCAACTCGAGCTGCGCAGACGACGCGCCCGCATTGAAGTTCACCGCCATACTGTACAAGATGATAGATTTAATTATTATTATTACCTGTTAACTGCGACTTCGAGAAAATAAAAGGAGCAGAATCAGAATCAGATTTTTTTTATTCATGTAAACCAATACAGGCACTTATGAATCGTCAGTAAAAAATAAATGATATTAATAGTATCTCTACCACCCATTCAGAATGCATTTCCTATGGAGAAGAATGGGCAAGAAACTCCATGGTTGCATTTTTCCAATAAGGATTTACATGTTATTTGCATTACAATGTGTTTTCTTAATTAACAATTATACAATATAAAGTTAATGAGGCTATACAATCTCTAAGTCTCAATAGCCTAAGAAACTTCTTATAAAATCAGCTATCTGTCAGTGAAAGTCCTCTCAGAATGCGAATAGCCCTTCAGGAGATTACCCCGAACAAATATTATAGGCAAACAATATTATAAGTGCACATCATTCATTAAAAAGCTGTAATTTGACAATACAACTGGCCCTGTAGCATGACCGTGTAGACATAAGTTTTATCTCTATCAACTGTCAGATTCGTCGAGAAAATGACGTCACACCGAGCCATGTCCAGTACAAAAAGTTCAATGTGACGTCATTTTCTCGACAAATCTGACAGTTGAAAGAGATAAATCTTATGTCTGCGCGATCATGCAAGGAGGCAGGACACGTCAATTTTAATTTTTGCAAATAAGTGAGTAAGAATACTTGTGTGTGTGCTCCTTGAATTCCTCAAAGAAATAGACAGAGGTGCTCTGCTGTGCAGCCATATTACACTTATATTTTGTAAAAATAGTTGCATTGCATTTGTCATTATGTCCAAATACTGCTTTTTGATATTGAATTTAAATGTTTAATCAGTATTTTACACGTACCCAGTTTCCGTGTGTTGATCGCTGGCAGTGTGTGGTATATAATTCTCATCGCGTACGGCCACCTTCTTCTGTTTCCTTGCCGGTTGGTCGTTAGATAATTTGCTAGGTTTGTTGTTTGTGGTGTCTTCTAATATGCCGTCGGCCTACAAAAAATTAGTCATTACAATGTATTCAGAAGCCTTAGAAAAACAGAAAAAACTAAATTAAATATAACTAATAAATTGAACATAAGATAAAAATGATTTTGTTCATTTGTTCGCTTTACAACAGGAATAATTTAATAAATAACAAAGGGACATGAAAAAATATAATAATTAAAGTAAATTGTAGGTGATAAAAAGTCGTCCGGGTAATCTAGTAAAAAAAATAACCGACTTCCAAAAGGTTTCTAAATTCGTCCGTATATATTTTTTTTATGTGCCTCCGCGGATATCTTCGTCGTTTATGAACAGATATTGATGTTTTTTTTCTATATTAAACTCTTAGAAAAATATACATTAATTTTAAGAGTTAACCTTACATGTAACTTTTTATTATCCCGTTTCTTCTGTACAGTTTTTCCGTGCGCTTTCTTCTTCGCTTTCATCGCCAAATACGATGGCGAATCATTTTTAGCCGAAAGCTCCAGTATTGTCTGTGAAACAATTGTTAAGTAAGTACCTATAATATATGGCATAAACCAAAGAGGATTGTGCAAATATTTCCGATCGGATTCGGTGTGTGTGTGTGTGTAGCACTCACGAGGAATGTACAAAGCTAAGCCAATATCACTAGTAGGGTACAGTCAGTTAACCTAACAATTTGTAAGTGCCCCGTATTCGAAATAAATGATTGCGACCTTGAGTCAGCATCAAAAATTTCGTAAGGAGCAGATTGTTAAAAAAGTCAACGTTAAGGTAAAATTATTTTCAAAATGGCAGATGTCGTGTCCATTTAGAAACATCCCTTGTACCATTGTGATATGGTTTAAATTTGCGCCACTACGTTGACTTTGGCGGAACCACATTAGGCCTGACTCAATGGAGAATCCATATTTTTTTTTTTTTTTAATAGCCTAGTTTGTGTCCCGCTTGTGGGTAAAGGCCTCCCCTCTCTCCCGCCGCCGATCGCGATCCTGAGCCATTTCCGGCCACGTCTTTCCCGCAAAGATGTCTAGATCATCGCGCTACCGTTTCTTTGGTCTTCCACGGCGTCTTGTACCTGCGGGACTCCATTTGGTACAGAATCAGAATATTTTTTATTCATATAAACCAATACAGGCACTTATGAATCGTCAATAAATAGTAAAAATAGTAGCTCTACCACCCATTCGGAATGCATTTCCTATGGAGAAGAATGGGCAAGAAACTCCATGGTACTTATGTTGGCCCACCTCTGCGGGTTTAAAAATCTTTACCAGCACAAAATAGGTGCGTACAAAGATGATAGGTATAAACTTGGGTACCAAAGGTTTCACGTCTCGTCTCGATACTTCAAGAACTCGGTATCAGGCAGCGTCTGTTTTCGATTGTATAATCTCGCATCTTGACATTCTTCGGACATGTTTCCCGGTGTGACAATCGGTCCATAGAACGCCTTGTCGTCCAAGGGAAAATAGAAGACACTAGACCTCGCGGAAGGTCACCGACGCGTTGGACTGACCAGATGAAGTCCGCCATTGGAGGCTCAGTCAACGAATGCAGCAGGATGACCTCTTGCAGACAGCGGTGGCGAAATGTCGTGAAACACATTACATCTGCTCCTTCCAATACTGATACGAGTACTTAAAGATCACGACCGCTCTGTCAAGAGCGTACCGGATAAGAAGAAGAAGACCATAGGTGTGTTGTTTATAATGTACTCGTATTAGCTCACCCCTTTAGGCGTATAATTCTTGATCTGCTGTATAAAGTCGACTGTAGCGACGTCGTTCTCGTCGACTAGGAAGGGGTGCGTCTGCGCCGGCGGCTCGGTGGACTTGGCGCGCTTGTTGCCGTCCGCCGAGGCGGGCTCGCGCCAGCGGATGTACTGCTGCCAGCCGCGCGCGCACACACGGGCCGCGTCTTCCTACATCATAATAACACAGCATCACGCCTGTATATCCCGAAGTGGTAATCAGAGTGCCTACATTTCGACAATGTCATCTGTACAACATTTGATTTCAATAATGTAAGATTAATTTAATTTGGAGATTTCCTTCTTTTTGTGAGAATTGACTTCAGTGGCAGAGATACAATCATCTATATCAATTATCAGAAAAAAAATGTGAAACAGCATTGAATTTTTCCAAGTTTGATTAAGGGGTTATGAATTTTTGAAATAGTTTTTCGGCTCTGGTGTAAAATTGGATATTTCAAGATACTTGTGATATAATTGAATAGAACTTACAATCTCCGAGTAATTCTTCTCCCAAGTCCTGACGTCCTGGTACCGGAGCTCCAGCTGGCTGGTGGGCACGCAGCCCCACACGCCGCTGGGGCAGGCCGGCCCGCGCTCGCCCACCTGCGACGGCAGTATCAGCTCAGCGGCCAGGAATAGCTGCAGGTCTAGTAGGTGCGCGATGTCGTCGGCTGCTACTAGGGAGAAGGCGCGACCAGCTCTGCCGGCACGGGCACTGCGACCTGAGGGAAGACACCACGAATTTTGTTTAGAGCATTTGTCAGAAAAAAATTCATTACAAATTAGATACCTATAGATGTGCTATACTAAAAACTGGCAACAATGTTTATGACAATTTTTTTAATACCGACCAAGATTAATAGGCTTAGGGCTATTCAAATTTTAAGAAAATACATTTATTAGGAACTAGCTGTGCCCGCGATTTCGCCCGCGTGGACTTTAGGGAGATTACCCAGAAATAATGGTTTTATGTTCATACCGCGACACCCTAATGCTTTTTCTAAAATAAAAGTAGCCTAAGTTACGCCTTGGAACATCAGCTATCTGCCAGTGAAAGTCCCGTCGAAATCTGTTCAGCCGTTTGGAAGTTTACCCGGAACAAACAGACAAACATTTTAAAATTTGCATTTTCGTTATAGGTATCGTGTATACTTTCATACCCATTTTTAAAAATAATGTTATTTTGATATTACAAACAGACACTCGAATTTTATTTATTTGTATAGATAACAACTAAACACAATACACAAAGAATCATATTTTGATGCCATAGTTTACTCACTTTCCTAGAGGGGGAAGGGGGGTTTGCTTTCACATATGTAGGTACTTTTCTCACCATTCAGCATTCAATTCATATTTCATTTAGTAATAATTAACCTCAATGTTTTTAAAGTAAATCAACTGTCACTCAAACATATTAGAAAAATGGGCACTGATAAAACATAGTTTCAAACTTTGACAAGTTAATTATAATGTTTTTAGGGTTCCGTACCCAAAGGGTAAAACGGGAACCCTATTACTGAGACTTCGCTGTCCGTCCGTCCGTTTGTCGCCAGGCTGTATCTCATGAACCGTGATAGTTAGACAGTTGAAATTTTTACAGATTATGTATTTCTGTTGCCGCTGTAACAACAAATACTAAAAAACAGAATAAAATAAAAATTTAAGGAGGCTCCCATACAACAAACGTGATTTTTTGCTTGTTTTTATATCTAACGGTCCGGAACCCTTCGTGCGCGAGTCCGACTCGCACTTGGCCGGTTTTTTATTCCAAATAATTTTTATTTTATCATCATTATAATTATACTTAACGTCTACAAGAAATATGGCTATGCACTTAATCTATTGTATTTTCTATAACTCCAATATAACCAACACCAATTTCCACAACTTATAAACAATCTTATTTGACCAATATTTCAGTTAAAACGGGTATTAAGTATACGAACCGACTCGATGTACAAATAGCTTCGGTTTAGCTGGGAAATTGTAATTGATCACGGTGTCGAGTGCTGGCAGGTCGAGCCCTCGTGCAGCAACATCGGTCACGATCAGCACTGAACACTTCTTGTTGGTGAACCGGCCGAGCGCGATCTTACGAGCCGACGCGTCTAGGCCAGAGTACGCATACGTTGATGAAATGCCGGCTTGTTGCAGTATCTGTGGTAATAAAGAAAAGTTTAAAAAAAAAAGCATTTTCAAAAGTAACCAAGGAGTTTCTTGTCCATTCTTCTCTATACGAAATGCATTCCAAATGGGTAATATTGCTTTGTTAACCGACTTCAAAAAGGAGGAGGTTCTCAATTCGACCCGTATGTTTTTTTTTATGTATGTTACCGCATATCTCCGGCGTCTGTCGACCGATTTCCAATTTTTTTTGAGGTTTGCTAGGGAATTTTTCAAGGTTGGTCCCATTTCCAAAATATTATCAGAAATCTAACCCCTTGGGGGTGAAATGGGGGGTTGAAGGTCATATAATTTCAAAAATATTTTTTGATCGACTTGAAACTTTGTACATGTATTTTACATTCAATATAAAGAAACACGTCTTTCAGGAATTTTGAAAGAAAAAATATGTAGGGGGTGAAATGGGGGTCCAATCCGGACTACAGCATATCTCCGGTGTTAGTGAACCGATTTCGATTAATACGGATTGTTAACAAAAATCTAAACCCACCCCCAAAGGGGTGGAAAGGGGGGGGTGATTTCTTTTTTGCTGTAAATTTTTACTTTTTTAGGGTTTTATAAGGTGATAATAATTGCAAATTTTCCACGATTGACACTAAAAATCGTGAAATAAATTATTTTTAACAAAAAACAAAAACCGACTTCAAGAACCTAGGTGCACTAAAAAGCTACAAATAACCTTACAATTCATTACATTTGGAGTCGGTGCCAATCAACGTCAGACAAGGCAAATACACACATGAATTTTGTTTTTGGTTTTTGTTTTTTGTTAAAAATATTTTTTTGTTGGACTATTTATAAGCAAACTGGAAAAGGTAAGGTCTGGATTTGATTCCCAATTTTCTGGAAATACTACACTGAAAATTACTTACTAGCACTAAATAGCTATCTCTAAGTAAAATGATAAGTTAATACAGCAAAACTAGGTTATAATAAGTTAAGTACTAATGTGAATTCATTGTTAAGAGCAATACTTACTAAATACAAATATTCAACATGATGTTTAGTGGCTGCAAAGACAACTGCTTGAGGTGTAGTAGGCGTCAGCACTCTGTCCAAAAGTATCAACAATGCCGCCGTCTTCAGTTCTGCTCTCACTGAGATCCAACCTAACCATAGCGTCGAGGGCAACTTCCAATCGACATCCAATCTGACCAACATGGGGTCGGAAAGACCCGCTCTTGCGAATTCAACTAGCATTTTGGGAAGCGTCGCCGAGAATAGGAGCGTTTGACGGGTTGATGGTAGACGAGCGACAAGCTCGCGGAGTTGCTCGCCAAAGCCGAGCTCGAAGAGGCGATCGGCTTCGTCAAACACTACGATCTCTGTGAAAATTAACAGAAAATTCACTTGTGTTATTTCCAATGTGCAATTTTTTTTTAGTAATACCACAATTTCTAGCAATGATTTAGCAAATGAGAATCATTGTAGTATTTTATATTAAATCACTGGAATCAGTCATAATAATTATTTTTAGCTTATAATTGGTACAAATTCTATAATATTTTTACTTTATTATTTTATAGTAATTAGCAGATTAATCTACACCATAAAGAGACACTGGGGCGTCAACTCACCCGCGACAATATGTTTGATAATACCCAAACAGACTCGTGTAATAATATGCATAAAGATTTCATTTCTGTCGTAAAAGCCACGCCTCAATGCATCAAAATTCACTTGCACTGTCAATGTAATTTTGTTGTAGAATGAACTTTATTTATGTCTCAATACAGTTTGTATTGCTGTTGGCAAAACATTTGAGGGAGGCCTAATATCACATATTCATAGATTCAAATGTATTTCTGCATATCATACATTAAGTAAGGTTTTATTCTATCAAATGCGATGAAACTTACTTATGTTGTCAAGTTTCAAGTTCATCTCAATACAAATGTGCAGAAATCGTCCTGGAGTAGCCACCACTATATCCGGAGCCGTGCCCGACATCACACTGAACTGCTGATCTATGGATTCCCCACCAAGGATCGCAGCTGACGTAAGGCCAGTGAACTTTCCTAGTTCTCTTGTGAATTTTAAAGTCTGAAAAAAAACCAAGCACTGAATAATTGGTCAATATTCTAGCGGGGTCTTTGGGATCTAGTATAGACTAAAAACCAACACATGAAACACACTTTAAGGCATTTTTTTTACAATATCAAAACAAAATGTATGTGGGATGGAAGATTGGTAATGGAACGCGGCATGCTTCAGATGTATGAAAAGATATAAGAAATGTGTGTGAAAGGGACGGAATGAGGAGGGAGAGAGATAGAGAGACGGAAGGACGAACGACGACGATGGTTTAAAATTAAGTTGGTAAAAAGTGTAAGAAAATAATTAAAGAAGAAGCCATTTAAATAACTATTGAAGTTTTATTACTACATGTATTTACTCAAGCAGCACACGATAAAATGTAAAGCAACATTAGTTGCGTGGTTATTGCCAAGGAAATTACATCTTAATGTATATTATAACAAAGTACTTTTTTAAAAACTCAGGGTGCCCAAGACATAAAATGCAGAACTAAAATAGATTTGCTTTAAAATGAAAGAAAGAAAAAACATTTATTCAACACAGCACACAGAGAATATAAAACTTAAAAATAGATACAAACAAGAACAAAAGGATAAGAGCTCAGTGTGAACTGTGCCGAAAAGGTAGTGGCTCAGCACATGCAGGAGCGTTGCTTCCCCCAGCGCTGATTTTCAGCCACACCCTCTTCAAAATCCAATTGTAAGTATTGTTTGTTTCCATTGTAATTTACCTGCAAAGCCAACTCTCGAGTAGGAGATAGGATGAGTGCTCGGAAGTTCTTTCCTGGCATGGGCTTGCTATTGGGAGCCACCAGTTTCTCCAGTATTGGCAGAATAAAACACGCCGTCTTACCGGAACCCGTGCGCGCCATGGCCACCACATCTTTACCAGTTAGAGCCATAGGTATAGTCTAAAAGCAGATTTCCAAAATTATAAAAACTAATTTAAAGAGTAAAGTCACATGTAACATGTGAATAAGAAGCTGTATGAGTATAAAAAAAGCAGCATTAGATAGAAACATTCAGGAAATTATCATATTGTTTTAATATTGAGAGTAATTTAAACATTTTGAGGTTATATTTGCAAAATACTGCGGAAACTTACCTTACGTTGGATGGGCGTTGGCTGCTTGTATCCCCGTTTTCCTATACCTTTGAGGACAGGGAAGCTCAGTCCCATGGACTGAAACCCTCCAGATCCCTTCTTTTTCTTTTTATTACTTTGAGTCTCATCTTCAGTTTTCTCTTCACCGGGCGCGTCGAACCCAGGAAGATGGTCTTCCTTATGTTTAGGTTTAAGCATATTTATTTCTTTTGGTATCGTAACCGCATTAATTAGCACATTGTACTTAATTCATATAACTTTTAAAAATAAAATTTCACATCGCACGTGAACTGAGCATGTTTTTATTTTGAAGTTTGATTCGACAGATGCATAGATTATAGAACGGTGATACAGGATATAATAACATACTCTGCGATTCGTCCGCCATCTTTATCACTGTCATCATCCAATTTTATATATAATGTGTATATGAATTTGCCCTTGCTATTACTTACTTGACACTGGCTGAAATACCCGCTAAACGCAGGTGGAGCCATTCCTCATCTTATTCCATTAAGTATCATAATTTCTATTTCGTAAAAAAGAAGAAGATAACACTCTGTGGGTGTGCTATGTATATACTCCATGGTGCAATAATTTTACATAGACAATTCCTGTAACTTTTTCTTGGTATTTTTAAATCTTTGCTTTTATTCCACGAAGGGTAGATTGTAATGTTCTAAAGAGATGATCTCATTGCCATTGCATACAATGTAAATATCTCTTGTTTTAATCAATGCATACTCAAATAAGCAGGTAACAGTATTGTTTGTGTGGCATAAAATTAACATGATATACCTACTGTAAAGTAGGTTACGTGGCTTAGATTAATTGATTACCTACCTAATATGTTCACTTGTAGTTTCTGTCGCACAATGTAAGTAGGTCATCCTCATTATGTATTTTTATAGCTATTTACAAATACCACTTACTAATTGTGTTCCTTTAAAGGATAGGTAATAACCAGGTATACAAACCGATTAAGTACATCGACTTATTTAGAAAAACGTATTTTACCCTATAAGCTAATATACTCTTGAAACCTCTTAACCTTGTGTGGCATCAATAATGTTTTAACAGTTAGATATTGACCGCAATGTGTAACCCAGTTTAACTTGCAGGTACATGTCTGAAACGTTAGCTGTGCTTAAAGCTAATAAGTAATAAGTAGTTAGCTAGATAATAATAGGGGTCCATCTCAAGTCTATGATATCGTGAGATGGTCTTTTGTTAGGGAGTGGTAGTAGTAAGTAATCTCTTGTAAAAATAAAAATATACTTAGTAACTTTCTACCTAGTAGCCGATTATTGTAGGCAGGTATGTAGATAATAATAAAATTCGTTTAGAACTTCGTAACTACTCACATAGGTGTATACTTCTTCTACGAATGCCTCCTTGAACTATCTGTATCCAGTTTTAACAGACCTTCAACATAGCGCCATTAAAATCTATCGACTTCCTAATGTTCCGGAGTAATATCTAATCTGTCCTGACCTAACCAATCGTTTGCCGAAGGCAGGTAGGTAGGTACACATGTAAAGGTTTCCACAAATAAAGCACACTTGAGCGTCAACGCTAGCGCAACAAAATATTTTCCAAAGCGAACTCTGTGTCAATGCATTTAAAGATTAAATTTCTGATGTAAAAGCCACGCCCACGACCTACGCGACAAAATTCTCTCGCGCTGTCAGTGTCATTTCGTTGTAAAATGAACTTTTTGTCTGTTACAATACGGTTCATTTTGTTATGGCAAACAATTTTTACGCGCGAGCGTGGAGGCTTTTGTCTATGCGTCGTATACTTTAGCACATAAGTTAGTTAGAATACGCCTCCGCGCCGGCAGACATTGGGTTTTCCCAGACGCGTGTGATATTGCCAGGTAATGGAAGATTTTCACGATCATTGTCACAATTCTAAGTAAAAAATAAACGTAAACAGCATATTGACGTATTTTACACTTACTTACTTGGATCTAATGATTAATGTGCGAGTATTTAAGGTCAAACGATGACTTAATTTGTGGATAGATACCTATCTAAGCACGTATCTTTTGTAAATCCGGCTCCTACTTTGATACCGGCTTACTTAAATATCATTACAGTCTTATGACCTCTATTAAATTTTATCTATGTAAAAACACTGTATAATAATACATTAGAATTTCTACAATATTATTTCTACACGGTGTATCAGAAGTCCGAAATAATCTTTTAAGCGCATGTACGGTAGCTCGTAATTAGATGCCTGGTGATGACAGATTATAGGTACGTAACTATCATAGTTTCTGAGTTTGAAACCATTGAATATTTGTCACAGGTATCGTGTTAGTCAGTAGTCTATCCAACAGTGTGACATTCATCAACGAGAGGCGACTACTAATATTCACAAAAGAGAACTTAAAAATTTCGCATAGGACTCGAGATAATTAATAATTTTTTTATTGGAGACGAAATAAAAATTTAAAAGTCATCATCGAATAACGAAGAAATTTTTATACCATTCGGTTGTATATCCGATACGCCAGCAAACGGCCAAGTATTATTTCGGACTTCTGAAACACCTAGTATATATATTAGTAAGTAGGTTGATATTTCATGTGAATATTTTATTTTACAGCGAATTTAATAGATTATTGCAAGGATAACTGGTTATGAGCCGGTCACACGTGTAATTCTTATAAAAAGTACCTGGTATACCTAGTTAGTCAGGTTTTTATTTGTATAATACGTGAGTAGGTACCGAGTTAAAGACTTGGTATTTGTTTCTCACAAAACCTACGAACATTTTGCTGGTTGTAGCAATGTCTCACCACAATTATTAGATACTAGCTGTGCCCGCGACTTCGCCCGCGTGGACTTTAGGGAGATTACCCGGAAATATGGGTATTATGTTTTTCCCGCGGAACCCTAATGCTTTTTCTAAAATTAAAGTAGCCTAAGTTACGCCTTGGAACGTCAGCTATCTGTCAGTGAAAGTCCCATTGAAATCGGTTTAGCCGTTTAGAAGTTTACCCCAAACAAACAGACAGACAGACAAAAAATTTTAAAATTGCGTTTTCGTTATAGGTATTGTATATACATTCATACGCATTTGGTAAAAAAGTGTTATTTTGATATTACAAACAGACACTCCAATTTTATTTATTTGTATGTATAGATAATTTTATAACATTCAATCGTAACTCATACTATCTATACTAATCTATACTAATAGATATTATAAAGAGGAAAGCTTTGTATTTTTTGTATGTAACGTTTACTAACTTAAAAACTACTGGACCGATTTCAAAAATTCCTTTGCCGTTAGAAAGCTACATTACCACTGAGTAACATAGGCTATATTTATTTATACCAAAATGTTTGAAAAAGATGAAAAAGATGTCCACTTGATGAAGCCGGGACGGGCCGCTAGTAATATGATAACCGATCTCGATTTCTAGATTTCTAGGAAACCATCTCCGTTGACAGAACCGCAGGTGGCTAACAGCATTTATCAACGATAAAAATAAATGGTGGCTAACCGCAAATTGCTATTGATCCTTGACTTGTATGGTTCTGTTTAAGGCCTCCGTCACACTGGAGCGTCGACTCTCGCAGATCATTTTTTGACAATACCAAAACGAACTGTACTGTAAGAAACAAAATATTAGTTCATTCTACAACGAAGTGATACTGTCAGCGCGATCGAATATCGACGCGAGAGGCGTGGATTTCACGAAATAAATTAAATTTTAATCTATATACAAATAAATAAAATTGGAGTGTCTGTTTGTAATATCAAAATAACACTTTTTTACCAAATGCGTATGAAAGTGTATACGATACCTATAACGAAAACGCAATTTTAAAATTTTTTGTCTGTCTGTCTGTTTGTTTGAGGTAAACTTCTAAACGGCTGAACCGATTTCAATGGGACTTTCACTGACAGATAGCTGACGTTCCAAGGCGTAACTTAGGCTACTTTAATTTTAGAAAAAGCATTATGGTTCCGCGGGAAAAACATAATACCCATATTTCCGGGTAATCTCCCTAAAGTCCACGCGGGCGAAGTCGCGGGCTAGTTAATTATAAGACTTGACGCTCGTTTGCGAAGGGGCTTCAACGTGTAATTATCGGGCAGCCGGCTTTACCATGCGAATCGTGCTCGTTCCTTGAAAACAGTTAACTTTACCGACCAATTATTAATTAATTTACTCTAGATTGATGTTAAATTGTATAGATCCTGAAATAGAAGTAACTTGGCGTTGAAAATTGGAGGCGATTGAACTTTTAATTAAGATCTGGCCATGTTTTAAGATCTCCATGGGAATACTTTGGATTAAAATAGGTAGCTAGTAGTTTAAATGGGCAAAAATATTTACGCTCCAAAATAAAATAATAAGCAGTGGTAGCCTCGTCGGTAGAACGTCTGCCTTGAACGTAAGGGGTCAGCGTAGTATGTCTTTTTCTTCCATTCATCTCGCTTTTCTGTCCTAATGACATTAACTCCAATCTCATTCATTTCACCCTATATACAGTCCATATATCTTTTCTTGGGTCTTACTCTCGCTCTGTATCCGTTCTCATCACTCTTTTAGTCACATGATAGACATATATATGTCTACGGATATACAGGAAATAAAACTAATGTAGGTGGCAGCTCAAGGATGCAAAGCGTTTTGTTTACATGACTGCAACAATTATGTCATAACTCCATTTAAGATGAAGATTAGCCAAATTCCGGAAACTAGAACGACCGGAAAAGAGACGCGACGTGTACGTAGGTAGCTAGTACGATAGGTATTTACTGGATCTTGGAACCACAACATATCGAGATAATATTACTAGGAAAAGGGTGTCAATAAGGAATATTATTCTAACATTTTTGTGACCGCAGCTGTTCTGTGCAAATAAAACATAATCTTTCCTATAACAAAGTAAGTAGAGTAGTGATGTGGAAAATTTGATAGATTTAGTGTAAGGTAAACTACATTTATTTTTTGTTACAAGGATGTTTGCGATCTAGCCTACTAGAAAACCTCGCTTGTTTGCTGTCCCCGCTTGCCATACGGTTGCTTGAGTTATGCCAAATAATAACCTCCAGGCCCAGTAGCATGACCGCGTAGACATAAGTTTTATCTCTTTCAACTGTCAGATTCGTCAAGAAAATGACGTCATCCGAGCCATGTCTAGTACAAAAAGATCGAAGTGACGTCATATTCTCGACAAAACTGACAGAGATAAAACTCACGTCTAAAACGTAAACCTACTATAATCGTTGTGGAATTGCTGACTAGAGTTTTTCAAGCCCTAAAAATATTTTTTTAATGATGCTACGACATGATTAGTTAATAGCTTCATAGCGACAATGTCTTATGTTTGGTCATATTTCAGAAAGAAATCATTTGAACAATGTATGCTTAATTTTTTTTTTTTTGGAAAATACTTCTTACGTCTCTAGTTTAGTCATATTTTTTTAGTCATATTTTACTTTAAAATGCAAGTATAATGTCGTTTTACGAATCTGTTAACGTTTGGTCGTTAATTGATGGAAAAACGGATTTTACGTTGAACATTCGAGTTTGGGAAAATAAACCGCATGACTTATTAATTCTAAGTGACAGCAGGATTGTTGTAGTAAAAGAAAGAGACAATTTTAAGTAACCATTATTTGTGATCGCTGTGTTATTATACAGATATAGATATTATACACAAAACCAATTATAATAACCAACCTCTCTCTCACCACCAAAGAAGAAATTAATCAGAGTCGATTTATTCCATCACACTAAGAAACGTTTATAGTAAGCCCAGAAACACTTCAGAAAATGCGAAATATCTGTAATTTCCTTTCCTCTCACGGACATCGAACCTGAAACTGCTCAGTGCGTCAATTGCCCTATGCTCGGAGCACTGAACCAACCCGTCGGTAAAGAAAATAAAAAGATCAAGTATTCAACTATTAGGCATTTAATTAACAGATAAGTTTATTGCACAAATAGATGACCGAAACCATAACATAGATAAACAAAACGAAAAAAAAAATTGTCAAGACGTTTTTAAGTAGGTAGGCAGAGGTGCACTGTAGTGCGCCCATTCTTCGCCGATGTATTTTGGTCCCAATGTAATACGGGGCGAGCCTATTGCCATTATACCGGGCACAATACCCCACAATACGAGGGAGATTTGGGTCATAGTCCACCACGCTGGCCCAGTGCGTCTTGGTGAACTTCACACGCCTTTCTATAGACGTGCAGGTTTCCTCACGATGTTTTCCTTCACCGTTCAGCTAGTGGTAATCAAACTTGAAAATGACATTCGCACATGAAAATTATCTCAGAGGTGCGGGCCCGGGATTTGAACTTGCACCCCTTACGTTCAAGGCGGGCGTTCTTGCCCACGAGGCTGCCACTGATTGATTTTTAAATGTATATATAATAGATAATATGTACTATGTATGCACTATGTTCATAATTTGTTATTGACATTGAGCAGATCACGCGATTATTAAACCGCAAACATTTCCGGTCAACTCGCGAACTAATTTATAGCGATCGCCTTGGGAATTTAGGTGTGTCTAAATATAGTCGACATTACCTCAGGTTCGCGCGCTCTTCATGCATACCGCTGCACGGCTAGCGCGAGCGCCATGACAAAGACTATGTCACAGGTTATATCGCACTGAGTCGCTTTATCTATTTCGTATTGTATGATAACATTGGCATGCAAGTCAACATAACTCACATTTTGTCTTGACACAACCAGAGACCTCTATCACGGGTGCGTTCGCTCGTTCTCTGTCTTATATCATACGAGAGAAAGGGACAGAATCAACATATTTCGTGACATAAGTCTAGTTTTGGCGCACAAACTAAACCAACAGCTGTGCTACTAGTGCTGCTGTGGACACTATTCTTTCATCAAGGTTTTTAAGCTAAGTGTGTGCCCTAGTGCCCTAAAGGGCACTGTTCCTTATTTTCACTAATACAAGGAGATGCCTAAAAGTGATTCTTACATTTGTATCAGTTGTCAGATCCAGTGTGTCAATAGCGCATTATTGGCGTGTGCAAGTCCTCTAGTCAAAATAAGCCTCTGCAACTTGCTCTACACTAGGTATCTGAAATCAATGCAGATTATTTGGTAGAGGCACCTGCAAAGTTAGCCTTCAACGAACACACTTAGGTATGCATACCCAGATAATATTATTATTCATATATTATTTGGTTTACCTTAGTTGAATAACACGTATCCGGATTAATAAACTGAACATCATTTTATGACGGAAATTGAACCTGGAACCACCCGGCGCAGTATGTCAAGCTAGCAGCCTATAATGGGCTACACACAAATAGGCTACCCACCGCTATTATCTCCGGTATAATACTGTTTTTTTTTGTTGCTGTAAATATTTACTTTTTTAGGCTTGTTAAGAGGTGATAATCATTGCATATTTCAACCACTATTAATACTAAAATGCGTGAAATAATATATTTTTTACAAAAAACAAAAACCGACTTCAAAACGTAGGTGCACTAAAAAGCGTAACTTTATAATTTATTACATTTTGGAGTCGGTGCCAATTCATGTGTGTATTTGCCTAGTCTGACCTAAATTGGCACCTACTCCAATAGGAATGAATTATAAGGTTATTTTTATTAGCTTTTTAGTGCACCTAGGTTTTTGAAGTCGGTTTTTGTTTTTTAACCGACTTCCAAAAGGAGGAGGTTCTCAATTTGATTGGTATTTTTTTTGTTTCAAAAAAATTGTACTTAGTGAGTTTTTCCCGTCACCCGACGATATGTCAAACTTCTTCTTTCATAGAAAATGAATGAAATTATGAAAATTTAATGGAATACGATGAGGAATATCGCACCTGATTAACGGGTAATCTGTGTCAAGTAATTAATAGGAAGGACAAATTAAACTTAGAACAACGAGACCCATTAATTAATTGATATGGATAATTGTGCGTAAATAGATACTCGGTATATGACAAATTGTCAGACATTATCCGCTTACCTTGACCAATACATCTTAGTATAATCACTGATATCAATTAATTAAAAACAAGACACCTTGCCCGTAATTATGCAAATTTGTTAGCGGGAGTGCCTGTTATTTTAGAAATAGATAAGATTATTACTTTTGCGTATCGCGATCATGGCAAATTAAAAATTAATTGGCTGCGCACAATTAATTGCGCAAAATGTATTTACAAACTTGCTCTTTGTTACCTTAGGCGAGGCGAGGTTATTTATTTAGTGGCTCACCAACAATTATGGGTACACATCGGTCTAAAACAATGTTATTCAAAATGGTACCCGTAAAAATAGGTTCTAGCTTACCTATTCTAAACTAATATGTGAAGTAAGAAACATTTTACTAAAGTTTAGCTTTAAGAGATGTTAGATTTTTCTTCACATTTGGTAAAACAGCTCTAAAATAATTTGTTTCTTTCGAACTCCTTTGGATCAGAAGATTGACACAGAAGTAGGTACAAGCGACCTAACTGACCATGCCTAGGCTAGTTAAAGTATAGATATAAATGAATCCATTAAAGTAATAGAAGAAATTAGCTATATTTTGTAAATTCGAGGATTCCAGGCTTGTTATATCCATTCTAAACAACATTGTATACATTGTGTACATTGTATACAACATCTATACAAATAATTGTGTCTGGAGTGTCTGTTTGTAATATCAAAATAACATTATTTTAACAAATGCATATGAAAGTATACACGATATACCGCGGGATGAACATAAAATCATTATTTCCGGGTAATCTCCCTAAAGTCCACGCGGGCGAAGACGCGGGCACAGCTAGTAGAAAATAAAAACTTAATATAATTAGGAGACTAAATGTCACATTTAAATATTAACGGATAGCGGCATAATTAAAATATGCATCACCGTGAGTAGGTAATTTAATTATACAATTTTATTTTATTCAATTTAAATTTTTGAACTATTAGTCGAATTTTATCTTTAAATTCCTGGTCACTAAGTGTTTTTATATTATATCTTTTACTAACGTTCTGTAAGTAAAGAAATTCGCGAAAAGGGCCTGTCTACTCAGTCATCTGATTTCTCCTTTTAAGTATTCTGAGAATGTTTGTACACCAAAGCATTTTGAACTCGCTTCGTTAGAGCGAAGCGAATCGTTCTTCTGAATTGTACAACCTTTCTTGTTAGTAAGATTTCTCATAGGTGTTCATGTGATGTTTTTTCCGTAAATCCTTGTTTTGTGGTGTTTTTATCTAAAACAGGGGTGAAACAAAGATTTTATTCTGAGATCAAGATTTGTGTAAAATTGAAATGCATAGCCGGAAATGGCTCAGGCTCGGGACCGATAGTAGGAGAGAGGGGAAGGCTATTAAACAAGATCTTAATAGCTTAGAATAGTTCTTGCATTATCTGGAGCAATATATGTTTGTTAATGTACCAACGTAATATGTGTCATAATATTCAGCGCTCGACCTAAACAGACGCGCTATATGATCTTTTTAAAGTAATTTCTGCGTATTGTTCTTTTCTTGATAATATTCCAAAGTTTCAAGAACATAGAGATAATAAAAATAATAAAACAACGTCCATGCTATAAATAAACAAATAGTTGTAATAATATTTTATCTGAGTATAATTTGTAAGGCAATTTGTAGCCTTGTATGATTTATTTCTTAGTATCTGCTTATCACCTTTCCGTGTTGTGATAATGCCATTGACCACCGGAGGTTGGATTGCAGCGGAAGCGACAGGAGACATACTAAACGGATTTCACACCTTTCAAGGTAAATGATCTCAACTTTTAACTTTTATCCCTGTATTAAGGTTAGGCGCTAAAAATAAACACGTTTTACACACAAGGATCTTTATTTTATAAATAGAATAATCTTATAAATATTTTTTTGCCATATCAAAACAAACTGTATTGACACGTGGAAAAAGTTCATTCTACAACAAAATGACACTGACAGCTCGAGCGAATTTTTACGGGTGGAGGCGTGGCTTTTACTACAGAAATTAAATCTCTATGCATATTGACACAGAGTTCGTTTTGGTATTGACAAAAATTAAACATTTGAAGCTTCGAATGACGTTTTATCCGGCCATATAATAATTCACTAATCCGTGTTGGTCTGTGAACATAATCTTATATGGCTATTGAAAAAACTGCCCTTAGATTGTTAGAAATATATAAAGCAAAAGAATTTGCAACTTTATGTTATTACTTCTGGAATTATGATGATACTTATATATGCGTACCTTTACCTACTTTGACAAGAATAAATTAGAAAAAAAACACTAAAAATAATTACTGCTAGACATAAACTAAATTATGCTCAATTTGCAACTTTCACCTTTAGACAAAACCATATAATTAAATAACTATCTCTTATGTACACTTGAAAAACCTTTACACCTACTTATTTCATACTTATTTATAAAATTATATGTTTATTGACTGGGTATTACGTACTATTTTCGTTTACATAAACATTACAGAGTATATAATATGCCCAAAAGTGATATATACATATATGTCAATGAACTTTGAGCATTAATTGATTATAATATAAATAAACATTGTTTATACATAATATTTACCTAAGGATTATCAAAGTAACTATTTACTAACAATACAACGGTATAAGATAACGACAATGATCTATTATTATTAAAAATAGAAAGACTGAGCCGTCGCGGGACGCCTGGCAGATGTGAAACAAAACATAGACGTAGCGGTGAGTGAGCGGAGTCAGCCGGTGGGCGGAGTCTAAGCGGCGGAAAGAACCGAGGAGCCGAGGAGTACGAAGCGTGGCCACATTCAAAACTATACTTTATGTATATACTCTATATAAGTAAGTAATAATGTTGACTTCATGTTGTTGTGGCGAAGCGCTCGCCACGCCAAAAATCAGGTGTACCCCTCGCCTATAGATGTTTCACATCAAAATGATTATTGAACATTTTCAAAACAAAATATTGTTATAATTTGAATAGTAACTAATTATATAAAAAAATATGCATCATCTTTGCTTAGCGTGTTGTTAAATTATTTTATTGGAGTAAGTTTATTATCATGCATGCTGCAATCCAGAACGCCGATTCACGTACCTGCAACAAAAATATATATATAATAATGTAAATAAATTAGCAAATAAAAATCCATAATGAAAAAAACTGGCCAAGTGCGAGTTGGACTCGCGCATGAAGGTTTCCGTACCATTATCTATAAAAACGGCAAAAAAATAATGTCTGTTGTATGGGAGCCCCCTTAAATATTTGTTTTATTTTAATTTAAGTACGTGTTACCTGTACCTTGCTATTTGTTGCCGTTATCGATATCGAGCAAAAACGAGCAAAAAAATCACGTTTGTTGTATGGGAGCCCCTTAAATAATTATTTTATTTTGTTTTGTAGTATTTTAACGGCAACAGAAATACATCATCTTTGAAAATGTCAACTGTCTAAATATCAAGGTTCATGAGATACGGCCTGGTGACAGACGGATAGACGGACGGACAATGGAGTCTTAGTAATAGGGTGCCGTTTTACCCTTTGCGTACTGAACCCTAAAAAGAACAACAACATACAAAATAAGCCGCACACAGATGTAACTGGGCGGGACACCGTAGTCGCATGAGCTCTGAACGGTGGCCAAAAGTTTGAACTGAATGGGTCTCAGAACTTAGAAGTCGTCGCCGTGGTAGAGTCGCCGCCGAAGAAGTGGTGGGGCGATGTCCTTGACACTTATTTGGACGGATGATATGAGAAAGCGAAAGACCGGGACGAATGAAAGGAGGCGGAGGAGACCTTTGTAAATGGTTAGGAAAAAAAAACTTTGTCTAATTTATAAGGCTATGAAAAAAATGTAAGGGCTGAATTGAGAACCTCCACTTTTTTTTTAAGACGGTTAAAATAAAACGGTGTGTTAATAACGTTAGAGAATTTGAAGGAACCAACCGCCCCGTCGCGTCGTCGCTAGCCGTAGGTACTAAATGCCAAAGTTTGTTTGAACGACAGATTACTATGGTTTGGACATACGTGTCTCAATCATGCCTCCATATCAATAGTTTTAAAATAAACTCGTCTCGCCTGGTAAGATAATTTAAAAAAGGAACTGGCATGATAAAAAAAGTTTTTAATTGGATTAATAGATATGTTTCATTAATTTTATTAGACCATATCAAAACCATTATTTTTTATTCGTGTAGTCCCAAAAATACTTACAAATAGTCCGTTTTTAGCAGTCATATTGTAGTTCCACAATGAGAACTTACTTGCTGGCGTCCAAGTTTGTAGATAAAGGCCGGCGCCCACTGCCGGCACGGCATGGCATTGCAAAGGATTTTATTACTAATCAAGTTATTTTGAATCTTATTTCAATGAGTTTAGAGTTCATGTTACTTTATTTCGATACCACGACGCCGCGACGTGCCGTGGCATGACGCGACGCAGCCAGGCATGCCGCGAAATAAAGTAGGTAACATGAACTCTAAAGTCATTGAAATAAGATTCAAAATAGTAACTTGATTACTGATTAGTAATAAAATCCTTTGCCATGCCATGCCATGCCGTGCCGTGCCGGCAGTGGGGGCCGGCCCTAAAGCGCCGTAGATATACGCTCATTTCTACTATCGCCCGTAAAATTGTCAACTAGGCACTATACAAAACTGTTTCTATAAAAAAAGTGTATTAAGTAAGGCGATTTTTTTTGCTATTGTAAAATGATCTGTGTTGACACGTAGAAAAAAACCATTCTACCTACAACGAAACAACACTGACAGCGTGAGCGGATTTCGACGCGTGGGGCGTGGCTTTTACGACAGAAATTTAATCTTTATGTATATTGACACAGTGTTCGTTTTGGTATTGGCAAACATGTCCCAGTGTGCGATTAGGAACTCATCATAAGTAAGCCGTATGGATATTTGACGTAAATGCGATTAGCGAACGTAAAATATACGTTAAAACTCATGATAGAGCTGCTGGCTACAGAATGTAAGGTGTCGAAATGTGTTGGCGCGATGCGCGCGCGCTGCTGGTATTGCGCGCGAGTTTCCAGACCGGTTCGCAATCGCAACCGCACTCACTAGTTGGGTAAATGACGGAAATTTATACGGGTCTATGTAAGTTGCGAAGTGTAATGTAGTTCAAGATTAGTTGGACTCTGCGCTTAAGCGAGTGTTTTTTGTATGTTATAGCAATTTTGTTACATACAATGAGAAATATAGACTTTTATAAGAATACTAGTTGATGCTCGCGGCTTCACACGCGGTCATGTCGGTTATCGGGACCAAAAGTAATCATGAAATTTTGATCTCGTTTCCGGAACCCATGGGAACGTATTCCAGGGATGCTTTATAATAGCTTTCCAATGACCGCTTTATAATTGCCCATTTTTTTAAAGTATTAAAATGGATATATAGTATGATATCCTTAAGAGATAGACATATGCCATCGCAGACTTTTCTATAGACCTATATAAGATACACAATTCTACTATACATCAGTTTGTTATATCTCAAAAGGTTTAGGCAGCGGTTTCGTTGAAAGCTCCCAGCCGACTTATTTTGTTCGACACCTATAACAAATATCATTATATTTTAGCCAATGTGAACAAAAACTTGACAAATTATAAACGAAAACCTTCCTCTTGAATCACTCTATCTATTAAAAAAACGCATCAAAATCCGTTGCGTAGTTTTAAAGATCTAAGCATACATAGGGACAGACAGACAGACGCGGCGGAGGACTTTGTTTTTAACCGACTTCAAAAAGGAGGAGGTTCTCAATTCGACCCGTATGTTTTTTTTTTTATGTTTTTTTTTTTTTTTTTTTATGTATGTTACCGCATATCTCCGGCGTCTGTAGACCGATTTCGAATTTTTTTTTGAGGTTTGCTAGGAAATTCTTCAAGGTTGGTCCCATTTCCAAAATATTATCAGAAATCTAACCCCTTGGGGGTGAAATGGGGGGTTGAAGGTCGCATAATTACAATAATATTTTTTGAACGACTTGAAACTTTGTATATGCATTTAACATACAAAATAAAAAAACACGTCTTTCAGGAATTTTGAAAAAATATATGTAGGGGGTGAAATGGGGGTCTAATCCGGACTACAGCATATCTCCGGCGTTAGTGAACCGATTTCGAAAAATCTTTTTTTGCTTAATACGGATTGTTAACAAAGATCGAAATGGAAAGGGGGGGTGAGGGGGGGTGAGGGGGGTGATTTTTTTTTGGCTGTAAATTTTTAGTTTTTTAGGGCTGTTATAAGGTGATAATATTTACAATTTTTCAACGATTATTGGCACTAAAAATCGTGAAAAAAAATTATTTTTAACAAAAAACAAAAACCGACTTCAAAAACCTAGGTGCACTAAAAAGCTAGAAATAACCTTACAATTCATTACATTTGGAGTCGGTGCCAATTCATGTGTGTATTTGCCTTGTCCGACGTTGATTGGCACCTTCTCCAAATGTAATGAATTGTAAGGTTATTTGTAGCTTTTTAGTGCACCTAGGTTTTTGAAGTCGGTTTTTGTTTTTTGTTAAAAATAATTTTATACTATGTAGTGATGGTGTAAACTGAAATAATATATCTTATTGATGTTTATTAAAGTGCTGCATGAATTAACGGAAGTTTGAAAATGAAAAAAAAAACTTAACGTTAACCAGATTGTAGCAATCAATATTGCCTCTACGCATCTTTATAGATTATTTTGTTGTTGTTGTGGAGAAGACCGTCTATACTAGAGCTTAAGATTACCCTAGTGATGGACCAAGTAAAACCACCATAGAGGAAAGCAGGAGTGAGAGAAGATTCTTTGACACACTCTGTCAAGGGTGTAACGACCAAGAGGAATTATGCTCTGGTATCACTGGAGTGAACGAATTTAATTGTGAATTAACTGACTATAGAAATTCAATATTTATCTATACAGAGTGTATCAGAAGTCCGAAATAATACATTAGGTACTTATACGGTAGCTCGTACTTGGATGATCAGTGAAGACAGTTTATACCTAACTATCATAGTTTCTGAGTTATAGACCTTTGAATATTTGTCACAGGTATCGTTTTCTGGCCTTTGGGTATATCCATAACCCTATTCAGCATTGTAAACTACATGAATAAGGGGCAACTACCAATATTCACAAAACAGAACATGAAAATTTTACACAGGGCTCGAGATATTACAAGTTATAGAAATAGACGACGAAAAAAAAGTTGGAAAAACATAGTCGAATTTCGAACAAATTTTTAAACCATTCTGTTCTATACCCGATACTAATGCAAACGTCAAAGTATTATTTCGGACTTCTGAAACAGGCTGTATTGATACAAAGTACATTTTTCAATAAAAGTCAGCGGGTACACTCCTACAGGGGCCTAACGACCAGCTCTTACACTAGGAGAACTGACAAAAAATCGAAGTAATATTAAAACAATGCTGCTAATGGTGGTGGTAAGGAGGCTTGTATACCTTATCGCATCTTATATGATTCAGACAAGACAATTTATTTACTATAAATTTAATTACTGTACACTTTTGCTCCAATTACACAACTATAATTGTATAGTCAAGCAACAGATTCAGATTTATATAATCACATTTCAAATATAAAACCAGCCAAGTGCGAGTCGGACTCGCGCATGAAGGGTTCCGTACCATTGTTTATACAAACGGCAAAAAAATCACGTTTGTTGTATGGGAGCCCCCTTATACATTTATTTTATTCTGTGTTTAAGTATATGTTATTATAGCGGCAACAGAAATACATCATCTGTGAAAATTTCAACTCTAACTATCACGGTTCATGAGATACAGCCTGGTGGCAGACGGACGGATAGACGGACAGCGAAGTCTTACCCTTTTTACCCTTTGGGTACGGAACCCTAAAAAGAGATTTAAATGGTTAGGTAAATACTACAGTAATTTATTTAAAAAACTATTCGGTAATTTAAACTTCAAAGGCTGGTTATTTCAAATAAACGCATATCACAAAAAGTTACAGATTACTTTCTAACAAATTCTCAAGTATGTAATTCAGTATTGTTGAGTATTTTTATTTATTTAGTCCTTAAATGTTTTAATATTCGTTTTAATAGCGAGCAGGTTTAAAGAGACGACTTATGTCGAAAGCCTTTGTGCCCTCTTAAATTTTCATATTTGAAAAATTCCATGTTGCCCAAGTTCAAATAAGGCGTGGTGAAATAGCGATAATGCTATTAATATATTAAACTATATACGTTTTATTCTAGTAACGAGAGGCCTTGAACGGTAACTTTCGAAGTTTGCGAAAGACACATCGAAATTGATGAATATTTCGCCAATAATGTTTATTTGTACATCATCACGCCTGTATTCCCCGAAGGGGTAGGCAGAGGTGCACTGCAGTGCGCCCACACTTCGCCGATGTATTTTGGTCCCAATGTAATAGGGGGCGAGCCTATTGCCATTATACCGGGCACACAGGTTTCCTCACGATGTTTTCCGTCACCGTTTCTTAGCAAGTGATAATCTCAGATGAAAATGAGATTCGCACATGGAACCCAGAGGTGCGAGCCGGGGATAGAACCTGCGCACTTTGATTGCAAAGCGTGCGTTCGACCACTCGGCTACCACTGCTGTTTGTTTATTTGTGTTATCGAAATATTGTGGGATGTAGTTATTGACCTAGAGTTATTGCTTTTTTCTCATTATCAAGTTGTTTTCTTCACATAAATAATTATAATCGAACGTTTTTACTACAAACTAATGATTTAATTTACTTAACCTTATAAGAATTTTATAAAATATATTCTTGTGTAAACCCAACTTAATAATCCCGACAACTGTTGTTGAATCTTTCAAATACATACCGACGGGTAAAAGGCTAATTGACTTAAGTGACATTTTTTTAACTTTATACAAGAGTATTTAAACTCATTCGACGCAAAATAATTAGCTGATTCCAAATATGTATATAAGTTAATAACGCCCAAAAGTGTCGCTTGAGTCAAATAGCCTATCACCCCTTGATATAAATTGCTTGCAATAAGCTTTGCAATTTCGAAATCCTTTGTTCCTTTCGTCCAATTTAAAATAATAAAAAAACATGCGATGCCCTGGCCGCAACATAAAGAAACTCCTACAAAGGTTTATAAAACGAAGGTTATATACCGCAGCTGTACTTGCATGCAATTACTGCGTTTATATTACACGCACTGACAAAGAAACGCATATTGATGACCTTGTAAATAAATAGCAAGTACCACCACTGGGCACTTGCTGCTATCCTACTATCGATAAAACAAAAAAGAAAAGCCAGGTGAAGTTCTTGACTGATCTTCTCAATCGACGTCGCATTCCGATCCGACTGTAGCATATATGAACAATGTAAATATGACAATTAGTAATGCATCCATCGGTCTAACCAAAATGACGAATTGACTGATAATTTCACTAACAAAACATACCTAATAAAATAATCGATAAAAATAACTGAGCAGGAGAATACGAGTACACGTTCAGAATCAGAATCAGAATATTTTTTATTCATATAAACTAATACAGGCACTTATGAATCGTCAATAAATACTAAAAATAGTAGCTCTACCACACATTCGGAATGCATTTCCCATGGAGAAGAATGGGCAAGAAACTCCATGGTTGCTTTTTTCAAATAAGGATTTACATTTTTGTAAATTACGTGTTAGTACTGCAAACGTAAATTAAAAAAAAAAAGTTATTGCTGTGGTCAGATGAAAATTAAACTTAAAGGCGAGTGTTACCAAAAATAACTTACCAAAGTATCATGTAGTGAAATACAAGCGATGACTAGCAGATTGCGAACACACTCAAACATTGCACAACAGTCACTGACACCGTCCATGATCAGCGGAGGCTGAAACCGAACATCTTTCGACTCTCCGAGCCGGCCGAAGAATTTGAACAATCCGACGTATTACTATCCTTTCTCGACAACGCATTCTTCCGCCTAACACTCCTCGAATCCTTGAAAATTCTATCCAAAACCTGTCTTATTGTCGAATGTTTTCTGTCGAACGGATTTGGAAACATATCGACTCGTGCGCACTGGCCGATTTTTCTTTAAAGAATAAGGTGTCTCCGTTGCAGTGGCTCCGTTAAAGTGGGGGGCGTTTGCAAAACTGTAGAGGTCAGGTTCAAAGCCGCCACCTCGTTATCGGTTCGGTTACTTAAAGATTATGAAAGCTGTCGATGCAGCCGCTCTTTGTAGTGTTTGAATGGTTTGGCAACGGATTGCGACTTGTCTGGTTTAATGACAAATGATGTTACGAGAATGGTTAGGGCGATTTCGATTATGTTGTTTGTTTGTAAATAGCTGTTTATCGTTGGTCACAGTTAATTTGCCTCAGAAATTCAACCGTAAAAATATTTTTCTTCCATATCAAAATCAACTGTATTAACTCAGTTATAGAGCACATTTTTCAACCCCATGTCGCGTGGTCGCTTGGGTTAGTCTATAATATGTATATTGACGTGGTTCTATTCACGTAAGAAGCAAATTTTGAAACTGGCCCTTTTTGAAATTTGTATTGGATTTTCAAGAAAAGGCCAATTATTAGTTCACTCGTCCTATCGCCAGTAAAGCTTGTCATGGCAAGCCAAAATGTGAAATATGACAATTATGTCTTGTGTCTCGGTGCCCATGCTAGGCGAGCTGCGTTTCTTAATAAGCTGTCCACTGCAAATGAAAATAAATTATCTGAAGTTACAGCAAATTAAATTCCATTTAAAGTCTCAACGTCCAGTTAAAGGTTGAAGACACCCGGGATCTCCATTTTTAAATTATCTTAGGTACTATTTCGATCTGTTTAAGCAAAAGAATCCCCAAACGAATTAACTGTAGAGTAAATAAACTTTCTAGTTCTTGTAATGCTCCTATAAACATAGAAATGTCTTCCGTCCAAGCTACACAGTTTACAGTTTACACAGCAGATAACAACGCTCTTATTTCTAAATCCACTAAAGCGTCATGGCCGTCGAGACGCTCTTATATATATATAAGAGCGTCTCGCGCGAGTTATGAATGGTGCGGGCGTCGCGATGCTCATATTCAAGTTAAAGTACCTCATAATCAGGGTCGTGACGCTGTTAAACCAGCATCATGACGCTTACAGCCGGCTCTAACATCGAGCGAAGCTTCACAGAAGAGAAGCAGTTCTGTACGAATTAGACAACTAAACCATGACATATGCCTAATAAACAAGTGGTATATGAAGGAGATTATATTTCGTTGCATTCAATTTGTCCAGTAGTAGATGTATAGTGATGACTTACATAACAACGTTTAGCTTGTCGAATGCTTTTTGGTCGAATACAAGGTTTTATGTTTACATGTCCCAATATAGAAGCGTTAATTGATTCTCCAAACTGAAAATGCGTTCTGTTACATCTGTTTCGTAAGATTTCGTTTATGATTTGGTATAATTTTTTTTTTGCCTATTTTCGTGTCCCATTCCTGAGCAAAGGAGAGGTCCTTTAATCCTCCACAAGCTGTGGTCTCGTGCTGTTTGTGAATTATCCGCAAAGGTGACCAGATCGTCTTGCCATCGTCTGTCTTCTTTGGAAAATATTCAAATAAAATAAAAATAGGGATGATTTTACTTACTAATTCAGTTATCTCGTCTCCGACCACGCTTAACGAGGCTCAAAATAATTAAGAGCAGTGAATAGTTAATGGTTAGAACGTGGCTATGAACGGTAATCGCTAATTTAATTTGCCGGTCTGTAGTTAATTCCAAAAGCAAAAAATAAATTATTTATAAAATTAAACTGGCGAAAGTAAAAGGAATAAATTGCGGTATTTTTATGCTGTCAAACGGAACTAAACAATATTAGTTAACTTAGAAGATTTTAAAAAAAATTACAAGTTATTTTTGATGCTAAGTAGGTACTGTATGTACATATAGGAACTGATGATTTTCGTAATAGTAAAACATTGTTCCATCCAACGCAGTTGTATGAGATTACGACACTTATCTACCAAATAAGCCTTTATTAAATATAAAAAATGTTTGAATCTATACAAAAATGTAACTTTTATCAGTTTCCTACCCGATTCTGTTTTATTTCTCCCATTTGTAGCCCATAAACAAAACAAACATTTACAAACACGAAATAGTAGGAAAATCAATTATGCAATGCCGGAACGTTTTGATTTAGGTACAAAAACAGCTTTATAGGCGCTTTATATAATGTTTCCCTTTGATTCTTTTATGATATATATAACAACGGTGCTTGTTAACTTGAAATAATAATTGGCTTAGAAAGAACTTTTGAGATCGAGACAGGAAATAGGGTAGTGATGTGCTGATTTTGCTGGAACTTAACTGTGTGGTAGAGTTCTAGTCTATTGTAACAATTTGACGATTTATTAGTGATGTCTAATTTTAATTCATAAAAAACTTTTATAAGTTGTTCTCTACTTATTTAAGCCGTTATATGCCCTCGCATATAACGGCTAAAACCCCATTAATAACCTTTGCTGTGAATGAATATCTTGGAATTGCCTTACCTGAATAATTTTAAGACTTAAGTACTGCGAATCACATCTTATTTCGTAGACAATAGAGATAATAATCCAATGACTTATTTTGAGTTATTTTCCCCACAATTACTATTGTCGACGCCGCGCGTGATGACGTAAGTACTGTTGTGTTAGTAATAATAGGACCATTGTTTATACTTAATACCTGAGATTAGCACTTAGGGCCCTATTTATATGACGTGAATTATATTTTGTTTTCCACTTTTCTCCTCAGAGCGTCAAAAAACCTGCGACTAATCTTTTTTCTATAAAAAAACAAACTTTTGTTTTATCGTGGCTCTCATGTACTCGTTATAAAGTTGTGTACCTATTTATATTAACACTCCTTAAATAGACACTTATAGCACGATTACAATTTTCTTTGATACTTATATAATTGTATTTCAATATATTTATTACACGGACTTATGTAAAATGGATGTAGTCTTCCTGTGCAAACTAAAACCTTATCTTAACGGAAGGTTGACTGACTTTAAATGACTGGTATTATGTAGTTATGTTCCACGTTTTTATCTCTAGTTATGTTATTAAACATGTTTGTAAAAAACTTCAACATTTTTAATTCTAATAATACATTATCACGCCTGTATTTCCCGAAGGGGTAGGCAGAGGTGCACCGTGGTGCGCCCACACTTCGCCGATGTATTTTTGGTCCCAATGTAATAGGGGGCGAGCCTATTGCCATTATACCGGGCACATTCTCCCTCAATACGAGGGAGATTTTTGGGCTATAGTTCACCACGCTGGCCCAGTGCGGGTTGGTGAACTTCACACCTAATAAAGCAGACGCTTGAAAAATCCATTTGTACCTCATAAACAATAGTCAATCTTATCTAATGATCTTTTTACTATGTAAGTACCTACAGTCATTGGAAACATTCTTCAATAGAAGGTAAGTAGGTCTGTAAAAAAATGACAGCGGTTATTTCTCTAATGGAGAGTTTTTGCTCTGACAGTATAACATGCGTGTTAACTGTAAAAAAAACCACTTAAGCTATTTTAAGAATCTATTTATAAAGATCATTTTATTAATAAACATGTTGGATAATTTATTCTTTTAAGAATTAGGAGACACATACATTATTGAATGTATCTGCGCAGTTTAATGCTGGCCAGACAAATACAACACTAATTTATGTTTGATTTACAAAGCTTGTATAATTTTTTGATGCTCGATAATCTTTTATAATTTTCGAAACTTTTCGAATTTTGTTCTCCATGACCAAACGATATGCGTTATAGAATAGATAAAAGAAAAATTTTGTTTGCTATTTCATTATTTGAAATATATAGGTAAACATATTTTATTCGATAATACATATTTATTTATTTAACACGTTTCAAGGGGATCGTAACTTACCTATTTCAATTTAACCATAAACGCAACAGTTTTTGGTTAGCAAAATCGCTGAGATACTTTAGATTCAATCCTTTCTATTAAAATGTATGTTTATAGGTATTTTTCAAGCAATAAAAAACATTGTTTGGTATTATCCTTAAAACACGTGCGGATATTACGCGTCTTGTTATTATTTTTAACCCTCCAAAAAAAAGGAGGAGGTTCTCAATTCGACGCGTATATTTTTTTTTGTTTTGAAAGTTTTGAGCGTTTCTCAAAACAAGGTACGTTAATAATTTAATTATTGGACCTCCTAGTGTTATGTTATCCGTGAAACAGATTTGTAAATACCTTGCTGTTTAAATACCTCTGTCTATTTGACTTTTCAAATAATAATACAGAGATGATATTCGTAAAAATAATAAATGAAATGACCACACCTTGCCCTATTTATACAACAAAAAGACAATTAATTTCAAATTATTCCGTTGCTCTTAAATTATTTTTAATTACATTTTAATGTCGCTCACCGATGTTTATGGAAAATAATACATTTAAATACATTTAATGTCCGGTTAGTTAATCATTTTAATCGTTAACTTTCCATAAGAAAATTACAACAAAACGCGTTCGTAATTATTGTATTTTATGTTAGCGGCATTTTCCACCGGATTGACGTCATATTTTAACGCAACCTTAATGGGATTATGACAATAATAAACCCCTGCGCAAGTAGGCACCTCAAACGCGCGCAAACAAATTTCTACCGATACCAAAACGAACTTAACACGAAGAAGAACACTTTGAAATGTCAACGATGGCACGAGCGAATTTAGTCGCGCAGTGACATGACTTTTGCCATAGAACTTTAATCATTATATCTACATAGAGTAGCTACATTTAATAAAGAAACTATTGAATTTGCTCGCACCTCGTATATTTAAAACAAAAGGCCATAGTTTACACATTTTGTGAACATTTTAACTAGTTCAAATTTGAAGTGTTTCGTGTTGAAAGATCTCAAGATTAAATGTTGAAATCTCAAGATTAAATAATCTATGAACGATGCAAAAATAATGTTTCAACTTTAACAACATCGTCTTAAATGCAATGTTTTAATACTCTCATTTCTTATTATGTACGTATTCCAGTTGTTGTGATAGGTTGAAATAAATAAAACATGAATAAAAGCTACGGGCATTTTCAGAACTGGTTTTTTTTTAATTTATTTACGGTTTCCTTTTATAAAATGCTTATAAAATGTCAATCAAATCTTGCAAGACCTTTTTTTTGAGATCTCCTTGCAGGCTTTTCTATACCGTTTTAGGAAGATAATAAAGAAAGATTTTTAAAATAAATAATGTTTGTTGTTCTTAGTTTAAACTTAACTTAATCAATTATTAACATGGACAACTAAGGAATAGGACTAAGGAATAGAAAAATTACTCGTATTTGAAACGCAGTATGGAACACATTACCATAACTCTGAAGGACAGGCTTTAAACTGGTTGGACCTGATACTACCATGACATATCTACTCATCATATGATCTCAAACTAAGCAAACCAAGGAGTATCATTTTATTCATTAATTTCGTAAAAAAAGAAGATTTTGGTCTCTGGTCTCTGGTCATTTGGTTTCTATTTTTAAATAAAAGCTATAACGCGACAGACACTATAGAATTAGTTATCAATTACTAAAATAATATATTTTTTAATACATAGCGCGTAGCTCTGAGTATTAGTTTTTTAGGGCTGATAAATGACCAAAGCATTTTTATATCAATAGTCGCATAGTAATATATCTACATATAGTTATTATTCTAGGAAAAATCAAATAAATTATCATGTTTTTTTTTAAACCTGTATTTCCACTACATTCCGTCAACACTTCTGCGAATTCGATTTAAAATACCGTGTCTGTTATCTTCATAAGGCTAAATTAATTTGTACTCATTTATTAATTATGCTAATATTATGCTAAGGAAAAAACATTAAATTTTAAAACAACAATTTCTGCTACCAATTTTGCACGTCGTTTATTCAATTGATTTTATTTTATGACTAGGTACTTATAAGGATCTCAGACAAATTGATAACTGGTGTTGGCTTCTATGACATAATCCGAGTGAGTGGAAGAATATAGCTTTTAAGTGCAGTCATTAAAAAATGTAAATAGAAAATCTTGGAGGCACTGCATAAGGAAATCATTATACCAGTAGATTTTACTGGACTTTTCTGCAGTAGTTAAAGCCCTCTGCACACCGGGACGTTAAGACACTCTCGACGAATTTTTTTGTCAATGGGGCCTTTCAAATATTACGTAAGCAGATTTATTACAATTATTTACCCCCCCAACCCCTTGTTAGCAAAAGTAAGCAAAGCTCTTACCCCCTCCCCCATGTTTACGTCTACATTTTTCAATTAAAAATGTATTTTGTTTTATAATATAATTAAAATGTTATAAATATAATTGTATCCCCGAAAATGCGTTTCGTTTTCAACCATATACAATGTGAGGGTTGCGTGTAAAAAAGTAAATAACTACCGATGACGTAATCATCATCTAGACTCCCTTACCATCCAAAATAAGCAAAACGGAACCCCCCCACTCCCCCATAGTGCTTACGTAATACTTGAACGGCCCCAATACCAAAACGAATTGTGTACTGGCTCATGGAAAAAGTTTCTTCATCAAATAAAGTCAGCGAATTTAAACGCGTGGGGGCGTGGCTTTTTTCACAGAAATTCAAGCTTTATGTACATAGACATAGAGTGCATTTTGGTATTGCTATAAATTCTGACGCGCTCCTTCTGGCACCCTAATGTGGGGCTTAATGTCAGTATGTCAGTGACCTTATTTCATCCCTTTTAGCGCTTCTAGAGACTATGACAGTTACTGTTGAATTTTATCCCGTTGCGTTTTTTTACGGATTGAACGACAGTTAATGCAGCAATAAAAGCGTAAGTCAACTTCCTGCTAATTGGCGTAGCGTTATTAAAGATATTAATATTACTTACAAAAAAAATCTTCTGAAACAAATTGCCCACTGAAAATATAATTGTTACAGTGCGGGTAAACAAATAAAAACCTTTAGTTAATTTGTTAAATTATTTTTTGCGTTTTATACGCGTATCCCTGTATTGATTTCTCTATGGGTGGGATAGACAATCTCTTTCCTAAAATTTAAATCAAATTCAAGGTCATTGTAAATATTTTGATATCAAGTTCAGTCTAGCGATTCGTAACTCGTAGCCATAGACTATGCTGTAACTGTTTTGTAATTACCATCAGACCAATTATAATAGATATATTATACTACTCAAGATGTTTTTTTAAGGAATGCAAAGTATTTTTATAGCCCGCCTTATACAGTAATTAGTTCCATATAGGGATACGGTATTTAGATAGAAAATGATGTCAATTATATTGCCGACCTTCTTACGGCCACAATGAATGAGCAAGACAGCAATATTTTTAGTACCATCAAATATGGTTTAGCTGTGCTGTGTGTCGACATTACTGTTTTTAATTACGCGTAAAAAAGTTCCTACGCACGAAATATTTTTTATACAGTAACAAAGTCTGATAGATACATATTATTAAGCGTCTACGAATGATATCTTTTTAAAAAACTTGTTTTAATTTTACTTATGAATAGACACTTCATGGTTATACTAAATAAGTTTTTAATTAAGCAGATAAAATCCTGAAACCATTTAAATTTATTGAACTTTAAAACCTTAAGTTTTCCTAAAACATCTGCAATAAAGACTAAATTTATCCTAAATTTATCTACATCCAGTCTTGAGTCCCTAATTTTATCTCAAAGGAAATGAAACGACGCAATTAAGAGTTTGTCATTTATTAGCACTTAATTTCTTAGACATTAAGTTGGTTGTTGAATCAAATGGTCTCGTCGCGCGGCTCCTGGGCGGACCGGTTTGAATTCACCACTCTACCTGTGGACAAGAAAAATACAAAGTTAATACTTTCTAAATTAAATAAACAGTTCGTCACATGCCGTTACTGTAGATATGGATGATTTCTTATTGACGTGAAAAAAACAATCTTCAAAAATGTGCATGGTAAAAATGTTTTAATTCTAAATATATTTTGTCAAGATTTCGTTTCCTGAATAAATTAATAATCAATGTTCACAGCCGGTTCTAGATTTACCGGGATGTTGATATTAAATTCATTTTATTTCAATCGATAATGTATGCGAATATATGCGTTTATAATATTAATTAGCTATTTAAGACTTTGTGCGTCGTTTGTTCTAAATGTGAGACAGTCATTTAACGAAAGTTGAATACATTTGACCTTTTGATTGAATAGCTTATGGTACTGTATGGTCTTAATACAATGCGAGACGCAGTTCACCGAGTTTTAAATTGAAGACCAACAACCATATTAATACAATTTGCTATCTATCTTCAACCATACGACAAAGGGGAATACTTTTCACAACAACTGACTCCAAAAAGGATCCAATTCCGAATGTTGTTTCTCATCAAGTGTGCATCACACTTGAATACTTTGAAAGGGGAAGGAGCGGTGCAGTGCAGTGCACCCACATTGAGTTGATGGTATTTTGTTTCAAATGTCTCTATATGTTTAGTATTTAGATGGAAGGTGAGGATGCAAGGTGTAGGCGACATTTCCTTACATAGATAAAATAACATTAGAAATACCAACCTTATCATTAAGTGGATCGAGCAAGATAATATCACTATCACAACACAGACACTGGTCCCTTCATCTCTTCTCATTGAACTTGTGTTTGTAGTCCATTGTTGAGGAGGTCATAGAGGATGTACTGCCGACACTGCTCGTCTTTGATAGGTCAGACTTCTTCCGGAAGCTAAGCCTGGTCTCGCCCTTGATGAAACGGTCAAGCACCTGCCTCAACGACGAGTGCTTTCTCTCAAACGGATTTGTAAACATATTGATTTGGAAATAAGGATTTTATTTTTAAAATTCGAACGCGTCTGCTCGCATTGAATGCTGAATGAGTTCTGCGTTGTTGCACCTCCCACTCCTTTATATAAAGCATCGACTCGTGCGCATGGGTCAGACGGAGTTCAAAACACACAGACGTCATCGCCGGCGTTTTGTTTTGATGCCTCGTAATTGGTTATATTATTATGATGATTATAGGCGCGTCAATGACGTGTATCGATTTTTTTCTCGTAAAAGTTGTACTACTTCGCGGCTGGAATGAAACTGTCAATTTCTAGAACGGCTAATATATTAGCTGATGAGTAAGGTAGATCCGCATTCTACAGGAATTTGCTCAATGACTTTAATATTTTTCCATTGGTTTGTATTAGTTATGGATTCGGTAAAGTGAAAAAAACCCTCAGTGTTGTGGTAGGGACAGACGTGTTTGCAGGTGTTGGTCGGGGTTTTTTTTGTTTATGTATTTGAATAAGTTCACGTGAGAAGTACGTAATATAAACATACCGTAGAGTATGTTAAGTAGGGGGAAATAGAAAATAATCTTGCATTTAGTCGAATTTAAGGCCGACTCGGATTTTTGTAGTCGGAGTAAGTAAACATGAATAATTACTATGAAATGGGAAAGCCTGATTTATGTGATTATTATGAATATAAAATGGGTGGATTCCATTAATTATATAAACTGGCCAAGTGCGAGTCGGACTCGCGCACGAAGGGTTCCGTGCCATTATCTATAAAAACGGCCAAAAAATCACGTTTGTTGTATGGGAGCCTCCTTAGATATTTATTTTATTCTGTTTTTAGTATTTGCTGTTATGAAATTCATCATCTGTGCATATTTCAACTCTCTAACTATCACGGTTCATGAGATACACCCTGATGACACACGGACGGACGGACGGACAGACGGACGGACGGACGGACGGACGGATGGACGGACAGCGAAGTCTTAGTAATAGGGTTCCCGTTTTACCCTTTGGGTACAGAACTCTTAAAAAAACATACGGGTTGAATTGAGAACCTCCTCCTTTTTGAAGTCGGTTAAAAAGGGATAAGGTGAATGCAATAAGAATTGAAATAATTGTCTCTTAAAGAATATGGCAGTTAATACTGTTCGTCTCAATTACTTATTATTATTTTAGTTTAGGCTTACGACAAAAATGTACGCTATCTATGTATGTCAGTAAGTAATGAGTGGAAGAAAGAAGTCAAAAGTTGTGACCTTTCAACCGCAGCCGAGATGTCGGCTAAATAGGAAATTGGAGTGACTTATTTGAAAGAACGATTGATTATACTATCTGTTATATATTATTATAGCAATATTTCTACATAAACATGTATTACAAGGTTAGAACTTTAGTTCATAGAACCTATATGTATGTAGTTGAGGACAGCTTGACCTAGACTTCGAACTTTTTTTTTTTTTTTTAAGGACTTACTCTGTTGGCTTTGAGGTGGCCTTTACAGCTTTACCGGAGGAGTGGCGAGCGCAGAGTGCACTACCAAGGCCTTAAGGGCGGAAAGGGGTGGCAACTAGCTCAAGGGCGCCACAGAGGGCACGACCCCGGCTTGGGCAGTTACCGTGAGGGGAGAGGTAGTGACTGCGCTCCTAGGTGCAAAGATGCACCTACGAGCGGAAGAGGGGGTTCCTCGACCTCGCCGGCGAGATCAGTGTCTGTTTGAGGCTGGTGTAGGTGGTCTGTTTGGTCGAGGAGGGCGGTGATCGTGTCGGGAGGATCAATAAACACGTGTCGCGAATGGTGGTGACGAGTTGATGATGTGTGCGCGGGGTCTGGCTCGTAATTGCCGGCGGCGACAATTAGAGGATTTAAATGCGACGCGGCTTTTTTAAAATAGCGTTCGGACGCTATTTTTAAGTGTTTTCGAATTGAGAAGAGGCCAAGGTCGGAATGAGAGGCCAAGGTCGGAATAAGCTTTTTGTACTGGACATGGCTCGAAGTGACGTCATTTTCTCGACAATTCTAAAATCAAAATAATTTATTTTTTAATCGTGTAGGCCAAAAAGCACTTACAAATAGTCAGAATCTACCACCAGTTCGGAATGCTGCTTTGAGAAGAGCCGGTAAGAAACTCAATGATAATACAAAATGATAATTGCGAGTAATACATTCTCAGGAGCAGCAACACTATGATAGCAGACAGCACCTTTGCCACAATACTAGAGAAGAATCATACTCACGGCAATCTAATATTAAATACAAATATAGTCTTTACGCTTAGGAAGCTAGTACAGTAAGGTGCGTTTACTCCCATTTACAATGAAGGGATTATTCTAACCCACAGATGGTTATATAAATAATTGCTTTGGTATGATGCCTTCAACGCAGTATGGGAGGGTAGATGATGATTCTGACAGTTAAAAGAGATAAATCTTATGTCTACGCGGTCATGCTAAACCCTGCCATGCTAACCATGCTTCCCAAATTCCCTGAAGGGTTAGGCAGAGGTGCATTGCACTGCGCCCACATTTCGCCGATGTAATTTGGTCCCAATGTAATAGGGGGCGAGCCTATTGCGATTATATCGGGCACATTCTCCCTCAATATGAGGGAGATTTTTGGGCCATAGTCCACCACGCTGACCCAGTGCAGGTTGGTGAACTTCACACGCCTGTCTATAGACGTGTAGGTTTCCTCACGATGTTTTCCTTCACCGTGTCTTAGCAAGTGATAAGTCCGGATGAAAATGAGATTCGCACATGAAACCCAGACGTGCGAGCCGGGGTTTAAACACACGCACTTTGAATGCAAAGGGAGTGTTCGACCACTGCTTTTAACAAAAAACAAAGTTAAAATACCTTAGGAACTTTTTATAAATCCTCCTGGATGTACGACATGAAATCATAATCCTACTAATATTAGGTATAAATGTGAAATATTATGTGAGGATGGATGTTTGTTACTCTTAAAAGCTCGGTAGAAGCTAGGAATACATATTACACAGTGCCGGATTAAGGTAACTTGATGCCCTAAGCAATCTTCCCCTGTGGGACCCCTATCCTTAAGTGGACTACAAAGAATTAATTGAAAAAAAAAAAAATGTGAATTCGTATCGTAGGTAGAATGTATGTATGTGTTGTTCCTTCTGCCCTTATCCCATGCTAGGTGGGATCGGCACAACATTATTTCACATGTTGTACTAAGATTTTTTCAATTACTTTAACTTTCGTGTGCTCGTTTTTTTTTCTGGGTCGTCTCTGGTGCCCCCCTAGACGGGATGCCCTAAGCAATTGCCTAAATAGCTTATAGGCTATTCCAGGACTGATATTACACTAGACTTACCTATCTAAGTAGAAGAAGGTACTCATCATTCAAAGAAGGCGTACGTTCAGTCCACCCCTTCAACGTTATTAAACCACAACATAGGTAAAACGAATTGTCCTGAACAACAACACGTGCGTCATTATTAGACATTACTTAATTTACGCAATTAAAATGACAATTTATAGGACAAACGCGTATTTAGTGGTGAATTACGATTTGTGATTCATTTAGGGAATTCTTGTACGTAGGGCAGTTACATATTTCACCTATTGAGTTGTGCAAGTAGTTATTACATATATCAAGAGGGAGCCTTTCCTAACATTTTAAAGTTTTATACGGTCAATCAATGATATTCTAGTAGAATATCACTTCACTTCATTCACTTTTTAGAAAGATATGGCCTCCATCGTATTTAAGTAGTAATGTTTTTTTTTTTTTTAACGAAATTAGCGAAATTATGATATTTAATGGAATAAGATGAGAAATGGCATCACCTGCGACTAGCGCGAGTATTTCGCCAATGTCAAGTAATTAATAGCAAGGACAAATTCAATAAATACACATTATAAATAAAAATGATAGATGATAGTGATAAAAATGGCGGATGAATCCAATGTAGATAGTGATATTGCGGTCAATTCAGTTCGTGACTTTGACGTTCTACGTATGACAGATTGTCTATGTCAAGACCATAGAGTAACTAGAGTACCCATAACGACTCTACTCTACTCTACTCCGCCATTGTTGTTATCTCATGTACCTGTAGTATGCGGCAACTATATGGGAAAACAACAATGGCGGAGTCAGATACAACAGAAAAAATACCGCAGCGCGGGCTCGATATGTCATCTCCGTTATAATATCTTCATGGTCGAGACGTATAAAAGGTAGGTCATGGCATCAATGTTACCTATATCGCCGTATTTTTTTTAAGACTTAGGTTCTATGTGTCAATACAGTTCGTTTTGGCATAGGAAAAAGAAATGACGCAATCAATGAAAAGAGGTCATAAAAAAAAAATGATAATGACTTTTGAAAACCCCGGGTATAGGGGGCTTTAGGCCACTGTGGTGTTAGCATTGATTGAAGGTTAAACCTGGTAAAAATAGAATTTAAAATCATCAAACATGTTTGCATCGGAAATTTTTGCCATTTTTTTTTATTTTCACAAATTGTTAATACAATGCTGGCACGTTTTTATGAAGTGCCAATAATAGCTTTGACTTATCAAAATGTATTTTTGTCACAATCACAATGACAAGTAGACATTTAAGCCCTGCACACACTGGGGCGTCAAAAGCCGCGCGGCATTATTTTTGCCAATGCCAAAACGAACTCTGTGTCAATATACGTAAAAATTGAATTTCAGCAGTGGTAGCCTCGTGGGCAAGAACGCCTTGAACGCAAGGGGTGCAAGTTCAAATCCCAGGCTGTCCCAGGCCCGCACCTCTGAGATAATTTTCATGTGCGAATGTCATTTTCAACCATTATTACCACTTACTGAACGGTGAAGGAAAACATAGTGAGGAAACCTACACTTCTAGGCGTGTGAAGTTCACCAACCCGCACTGGGCCAGCGTGGTGGACTACGGCCCAAATCTCCCTCGTATTGAGGGGGAATTTGCTCGGTATAATGGCAATAGGCTCGCCCCCTATTACATTGGGACCAAAATACATCGGCGAAGTGTGGGCGCACTGCAGTGCACCTCTGCCTACCCTTTCGGGGAATACAGGCGTGACGGTGTATTTATTGATGATGATGAATTTCTGTGGTAGAAGCTACGCCCCAACGCGTCGAAATTCACTCGCACTGTCAATGTAATTTCGTTTAAGAATAAACTTTTTCCATGAGTTAATACGGCTCAATTGGGTATTAGCAAAAAATACAACGCGCGCGCCTTAACGCTCAAGTGGCTTAATGGATTTTACACCTTCGTGGTAAAGTTATCGCTTCGAAGAATCCTTGTGAATGATGTCACGAAATATCGTTAACTATTTCATCTAACTCCACTTAGACAATGAACTGTATTTACTGGTAGAAAAAGCTCATTTTTCAATGAAATGTCATTGAGAACGCGAAATAATTTTGCAGCGTGTTCGCGTGACTTTTACCATCGAAATTCAATCTACATATATGCATATTGACACAGTGTTCGTTTTAGTGAAAACATTCAGTGCGCGTCTTGACGAAACTGAGTGTTCGGGAGTTGATAGATTGTAATAACAAATGATAGTACTTGAGACTTCAGTACATATTGTTCTGAAAGAGGAAATCGAGATATAAAAAAACCGGCCAAGTGCGAGTCGGACTCGCGTACGAAGGGTTCCGTACCATTATCTATAAAAATGACAAAAAAAATCACGGTTGTTGTATGGGAGCCCCCTTAAATAATTATTGTATTCTGTTTTTTAGTATTTGTTGTTATAGCGGCAACAGAAATACATCATCTGCGAAAATTTCAACTCTCTAACTATCACAGTTCATGAGATACAGCCTGGTGACAGACGGATGGATGGACAACGAAGTCTCAGTAATAGGGTTCCCGTTTTACCCTTTGGGTTTTTTTTTTACTTACTTTTTTACTTAATATTAGTTACATCCTGACCAGGGTAAGTTCCAGGCCATAGGGCGTGTTATAGGTATGCTGCTATATATATGTTGGCGGACTTATGAAAATTTGTTGAGTGCTCTAAAGCGCGATTTTTTTTTCGATACATTAGTTTTTGACAATAATGCACAGATATCCAGGTATATGCTATTCGCGGTGCATGCGAAAGCGATCCCGTGGCGCCCCGATATAAGCGGAAGATGGTACACCGTCGGTTTTGAGTGGATATACGGCCTTCTGCCGGGACTCCCACATAACCCTGTTACTTCCCCCGAGGTGGCAGGGTATCCATAAAGTCGCGGTGCATGCGAAAGCGATCCCGTGGCGCCCCGATATAAGCGGAAGATGGTACACCGTCGGTTTTTAGTGGGTATACGGCCTTCTGCCGGGACTCCCACATAACCCTGTTACTTCCCCCGAGGTGGCAGGGTATCCATAAAGTCGCGGTGCATGCGAAAGCGATCCCGTGGCGCCCCGATATAAGCGGAAGATGGTACACCGTCGGTTTTTAGTGGGTATACGGCCTTCTGCCGGGACTCCCACATAACCCTGTTACTTCCCCCGAGGTGGCAGGGTATCCATAAAGTCGCGGTGCATGCGAAAGCGATCCCGTGGCGCCCCGATATAAGCGGAAGATGGTACACCGTCGGTTTTTAGTGGGTATACGGCCTTCTGCCGGGACTCCCACATAACCCTGTTACTTCCCCCGAGGTGGCAGGGTATCCATAAAGTCGCGGTGCATGCGAAAGCGATCCCGTGGCGCCCCGATATAAGCGGAAGATGGTACACCGTCGGTTTTTAGTGGGTATACGGCCTTCTGCCGGGACTCCCACATAACCCTGTTACTTCCCCCGAGGTGGCAGGGTATCCATAAAGTCGCGGTGCATGCGAAAGCGATCCCGTGGCGCCCCGATATAAGCGGAAGATGGTTCACCGTCGGTTTTTAGTGGGTATACGGCCTTCTGCCGGGACTCCCACATAACCCTGTTACTTCCCCCGAGGTGGCAGGGTATCCATAAAGGATTTTCCGACGTTAAAAAAAAAGGTATATATACTATAGAGCATGACCGCGTAGACATAAGTTTTATCGCTTTCAACTGTCTGATTCGTCGAGAATGACGTCACACTGTCCCTTGTTGATCGAAGCGCTGTCCCGTGGCCAGTACAAGAGCTCTAAGTGACGTCATTTTCTCAACAAATCTGACAGTTAAAAGAGATAAAACTAATGTCTACACGGTCATGCTAAGGGTGTAGAAAGCCATTTTGCCGCTGATGGGAATCGAACCTGCAACTATCCGGTGCAGTAAGCCGAGCAGCTTACGCTAGGACCACTAGACAAAGTAATCGTAAGCACGTTTCATCTGATACAGTGTAGTACCAGTGGTTTTGATTACAAATTTATTTACCAACTTAAATCTTTTTTATTATGTTAAATTAATCCGAATCTCAAAAATGTCGGTTTTCCCACGAAATCATGAATATTTATTTAAAAAGCAACAACATTGATTTCACAGTAAGTATAGATCCTAGAAGCATTTGGTTGTTTTTATATATACCTATTTTTAAATCTAGTTTCTGAGGTAAAGCCCCGTGTTAACACGTTCTGTGCGGAACGAGGTCTAATACGCTTTATATGCGTCTTCCTTGCGGTGCGGCTAAGAAAAACATGCATTCTCTGCCGTGCGAAGGCCGTAACTTAAATCTGATTTAGTTTAGGAAAGCGATGAATATATATATCTAAGATGCCCTATTAAAACAGAATACAATGGTGTATCCACTTTAATAAGCACCTTACCGCCATAGTGATAGTTTCCAAATGAGGTCTTAAACGCCCCGTACCGTAGGAATGGAAAGAATATAAAAATGAGTGCCGCTAACAACGTGTTAACATGTTCAAGTGAAAGTTCATTTTGCAGAATTTTAATCGTTGCATTGACATCAACGGCTACGTATTATTAATATTTTACATCGTTCCATATCAAGGTTTCAACGTAGATTATAATATGTATTGTACTATTACTACTTTATTACTATACTAGTACTACTACTATACTAGCAATTACTATTACTGTAGCCCTTTTAACGTCCCACTGCTGGGCACTGCCCCCCCCACAATGCCAGGGGGATTCAGGCCATATACCACCACGCTGGCCTGGTGCGGGATACCAGATTTCACACATCTATCGAAAACTAGTCAAGTTCCCTCAGACGTGCAGGTTGCCTCACGATGCTTTCCTTTACTGTTTCCAAGCAAGTGATAATTTCGGATGAAAAATTCGATCCGCACATATAACCCAGAGGTGTGAGTCGGGGTTTGACCTGGTTTACCCAGACCTGCGCACTTTGATTTTAAAGTGTGTGTTCGACGACTCGGCTACAACTACTGGTAATTAATTATTTTTCTAAAATAAAATACAAGTAGCTTAAGTTACTACTTATACCATCTGCTATCAGCCAGTGACAGTCCCGTAAAATTCAGTCAACCTGTTTCGAAGATAAGCCATAACAAACAGACAGGCAGACACACATTTAGAAAACCAGTTATTGTGACATTACAAGCAGGTACTTCAATAATTGGTATAGATATAAGATTTAAGGACCCAATTTAATATATTACTACAAGTCTTATGTACAAATATTGTACATAAACAATTGATAATTTGGACTTTTTGTGGTTTAATGAATAGTCAACAGTATACACGAGTGGAGTCACGTATGTAGTTATTGTTGACTAAATAAATACCTTGACATGCTCCGATTAAGCTGCTATCCTGTAGATACTTTTAATTAGTATGTCACTTAGGTATAAATAGATAAATATCGGCAGACAACACATAGGTACTCATCACATGTTTTTTTTTTTGAATGGACTACGCTGTTGGCCGTGAGTTCGCCTTTACAGCTTCACCGGAGGAGGCATCACATGATCCCAAACTAAGCAAAGCTTGTACTATGTACCATACAATGGGGTGATCCCAGTTACATCCAGTTATAAGAATAAGACTTTAATATAACCACCTAAGACTAGATGACACGGAATAACAGCGTTTTGTCTCTTTCTCTCGTATGAAATAAGACAGAGAGCAAGCGAGCGAATCCGTGACAGAAGTCTAACTTTGAAAAGGTAATTCCCGAAGTTAGCCGCGGACGGGAATCGAAGCTGCAACCGTTAGGTGTTAGCTGCTCGCCCTGCGCTCAATGAATAGGCTTAGTTACTTTAATGTCTTAATTACGAATAAAAAAAATATTTTTTAAGGGTGTTTTCTACTCGTTGGCATTTAGGAAACAACTGTATTAGTTCATTGACAAAAGACAAGAAGGACTCTCTCATACCGGATTCAATCACACCCAGACCGTTATCTTTGTACGTGTGGTCTAAATAAATTATCAATTTCGTTAAATATACAAAAATAACTCTATTTAATAATGCCAGTTACCAAAGATCACTTTGAGCGATAACCTTCACATAATAAAAAACTCTATTCATCTATGCAATTAAAATGTATTATTATAGTTAAGTAACTCTAAGTATCATCACGCCTGTATTCTCCGAAGGTGTAGGCAGAGGGGCGCTGCAGTGTCCACACTTCGCCGATGTAGTTTGGTCTCAATGTTATAGTGGGCGAGCCTATTGCCATTATACCGGGCATATTCCTCCTCAATACGAGTGAGATTTTGGGCAATAGTCCACCACGCTGGCCCAGTGCGGGTTGGTGAACTTCACACGCCTTTCTATAGACGTGTAGGTTTCCTCACGATGTTTTCCTTTACCGTTTAGCAAGTGGTAATCATTGTTGAAAATGACAACCGCGCGTGAAAGTTATCTCAGAGGTGCGTGGGATTTGAACTTGCACCCCTTACGTTCAAGGCGGGCGTTCTTGCCCACGAGGCTACCACTGTATGTAATAAATTATTATAATGATGTATTATAATAAAGTATAATTTTGTTTTAACTTGGTAAAGGTTTGAGGCAAACAATTTCAAGCACAGTATATTCCTTTGCAGTATATTCCTAAAATCTATTGATATTGATTATCATAGTTCACTCCTTTTGTAATTATGTTGGGAAATAAATTGTATTGTTAATTATGATTCATTTACTATTGAACTGTAGGATACTTTATAGCAGAATATAAAATAAAAACTTTTTAACAAAAAATTAAACCGCCGAAAATTTTAAAAAGCAAAAAATAATATACCTTTTTTATTTAACCTTAATAACAAAGTTCTTAAACTAATGTAAGCATACCTAAGTCATTTTGAGTCGGCGCCAAAAAAGCAAATTAATTAATTTAGTAAAGTGTGATGTACGGCGGCGGCGCGGCGGCGGCGCGGCGCGACACGCACCTTCGCTGGAAAATGCCGAGCGTTCACGAAGTTAACGTCAGCGAGACAGCAATACACAGCGAGATAGCGATACACAATGTGTGCGAGTGGCCGTACGGAGAGCACATTTTTTGGAATGTTAATGTTTGTCGCTGAAGATTTCACGTTGCATTGTTAATTTCATTTGGTTATTTCTTTAAATTTATTGTTCATTAATTGTTTGGCGCCGACTCAAAATTACTTAGGTATACTTACATTAGTTTAAGAACTTTGTTATTAAGGTTAAATAAAAAAGGTATATTATTTTTTGCTTTTTAAAATTTTCGGCGGTTTAATTTTTTGTTAAAAAGTTTTTATTTTATATTTTTTTGTGGCTAAAATCTACTACTTAATCTGAATCTACTGTTTGTTTTTTTGTAATACACAACTCAGCATTAAAATTTGAGAATTAACAATAAATCTCTCCCTATTTTCCCACCTTTCGGGTAGGATTTTTGTTCCTAATTTATATAGGACCAACTTCGAAGTTATACCCTAACCAATACGTGTCGAAACGTGAACCTCTTCTGTTTTCTTCGTTGGTTAAAAATGGGTATAATTCCAAATAAAGTCCACGTGGGCGTAGGTATATCATGGTGTAGGTGCCAATCTATATCAGACTAGGCAAATACACACATGAATTGGTACCGACTACAAATGTAATGAATTATAAGGTTATTTGTAACTTTTTAGTGTACCTAGTTTTTTGAAGGCGAATTTAGTATCTATTTTGTGAAAAGATGCAAGTATTAGCACCTCATAACAGCCCAAAAAAGGAATTCACCCCCCTCCACCCTTTCCATCCCATCGTTTCGATATTTGTTAAATATCCGTATTAAACAAAAAAAGATTTTTCGAAATCAGCTCACCAACGCCGAAGATATGCTATAGTCCAGAATGCAAACTTTATCAGCCCATTTCACCCCCTAAATATTTTTTTTTTCAAATTTCCTAAAACACGTGTTTCTTTATTTGGTATGTAAAATACATATACAAAGTTTCAGGTTGATCAAAAAATATTTTTGAAATTGTGTGACCTTCAACCCCCCATTTCACCCCTAAGGGGGTTGATTTCTGATAATGTTTTGAAAATGGGACCACCCTCGAAGAATTCCTTAGCAAACGTCATAGAAAAAATCGAAATCGGTTTAGTGACGCCGGAGATATGCGTGATAATACATAAAAAAGAATGCAAACTTTATCACCCCATTTCACACCCTATACATTTTTTTTTTCAAAATTCCTAAAACACGTATTTCTTTATTTTATATGTGAAATACATATACAAAGTTTCAAGTCGATCAAAAAATAATTTTTAAATTATGTGACCTTCAACCCCTCATTTCACCCCCAAGGGGGTTAATTTCTGATAATATTTTGAAAATGGGACCACCCTCGAAGAATTCCTTAGCAAACGTCATAAAATAATTCGAAATCGGTTTATTGACGCCGGAGATATGCGTGATCATACATAAAAAAAAAAAAAAAAAAAAAAAAAATATACGCGTCGAATTGAGAACCTCCTCCTTTTTTTTTTTTTTCGTCGGTTAAAAATATGCCATTGTGGATGCTTTGAAATTTCCATAAATTTGGGCGTAATTTTTTTCTATAAATTTAAACAATAAATGGCTGATTATATTAAATCAATTTTACGCAACATGTAAAAAATACTTAGTCGATGATTCATATTGATTACGTAAAAACATAATTAAATATATTTGGCGAGGGTTCTCTATCGTTAAATAGGTCGTCTTATGGCTCAGATGTGTCGAGATTTCAAAATAAAAGAAAAATTACTTTTAGAACGTCGTCCTCGTCGGAACTTGCTTTATTGGTTATATCATAGACAATCAATAGACAATTCCATTACTAAAAGAGTGATGTACAATATATAGTAGTGTTGTGCCAATCGGTAGACGGTCAATTATAACAAACGGAAAATCAAGTTTTACCAATATTTAAATTGTCTTCCACATATTTGTAACTAGTTTGGTGGCGGTATCAACTCATTGAGATGAGTTATGATGGTCAATTAATATAAATTATAATATGGTGCTTGTCGATAATGCTTTGTAGTATACCTTGACCTTAGATGGCACGTGTTTTTTATCTGTCTGTCTGTAAAGCTCTATTCACATGATAAAGCCGGCTTTACACTTTACACAAGAATACACATTTAGATGCAAGACGCGCGCTGCACAATGTTCGCTAACACCAAAACCAACTCTGTGCTAATATACATAATGATTGAATTTCTGTGGTAATAGCTTCGCGACTAAGCTTACAAATTCGCTCGCGGTGTCAATGACATTTTGTCGGAGCGGGAGATTTTTCTGTGAGTTAATACCATGGAGATATTATTACGGAGATGGCATATCGAGCAATTTTTCTGGTGTATCTGACTCCGCCATTATTGTATTCCTATATAGTTGCTGTATACAGAAACTATATGGTAATACAATAATGGCGGAGTACAATAGTATACTAAAGGTACATAAGGTAACAACAATGGCTTAATAATTTCCGCAGAGCTATAAGAATAGTAGAGTCGTTATGGGTACTCTAGTTACTCTATGGTTAATATAGTGCGTTTTGGTATTGGTAATAACCATAGAGTAAACAGAGAAGCCATATCGATTCCGCCCTGCGAATGGTCCTGTTACAATTTTTAGGAGTTTAGCTGACATCCGCAATTGTAGTTGCCGGATCAAGTAAGTACCTAAAGCGTCAAATAATATAAACAAGCTGCGTATTTTATTAAATTACATAAGTTTTATAGCGTGTTAATACCATTTTTACTGTAAAACTTTAATAAATACGCATCTTGTTCATATTGTTTGACTTACTTGATCCGGTAACTACAATGGCGGATCTCACATAAACGTCAAAATATTTGCCGCAGGACTTCAGGCTTCTCCTTTTACTCGATGGCAACAATTTTACATGCGTATATTGGAGGAAAAGTGGTTATTACATTTCACTGATTATAGTCGTCTTAATTCAGTCGTTACTGAATTAAGTCAAGTGTGATCGCATTCAGTAGCTTGCTGACGACTAAATTCAGTGAAGTGTAATAACCACTAAAGATAGAAAAAAAAAACATTTATTCATCACAGACACAACAAACTACACACATAATGGAGGAAAACTGATTGAGAAATAGTATAGATAGGCTGAGATGATGTTTACCTTAATGTTACCTGTGCCGAAAGGCGTCTGGCGCAGTAGTCTACCCGCCGCTTTACAGGTCGAATTGAGAACCTCCTCCATTTTGAAGATGCTTATTAAATTAATCACAATGTTTTTGTCTTAACGATAAAATAATTTGAAAGCCAAACATGCCATATGGCAGGTGCGCTCTATCAAACGGAACACGCTTAAAATCTAGATGCAAATTGTTTATTATTTTAATTTATTGCGTTCCATTCTAAACCTATGATTTATGTGGTAATTAAATGGTGTGAAGAATAAAAAATTAATTTATGACAGGATGGTGAACCATTTCAAGTTTTTCTTATGTTCGATATATTTTTTGTTAGAGTAGATCAGGTAATTATGTTACTCCGACCCCAAGTCCCCTAACACTATCGTTGTGGAGTGTCTATAGCTAGATTCCCACGGTCCGTGATATCGCGGACAGATGCGGACCAGCTCGTACGACACACCGTGGGAAGGGTCTCGTCCGTGGTAGCACAGGCGGTGCGCCGGTATCCGTCGCGAGGCGATAACTTCAAAGGTGCGGTGAAAAAGTGAAAGAGAACATATCACCATCTCTTTCACTTTACATTTTGAAATGAAGCTATCAAAAGATCTATACAGACCGACACGCATCGTTGGAAGAGCCCTGTCTGTGTGCGTTGCCCTCCGTGGTCGTCGGCTGTGCGTGATGATCCGTAGAATCGCGCACCGTGGGAAGCCAGCTTTAGACTTCATTGTTTCGAGGGCTGAATAGCTACTGGGCGATATTGACTTAGATACATATTTGGAATCAGCGATTTTTTCTGCGTCGAATGAGTATGCTCTTGTATACTTATAATGGTAAAAGAAACTTTTTAAAAACAAGCTTTTATTTAATTGCCCTTAGTTTTCGTGTTCTCCTCAGCAAGCCCTTTTATTTGATACCCGTACTGTGGTAGTGCAGAAAAAATAACTATTCTGCCATCTTGGATGATCCGCCATATTGGTATTAGAATGACGTCACATAGCTAAGCATGCATTGTCATCCAAAATAAGAGTGTATACCAAATTTCAGCTCAATCGGTTAAAGATAACTGATTTAAAATTCAGTTGCAAGATTCCACCCGGACATACATTGCAAGTTAATATAAAGCTTGTAAAAAAATTGTTTCAAACAAATAGCCTTTCGCCCCTCGACTTTATGCACGAAAACAACATCTTTTATCAATGGCAGCTGGAATGCGACTAGTTTAATGGCTTCAAGGTAACAACGCCTATAGTATAGTATAGTAATGTCTATAGTATACACATTAGGCGTTGTTAGTAGAGACTCTATACTATCATGAGTTGCAATAGCCGCCTATATCGGTGGGGAATAACTATTTCCACATTGTATGACCCTTTAGACCCACATATTGAGTTATCTGTGTGAGGTATTACACCAACCATTTTACTTTTAAAATAGTGACAGCAATTTGATCGTATAATCGTTTTATATTGAACTAGCTGTGCCCGCGACTTCGCCCGCGTGGACTTTAGGGAGATTACCCGGAAATATGGGTATTATGTTTTTCCCGCGGAACCCTAATGCTTTTTCTAAAATTAAAGTAGCCTAAGTTACGCCTTGGAACGTCAGCTATCTGTCAGTGAAAGTCCCATTGAAATCGGTTCAGCCGTTTAGAAGTTTACCTCAAACAAACAGACAGACAGACAAAAAATTTTAAAATTGCGTTTTCGTTATAGGTATCGTATATACTTTCATACGCATTTGGTAAAAAAGTGTTATTTAGATATTACAAACAGACACACCAATTTTATTTATTTGTCTAGATGTATAGATATAGATAATTCTTGAATTTTTTTTTCGTCTCGCTTTCTCCACACCGTCTTCGATGCCAAAAATTAATTAACGTAACCGTTTATGGTGACTGAGGATAGCGTATAGTTATTTCAAATTTTGTACCTATTTGTATACAACCTAGGAAACCATTGAATGCGATGATTACATCGACAGGTAGGTATAGTTACCTATGTATTAGTGGGAAACGTGAGACGATGTTGTATATAAATCTATATCTATACATCTATACATACCTACATACAATACAAAGAAATAAAATTGGAGTGTCTGTTTGTAATATCAAAATAACACTTTTTTACCAAATTCGTATGAAAGTATATACGATACCTATAACGAAAACGCAATTTTAAAATTTTTTGTCTGTCTGTTTGTTTGAGGTAAACTTCTAAACGGCTGAACCAATTTCAATGGGACTTTCACTGACAGATAGCTGACATTCCAAGGCGTAACTTAGGCTACTTTAATTTTAGAAAAAGCATTAGGGTTCCGCGGGAAAAACATAATACCCATATTTCCGGGTAATCTCCCTAAAGTCCACGCGGGCGAAGTCGCGGGCACAGCTAGTAAATCAATATATTTTCCTGTCTATTGTTTGCTAATTGTAGTAGGTAAGCAAATATAATTTAGTAAACAGAGCGCGCACCAGTGAAGACTCGAATACATCCTAATTAGGACGTACATTTGATACCAACATGCGGATTGGTTGACAGATGAATGTTACATTACATCACATAGAAGCGCAAGTGACAACACTAGCAATCTCTTTTTTGCTCGTTGGTTTTATCAAGCCATATCTTTTGCACATTTCTACGTGTTGTGAAATGTAAAATGAATGAAAATTGTGTATGTGTGCTGCCACTGTTACGCGGAACACTTTTTTCGGTTGTTTTGTGCGTGTATAACATATTATGTATACTAGAATATCATTGAGGTAAGCATAACAATATTCTACGTAAATAAATAAATACATCATCACGCCTGTATTCCCCGAAGGGGTAGGCAGAGGTGCACTGTAGTGCACCCACACTTCGCCGATGTATTTTGGTCCCAATGTAATAGGGGGCGAGCCTATTGCCATTATACCGGGCACAATCCCAATCAATACGAGGGAGATTTGGGCCATAGTCCACCACGCTGGCCCATTGCGGGTTGGTGAACTTCACACGCCTTTCTACAGACGTGCAGGTTTCCTCACGATGTTTTCCTTCACCGTTCAGCAAGTGGTAATCATTGTTGAAAATGACATTCGCACATGAAAATTATCTCAGAGGTGCGGGCCTGGGATTTGAGCTTGCACCCCTTAAGTTCAAGGCGGGCGTTCTTGCCCACGAGGCTACCACTGCTTATTCTACGTATCATTAGTTATATATTCTTCCTAGGAATAAATAAATGGTTTTACATTCAGTATGGTAGCATTATTAAATATCGGCCTGCATTAAATAAGGAGTAGCAGTAGCATCTACAAAAAAAACTTCCACGATTATTATTACAAGCAAATGACAACTAATTGTACTACTACTACTACTACAGCCCTTTTAACGTCCCACTGCTGGGCACGGGCCTCCCCTCAATGCGAGGGGGATTCAGGCCATAGTCCACCACGCTGGCCCAGTGCGGGTTGGCAGACTTCACACATCTATCGAGAACTAGACAAGTTCCCTCAGACGTGCAGGTTTCCTCACGATGTTTTCCTTCACCGTTTCATAGCAAGTGATAATCTCGGATGAAAATGAGATTCGCACATAAATCCCAGAGGTGCGAGCCGGGGTTTGAACCTGCACACTTTGATTTGCAAGGCGTGCGTTCGACCACTTGGCTACCACTGCTATTCGGCTACCACTGCTATTACTAATTGTACTACTACTGATTATTCTCAATAAATCACCGAAATGTGTGTGCCAACTGGCAGTGCATCTCTGCCGAATATACCTGTGAATATGGCGTAAAGATATATTATTATTAATGAAAATATTATTAATATTTATTTAACAAATCCATAGTTCAACACGTGTCTATATATATTCAATTAATAACGTGTCGGGAAACGAGAGGGAATAACTTATTACGACATTCAGTTATATGTTATCGTAGTTTCTTGTTCCCTTGAATAATAAACCTTAAATACTGTGTCGTAAAATTTGAAATCCTTTCAGTTATATAATTGTGTATGGTATATTATTGCAGCAGATTCGTGCGTTATTGATATAATGGATTTTACGTTTTCGAGATAGTAGTTCTTACCCTCATCCAATTGCTAGTAGGTAACTACTGTAACTTGCCTATTTTCTTCAAATATATAAGGATGTATCGACAGTATTCAGTTTACAGTTTTCATGATCTACTGCAATACTGAAGAACTAACTGTAACGTTCCTATAGTTTCTATAAACAAAAAAAAATGAAACTCTTTTTAATATTCGCATTCGTAATGGTTGTTACCGCAGATGGTAAGTTACGATTTGACTACCTGTGGTTGCAAAAAAATCTAGGGTGTGTTTTCTTCGTCATTCATTCTTCAAGTTTTATAAATTAACTTACTATATATAAATTATCTAATTACTTAATTAAATTCTAAAATATATTTCATAGAACTATCTCATAACAGTTGCTAAACTATTTCTCATTATTTAAATATTTTAAATTCTTAACTTTTGGGAGATATCCAATAATGGATATCTCCCAAAAGTCAGTAAAGATGTTTTATTATAATTAAAAAACTAACACTTTTTTAACAAAAAATAAAAAACCGGCCAAGTGCGAGTCGGACTCGCGCACGGAGGGTTCCGTACCATTATCTATAAAAACGGCAAAATCACGTCTGTTGTATGGGAGCCCCCTTAAATATTAATTGTATTCTGTTTTTTAGTATTTGTTGTTATAGCGGCAACAGAAATACATCATCTGTGAAAATTTCACCTCTCTAGCTATCACGGTTCATGAGATACAGCCTGGTGACAGACGGACGGACGGACGGACAGCGAAGTCTCAGTAATAGGGTTCCCGTTTTACCCTTTGGGTACGGAACCCTAAAAAAGTGTAAGGTTACCTAACAGTGCCCTTACTGTGACTTGTCTATTACTTACCGATATATAGACGTGGATAAAATTTCATCAATCGTCAATAAATTTTTGATGACAACCAAATTGTACTAAACAAAATATTGTTAGCCATAGAAACTTCTAACTTATACTACCGATTAGCTAAAAAAATATCAGTTTCAGGAATTAACCTTGTACTAATTAAATTTCTAGGTGATAATTGTGGCGTAGTACCTATAACATCTTGGAGTGGCGAGCCATTAAAACGAACTGAAGTCCTTCCCGGGCCTGTGAACATAGCTGTCATACAGCACACTGTAACGCCGGAGTGCAGAAGCGACGAGGAGTGCCAAAGAGTGGCGGACGGTATCAGAAGTTATCACATCCATCACCGATCCTTCGATGATATTGGACAATCGTAAGTTTATAAGTTTGATGGAGGGACAGGGCATGGAGATATTTATGAACTTTTCTGTCATAAATTGACCTGTATTCCCGTTGTTAGAGCTTGGTCTTTGTACCACTGTTCAAGCTGGCTTGGTTTTGTGGCGCGAGCGTAGCCGTTTGGCTCACAAGTGGTTGAGGGTCCGATTCCCGTCGTCAGTGGCAACTTTCAATTGGCCTTTTCATAAAACTTCGCGATCAAGCTGAGCAACGGGCTCAGCTTGATTCTTAAGCCAACGGGGCTTAAGAATATTTCAAAGACGAATTCAATAACTTTAGCATTAATAAAAAAAACATTGACATTGCTTAGTTATAAAAGTATTCTATTTAAATTTAAATTAATAATAGCGACAATGATATACCAAATTTATTAGAGAATGCATGCAAAGTGAACATTAGCCAAATAAAAGTGCTAGCTTAAATTGTAAAGCCTTAAAACATTCCATTCTAAAGTCAATGCGGGAAATCCCCCAACCAAGGTTTGTTGTTACACTTGGTGAACTTAATTTTGAATTGTTTGAAAGCAGCACACACCATCCGTTAAAAAATAACGGCATTGACGTCAATTGGGAGAGTTGTACGCGGTCGAAAACATTGGCAATAATTACAGAAAATGATTTGTGTACAGTGTCTGTATAGAATATTTCGTTCGCACAGATACGTTCAAAAATAGCAACGAATAGGTATGTCAAGTTTCGTGTTTCATAAAATAAATAAGGTTTGGAAGGTCGTAGCCCCAGATTTTTTTTACTAGTTTTCATATAGATCGAGCATGTAAAAGGAGTAAGTTTGCTGGAAATGTCAAATCAGATAGGGTTCTACAATTGTTAAGATAAAGTAAACGTCAGCCGTAATAGCTTGGCTACAGGAGCTGTCTTCGTCACCGTCGCCATTCGAGAGGTTCCAAATCTCATCCCATAAATATGTTCTAAGTATTTACGAGACCCTACTTCCAACCTAAGACTTTTAAGTCTATTAGACTTTAAACAAAGTTCGTTTTTGGTTTTCGGAGAATAGGTCGCGTGCTTTTAGACGCGCCTATTTGTGCAGGGCTCTTTTCCCTGGCTGTGTACTTTAACGTATATATTCTATGAGTTTGCTAATACTTTTACCGTAATTAACTCATGAGTACCGCTTGGCTTCATTTCTCTAATTGGTTTTCTCAAAGGCGTATAACAAATAGAATTATTCCAGGTTCCTGATTGGTGGAAATGGAAAGGTGTACGAAGGTGCTGGATGGCGACATGTCGGAGCTCACACGCTTGGGTACAATAGAAGGACCATTGGGATCTCATTTATCGGAGATTTCACTGGTGAGTAGTACGTTCCAGAACATTCTGCGGCTCGGAAGCAATACCGAGTACGAATACCAAAAAAAAACTATTGGATTCTATGATAATGGTCTGTACTTACTGAGTCGAGCAAATTTATTATGTTTTACGTGTCATTTAGAAAATGTACCCTGTATCAATATACAACGATTAAATGTTTGTGACAAGGGCCTCGCAAGCGTCTTTAATGACATACCGTTGAAAAATGTACTATTGTTATGAGTTTATACAGTTTGTTTTAGTATTGGCAAAATAATTGGTAGTTTTTTGACGTTTGGTGGCGTTAACAACGTTACTATAGAAATTCAATCTTCATGTATATTGACACAGAGCTTGTTTTACTATTGCCAAACATTTTGGTAGTGCAGTGGTAGCCGAGTGGTCGAACGCACGCTTTGCAATCAAAGTGCGCAGGTTCAAACCCCGGCTCGCACCTCTGGGTTTCATGTGCGAATCTCATTTTCATCCGAGATTATCACTTGCTAAGAAACGGTGAAGGGGAACATCGTGCGGAAACCTGCACGTCTGAGGGAGCTTGACTAGTTCTCGATAGATGTGTGAAGTCTGCCAACCCGCACCGGGCCAGCATGGTGGACTGTGGCCTGAATCCCCCTCGCATTGAGGGGGGGGCCCGCACCCAGCAGTGGGACGTAAAAAAAGGCTGTAGTAGTAAACATTTTGACGCCCGAGTATTCCCGGGGCTTAACTGTCTTATTTAATATAAAGTTACAGTATATTGCTGAACTTAGCATTAAAAAAATACATACCGACGAACATAGAACCTACTCCTTTTTGGAAGTCGGTAAAAAATTGACCTCTAAGAAGGTGACCAGTATAACATAATTATCTTTTCAGAAAAATTGCCGTCGCCGCTAGCGTTGAAGGCATTAAAGAATCTTCTTGCTTGCGGAGTGGAGAACAAGTACCTAACAGAAGGCTACCATCTGGTCGCCCACAGCCAGCTCTCACAAACCCAGAGTCCAGGACACATGCTACGGAAACACGTGGAATTGTGGCCTCATTGGCTGGACCATGCTAAGGAAATGCTGAACTAGACTCTTAATCAGATAATACTCTCCTATGATCCCAGAAACTGTAACTGAACATTGAGTACAATTCTAAAAAGGCCAAATCTGAAATTTGATATTGATGGGAATCGAACCCGCACTGTGTCATGAAGGAAACCATGCTCGAATCACTAAAGCAAGGCATGGGCAAATAAAAATAATATATTTGTAATAGATCCTTTATCACTTCAATTCTTCCTATTTCTTATTATTTATTGACTTTAACTTTAGCTCAATTTAGTTAGTTCCCTACCTAAGCGATGTTTACTTAACTTTAGTTTTTATGTGTACTTGATACTCAGTATAAGCAGTCATTAAAATATCGAGGGGTGGAAGGCTATTTTCACCCCTCGATATATGTTTTGACAATATAATTCGACTCAAGTACTCCTTATATTTGAATTGAAGTGTTTTCGTCACATTTTTATAAGTATCAATAACCTATTTGTATCGTAAACAACAGTATATAGACCTGACAATAAACATACCTTCAAATCAAAACAACGTGAAATAAACATGATAAAGTTAACGCCAAAGATAAATGACATTTTGTTTTGTTTGTACACAAATTGATTGTGAACTTGCATTATAGGTAAAGCCAATACCAAAAGGAACTATGTATCAATATGTATAAAGATTGAATTTCTGTGGTAAAACCCACGCGCACGTGACTACGCTGCACAATTCGCTCGCACTGTCGACTACATTTCGATGTAAAATGAGCTTTTCTACGTACTCCCGACACGATCACCGCCCTCTTCGACCCGGGCGTTGAGAGGGCCACCAACACACCTACACCAGCCTCAAACAGACACCGATCTCGCCGGCGAGGTCGAGGAACCCCCTCTTCTGATCGTAGGTGCATCTTTGCACCTAGGAGCGCAGGCACTACCTCTCCCCTCACGGTAACTGCCCAAGCCGAGGTCGTGCTCTCTGTGGCGCCCTTGAGCTAGTTGCCATCCCTTTCCGCCCTTAAGGCCTTGGTTGGAGTGCACTCTGCGCTCGCCACTCCTCCGGTAAAGCTGTAAAGGCCACCTCACGCCCAACAGTGTAAGTCCTTAAAAAAAAAAGAGCTTTTCTACGTGTCCATATACTTTATTTTGGTATTGGCAATAGTTTTGCAGGCTTAAATGTAATTTTAAGACAATTTCATTGTTACCTCTATTTGTTTTGTTTTGTTAAATAAACAATCATTGATAATGATGGCATTGTCTGCATACTCTCACTAGCAAGTATATTTTACTTTGGAAATCGGAAATAATTAGGATTTTGAGTATCCAAATCAAAACAAAGAAGGTTTCAATTTGAAAATTTTATGTACAAGAGCGTAGGTCGGACGAAATTCGTAGCGGATTTTGTTTTTTACATCTGTAACCTTAACCAAAAGTTGTTAGCTACCTAATATATTTTTTACAAGTAGTTAAGTTGCTTTTTTTAAGGTGTCTACGTCCGTCTGATTGGACTTTTGCCCCAGTATAACCGGCACCCAGGTTATCATAGCCGGTTGTTTGACGTCATTCTTCACATCTAGTTAATCTGTATCATTAATTTGATTAGATTAATGATATCTGATGAAAGTCATAGATATGATTTATTATTTATGATTTACATTATCTGTACCTAAGCGTTGTTTGGCGGAGAACGAGTTTATATTGTTACTGCAACTTTGGAAAACAAAGAAAAACATTAACTATTTGTCCCCTCAAAATCGGTCCATTCGTTTCGGAGATTATCCGGAACAAACTAACAAACAGACAAATATAAAAAAAAAGTACCTACGAAATTTGCGAACTGTGGGTGGACTGCTGTGCACCTCTGCCTACCCCTTCGAATAATACAGGTGTGATGATGCTGTTTTGTCTTTTAGAGAATATCAAATCACTCGATCCTTTTATTTATTTATTTAAGGCATATTTACAGAGTGAACACAAACATTTACATATTGCTTTCCTAAACATAGGGCATGTGGTACGCCAATTACAAATATGCACAACATTCTTAATAAGCAGACAACTTGAATACAGAAACTAAAATGTAAAATTAATAGGAACTTAAGGTATTATTAAAAACTAAACTTGAAATGAAATGAAATAAAATAAAATATGTACTTACAAGTTATTTAGAAAATTGACATTCTTATTCTGCCATTCATAGACATCTTAATAAAATAAAAGGAACACTGACATAAAAAATATATAAATATACGAGTTAAAGATTATAGAAATTCTTCATATATCCATAGTAAATTCCACGATAACATTAAGTACCTAGATTCAGGTGCTTAAGGTCAATTTTAAACGTGTAAACACGTTATTATACGAGCACGTTATTGCAATAAATCACGTGTCTTCATGATCTTAACCTCTATTGACGTCATATCTGGTGAACTAAAATTCGAGATATCGGTACCAGATTTGTTTGCCAATTGAGAAGTAAGGGCAAGTCAATGAACTTTACGTGCCAAACTGTAAAAAAACTCTGGTTCTCCGAGCTTGTGTAGTCTGTAACAGGTACGTATCTTTGTAAGCCCGGGTTTATTGGGGCTAGCGAAGTAACTTGACTTTTTTGATTCTGATTCTACTCCTGATTCTGATTCTTTTATAACTACCTATAGCTCTCTTAAGGTATATCTATATATACCTTAAGTGAGCGTCGTTCCTTATTTAAGCCAGTAAGTACCGATACGTTTATCAGAACGCATGTTTATCTAAACGAATGACTTTCCAATTTAAAAAATAAAATGCGCTGAATACAAAATGGCTACGAATTGCGAAAGATATAGCGTCGTAAAATGAAACGTTTGTTTAGAGTATGGTTCAATGTCAGTTCATTACCTACTGTGCTTTTAGTTTACTATGTTACCTCTACTTATGTTACACTACTTATGTTACTTATGTTACACTACTTATGTTACTTTTAGCTTACCATTTACCAAGGACAAGGCTGACAGAGCAATCGTCTAGAATCGTCCTGATATTATTTTGAGGACAATTAATATTTTGCTTTCTTTAGAAACTGCTAACCTATACTAACGGTTCGCAATCTATCACATATCTCTGCCAAAAACAATGATTTCTGTTTTGAGAAATCTGCGAAAATTCATCTAATTTATTTCATCAATCTGGGATTTCAATCTAGATGCCTCTTTTTAATTGGGTCAGCTGATAAATTTAGACCCGGAATAAAGATAACGCCAATAAATCCGTTGTCGCCGCTCCTCGGAAGTGATTCTATCGCCCCATCTTTCTCCATTACTCTTCTGTTTGGCTATATCCTGAACTTAAATCTTATCGGAAGCCAACAAGTGTCTCTAGTCAAGATTCCAAACATCATTCATTCAATAGCGTCCGTCCCTAACTCTTTACTTTCGTTTAGATTGCAAAATCTTTCAAAGTAATGTCAAAACAATAATGCCTAAGAGGGTGGTGACTGATCAGTAATGAGAAATTTGGTATTTATTAAAATAATTTATAAAATATTTCAGGTCCAAGAGGTTTTGTTGGCAGCAATAGGTATAACCTACATTAATAACTGTAGGCCGCAACAAACGAGCATGAGAGGAACATCTTTAATCTATACATCTATATATACATATATATATACAAATAAATAAAATTGGAGTGTCTGTTTGTAATATTAAAATAACACTTTTTTACCAAATGAGTATGAAAGTATATACGATATCTATAAAGAAAACGCAATTTAAAAAAAAATTGTCTGTCTGTCTGTTTGTTTGAGGTAAACTTCTAAACGGCTGAACCGATTTCAATGGGACTTTCACTGACAGATAGCTAACGTTCCAAGGCGGAACTTAGGCTACTTTAATTTTAGAAAAAGCATTAGGGTTCCGCGGGAAAAACATAATACCCATATTTCCGGGTAATCTCCCTAAAGTCCACGCGGGCGAAGTCGCGGGCACAGCTAGTAATGTTATATTTTTATTAGTTAATAATAGTATATAGGTAATAGTATATTTTTGTGTATTATATAATAGGTGTCTTCTTCTTAGTCGGCATCTCCATTACCTACTGAAGGTCGTGTCTAGTCTGACGTATTGATCCCTTGATTAAACTATGGTCTTCCACGTGTTCCTGACCTCATCGGATTTAATAGCATGGGTTATTGGTAGGCCAGTGAGCGACTTTACTAGGTCTGACCATCGTGTAGGTGAATGACCCCGTGATCTTTTCCCGTCGACCTGGCCAACTACCATTCGCTTCTCTAGGCTGTCAGGGTTTCTACGAGCGACATGTCCAAAATATTTGAGTATCCGTTGGGAGCAGATAGCGGACAGCCTTGTGTTTATATCAAGTTCCTTTAGAATGGACACGTTGGTTCGACGTCATTACATCAAATCAAGTTTGTAAACTCGACTTCCATACCCTATGAACCAAAGTAGGTAGGTGTCTAATGTCTACCTGCATTTTTGTTAAAATCTATCCTGTTTTTCTTACGTATCATAAAAAAAATATTTACTAACATTATAATTTATTAGCTTGGTTACGTGTTTGTTATGTAAGGAACGAGTTATACTTCTTAAGTATATATTTTTTTTTAATTACAAATACGATTATTACCTACCCACGAACCACTACCTATTAGAAAGATACTTGAGGTTAGAGGATATGATCATTATCTACTGACGTGAATTAATAGCGACAAAAAATCTAGGTAAATAGGTGTCTCTGTCTACCTATGTATGAAACATATAAACTGAATACGATATCTACCTATACCTATTATAAAGAAATACTACGAAGGCATCATACCAAAGCAATTATTTCTATAACCATCTGTGGTTTAGAATAATCCTTTCATTGTAAATGGCAGTAGACGCACCTTACTGTACTAGCTTCCTAAGCGTAAAGACTATATTTGTATTTAATATTAGACTACCGTGAGTATTATTCTTCTCTAGTATTGTGGCAAAGGTGCTGTCTGCTCTCATGGCATTGCTGCTCCTGAGAATGTATTACTCGCAATTATCATTTTGAAAAGAGTAACCATTGAGTTTCTTACCGGCTCTTCTCAGTGGAAGCAGCATTCCGAAACGGTGGTAGAATCTGACTATTTGTAAGTGCTTTTTGGCCTACACGAATAAAAAAAAAATATTTTGATTTTGATACGTTACCACCTTACAAATGCCCTTAGTATATATTTTGTTTGAGGAATATCTCGTTGTAAAATTATTAGGCATTTATGTAAAAAATAATACATCCACACTTACCTAAGAACTTTGCTCATATTATATTAATCCTTATGTATCTGATTGCACTCTGAGTAATTGTTTTAGGTAAATAAATACGCCACCACGCCCCTTTTCTTAGGAATTATATATTAGACAGAGGTGAGCTGCAGTGCACCCAAATTTTATTAACTTAAACAACTGCAGATATTCACTTATTTTATTTAAACAACCATTTGCATAGATATCTTATTTTTAGATTATAATACAAGTAGGTTAGGTACACTTAATAAATGGTGAAGCTTCCACCTCAAAGTCTCGTTCTCGAATGCCGATCCGACTGACTGTCCGGCGCTCCTTCGGCCCTTTCCCCCTCCTTTGACACGACGTGTCACGATATGTGTCGAATAATATCGATACCTACGAGTATTTATCAAAATACCGATACATTTGAAATCGTTTTGAAATTTATTAAAAATCATGACACACACTTCACCGATTTATTTTGACGTCCCTATTGCCACTATATCCTGCACATTTCTCCTCAATACAATGGATATTTGGGCTATAACCCACGCTGGCTCAGTGCAGGTTGGTGAACTTCAGACGCCTTTTAATAAGAAAGTATCAAAATTGGTTACACCTAGCTAGCATTTTGAAATTTTATAGCTACTACAGCCATACCCTCTCCCTATGGAACCTTTCTAGAGTCTAGAGGCGGTGACCGTCGAATCGAGGGGATTTTCCCCCAGGAGTCGTTAAGATTTCAATATTATATTGAAAATTGAAATCACCCTAACCCCTAATAATATACCGCCTTGAGTTTATTTTCAGCATATCATATTACTGACGATATTTTATATCTACTTATTTATAACCTTATAATAGGTAGGTAAGTACTAGGTATAATTTGGAGCGAAAGCTGAGTGTATAACTGACCACGCACGGATTAGGTAGTTTTATAAATAACACACTTGGATCTAATCGTTATGTGCTTAGGCTTACCTACCAATTCAATGTATAATTTTGTTTTCGAAAAGCGCCTGCAAAAGTTTTAATAGCATCTGTTTACTACGTACTTTTATTCTAAACTACCATCAGGCGACACAAACAATCGTAAAACTTAAGTTTTTGATAAAAGTTCTCTTCTAATAAATCGAGAAAAGTAAGTCAATTTTATAGTCTGATATAAAGTCATTGATATAATATTGATAATGACTTCTGGCTAATCTGTTTACAGTATCTATGTATCATAAAGAGTTACCTACCTAAGTTGCGTAAGTGAATAATTTGCTCAAATAACTAAACGGTACCTTTAAATTTTGTAAGATTATGCACTAACTACAGTCTATTTAACTTGGTTATTCGATAATAGAGCTTTTGGAATAAAACCGTGAATTTTAGTTTTTGATTGTAAATAAATAATGTGTACCTATATATGTGTAGTATATAGGTATACTAAATAGTGATTATTATGTTAAAAATATGTAATATTATATTTAATTGGATATTAATGAACTTCTTGTCTTATTAATGCAGTATTACCGAATGCTGTTTAAGAAAACCAATTTTGTCTCCATAAATCATTAAAATAATTTTATTGAACTTACCAAAATAATAATAATTTAAGATTAATCTTCTGTAAAAGCAACAAGTACCTAAGTACCTACACATTTACTGGTATTTAAGTAGGTGGATAGTATTTTACCACAAAGCAGGTTAACAGGTTAAATAAAACAAAGCAGGTTAAACAAAATCCCTAGTTCAGGTCACAGTGTTCAATAATCCATCAATCTTGTTTGAGCAGGCGTTTGAGTGCTAAGCTAACCGAAGCCTAGGCAGGAGACAATGTGAGGCGATAAAGCTGGACTGGGTCCAGATAGTGCCCAACTAAAATGGATCCTTTTGATCCGTTTTAAATTACTGTTAAACTGAACTACCAAATTATTTAGCAATATTGTTGAGCCAAATCTTATAATAATGATAATTTAACTGTAAATAATAAATAGTAATTATTTAAAACATTCCCGTGGATGAGGTGGCAAGGATTGCATGTCTTTAATACCCAATTTTATTAATAAATTGCTGAGCCCGCCAAAGCGTAGACTACTTATAACATCAGTCCCGTCAAAATCAGTCTAGCCGTTTCGGAGATACCCGGAAAATTGGTAATAATTATTCTGGCGGAATCCTAATTATTTTCCAAAAACAAAACTTTTAAAATGGCGTTTTCGATATAAAATACTGTATTTAAGCACTTAATTAAACGCTCTCAAGAAAATAACTTAGTTTTTATTTATAACAACACTCGCACGTAAATTTTTTTGATAATACCAATACGAAGGAACAGTGGTAGCCAAGTGGTCGAACGCACGCCTTGCAATTATAGTTTGCAGGTTCAAACCCCGGCTCACACCTTTGGGTTTTATGTGCGAATTTGCATCCGAGATTATCACTTGATAGGAAACGGTGAAGGCAAACATCGTGAGGAAACCTGCACGCCTGAGGGAACTTAACTAGTTCTCGACAGATGGTGAAGTTTGGCTACCCGCACTAGGCCGGCGTGGTGGAATATGGCCTGAATGGCCTCGCATTGAGAGGAGGCCTGTGCCCAGCAGTGGGGCGTTAAAAGGGCTATAGTATCGTACCTATAGGAACCTCTGTGTCAATGTATAAAGATTGAATTTCTTTGCTTCGGAATTCGTTCCCGCTGTCAGTGTCGCATCGTTGTAGAATGAACTTTTTTAATGTTCGTTCGGTTCGTTTTGGTAATAATAAACAAATTGACGCGTGAGGATTGACGCCCCAGTGTGCTCCGGACACCTTATATTTGATGTGGAGAGAACAGTAAACCAATTCGTTTATAATATCAAACTGTAAATATTATTTCATTGTCAGATGCCGATGGCAGAATACTATCATAAATTTAGATGAGTACTACTTTAATCTGAAACAGAAAAACAATATTATTTTAATGAAATAATTTCGATTTGTTTTCAAAACTTATTTAGAAGAGATTTCAAGACTATTTCTACTAGTGCTGAATTTCATCTTTACGGGATAGGGTTATGTAAAAACTCTAAGTAACTACTTAATAAGTTAGGTAACTTAAATGTTAAAGGAGTGATGAATAAAGTAGTTTATAAGTGATGTGTTATTTAATTTTCATTGTTACGATGAATATAGTACAAGATTTTAATTGTCGTATTAAAGAAATTATGTTAGCAGATATTTTTTCATGTGTGTACTTACCTAGTCTGACGTAGATTGGCAGGTGCCAGGAGCCAGGAGTAGGTACTCCAAATGTAATGAATTATAAGGTTATTTTTAGCTAGTGGACCTAGGTTTTTGAAGTCGGTTTTTCTTTTTTGTTATTTTTTATTTTTGCTATATATGGAAATAGCATTTTTCGTGCGGGTTCGAAGACAATTTAGCTTTTCCCCGGGACTCGTCGAGGGTCAAACCTCGGTGTCTTCAAAGGACACCGCTGTCGATCCTGGCTTGCAGGAGTAACAGTGGTGGGAATGTGTGGCGGGCTTAGTCCCAAAAAAAAAGATATTTGGCTATGGAGGTGTACTTAAAGACCTCTGTAGTGCCTGTATCTTAACGCCCGTATTCCCGGAAGGGGTAGGTATATATCCATTGCAATGTACGTACATTCAGCCGATGTATTTTAGTGCCAATATAATAGGGTAAATTGAGTTGTCTATTTAGAGAACATATTTGAAAAAAAAGTCACAAAAAAAATTACAACCCCAGCTTGTAGTCCCGTACGGGACATTTGTTCTAATGTGCATGTTTAAAACTTAAGTTCAAATGTATTTGTCTCAAATAAATTTCTTTATTTCTTTCTTTCTTTCTTTCTTTCTTTCTTTCTTTCTTTCTTTCTTTCTTTCTTTCTTTCTTTCTTTCTTTCTTTCTTTCTTTCTTTCTTTCTTTCTTTCTTTCTTTCTTTCTTTCTTTCTTTCTTTCTTTCTTTCTTTCTTTCTTTCTTTCTTTCTTTCTTTCTTTCTTTCTTTCTTTCTTTCTTTCTTTCTTTCTTTCTTTCTTTCTTTCTTTCTTTCTTCATTTATTTCTTTCTTTCTATTTTTCTTTCTTTCTTTCAATGAGTTTCTATCCGGGTCTTTTCAATGGCGGGCACACTTCGATCGAGTTACAGCATAATAGCATATAAGGAAAATAATGTGAACTGAAAAATATTAGAGTGCCCCCGTAGGTGTATACAAAATGAATAATTTGACTCCTCCTTCAATGAGCTGGTGTTTTAGGTCATTCCACAATGTTGGCCCAGTGCGGGTTAGTGAAATGACCTTTCAAGAGCGACTTGTTGTGGAAAGATAAGTACCTAAAGCCTAAATAAACAATATGTTACATACACGGCTTAAGGTCAGTGTAAGTCTGTCTTGGGTTAAAGTAAATAACCTTTACCTTAAGTCTATAACACGCCACTGATAATAACAACAAGGATACACCTAGTAACCAAATAAGGCGTCAAACGTAGAGACTGTTATTTTACAAAATGAACTGTATAGCTTCAACATTTACGTTCGAATTTAAATAAATAATACAATCGTGATAATACGATACTGCATAATCTCCTATAGTGAATCCCCGCTTCGTATCTCATTGACCTTGTGACCGGAACTATTGATATTGCAATCAATAGATCGGCTACAAGTTATTTGTATGCATATTATGTTAAAGTTATTATATTTGTACATCTAACTAGTGGTAAAGCTAGCTGACTGAAGATCACCTAAAAGGTTTTTGGTTTAGGACGAGCGAATTAAATTGACGTTAAGGCACAATGTGCTCTGTACAAATGTGATAAAGATTGAATTTCTTTGATAAAAGCTATACGACCACGCCTCCAAATTTACTAGTATCATCGATGATATTACGTTGAATAAAAACTTTTTAACAAAAAATTAAACCGCCGAAAATTTTAAAAAGCAAAAAATAATATACCTTTTTTATTTAACCTTAATAACAAAGTTCTTAAACTAATGTAAGTATACCTAAGTCATTTTGAGTCGGCGCCAAACAAGCAAATTAATTAATTTAGTAAAGTGTGATGTACGGCGGCGGCGCGGCGGCGGCGCGGCGCGACACGCACCTTCGCTGGAAAATGCCGAGCATTCACGAAGTTAACGTCAGCGAGACAGCAATACACAGCGAGATAGCGATACACAATGTGTGCGAGTGGTCGTACGGAGAGCACATTTTTTGGAATGTTAATGTTTGTCGCTGAAGATTTCACGTTGCATTGTTAATTTAATTTGGTTATTTCTTTAAATTTATTGTTCATTAATTGTTTGGCGCCGACTCAAAATGACTTAGGTATACTTACATTAGTTTAAGAACTTTGTTATTAAGGTTAAATAAAAAAGGTATATTATTTTTTGCTTTTTAAAATTTTCGGCGGTTTAATTTTTTGTTAAAAAGTTTTTATTTTATATTTTTTTGTGGCTAAAATCTACTACTTAATCTGAATCTACTGTTTGTTTTTTTGTTATACACAACTCAGCATTAAAATTTGAGAATTAACAATAAATCTCTCCCTATTTTCCCACCTTTCGGGTAGGATTTTTGTTCCTAATTTATATAGGACCAACTTCGAAGTTATACCCTAACCAATACGTGTCGAAACGTGAACCTCTTCTGTTTTCTTCGTTGGTTAAAAATGGGTATAATTCCAAATAAAGTCCACGTGGGCGTAGGTATATCATGGTGTAGGTGCCAATCTATATCAGACTAGGCAAATACACACATGAATTGGCACCGACTACAAATGTAATGAATTATAAGGTTATTTGTAACTTTTTAGTGTACCTAGGTTTTTGAAGGCGAATTTAGTATGTATTTTGTGAAAAGATGCAAGTATTAGCACCTCATAACAGCCCAAAAAAGGAATTCACCCCCCCGCCACCCTTTCCATCCCATCGTTTTGATATTTGTTAACTATCCGTATTAAACAAAAAAAGATTTTTCGAAATCAGCTCACTAACGCCGAAGATATGCTATAGTCCAGAATGCAAACTTTATCAGCTCATTTCACCCCCTAAATATTTTTTTTTTTCAAATTTCCTAAAACACGTGTTTCTTTATTTTGTATGTAAAATACATATACAAAGTTTCAGGTTGATCAAAAAATATTTTTGAAATTGTGTGACCTTCAACCCCCCATTTCACCCCTAAGGGGGTTGATTTCTGATAATGTTTTGAAAATGGGACCACCCTCGAAGAATTCCTTAGCAAACGTCATAGAAAAAATCGAAATCGGTTTAGTGACGCCGGAGATATGCGTGATCATACATAAAAAAGAATGCAAACTTTATCACCCCATTTCACACCCTATACATTTTTTTTTTCAAAATTCCTAAAACACGTATTTCTTTATTTTATATGTAAAATACATATACAAAGTTTCAAGTAGATCAAAAAATAATTTTTAAATTATGTGACCTTCAACCCCTCATTTCACCCCCAAGGGGGTTAATTTCTGATAATAATTTGAAAATGGGACCACCCTCGAAGAATTCCTTAGCAAACGTCATAAAAAAATTCGAAATCGGTTTAGAGACGCCGGAGATATGCGTGATCATACATAAAAAAAAATAAAAAAAATAAAATATACGCGTCGAATTGAGAACCTCCTCCTTTTTTTTTTTTTCGTCGGTTAAAAATGAGCTTTTTCTGTGAGTTGATACAGTTCATTTTGGTGTCGGCAAATAATTGGACGCGATCGTTGACAAAATGCTTTACTCTAGCTGGCGGACACTAGTTCGAATATTGGATGATAAACAGTCATTTGTTTAACAGTCACTTGTTTGTTTGTCCTTGGGGATGTTATCCAGGAATAATCTTCTAGGATAACAGTTGGTTAAAGTTGGATGACAATTGACCGAATTGGGGGGCAATTCACGCAAGATCGACATTATCTCCATTTCAACATATTATGTCAAAAAGAAACGCTAAATTGATCGTTTTTCATTTTGATTAGAAATGATATCGATCATGCAAGAATTGGGCCCCAGCTAACATTCGGGTGGAATGAAATCAAGTACGTAATAAAAAAAAAGGCTTTTATTTAATTGCCCTTAGTTTTCGTGTTCTCCTCAGCAAGCCCTTTCATTTGATACCCATACTGTGGTAGTGGAGAAAAAATAACTATTCCGCCATCTTAGATGATCCCCCAAATTGGAATTAGAATGACGTCACATAGCTAAGCATGCATTGTCATCCAAAATAAGCGTGTATACCAAATTTCAGCTCAATCGGTTAAAGATAACTGATTTAAAATTCAGTTGCAAGAATCCACCCGGACATACATCCCAAGTTAATATAAAGCTTGTTAAAAATAGTAAGGTATAACTTGTTCTTCGGCTTTAACTCGCTTTATCTCGTCTTTTTATTATTCTATTATTGTTTTAATTGAACACACACAAGTATTTACATTCACAGAGGAATCCCCGCGCTGTACCTATTGATAAAGGGAAACACTAGGTATTTATAACGTCAGTATGGTTTTAGGGTACCGTAACGAACTATCGAAAACGTTTGTCAGTTGATCTTTATATTTGATATTACGACGACATATACTTATCCCAAAAAATATATAGAAATTTCAAATTATCTACAAACGACCTACTGTGATTTTTTTAGTACAAACATGTTTCACACTGCCTCTGTAAATAGATTGTAACATTCAGAACTCTCAACAAATACGAGCGTTTAGATCACGGATTTTATAATTAATAGAGATTATAACATGTTTGTCAATTTACATACCTACACAGTAACAGCATGTGCACCAAGACTAGTCTTCAAGTGTAGACTCACGATATTATTTCACGTAATAGGTTGATTTTGTATCTTTCCCTCGTATGAAATGAGACGAAGAGCGAGCGAACGTATCCTTTAAATAATAATATCACAATCAATATACACAGGTAGATCATATTATTATGTAATTCCTGGATATCGGTAAATTATGTCAGTAATTAATTGAATTAATTATAATTGCGGAACCCAACATAATATAATATGATTAATAAGATACATTTATTTTTATAAACAATAATTGTTTTGTGTTGGTTTAGCGGTCAGGGTCTCAATAATATAAATTATCTTTTTTTGCATTAAAGCGAGTAAGCGAGAGGGAATGAGGATTCTCCTTAGGTTATGCAGAGTTCGTTGTTCGAGTCTTGGTGCTTTTAGTGTTAATCTACAAGTCCAACTGAATAGGCGTATCTGCTAAAATGAAATTAATATTATTATTTTGTGTTCTTGGATTATTTTTGTTTGATGCAGTCAAATCTGGTAAGTTTTATTAATTATACTACACATTTTATTTTTTCTACGTAATGAATGAAATAATGATATTTGATGGAATAAGATGAGGAATGGCTCCACTGCGTTTAGCGGGTATTTCAGCCAGTGTCAAGTAATTAATAGCAATAAAAATGACAGTGATAAAGATGGCGGATTTACACATTTTATTATATTAGAATAAAAATCCTTTTTTTATATACTTTTTATTAGTACCTTCTTGGTAGTTGTAAACTATAAAAATATTTTACAATTATATTAATAACTACTAATGCTTTTTCTAAAATTAAAGTAGCCTAAGTTACGCCTTGGAACGTCAGCTATCTGTCAGTGAAAGTCCCATTGAAATCGGTTCAGCCGTTTAGAAGTTTACCTCAAACAAACAGACAGACAGACAAAAAATTTTAAAATTGCGTTTTCGTTATAGGTATCGTATATACTTTCATACGCATTTGGTAAAAAAGTATTATTTTGATATTACAAACAGACACTCCAATTTTATTTATTTGTGTAGATTGTATAGATGAATCCCTATTTCTTTTTGTCACGCCGAAACTTAAAAACGACTTTACTGATTATTTTTTTTAGTTTTCTTATACTTTTTAGAAGGTTTTTACGAAAAAAAGGAAAATAAAAATAAGGGTTTCTAAATTTCGCGTGTACTAAGTTGGGAGCTCAACTAGTAATACAATAAATTTGTGTGTTAAGATTTAGTTTCCAACGATATATTTACTTTCTATTTTTTAGATTGCGGCGTTGTCTCCAAGGCCCAGTGGGATGGCCTGACCCCAGTCCACGTGGATTACCTCGCGAGGCCAGTGAGCCTGGTTATTATCCAGCACACTGTGACCTCTACATGCACCACCGATAAAAGATGCGCCGAGATCGTGCGCGCTATACAGTCTAACCATATGGAGAACCTGAAGTATTGGGATATTGGTTCTTCGTAAGTGCTTTTCTTCAATCCTAGTTCGTGGGCAAGAACGCCCACCTTGAACGTAAGGGGTGCAAGTTCAAATCATATCATATCATATCTGGAAAATAGAAGTCAACTTGTTAGTATAAAGGGTCATCTATCCGAGCCGTTAACCATCAAATCTGGTATTCCGCAAGGATCACACCTAGGACCATTACTTTTTGTTATTTTTATTAATGATCTGATTGAAGAGATTAGCTGTCCCTGTTTACTCTATGCCGACGACCTCAAAATTTATTCTACCGTTAATGAAATAAAAGATTGCTTACAATTACAAAAGGATCTATCTAAAGTTGCAAGCTGGTGCGTCTCTAATGGTATGTTTTTAAATATTGAAAAGTGTTTCGTTATATCCTTTGCTACAATCAAACAAACGATTTTATTTTCTTACTCCATAGAAAATAAATGCTTACAGCGTCGGTCTATTGTCAGGGACCTGGGAGTTTTCTTCGATGAAAAGCTTACGTTTCGTCCTCATTATGATTATATCGTTTCCAAATCTACTAAGCTTCTCGGTTTTTTAGCTCGATCCACCAGAGAATTCAAAGATCAACGCACTTTCATAATTCTTTATTACGCTCTAGTTAGAACTATTTTAGTGTATGGCTCAGTGATTTGGTCACCTTACTACGAAGTTCACAGTAACAATATTGAAAGAGTGCAAAAAAAGTTTTTAAATATTCTATGTTATAGGTATCGGTTGGGTCGTGAATACAGGTCGTATGCTAGCAAATTACGTAAATTCCGAATGTCCCCCCTCTCTTCACGTCGCCAATGTAGTGACTTGACATATTTGTTTAAAATTGTTCATGCACATATTGACTGTCCAAATTTACTCTCTGTCCTTAACTTTAATACCCCTTACAGATCCCGCAAACCATCCACTAGAATATTTTCTCTCCAAGTTTTTAAAAACAATACCTCTTTCTACAATCCTGTTATCAGAATGTGCCGTTTATACAACGATATGGTTTCTGAGAATCCCGCCTTGGACTTGTTCGGTAGCAGTCTTGGGCACTTTAGGACTGCAATTAGTCATAAGTTATGTCCCAACAGATTTAGTCCAGCCTAGAATTTACACTTCACTTATCACTTACCTTTAGGATTTAGATTTTAAGTTATTATATCAGCTAATGCACAACTTCTGAACATGGTGTATTATGTGCACACATATTTAGAGTTACAATCTGGGCCTATTTTTTTAGTATGTTTAAGTTATAATAATGTGATTGTAACTTGTTTTGTGAGCCAAATAAATAAATAAATAAAATCGCGAGCCCGACCCTCTGAGATAATTTTCATGTGCGAAAGTAATTTTCAAGAATGATTACCAACGGTGAACGAATACATCGTGAGGAAAACTGCACGTCTATAAACAGGCGTGTGAAGTTCACCAACCTGCACTGGGCCAGCGTGGTGGACTATGGCCCAAATCTCCCTCGTATTGAGGGGGAATGTGCTCGGTATAATGGCAATAGGCTCGTCCCCTATTACATTGGGACCAAAATACATTGGCGAAGTGTGGGCGCACTACAGTGCACCTCTGCCTACTCCTTCGAGAAATACAGGCGTGATGATGTATATTAGTTTGTACTTTGTAACTAGCTTTACCTGTGGCTATCCTTGCATAGCGATAAAAGTTTATAAAGAAATTAACGGGTAAGAAGGTCATCTAGTGATGCACCGCAATGAACTTAAAAAGTTAAACTACGTAGATTTATTGATCTCAATTAAAAAATGGTAAGCCTTGTAAGAGGAGGAATATTGGTATTTTAAGAATTACTACCAATGTGAGGGACTACTAGGAATGCGACAATATTCCTAGTAGCTCTTCCGACTAGGCGACTAAGATAAATGCTTGTGTTATGAGTGAGCCCACGTCAAAAGTAAAATGGGGTCAAACTTCGAACCTCTTGCCTACCAGGGCGGGTTGGTAATTTCTAAGCTATTGCTGCTTGAACGATAGGACGAGGGATACAGATCATAGTTCACCATACTTGCCGCGCTGATATAAAACATTACAGAGGTAGCATTAAAAGTTATGGAATTTCGGATTCAATTTTCTTACGCTCAAAGTCCCTTGCATTAATAATTAAGACTTAAGATTTATTGTTCTAACCAGCTCTGTAATCAAATTAAGCGTATCTGAAGGGCACTCGGTACACTTCGTACCATTTAGAAATTAAGTTAGCGTTTTCTTTACAGGTTCGTGGTGGGTGGCAATGGGAAGGTGTACGAAGGCACTGGCTGGCTCCATGTGGGGTCACACACTTATGGATACAATAGTAGATCGATTGGTATTACTTTCATCGGGAATTACAACAGTAAGTGACATTTAAATCTTTATCGAATTAAAGACGTGGCCGTAGGTTGCCATGGGTAGAGAGGGAGGGGAGCAAAATCTTGTCAAAACACCTGTTCAGAATTGGTTGTTGTCTATCAACACAAAACAAAGTAGGATCATTTTACGACAGCTTGGTCTAGTGTTTTAAGCGATGGTCGGTCGGGTTTCTGAACCAGGTGGTTGCAGGCTCGATTCCCGTCAGAGGCAAATACCTAAAATCGTTTCGTTTTTTTAGAAATTTGCCTTGGTCTAGGTGTAAGTGGGATCGTCTCCAGTCCATTGTACGGTACCCATATCGCTTTCAACTGTCAGATACGTCCAGAAAATGACGTCACACCGAGCCATGTTCAGTACAAAAAGCTTAGTCACGTAATTTTCTCGACAAATCTGACAGTTGAAAGAGACAAAACTTATGTCTACACGGTCATGCTAAGGGTGCTGGAATCGATTGGGTGATATATTAATTTTCAGATGATGTACCAAAGCGTGAATCACTGGATGCTGTGAAGGCTCTTCTCCGGTGTGGCGTGGAGAACGGTCATTTGACCTCAGACTATAAAGTGGTAGCTCACAGGCAGCTCATGGCCACTGAAAGCCCCGGCAGGAAGCTGTTCAACGAGATCAGACGATGGCCAGAGTGGATGGAAGATGTGAGCTCGTTGAAGAATTGATTTCTTTCTTCGGGCATCTCGTTCAAGAGACTTGCGAGCTTTACTTTTTTTCATCATACTAAGTATACATTAATCTATACTAATATTATAAAGAGGAAAAATTTTGAGGATAGATTTGTATTTTTATTTCTAACGACCGACTTCAAAAATTGTTTTGCCATTTGCATGCTATCACTGAGTAACATAGGCTATATTTATTTATGCCAAAATGTTAAAAAAAAATTTCACCCGTGCGAAGCCGGGACGGGCCGCTAGTGTTCTTATAAAATTATACCACCCTCTAAAGCTGCAGTCCCGGTTTCTCCGTAGGGCCGTAGGTGCCCCGTGGTACATATGGAACATAGATCTTTATTCCAACCTTGGCCTTTTCTCAATTCGAAAACACTTAAAAATAGCGTCCGAACGCTATTTTAAAAAAGCCGCGTCGCTTTTAAATCCTCTAATTGTCGCCGCCAGTAATTACGAGCCAGAACCCGCGCACACATCATCCACTCGTCACCGCCGTCCACGGCACGTATTCCGATGATCCCGACACGATCACCGCCCTCCACGACCCGGGCGTTGAGAGGGCCACCAACACACCTACACCAGCCTCAAACAGACACCGATCTCGCCGGCGAGGTCGAGGAACCCCCTCTTCCGCTCGTAGGTGCATCTTTGCACCTAGGAGCGCAGTCACTACCTCTCCCCTCACGGTAACTGCCCAAGCCGAGGTCGTGCCCTCTGTGGCGCCCTTGAGCTAGTTGACACGCCTTTCCGCCCTGAAGGCCTTGGTTGGAGTGCACTCTGCGCTCGCCACTCCTCTGATAAAGCTGTAAAGGCCACCTCACGGCCAACAGTGTAAGTCCTTCAAAAAAAAAAACCCTCTAAAGCATTAAAATTATATTATTACTATGGGTATGGATTATATGATTTTTATTATTTTCTTTTCATGGGCTATTCTTTTTTCGAAATCTTATTACTTATTAAAATTTCAACACTTCGTAGAAGAAAAAAATAATTAAAATAATACCTACCTACTGCTTAGATGTGCTGATATGTGTGAATTATGATTATTTATAAAATTAGCATGTCTAATATATTTGGGACAGTTTCATGTATTTAACGAAATTAAGGTATGGAACCAAACTATCAGTGGGGAATATACAGTGTTTCAGAAGTCCGAAATATGTATACTAAATATGTATATACCTTATATAGAGTAAAATATTAGGTAAGCACTTAGTAAATTTAAAACTAAAATATTTTATTAAATATATTGACTGTTGTTCGTATAAAATTAAAACTGATGATGACATGGACATAGTGTTGATTGTTTTGTGGTGGCCTATTTGTTAGTCTTCATTCGCGTCCTGCAGTTCAAGCCTCACTTCGTACTGCGACCGGTACCAGATCCACCAGCCCAGAGCGTGGCGGGTCGCCGCAGACACTATCCAGCAGTAATAGCATACCTAAGGATCATATAAAATTGTATTCTATGAATATGATGTCTGGGTACAGAATGGCATGAGATTAATCCACTTATGTTAGTTGTCATATTCACTTTCGACACCTATTTTTATTTATAATGTGTATTTATTATTTACTAATCGAGGAATTTTATAATGCTGAATATAACGAAACTATTATATAATTTGTACATTATTGTTAATGCACAAATTAACATTTAAAGGCAAAACTTTTTTTTTGTTTTTAAATGGGATGGTGGCAAGAACGCTGGCTGCATTTCGTCGTTGAATAGCTAGGCTTATTCGTCGACATTGTGAGAATAACTGTTAAAACTCCAATTCCTCATTTCATACCAATAAATTTTATCATTTCGTAAAAATAGACGAGGAAAGCTGAGAAAAAGAACATTATTCGACAACCAATTTACGTAAATAAATCAACAAAGTTAACAGCAAAAATGACAAGGAAAAAAAAACTAATAGTCAACATGCATATTGGCACTTCACCGTCAATGTTGCCAATGCAATATTACCTACATCTTTAGATTTATTTATTTATTTCTCTCACATCTTGGCAACATTGCATTATGCGGCATTATGTGCCCAAAGTTATAAAACACATTAAAAAAAATAGTTTTATGAGGTCGCGATGAATATACCTATGTCTTATGCTGGGTAATCAGATATGTATTATAATACATGTAGTGGTAATACATTCATATATGTAGTTCATACTCACAAGTGTCATGCAAGCGAGTACGAAGGTGGAAGCCAGCGGCCAGGGCGTGACATGCGCGTCCTGGGTCATGAGCCCAGCCAAGGTCCGCCCAGACAGCCACGCAGCGAGCACAGCGAGCGGCGACATCAACATTATACCGAGGCTGTCCACCATTAACTAATAATGATAATAATACATCGTCACGACTATATTCCCCGAAGGAGTAGGCAGAGGTACACTGCAGTGCGCCCACACTTCACTGATGTATTTTTGGTCCCAATGTCATAGGGGGCGAGCCTATTGCCATTATACCGGGCACATTCTCCTCAATACGAGGGAGATTTTTGGGCTTATAGTCCACCACGCTGGCCCAGTGCGGGTTGGTGATCTTCACACGCCTTTTCTATGGACGTGTAGGTTTCCTCACGATGTTATGCTTCACCGTTAGCAAGTGGTAATCTCGGATGAAAATGAGATTCGCACATAAACCCAGAGGTGCGAGCCGGGGTTTGAACCTGTACACTTTGATTGCAAAGCGCGCGTTTGACCACTCGGCTACCACTGCTTTAAACATTAACTAAACTTTCCATTCCTGCGATACGGGGCGTATAAGACCTCGTTTGAAAAACTATCATTATGGCAGTGGCTTATTAAAGTAGTACACCACTGGATTCTGTTTTAATAGGGCATCTTAGATATATATTTATCTCTTTCTTAAACTAAATCAAATTTAAGTTACGGCCTCCGCACGGTAGAGAAGGCTATGTTTTTCTTAGCAGAACAGCAAGGAAAACACATACGAGGCGTTTTTGACCTTGTTCCGCACTGAACGTGTTTAAGTTAGTTGATTTACAGATATTTATGAAGATCCGACACTGGCAGTAGGTCAATTTTGGAGCAATTGCTAAGTAAAATATAAAGAAAATAGAGTTAAAGCAATAATACTTAATTTAGTGCCGCGTTTACCACTGTTGGTAGAGTAAAGTTATGTGAGAAGCATTGCTCAGAGTCGATGCCACTTAGTTCAGGGGTCCATGTACACTTGCAATCACAGTTAAGTTAATACCTATCTATGTAAAGTGTTACATTTTAAAATATTGGAACTAATCTATGACAAGACGATTAGGTGTGCCGTGTCTTCTTTGCACTTTCTGCGATCAGTGGGGCAATTCTCGCAAAATCGATATTATCTCTAATTCAACATATCGTGTCTTTAAAAGTATAGAGACCTAACTCAAAAATAACGTTGTTGAAAAATGGTCGTTAGAACGATCCTTTAAGATTTATATTGGAAATCCTCAAATTTTAAAATGGGTCGCTATACTTTTAACGATGATATATGTTGAAACAAAACGGCAAAATTGGTTGTATTTTGTTGTTTTGTTACGAAATATTTCGAATTAGAGATAATGCCGATCATGCAAGAATTGCCCCCTTGTAGTTGTTAATATCATTGAATGAATTGTATAAACACATTTTTCAACAACATTTACTCAATGACGCAAGGGAATATAGACAAGTGGCTATTGGCACAGAAATGTAATCTTTATACGTATTGCCACAGAGTACATTTAAAAAAAACAAGTGAACTTGCTCGCCCTTATATGTCGAGGCGTAACGCAATCAAAAGCTAATTATTACAGTAATAAAATACGTAGAGTATCGAGTCGTAGAAAACAAACATAACATGATTAAAGGTAATAATCAGAAGTCCAATTTAGGAATCGCGTTATAATTAGTGACCTGTAAACCCCTGGCGATAACGCTAACCTCATTCCGAGGAATATTGCTCGCGTTTATTTGTGTGATGTAACTACCCGCTCTGGGACTACTTTTATTAGGAAGTATGTACTATGTATACACAAACATGTACCCATATCTATCCTAACATATAACAGTGTAGGGTTTTTCAGCAGGCTATGGTGTTAGAAATGGTATACGCGGTTTTTTTAAAGAGTCTATTGCTGGAATAATGCTATCCAAGCAATCCAGAACTATTCGAAATTCAAATGTTTTATGAATCAAACTGTTTTGGCTCCGTTGGCCAAAATATTTACTGGTCTTGAGTTTTACAGACCTTTCTCTCTACCAGCTGTCTATAGTTTCTAATTGCATTTTACCATTGTGTGCCTAGCTCATGAGAACAAGATTCGTCTTACGCGTAAAGGTATACTGTAGTATGCTGTGTGTAGGTATGTGCATCACTACTACACTACAGACTTCATAAGATTTTAGTAAATTGGTCGCATTACCAACTCCGTTCTATCACCTCCAACGGTGTTCATCATATAAATTACATACCTTATGTTTATAACGTTAAAACACAAACCTGTTTAGCATTCTGACTTAAGACCCACATCATCAGAGCTCTAGGCACTCCATATCTGTGCACCCTCTTCGTCGCGTACCTTGTCCCGCACAATTCGCACCTCGACTTCCCCGACTCCGTCAGCCATCGCTCCAGACACTTCACGTGGACCCTACCAACTGTTCCCCGGCATGAACACGCCGATATCAACTGACCGAGCTCCAGCGAGAGCGCCTCACCGCCGTGACAGATACGGCACATATCGTCTAACGAATGATTGCTCGGACGCTCCACTTCACCCGCCGTTTCAACAACACTTGGCACGGTATAACATAATACATTCAGTTCTAGGTCCCAATCGATAGCAGCTGTGCCAGTTGTACATTTATTTGTGTCTGTTTTCTGATCGGGCAGAACTATTCGGCGCTTTGGACTCCTAACTTTGACGCGGTGCTGACGTGGATATTTTTCTCTCCTAAGAGGGGTTCTCTCTCGGTTTACTGGTCTCGCGTCTCTTTTCTTCGAAGCTTCGTTAGGCGTGTTCCCTGTGTCTTTAGCTTCCACTGTTTCGTCGTGGTTTCCAAGTACGTTGAAGAGGTCGATGGTACTTGAACTGGCTGTGACGTCCTTGTCCACAGTTGTTGTGGATCGCTTTTTGACGGTGATCATTGATGAGGTACTTTCACATTCGGCGACTATCTCCAAGGGGCCAGAGCTTTTGGAGCTGTTCGGGAAAACTTTGTTCTTGGATTTTGTTGATTTAGGGGTCAAATTGTTTGTTATTTTTGTGTCTGAGTCTGTGTCGGAGTGGCTGAAAAATGTATTTTATCAGTAAATTCATTTTGTATGTTATGATTTTACTAGACTACTTTATTTTTTACCGACTTCTTATTAAATATGTTTATCCTTTCATGTTTTCTAATAAAAGTTATTGCTGCATTTGAATTGAATAAGGGGCACCATAAATTATATATTTGAAAAGACACATCTTAAATAAATGCAATGATGTTGAAGAGAAATGCCATGAAGCTTCATAAATAAGTACAGTAGTTACATGTAGTGCCTATAATAATTATAAATTCGTTTCTATTTCTTCTTTTGCAAAATGTAATGAAATGAAACATTTCTATTAAACAAATGGTGTGTTTATGTAAGAAATATAAACATTATTTTGGTATCGAATTGGACTCTTACAAAATGAATGAAATAAGATGGCTACACCAACAATTATTAAGTATTTCACCAATGTAAAGTAATTGGTAATGATAACAAACTGAATAAATACAATAAATAAAAATGAGGAATGAAGGTGAAACAAATGGCAGATGAAATGAATTCTTTTGATTTTTAGATTGAAATATACACCGGGTACGTCAGGTAAGTGTCCACTAGGAAGCCTGTTTACCTGGGTTGCAAACCATTTTGTATTTTAGATGCATCCCGTCCGGTAATCTCATTGTGCACTGAAAATCTCCGACGTCTCGTATTAGGCATTTTACTGGAATTTGGATACAATATTTTTTTATTTTTGATTTCTAATAAAATTTTATATTACAATTTGACAAATCATTTTTGATACATGTCAGTTTTTAACAGATGGCATCGGGGTTTGTTTTTAATAATGTGTATTATACTTTATGGTAGAATAAACAGCTCGGAGGACGGATCATGAGTATTCTCCAAGCCTGACACTACTACTACAGCCCTTTTAACGTCCCACTGCTGGGCACGAACCTCCCCTCAATGCGAGGGGATTCAGGCCATAGTCCAGCACGCTGGCCAAGTGCGGGTTGGCAGACTTCACACATCTATTGAGAACTAGACAAGTTCCCTCAGACGTGCAGGTTTTCCTCATGATATTTTCCTTCACCGTTTCATAGCAAGTGAAAATCTCGGATGAAAATGAGATTCGCACATAAATTGCAGAGGTGCGAGCCGGGGTTTGAACCTGCACACTTTGATTTGCGAGGCGTGCGTGCGACCACTCGGCTACCACTGCCTGACACTACGGCCCGGATAAATAAACATTACTTAGCAAGATCTAAGCTAAAGTACCATCGAGATATAGTAACAGAGATAGCCTATCAACTCCGCCCTGCGGTATTTTTTTTGAGGTTTATCTGACATCCCCATTGCAGCTGTCGTATATAGTTGCCGTATACTACAGGCAACTACAATGGCGGATGTTAGATAAACGTCAAAAAATACCAAAATGGAGTGGGGGCGACCCAGTTACACCCAGACCAGGGCAAATATCGAAAAGGACATTACCGAAATTTGCCCCTGACGGCAATCGAACCTGCATCCACCCAGTTCAGTGATTCAAGCAGCCTACGCTTAAACCCTATAAGCCGCTAAAAGATAACGTGGTAAGGCTCCTGAACATTAATTAATTCGGTCAAGGCGGAAGGTATAGTTGTTATTGAAATAATTAACGTTCTTCGTCATTCTTGAAATAAATTGCGCCCTGTCTAGACTTCGGCGAGATTCGTTTCCAATGGGTAAGAGATAATGTTTGGTTTCCATATTATGTATGCAGCTACAAGCCCCACAAACACGCGGGCTTGAAAAAAAAATTTTTTTTTTTTTGAAATGATGAAATTTAATGGAATAAGATGAGGAATGGCTTCACTTGCGACTAGCATGGGTATTTCGCCAATGTCAAGTTATTAATAGCAAGGACAAATTCAATAAAATACACATTATAAATAAAAACAAAAACCGACTTCAAAAACCTAGGTGAAAAGCCTGGGTAGAAATAACCTTATAATTCAGTACATTTGGAGTAGGTGCCAATCTACGTCAGACTAGGCAAATACACATATGAATTGGCACCGACTTCAAATGTAATGAATTATATGGTTGTTTGTAGCTTTTTAGTGCACCTAGGTTTTTGAAGCCGGTTTTTGATTTTTGCAAAAAAAAAATTTTTTTCACGCTTTTTCGTGTCAATAATCGTTGAAAATATGCAATTATTATCACCTCATAACAACCCTAAAAAGTAAATATTTACAGCCAAATATAAAAACATACCGATCAAATTGAGATTCTCCTCCTTTTTGGAAGTCGGTTAAAAATGGATGAAGACCGTGATAAAGATGGCGGATGAATATTTACATGTACTTCAAAATATTTGCCAATATCAATGTATTGAGAAGAATAAGTTCATTCTTCAATTTAATGACATAGGCAGCGCAAACGAATTTTGACGTTTTTCTATAAGATTATTTTTTTCTATGAGGCAATACAATGATTCGGTATTGGCTAAAACGACGAAGGAACCATGCCATGGACGTGTTGCCCCATAAGGAACAATTTCCATTTAGAGCTCTTATAGGTAGGAGTAGGAGTTCTTATTCAAACAACATGGCGTTTGTTTCAAAGTCGAAAGTCCCATGTAATTACAGAGAATCACGTTTGTTGTTCACATAATTATAATTAGGTAGCAAGTTAATTACACGCGCGTAATTTATAAGCTTAGCCTTTTTGAATGCTAAATATGAGGTTTGTGCAAAATGTTTCGTGAACTAAGTTTTAACTACCTTAGGTTCTTTGAGACGGTAAAGCCGGCTGCCCAATAATTACGGATTTGACGGGAAGGGCTGTGGTGTTAAAAAAAAACACCAGTAACTATTTGTGCAGGTGTCATCTTTATTTCCTTTATTACTAATTTTTTTACGGTTCCGTACCCAAAGGGTAAAACGGGAACCCTATTACTGAGACTCCGTCCGTCCGTCTGTTACCAGGCTGTATCTCATGAACCGTGATAGTTAGAGAGTTGAAATTTTCACAGATGATGATGATGTATTTCTGTTGCCGCTATAACAACAAATAAAAACTAAAAAAACTGAAAAAAATAATTATTTAAGGGGATCCCATACAACAAACGTGATATTTTGCCATTTTTATAGATAATGATACGGGACACTTCGTGCGCGAGTCCGACTCGCACTTGACCGGTTTTCTTTTTTAAACTAGATGAACTTTGTATAATTTTTTTTTTTAATCCACTCTATGTATTTAAGCGAACCAAATTAAATAAAAAACAAATCAGACTAGCCGATGTTTTATATAAATAGAATATTTTTGTTTATTGTATTTGTCCTCGCTATTAATTACTTGACAATGACGGAATAGTAGATTATCGCAGGTACAACTATTCCTCAATCGATTCCACTAAAATTTCATAATTTTTATTCTTTATTTTATTTTTATTCCTTTATTTCTCATTTTTCTTATTTAGTACATTTTTAAATATAAATATAAAAAATACATTTAAAAATATAAAAAACAGTTCCCCACCGGCATCTGGAACAGGGTCCTATTTACCAGTGGTTAGGGCTCCAGAGAGAGGAACTTCCTCACAATGCGCGCCGTCTCCAGAAGTACCGCCTTCTGAATCTGTCCCTTGATCCAGCTGCCTAACGAGAGCCTCTTTAGGTGTTTGTCGAGGCTCTTGGCTAATAAGCCATGGGCGGAAACGACTATCGGTACAATGATTGCCGCATCAATGTCCCACACGTCGACAACCTCGTGAGCCAGATCAAGATACTTGCTTTCTTTATCTTTCTCTGCTTTCAGGAGATTCTCGTCATGGGGGACAGTGATATCGATAATCATTGCACGGCGCTCTTGGCGATCTATCAGCACAATATCAGGCTTATTGGCTACAATAGTCCTGTCTGTGATGATAGACCGGTCCCAATACAATGTGATATGACCCTCTTCGAGATACTGCTATTTATACTATACTACTTATTAAGACCTAGGTTCTTTTTGCCAGTGTGTCGATATGAAATCATATACATACACTACGTCTTGACTCTAAGCTCACAAAATGATAGTATACTATAACAATAGGCCCATGAAAAATATAAAACGTACGGTTACTGTAACAATGGAGGTATAACGCAGACATATCCGTGGGTATGTTCTCGTTTACCGCTTGGCTTAATTTATGTAGGTAAAATACATGAAAATGTTATGTTGAATTAAAGGCGGGTACACTGGGACGAGCGGATTAACTTGACTTTTTGTGGAAATGTACTCTATGCTATATACTTAAAGATTAAATTTCTGCGGTGAAAGCAATGCGACGACACACACGTAATGTTCTTTGTCAATACTAAAATGAACTGTATCGACTCAAATAAAGCTCATTTGATGTCAGATGCCGAATTTTGACGCGTGGTTGCGTAGCTTTATCACAGAAATTCAATCTTTATGTATATTGACACAGAGTTTGATATTGGACAACATTTTGACGCACTCATAACACGCCGAGTGACTGAGGGTTTATTCGCTCGCTTCATCGATGACATTACGTTGAAAAATGAGCTTTCTCTATAAGATAATACAGATCATTTTGGTTTGGCCTAATAATTGGCCGCGCGAATTTTGACGAGCCTGTTTGCCTGGGGTTATGTAGTGCTTGCTTGTTCCACGAATATTTTCATTTGGATAAAATTGTTGTTTACGAGCTTACATAGTTTTTGCAAATTGAAATTTTTCACAAAAAAAATGTACTTAATACAATTCTCCCTCTATGATCAGAATCCCCAAGGTTAGTTACGAAATAAGTAGTATTATTTTACACTAGTAAAATAATACTACTCTTAATTACTATCAAATGGAACCGCCAGCGTAAAGCCCTTCCACACCGGGGCGTCAAGACGCGCTCGTCGAAGTTTTTGCTACCAAAACGAATTGTATTGACTCAGAAAAAGTGTATTCTTCAACTAAATGTCATTGACAGCGCAAGCAAATTAACGCGTGGCTTTTACTACGCAAATTTAATAATTATATATTTTGACACAAAATTCGTTTTGATGTTAGCAAAAGTTTTTTCGGGCAGCAATTGACGCCTCCGCTCTCCGAATATCAACGTTAAAAGTTTCATAATAGCAAAACGGTAGCAGAACCATTTTAACATTATAAGAAAATAGTACATTTATTTACTTCGACAAATCCGTAACGCCAATATTGCCCATCTGTTCATGTTGATCCGACCCACATACGCATGTTCCAACCAATGACAGGCCGACAGACTAGGAAATGTGTTTTAGTTTTACGATACCATGTCTACACAAACATTTTATCTTTATTTTTCTTCCTATGTAGCCTTATGTTGCTTACAAGGCTAAGGCTCCATTCACACGAAAATGCCGACTGCCTTACATTTACGGGTTTCTTTGTATCAGTATCTGTAGAAGCACATGTCTACTAGCACAATAATGCAACTATATCTTAATGTTCCAAGGCATGACTACGATATCTTTTATCAATTAATATAAAAATAATATATTGTATCCAGAATATGGCTTATAATGGCTTCTAGGGACAATGCCTATTTTCTACAATGGAAATATTCTAGGTATCATAGTTAAAGAATAATATAAATAGCCAGGCAACACATACTCATCGTATGATCTCGAACTAAGCAAAGCTTGTACTACCCATACCATATAACAGACTGTGCCCAGGCACAGGGCGTAGACTCTGGGGGGCGTAAGAATGGCCAGACCAGGCAGGACTCTTATTTTTTCGGTTTGCTCCTGATAAGTTCCCGCTGCGCCCCTAATATTTTTTGAAATATAATATCTGAAAAATACAAGGACGCAGTTATAAAAGCTCGCACAGGACAGAAAAAAGGCTATTTACGGCACTGGGGGCGATCACAGTAACAAAAATGTTTTTGAAAGTAAGTTAAACCCGTAGGTATTAGTAAGCCAGCCAGTGTGATCGTATGAATAGACCCTTGTATGGAACGTGTGTTGACATGAATTGCGGCCTTGATTCATAGACAAAACGAAATCCTGTAAGAGGCTGAGGAAGGGGAATATTTGTGGCTTCTTTAAGGACTAACTTGCCTTCTATTGAAACTTGTTCAATGGCTTTATTTGTTTTTGATTTACTTGAAATTAATAAGTTATTTGATTCATTTGTTCGATAATGGAACTGTTTCACAGAGAAAACAAAATGTATTTAACAAGATTATTAGATACAAAATTAAAAACCGGCCAAGTGCGAGACGGACTCGCGCACGAAGGGTTCCGTACCATTATCTATAAAAACGCCAAAAAAATCACGTTTGTTGTGTGGGAGCCCCTTAAAAAATTAATTTATTCTGTTCTTTAGTATTTGTTGTTATAGCGGCAACAGAAATACATCATCTCTGAAAATTTCAACTCTCTAACTATTACGATTCATGAGATACAGCCTGGTGACAGACGGACGGACGGACGGACGGACGGACAGACAGCGAAGTCTTAGTAATAGGGTTCCCGTTTTACCCTTTGAGTACGGAACCATAAAAAAGTTGAAAAAAAAAACATTAGGTAATTCTTTAAATGAGTTCTTTCTATATATCTGCAAAACCTACTTGATACCATGATACACTTATATGCAGGTACACAGGTTAGGTACGTATAAATGGGTGAAATTCACCTACAAACATACTCTCTACGTATACCTAATTAAAGAAACATTTGTCGGTATGACAAACATAAACTCGATACTTGTGGAAACAATAAAACCCTGATAAAATTAAAATTTTAAACTTCGCCTTAGTGCTTTAACTTTTAAGTAATTAGGTCTATCAAAATTACAGTAATAAAGTAATATTCAAATAAAACAAACCAAATAAATACATTAATAGTATATTGTGGCTTACAAAAAAGTTTAATGTTGCTTGCACTGTAAGAAATTTGTTTATAAATACTTATAGCACTTTCAAATGGAATTCTCACTGAAAAGGCTCACCCTTTAAACTCAATGGACACCTGTTGCAAAGATGCCCTTCTTAAAATTGCGTCACCTATATGCGGGTAAGTGAACTGCAAAACCTCTGCTTCTGATTTCTAAAAGCTAAGTTTCCGTCTCTTCATAACATGTACAAATACAAAGCCGAAACATAGGTACTAAAGGATTCAGTCGCGGAAGTTTTCCTCCGCAGCTCAGTCTGTAGGTGGATCCCGAGGGCGACAGTCGTCCGACGCGACTGTGTATCACCGCGGGCCGCTTTCGAAAAGTTTATGGACTCTGAAATATTAATTTGAATTGTGGTTTTCAAATCGAATTTAAAGTGGAACTCGATTGTGAGTGAGATTTCTTTTTGGAATTGAAAAGTTTTTTTAGAATAAGTAAGTAACTAATTTATATCATATTTCATAAAGTTTATTTAAAGAACTTTTAAGTACATAATTTCCCAATATTTTAATTTGGATAGTCTGAATTGTAAATTAATGCGTCAATAGCCGGGTTGGGCTTCCTGGAGGTCGAGAGGTTCCGGGTTTGACCACTATTGAAATATCCCCGCAACACAAGCAATTACATATGACTAATTACTATTTTCTGGCAGATCCATTATCATACAATCAACCTCATTTCACATCGCTAGGATATTAAAAAGTCGGTTAAAGAATAAAAATTAAAAAGTTAACGTTTTCAAAATTAAATAAGTACAAAGACATAATTACGGGTAAGTACTAAGTCGTAACCGGTTTTATCCTACTTACCGAATTACTACCGATTTGAAAAAAAATTGTTTTCAACTTAACTCGTATATTTTCGTATGGTTCCTAAAATGTATACAGGGTGTTTCAGAAGTCTGAAATAATACTTGGCCGTTTGCAAGAGTATCGGGTATACAACCGAATGACATAAAAATTTGATCGAAATTATTTTTATTTATTTTTTATAGCCGTGAATTTGAAGAACTTAAACTATCTCTAGTCCCAAGCGAAATTTACATGTACTGTTTTCTGAATATTAATAGTCGCCCCTCATAGCTGCAGTTTAAATTTTTAAATAAGGTTACGGGTGTACCCTAACGCCACAACACGTTACCTGTGACAAATAATCGAAGGTCTATAATTGATAAACTATGATATCCTTATCTCTGTTTGCATTCACGTCTTTTATTTCTTGCGCCCACTTAGTTTGATCTTTTCTCTCTCTCTCTACATCACTCTAAGGTTGGCTGGTAGAAAATGCCTGAGAGATTAAGCTTACCTTGTACATTTTTTACTTTTGTATAATTGTGCAAAAATAAATAGTTAGGTATAGTCTGTCTTCACTGAGCATCTATATAGTAGCTACCGTATATGTACCCAAAGTATTATTTGGGACCTCTGATAAACCCTGTAAACTTAGTCGCCAAATTTACTTTTCATTAATTCCACATGAAAGACTTTTTGTCGGCATTTGGAAACTCGAAAGTGTGAATCTGTGCCGACCCTACGCAAAAGTTCTGAATGTTTTTTTTATACAAAAACCTAATTTCGTTACTGTTTAATGTGGCGTGATTGTAGAGTTTTTGAAATGCGGGTAGCTAAAGTTAAAATCGTCGAGCGGTTATAATGATAACTAGGATAAGGGTTTTTGACGTTACAAAAGGCGGGAGATTTACGACAGATGCAGACTGATTTACGAGAGATCCACAAGGGCGAGCGAATTTATTTAAGTTTTTTTTTTAATTGAACTCTGTTAGCGAAAGCTATGGGACGGACGCCACTACATTAGCTTAAGTAATCGATGAAATTTCGTTGAAAAATATGCTTATTGTGTGCGTCAATACAGTTCGTTTTGGTATTATCAAAATTTGGCCGCAGGCGTTTTGTCGCGCTCGTGTCAACAGGGCTGTACTTTATCTAATTTAAGTCACTGAATTTAAAATTTGAGTTAAAAATGAGTTCAACAAAGGCAAGATATAAGTTCAGATTGAGCGACGGAGAGTTTTTGGATTATAAGATCTCCCTAAATCACTCAGTATATTATAGTTGCCTGGTAGAGATCACTTCTGGTGATAAGGCCGCCTATTGTAAAACTTTAAGTTTATAACGTATTTTCGGTAAGGGGCAACTTGCCATGTATATGTCATGGAATAAAGAAAAATGGACTAATAACGTATCCCAAAACTGTTTCTAAATGAAATAAATACTGTCAAACCGAATCGAGTGGAAGTTTGTAAATAAATAAAGAACAGAGCAAGAATGTCAACCGCAGCGGTGGTGAGTTTGCACGAGTCACACGGCTCCTCGTAATTGTTCTGTGTACAACTTTACGTGCCTTGTTGATACTGAACTTTCTTAGGTGAGCTTACCGTTTTGCGACTTTGCCCTAGTCACATAATAAAGACAGCTGTGTGCTAATTTCAGGTTTAACGGGAGCGGACTGCTCGCGCCAACGCTTCCATACAAAATGATGTGTTAGTGCACATTCGTTTTATGAACTCGTTATCATACGACAGCCGCCTTTTCTGTGTCAATAGAGTCTGAAATTACATTGCAAAAACATTTTGACGGCGTGTCGTTTTATGATTAAGCACACTGTGGCGTCACAGGGCACGTGTCAAAATTTCTAACAATACCGAAACGGACTCTGTGCCAATATACATAAAACAAATAATTTATGTGGTAAAATGCACGGCCCCACGCGTCAAATTTCACTCGCGGTGTCCTTGTCATTTCGTTATGGAATGAACTTTTTCTATGAGTCAATACAGTTCATTTTGCTATTGGCAAAAATTTTGACGCTCAGTTTTTGACACCCTAGTGTGCTTTACACTCATGTTTGTCACAATCACTTTTCAGTTTATGCTTTTTACTTTCTGTTATTCTTTTAAATTTAACTTTAAAAATAAAGCCAAAATAAATGCTGTCACTTTGTGCTAGGTTTGATTCTAGTGTTGATAATAACACAGATCTAAAACTAGGACAGGGTGGCGGCTTAGACGTTTATTTATGAACTGTCATATTACGGGTTGGAGCAGAAACTCATATCATCAGTTAGACAGAGACATTCTATAAACCAGCACTAGCGTTAGTCTGACCACTTATTTAATTTAATTGAAGAAATGAAGTATGGGACCACTAGTAATTTATTAAGTCTTCTGTGCAGTAGAAAGTCTTGACTTCACTGAGGCGAGCCAATTCAATGGATTTTTTACAAATATACACCGTTCCTATATTCATTATAGATTAAATTTCTTTGGCAAAAGCCACGCAACTTTATTCCTTTACGTCACCGATGATACGTCGTTGAAAAATGTGCCTCTTCTTTGAGTTAATACAGTTTATTTTGGCATCAGCAGAAAATTGGTCGCGCGTTTTGGAACGTAGTTCCTTATGGCGCGTTGCGAAAGGGGGCTAGACGGAAAAAATTAAGACAAAAAGTGTCGACCGACACTTTTGTAAATGTGTGTGTGAGAGTAAAAGTTGTAACGACACTTTGTAAATGTGTGTGTGATTTTGATTGTGTCTGTGATTTCGATTTCGGTTTCGATTCCGATTTCAATGTGTGTGTGTGTGTGTGTGTATGTCTATGTACATTTTTTTGCTTTTTTTATTTCAAAAGGAACTTCGTTCCATCCGGGTGTCCCTTGACACCTCTCAAGTTTTTTTGATACGTTTTTCTGCGCAGGGCCTTACGGGATCTCTTCCTGTCATCAACTCCAATTACTGGCAGTAAACTGACTCGCGAATGCACAATTTACTAGAGTTCTAACAAAGGCAAAATGACCTTCACTCGTAGATACCCTATTGGTTCGGAATGCTGGAAAAAAAATGAAAATATTTTTAGCAGTATTCAGAAGTTCCGATTTATTTATAGTGATGTTTTCTTATATTTACGCGAATACTATACATTAAAATAAAACTATTTTAAACTATTTTATTTTTAAACTCGATTGTGAATGTGGGCTCTCTTACATAGGACAAACTAAAAGATCAATAAAAACCCGCGTAAAAGATAGCTGACGTGAAACACCGACGCTCCACGAAGTCTGCAATCTATGAACATGTACAGGACCGCACCCGCCATTATATCAGATTTGATAAACCGCATATCCTCGCAAAAGAACACCGACTCCGACCAAGGATGATACGTGAGGCCATTGAAATTAAAAAACATCCTAATTTCAATAGGGAAGATGGCTGGGTGCTACCACCAACTTGGGATCCAGTAATTAATATGATTAAATCCAAAACCAAGCATACCATTGCAAGACCTCAAGACACTGTGAGCACTTTCTGCGTGGATCGGACCGCAAACAACAACTAAATATGAGGGTACCCAGTTATTAACTATGACATCAGTTCGTCTAACACCTCAGTCCCTCCGTAACCATGGTTGCTGTAAAGCAGCCGAAACGACGGGAAAATAAAATAGTAAATAAACGCGATAAAATCCGTAAAATAGTTTTACTTCAATAAAAAAGTGTCTTGTATTTATCATCCATGTCCGAATTACTCTAGTAATTTGACCCGCGAGAGATCCATAACTCACAATCAGAGGTCTACTACAAACTGTCTCCCAAGGGTAGGGTCAAGGATTCGTGACCTAATCTCGCGGCTTAAAAGATGGAAAGGGCTTGTTGGCTCGTTTTCGTAAAGCAATGAATTCTCTTTAGTTGGCAATGGAACTGATAAATTTAGATTTGTTTATTCATTGATTCGGGTATTTGTAATTGCAACTTAATTCATTGAAATGGGATTTAATTTATTATTGGAAGACACGCTTCTGACTTTATATACTTCCGGGTCAAGTTTATGTAGAAAAATTATTTTTAACAAAAAACAAAAACCGACTTCAAAAACCTAGGTGCACTAAAAAGCTACAAATAACCTTACAATTCATTACATTTGGAGTAGGTGCCAATCAACGTCGGACAAGGCAAATACACACATGAATTGGCACCGACTCCAAATGTAATGAATTGTAAGGTTATTTGTAGCTTTTTAGTGCACCTAGGTTTTTGAAGTCGGTTTTTGTTTTTTGTTAAAAATAATTTTTTTTCACGATTTTTAGTGTCAATAATCGTTGAAAAATTGTAAATATTATCACCTTATAACAGCCCTAAAAAACTAAAAATTTACAGCCAAAAAAAAAATCACCCCCCTCACCCCCCTTTCCACCCCTTTGGGGGTGGGTTTCGATCTTTGTTAACAATCCGTATTAAGCAAAAAAAGATTTTTCGAAATCGGTTCACTAACGCCGGAGATATGCTGTAGTCTGGATTAGACCCCCATTTCACCCCCTACATATTTTTTCTTTCAAAATTCCTGAAAGACGTGTTTTTTTATTTTGTATGTTAAATGCATATACAAAGTTTCAAGTCGTTCAAAAAATATTTTTCAAATTATGCGACATTCAACCCCCCATTTCACCCCCAAGGGGTTAGATTTCTGATAATATTTTGGAAATGGGACCAACCTTGAAGAATTTCCTAGCAAACCTCAAAAAAAATTTCGAAATCGGTCTACAGACGCCGGAGATATGCGGTAACATACATAAAAAAAAAAAAAAAAAAACATAAAACATCCTTTTTGAAGTCGGTTAAAAAAGTAGGAAACAATGTACATAGATACTAGTTAAATATAGATGTTGCGATTGGAGTTTAAAAAAAAGAAGATTTCTATAATATCCATGATAGATTGATACCTATTTTTTAATACATACATCATCACGCCTGTATTCCCCGAAGGGGTAGGCAGAGGTGCACCGTAGTGCGCCTACACTTCGCCGATGTATTTTTGGTCCCAATGTAATAGGGGGCGAGCCTATTGCCATTATACCGGGCACATTCTCCCTCAATACGAGGGAGATTTTTGGGCTATTGTTCACCACGCTGGCCCAGTGCGGGTTGGTGAACTTCACACGCCTTTCTATAGACGTGCAGGTTTCCTCACGATGTTTTCCTTCACCGTTTCATAGCATGTGGTAATCTCGGATGAAAATGAGATTCGCACATAAACCCAGAGGTGCGAGCCGGGGTTTGAACCTGCACACTTTGATTTGCAAGGCGTGCGTTCGACCACTCGGCTACCACTGCTTATCATTACCTACCTATACCTATTACCTATTTTTTACAGAATAATAATCATTCTATGTGTGATATTCTTGCAGTAGGTAAATATTCTACATATTAATTTAAACGGTCCCAAAAGTGTATTGGGGCTGTCGATATTCCAGCTTCATTATGCTAATGAACCACCTGCGTTCAAACGTAGGAGTTATTTAAAATGACAATTTGATCCGAAGGGGAATTGCTTTTAGGGGTGACCGATTTTTGTTATTAGCGTTAAAATAAATCAATCGATTAAATTATACAAAGCAAAATCTTGACGAGTGACTTAAAATATATTTATTATTATTTTCTGACCTATGTAATTTTTTAATGGATTTTTAAAAAAATTGGTACACATCTACCGCAATCATCAGCAGATTTTTATTAGTATTACTTTTAAGGATTATCGGATGGTTGTGTCATAGTAAATACCAAAATAGTAAATACCACCAACAGCTGCCCATAATTAATTTAGTATAGTTTTCTCGGCCAAACTGGTTGTCTGGAAGAAATTGCTTTTAGCGATAAGACCGCCAAATTGTACATAGCTACTGTATTTAGAACTAAGAATGTTGTATTATTTTCTTTGCTTGGTGTGTGCAATAAAGAGTACTCTATCTATCTAAATATATTAAATTAAAGCTTTGAAACGACACAATTCCTTCTTCTGGGATAGTCGCTTAAAAAAAGCTTTGCATAAGCTAAAGGGTAAAGAGAAGTGTGTAGGAGAGTATTACAAAGAATCAATGTACCGATTTCCCGAATAACAAATACTTGAACACTAAAACCGACTTATTAATCGTCTCACTAAAACAAGTCTGAATTTTGGAGTTTTTTTGGAACATTCTGTTTTTTGTGAAAATGAGTATTTGCAATCAATATTATAGCTTCCGATATAGGTATCGAATGGGAATGGGCTTTTAATGAACTAATACGGCATTCAATGGTTATTTTTATTAGGCATTCTCCCTAAAATGGGAAAAGTTATCTTTAAGGCGGGGAAACTCCACCGAATTGGCAAAAAAGAAATTCAGCGTTTATAAACAGACTTGGGTATCGATTTTGAAACAAAAAAGGTTTTGCGTAGTGATTTATTATAATTTAGAAAAGTGAATGATAAGTGACAGACATTGAAATTTAAAATGGAATAAATTGAAAATTGTACAGTACCTAACCTTTCAGACAGTGAATTTAACATTTTGATAGTAGGTATTATAACAGCGAATAATAATATAAGACTTTAAAAATTCCTTATAGTTTCGTAAAAAAATTTATGGATGATTATTATATGCATATTTTATATCCAAAGACTATTTGGATGAGATAGCATCTTGTTATAAGGCACTAGTGTACTAATATTTCAACTTTATTTTTTTTAACAAATCGCCAAGAGCCAGTTTAAAAATTATTAAAAGAAAAAAAAACGAGGTAATTCAGCCAGCGTTCTTGCCATCACTCCACGTAATTTTTTTTTAAATCATTCTGTAAGTAGTTTTATAAACATTTTAGTTTTAGCCTCGTGGGCAAGAACGCCCGCCTTGAGCGTAAGGGGTGCAAGTTCCGATCCCAGGCCCGCACCTCTGAGATAATTTTCATGTGCGAATGTCATTTTCAACAATGATTACCACTTGCTGAACGGTGAAGGAAAACATCGTGAGGAAACCTGCACGTCTATAGAAAGGCGTGTGAAATTCACCAACCCGCACTGGGCTAGCGTGGTGGACTATGGCCCAAATCTCTCTCATATTGAGGGGGAATGTGCCCGGTATAATGGCAATAGGCTCGCCTCCTATTACATTGGGACCAAAATACATCGGCGAAGTGTGGGCGCATTACAGTGCACCTCTGCCTACCCCTTCGGGGAATACAAGCGTGATGATGATGATGATGTACATTTTTAAATTATACAATTAGTACTAGTGCTTGTTCTTGAGTGCGTTCGCGTCAATAGCTAATGGTCAGATTCTCCACTCCGACCTTGACCTCTTCTCCATTCAAAAACACTTTAAAATAGCGTCCGAACGCTATTTTAAAAAAGCCGCGTCGCATTGAAATCCTCTAATTGTCGCCGCCGGCAATTACGAGCCAGACCCCGCGCACACATCATCAACACGACGCCGCCGTCCGCGGCACGTGTTGATTTATCCTCCTGACACCATCACTGCTCTCCTCGACCCGGGCGTCGAGAGGGCCACTCACACACAGACATCAGCCTCAAACAGACACCGACCTCGCCGGCGAGGTCGAGGAACCCCCTCTTCCGCTTCTAGATGCATCTTTGCACCTAGGAGCGCAGTCATTTCTTCTCCCCTCACGGCAACTGCCCAAGCCGAGGTCGTGCCCCATGTGGCGCCCTTGAGCTAGTTGCCCTCCTCTTCCGCCCTTAAGGCTTTGGCTGGAGTCGCACTCTGCACTCGCCACTCCTCCGGTGAAGCTGTAAAGGCCAACTCACGGCCAACAGTGTAGTCCATTAAAAAAAAAAAAAAAATGGTCAGATTTGGTCTTGAACCCGGAACCTTTCGATTTAAATTATTATGAATATACTACTCAGCTACTTGTATAATAAATACGATAAAGAATTATCATATTCCCCGTCTGAGATTTCGTTCGTGACATAAACCAGTTTGTATTTTGTTACAGTTACAAAATCATCTATCTTCTATGAAATGGCGAACTTAACCGACATGATTTATGAACGGACGTAAAACTAAACTTTATTGTTGTCAATGTGATAGCAGTTTCAATAATGGAGTCGGTTATTGTTTGGCATAATGGATGTCATGTCTAATATTACATTGGAAAGGCAGAAGTTTTACGCGTCCCACGATTTCAACAATCCGGAGATTAGTGAGGACATTGAGGTGAGTTGCATTCAAATCATATGTATGTATGTATGTATGTATGTATTTTATAATTAAGTGCAATAATTGAATATTGAAGCTATTACATAATATGTAGGTACTTAATATGTGTGAAAATCACTTCACATCCAGAAATGATAGGGAAGCTGATACAACAAGTGTTAAGTCCGCCTACATAGACTCTCAAGTCCAAATACCTACGTATCATTGATGGGTACTTGGGGAGTGTGCCCTGTATAATGGCAATAGACTCTCTCTCAATACATTGGACCTACAAATATTATCTGCAATACTACTGTAGTGCACCTCTGCTTACCCTTTCGGGAATGCAAGCATGATGGTGTGTAATCAAAGGGCATCTTAATCTGAAATTACCGTGAAAGTTGGTATTTACTGTTTCAGCAAGGTCAATTCACCCCTAAACGGTTTTATTGATAAACTTATGACGTCAATACACTTAATGGTGATGCCATACATTACTTTACACGTGAAGAAGCCTAAACACTAGAACCCTGGGTCCACAGACGCGTTAAAAAGCTCGCGATATTTATTTTGCCAAAACCAAAATGAACTGTATTAACTCATAGAAGAAGAACATTTTTCAACAACTAAATGTCAACAATTTATAAGATAATTTGTAAATTCATCCGCCATTTTTGTCACCTTTATTTCCCATTTTTATTTGTAACTAGCTATACCCGCGCCTCTATTACCTCCAAAATCAAACATCTGAAATGGAAGTGGGCCGGGCGAATCATAAGGGGTCCAGACAAATGGAGCAAAATTATCACCACATGGTACCCAAGAGATGGGAATAGAAAAAGGGAAGACAATTTCGACGCTGGGAAGATGAAATTGTGGGAATGGCAGGCAGATCCTGGACAAGGGTGGCTGCAAGCGAGAGAGAATGGAGAAGACTGGGGGAGGCCTTTGCCAAAAGGCACACAGATGCAGAAACTTAAAATTACTAATGTTTTTTATCTACCACTAACATTATATAGCATCTGACTAATCTAAAGGCTAATAATAAATAAATAAATAAAATACCCGCGACTTGGTACGCGCGGAATTAAACAACCGTAATTAATTTTTCAAATTAAAGTAGCCTTAGTTACTCCTTTTAATATCGGCTATCTGCCAGTGAAAGTCCCGTCAAAGTAAGTACAGCTGTTTGGAAAAACACTTAGAATAAATAGTATTTATGTTCTTCCCGCGGAACCATAATGCCTTTTTAAAAAAGATAATACGCCAAGTTACACCTTGTAACATTAGCTATCTGCCAGTGAAAGTCTCGTCCAAATAGGAACAGCTGTTTGGAAGATCACTCTTTGTCTTTGCTATTATATACTTGTAGAATACCCATTAATCCGTAAAGGTGAATAAGAAAAATCACAGATTACTTTTATCCGTGGTTATCGCCTCATTGGGCGAGCAATTTCAAAGCAAAAGTCTACAAAAGCTACACGTTTTAACAGAAGGTCGTGTAAGCTTGAGCACTAAGATTCCATCTATTAAAAGGTTTTATTAATTTGAGGCAAATCGTGGCAGGAAATAGCCCAAGACCGAGATGTGTGGAGAAGTAAAGGGGAGGCTTTTGCCCAGGAGTGGGACACGTAAAGGCTAGAAAAAAAAAATTTGAGGACAGTAAACTTTTCCAAAGACATTTCAACTCCATCAATTCAGAGCAAAATCATTGAATTTCTTGTAAGGACCATTCGAGCTAAGACTTATATTGAATATTCTAGAAACCTTTAATTGATTTTTAATTCCGTTGCCTTGGACTTCCAAACTTCATTTTATGTTAAACAACTTTCGAAGTCTGCAAGTCTCAAGTAATGGTTTGAAGCCTGAATTAGCTACCAAAACTTTTCCATTAACTAAATTAGGACGTTTTGTTTTGAGACATCTAAATTGATTGCCAATTAATTAAACTTCTTAAACCATTTGCAAAAGACGCTTGCTATTGAGACATTACCTTGATTTTAATTAATTAAAAAGCGTGTCTCTTTAGGCGGGATTACGTTTTTTATAAATAACGCTCCTGAAAAAATAGGAACATCAGCTTACACAATACTTAGCCCATCGTGCAATCCCAAAACAGAACGTCAAAGTAGAGTAATTTTCCTAGTAAAGGTCTATTTGGCGATTCAAAAATTGTATCTTAGATAACCTTATATGTATTGTAAATATTGTGTAAACAAATAATCTTATTCCTAATACCATGGAATTAGTGTATAAAATTATTATATCAAAAGCAGATGCAATGGATTTTCGCGAGATGTAAAAATAAAACGGCAGATAAATCAAAAGAGCTTCTAGACACAGAAGGTAGCATTGATAATGTGATATTTCTGCTAGTTCTCACACTGTGAATACGTGTAACCGTTCCCATGAAAAAAGTTCTGACTCAGCACATCGCATCCGTTTCCGATAAACCCTGAAATCGTATGAATATCCCCCTAAGTCACTCATACGACCACAGTTGTTGAACGACCCTAAACATCACGATTAGAAAATTTGCATGTTTTATACTTCTAGTGCGTAAATTTTCAGCAGTCGGGTTTTCGAACGTATTACTCCAAAATTTGGTGCAGGTACACAAACTACGAATCAACAAAATTTGACAGTTACATACACTACAATAAGTAGAATATGTTAAGCGTAGTTAAGGTGGTGCCTACGGTGCCAATCAGCACCGTTTACTTATTTTAAAGGTTCATAACTACGAAACTTTAATTAAATTTACAACAATGTTCCTCCTGGAAATCTAAATCCTCCAACGTTATTAAAACTGTGTCATTCCCCTTAGACTTACAAGAACCTCATCAGAAGTTTAGATATCCTGTGAATTAGTTTAGTCTGTTGTTACGAATAAATTATTTTACTGAATGTTTACATACATTCTTATAGTAAGTTATAAATAAATAATAAGTAACAACAACTACTCATTGTATGATCGCAAACTAAGCAACGCACTATGGGTACCAAACGATGGACTAGGGCGATTCCAGTTACGTCGAGACTAGGGCAAATTTCGGAAAGGACATTTTTGAAAGTTGTCACTGACGGGGATCGAACGAGCCACACTGAGCGGCCGACGCTCAAACCACTAGACCAAGCTGTCATCAATTTAAAGTAAGGCAATGCTACTGATCTGGAGGGATAATTGTAGCGTGACGAAAAAAAACTAAAAACATTGTCGTATTTGGCGTTTTCTTACAACGATATGACGAATTAAAGATAACGTCGATCATGCGAGAATTGCCGCTCTGGTTGATAATAACCTACTCACAGCTTAAAATCTTTCTCATGGTTGTAATGTTAAATGCTATTCAATTGTTTTTATGGCCAATGTTTTTATTCCTGTACATAATATCGAATAATTGCCAAATGAATTCATTAAATTAGTAATTTATTTGTGTCATAATTTATGAGTTCCATAGGCAGTCAAGTTATTTGTCAGATAGGCTATAACAATAAGTCATTAGCTATTTTTCGAATAAACACTGTCTGCTTGTATACTTGAAGATTGTAAAATTGGCCTTAAATAATGTAGATACTGTGCAAATTGCCTTAAATTATGTACAAAATATAAAATTGGCCTTAGATTTGTCGATCACTTGAAACTTCGAGCAAACGTGTTATTCGAACAAATGGCATTCGATCCAACTTAGTCCTCCCCTTACTTATTACACGAGTCATTGAAAGCGGTCCTCGGTACTTCCGTGGATGTCAATTCTCTGGAACTTGGGTGTGGAAAGTTTATGTGGGGATGCTGGAGCAATTTACCTTCAAAATGACAGCGTCACGGTCGGCCGTTTGTGTAGTGTACAAAGAATCGTCGGCTCGGGTGAATGTGTTCATACTGCGTGGGTCGGTTTCAATAGAAAGTTATCTCATAGCTACGTTGCTCACGTTACTAACTATGTTTGGTTCGACGAAATTATTTAGTTTCATTATTTACGGACTATTTAAGGACAACTTATGTAGATCTTAAAGCATTAATAAACTTATGTAGATCGTAAAGCGTTAAAAACATCGGAAGCTATTTTGTTTTTGTTAAAATGTGTTATATTCCTAAAAAAAAAACAATAGTGGATACATGGCTTTTTAGTCAATGAAAATAAAGTTATGTAACATTATATTTAAAATTCTCTTATGTGCTTCAAGCTTCAAGTTTTATCCTTGGGTTATTAATTTACGAAAGGCGACTTGAGCCAGGTCAGGGGCACTCTATTGGGGTTACACATAAATTATGTTGACGCAAATTAGTGGATTATATCAGATACCGTAAATTAATCTAAATTGTCGTAACCCAACCTCTGGGCTAAAAGCTCGTTGTTTGCGGAATGGAATAAAATGATGACAGAACTATGCGCTTTGTTTTAAAATGGTTGGCTGATTATTCCGTAGGTATCTATTTATCATTGAACTCCTTGACTACGTATGCTTTTAACAGACCTTCATCTCTGCCAAATGTCATTGCCTTCCAGTAGTGTTTAGCTACACTGCGTGCCCAACCTGTATGATTGGGCGATTATAGGAACAGTAGATTAGTTTTAGAAGTGTTTGTGCGATGTGCCTGTACCTGACCCCCAAACTACAGATCACAGAAATGTAAGTGGACTGTTCGCGTTACCAATTCCATTTTTATCTTCTCCAAGATTGACTTGATATACACAAGTACTATATAGTTTATGTTTTTATAATTCTTAATTCCTTTCTTTACATCACGTGATTGGTCTATCTATCAGTTACTACCTACTATAACTACGCCAGTCGCGTTTAAGCCACACACACTGTGGCGTCAACGCTTGCGCGTCAAAATTTTTTGCTATTCCAAAACAAACTGTATTGACATATAGTAAAAGTTCATTCTTCAATTAAATTACACTGACAGCGCGAGCGAAATTTGACGCTTGGGGTCGTGGATATTACCACAGAAATTCAATTTATGCATATTGACACAAAGTTCATTTTGGTATTGGCCAAAAGGTAGCTTCCTGCTGTCATGAGTATTGATAATAATTCTTGACAACTTTATTGTCTGCAGGTAGTGTACACATGGAAGATGGACTTCAACCGCAGCCTCCTCGGCGCTGCTACACTCCTGGTACCCAAGACCACGGCGCCACCAGCGTCCAGCACCATGCCAACGTGGGCTCACAACTCCTGGGTGTGTCTGTTCGCCGCGATGCTGGCTGTCGCTATCGGGGGGAATGTTATTGTCATATGGATTGTCACTGGTAAGATGCAAATGTATACTCTCCTTATAAAATGTATTCGTATATTCTCGGAACAAAAAAAACAGGCTAGGCGCAATTTGGGATCCATAAAAACTGACTTTTTGTACTGGTATGTAATTGTTTTGGGAAATACATTAAATTTTTTATATAGTTGTATTGATTATGTTCATTATTTTGGAAAGTTCTATAAATGCGTTTTGAAAATTAAAAAAATAACCCATAACTTCGTTGACAGACAATAATTGATCAGAAACAATAGAAGAATATTATTTTACAAGCTTTATATTAACTTGCAATGTATGTGAGTCCGGTGGAATCTTGTAACTGAATCAGTTATCTTAAACTGATTGAGCTGAAATTTGGTATTCACGCTTATTTTGGATGACAATGCATGCTTAGCTATGTGACGTCATTCTAATTCCAATAAGGCGGAATGGGTATCAAAAGAAAGGACTTTCAGAGGAGAACTTCTTTTAAATAAAAGTTTGATTTTAAAAAGTTTTTAACCGACTTCCAATAAGGAGGAGGTTGCTCATTTCGACCGCATTTTTTTTACCATTAATTTGTATACCTATCTAACTGATATAAATATACTGCTTTTAAAAACACTACGAGAAGCAAATATTATGTACATTAATGATTCAACATTTAAAAAAACTGCTTTACTAATAAATTAAAAGATATATCTCATTTTCATCCGAGATTACCACTAGCTATGAAACGGTGAAGAAAAACATCGTGAGGAAACCTGCACGTCTATAGAAAGGCGTGTGAAGTTCACCAACCCGCACTGGGCCAGCGTGGTGAACTATAGCCCAAAAATCTCCCTAGTATTGAGGGAGAATGTGCCCGGTATAATGGCAATAGGCTCGCCCCCTATTACATTGGGACCAAAAATACATCTACGAAGTGTGGGCGCACTACAGTGCACCTCTGCCTACCCCTTCGGGGAATACAGGCGTGATGATGTATTATTATTATTGTATAAAAGATATAATTAAAGAATAGAAAATAACGACTTGTTAAATGAATATCAAACAAATTAAAATGCACTGATCAAACTTTTTTTATAAATAATCTTTAGATCAAAGAGTTTGGTTTTATTGAATCTCCTCACAAAGTAAAATATTAAATAGAAGATTAAAAATTAATAAGTTTTTTTAAATTGAATGAAGGTCCGTTTACTTAGGTATAGAAAAATAGAAAACAATGCTTATTTTTTTTATAACTCCGTTTAATTTACTTATTTATGAACAAAGGTTATTTTATCTCGATGAATGAACTTAACTCTCCTCATATCAAACAATTTCATCCAATAAAAAATCGCTTAGTTTTCGTAAGACAAATGGATTAGAACTGTTTTAGGTACATTTACTAAGAATATAATAAGATTTTTTTGGGTAGACAATGAGTTTATATCAAAGAAGGAGCATTATAGCCTCGTGGGCAAGAACATCCGCCTTGAACGTAAAGGGTGCAAGTTCAATTCCCGGGCCCGCACCTCTAAGTTAATTTTCATGTGTGAATGCCATTTTCAACAATGATTACCACTCGCTGAACGGTGTAGGAAAAAATCGTATCGTATCGTAGGAAACCTGCACGTCTATAGAAAGGCGTGTAAAGTTCACCAACCCGCACTGGGCCAGCGTGGTAGACTATGGCTCAAATCTCCCTCGTATTGAGGGGGAATGTGCCCGGTATAATGTCAATAGGCTCGCCCCCTATTACATTGGGACCAAAATACATCGACGAGGGGTGGGCGCACAGCAGTGCACCTCTGCCTACCCCTACCGGGAATACAGGCGTGATGATGTATTATTAGGAGCTTTTACCAACATTTGACAGTTTCGCAATGAATTTTATGTGTGACTTAGACGTCTACGAGTGTCTCTGTCGAGATGTATTTGAATAGTCGTGGATCAATGAGACCAATTTCGGTCCAATTTTGGACGTCTTTTGTTGCACATATAGGCATTTGTAGTATCATTGACGAAATCATAAATTTTCGTTAAGCAAATTGATTAAAACTATTTCAGGTATATCTACTAAGAATATGATAAGGCTAGGTTTAAACATGAGATAAGTTTTAATCCTTTCAATGTCCTATACGAAACCCAATTAGCCAATTCGCACATTCTTAGCTTTAAAAAAAAAGCTGAGCTCCTTCTAGGTAGTCTGTTGGTAACATTAGTACGCTTCGTTATATAAGAAAAAAGCTTATCAAAATCGACAGAAAATATTTTTCAATTCTTGGTATCAATTGCTTATACTCAGCAGTTTCTTAGAAGAAAACCTCTTTGATAAAATATTATATTTTTAAAACGATAGGTACAACAAAAAACCTAAATAAATTTTATTGAAAGAAATCATTGTAGCCCTTTCAGCTATAATTAAGTTATGCATCTTCACCTGTCCCTTATTCACTTATTGGGTTTGTCTATTACTTACTGGTATAGTACATAAGAGTGATGAATAAGAATGTGGATTGATAGATAGAGAGAAGGAGACCACAATATAGATGAAAGGAGTGTATTCACGGCGCGGCGGTTACCTATATTCTGTATAATCTGTGGATTTGCTTTATTAAGGTAGATTACCCAGAAAATGGGTTTTATGTTCATCCCGCGGAACCCTAATTATTTTTCTAAGTTGCTCGTTGGAACATCAGCTATCTGCAACATCAGCTACATGCCTAATTATTATTTTGTTTGCAGCGCATCGGCGAATGAGAACAGTAACAAACTACTTCCTGGTGAACCTGTCCTTCGCTGATCTCATGATGGCTTCGCTCAACTGCCTCTTCAACTTCATATACATGCTGCACAGGTAAGCGCAAAATCCTACTAATCCTACTTATATTATAAATGTGAAAGTTTGTCAGGATGGATGGATGTTAATTACTCTTTCACGCAATTTATTTATCTTTTTATCAATTCGAACAGCGATACAATTGCCACTTACACTAATGACACAGTAACACAATAGGCAAGACAGATAGACCTTTATTTTACTCTTTAATCTCACACATCTTCATACTTTCTGTCACTATCACGTTCCATTCATCAGCAAATAAATCCAGCTCAGCATTTTGGCACACAACGGCGTTGAGCGCAGTCAGCATGCGCGGTATGGGGGACATCGCACTGTTGAAAGGATTTTACAGGACTTTACAGTGTTATTGTTTATATAGTGCGATCTAAGTGCGATCCAAATAAGAATAGGACTGTCAATAACCTAAATCTGTCAAATGTCACTTGAAAAGTATGGTTTGCAAAAAGCTTATTTGCATTGAAATAAAACTATTTTACGGATTCTAGCGCGTTTATTTACTATTTTATTGTCCCGACGTAAAATAAAATAGTATAGTATTCGCGTAAATATAAGAAAACAATAACCTTATTTGCATATCAATAATAATAGACTAACATCAAATTTAAATAGAAAGGTTAAATTAGTAGTAAATTTTCTTAGTATAATATTTAATTATTTGAAGTCATAATTGGTTTTTTCACGTCACAATATGGCTCAAAGTCGTTCCCATTATCATTTGAATCGCATAGTACATCAGAATATCATAAATAAATTACAATTTAATTTAATCATTGAAGTCTGCGCGGACGAAGTCGCGGGTAGAAGCTGAAGTGTCCAATCTCGCGCATATTTTTTTTGCTAATACCAAAACAAGCTCTGTAACACAAGTTTGAATTTCAGCGGTAAAAGCCTCGCGATCACTTGGTCAAATACGCTTGCTGTTAATGGCATTACGTTGAAAAACGAGCTTTTTCTATGAGTCCATACAGTTCGTTTTAGTATTGACAAAAATTTAGACGCACGAGGGTTGTCGCTTCAGTGTGCGCAGGGCTTAAACTTACCTTTCTTATCAACTGACTGTGAATATACATTTTTCAAAACTTTATACAAGTTTATTTCTCTCCATGAAATAAAAATGTAGTTTCATCCTACTTTTTTCACCTCACCTCCAAACTATTTTCATATGTTTTTCACTATTATAGACTATTATATGTATCGTCTTGATTAATTTTGTACCTATTTCTGTTGATTGCTTAATATTTTTAATGCCTGTTTTCTCGCAAAATTCTTCTCGCATAAATATTTTAATAACTTTTTTATCTTGTTAAGGCACAACGAGCAGCCGAAGCGTTTCTTCAAACTCAGTCATTGGCAAAATAATCGACTAAATACGACGGAAGCCCTATTTTTATAAAAAGTGATGTGAAGTGAACTTAGATTAACGATGATATTTGGGTTCGGTAAACTTTCGACTCTCATCATTCAATCCTATCGCAAAAGTGCACACGTTTTAAACCAAACTCGACTTTCTGTTGAATATCATAATTGTTTTCTACCCCACCCGACAGTGAAACTGACAGTTTGAGTTAATAACAAAAACGTATTTTTTGTGTGTCTATTTCTTTGAGGTGAACTCCCAAATGGCTGAACTGCTTGATAACATCATAAATGTTCCCAAAAGCCAGTACACGATACTTGTGACAAATATTCAAAGGTCTACAACCCGAAAAGTATGATAGTTAGGTATATTCTGTCTTTACTAAGCATCCACATATGAGCTACCGTATATGTTCCCAAAATATTATTTCGGACTTCTGATACACCCTATATACATTATTCACACGCATATAAGCGCCATAAAACTTCATAGATATAAATAATTACGTTCGTGACTCGCTCTCATTGTCGTATCGTCGTGAATATTTAAAACGGGGTTATGGTTGGTATTCAGCTTTTAAACGAAAGGACGTTTTTAAGTCACAGACTAAATTAACGAGTTTTCGGAGCTACGTTAGCGAGGTATGTCTAAACACGCATCTATCCCAATTGGAATCTAAAAAGTCGCCTCTATAATTAGTAGGCGTATGGTAACGCCGTGCGACCAATTTTTTTTGCCAAAACCAAAACGAAGCTAATTATTAGCGACTAGCTTCTACTCACGACTTCGTTCGCGCACGCTTCGGTAATTCAACATCGTTATAAATTAGTTATAGCCTATGTTATTCTGATGTATAAACAATAATACTGTAAAGTTTCATCAAAATACTATCAGTAGTTTTTGCGTGAAACTGTAATAAACATCCATCCTCATAAACTTTCAAAATTTATAATATAACTTAGTAGGATTACAAAGCGTTTTTTCTCAAGCTCCGCATAATTGAGACAGTTAAGCGGGTTTCAGACTGTGCTATAATATAATAGCATATAGCTCATAGCACAACAATATCGTGCACCATAAATTGTTATGGCCACGTTCAGACTGTACTGTACTATATATTATTGGCTTTGTATGGTGCGCGGTATTGTTGTGCTATATATTATAGCGTAGTCTGAAAGTCGCTTTAGTCTTCTAGTAGTGTGCGTGGGACTGTAGGTACCAACACAGCGTGAATGTAGGTACATACCTACATACCTACATACGATATTCGACTGGCTACATCAACTTGTTAAGGAATTTACTATTAATCCGTGGACCTCGGCAGGCTCCAATAACAAATTAGTACAGTATCATGAATGTTAAATTTGGGATAGGAGCACCAAATTACTGTCCTAATTCAAATTTAGAGTAAACAATAAAACATTACAATAAATACATACAATAAATCATTGAGGAATAATAGGTAATTTATAATTTTTTTCACGAAAATTGTTATGCTATGATTACAGGACCCTCAATTTATAGGAAGATTATTCACTTACAATGTAATTGTACTGAAAATGTATTGAAATTTCTATCAATTTGAAGGCGAGAGTTTTGAGATTAGTGCGCTCCTAGTAAGAAAACCTTCTCGGGATAAGTAATTTTTTTAGGTAAGTCTTTTGTTCTAAAAGTGACTTCAGTAGATCTTTTCTATAACAAGGTGCAAAAACCGGAAACTTAATTCAGATCTTATCCACGTTTGCCCGAGTTCACGTATGTACGTTTCCTAAAAAGTTGGGATCAAATCGAATTCTTATTGGCTTAGAACAATAATGTGAAGTATGGTTTTTTTGCTCCAAACCCATTGCCTTTATTTGATACCGTTGCAAAGAATATACCACCTTGGGTCTAGCTGGCGAAAGTTCAGATTTTTTCGTATTCGTTAGATCGAGTTAGAATTTAGAAGTACTGTTTGTCGAACGTAATGGAGCTGCCTTGGAATTTTGAGGAGTAATGCTTAGGTCTCCGAGCCTGGCAATGTAGACGACGTATTCGGGTGATATATAAGGTAGACAAATCGTTACGACATCAATACTTATGGTATTTCAAGGAAAATAATCCGAGCAGGCATACAATAATGACAAGAAAAAACGTTTTAAGAACTGTAACCCGACTACGTAAAGAAGGTAGAATTGCCTCCTCCTATTGTTGAAGTTAAAATACAGCCTATGTTATGGGTATTAATAACAAATTGATTGACACCTAGTTCATCAAAATTGGCTGAATAATTTAGGCGCACCGGAGGAACGGAAAATACAAACATACATGCATACATAGACTGCTAAAATCATAACCCTTCCTTTTGCTTCGCCGTATTCGGTGAAAAGATGTTTTATTATAAATGTTTTCATAAACATTTCCGCTGGGCTAGCTTACCTATACTTTATTTGGTTAGGACTAATTAATTAATGTACAGACAATATTTAACTCTTTTGCATGTTGTTAGCATTAGGCATCATTCGCGTAGTGATTCGTTAAAAGAAACATTAAAAAAAAGAATAAAAAATAATTCATTAAAAGAATCTACAAAAATATTTATAGAAAACGACATTAAAAACTTAATGAATTATGTGTCTCTGCTGTATATTTTGAGTGCTCATAAGTGTTCCAGTAAACAAAAATATTATGCAGGTACTGAGTTTGAAACAAAGTTTCAGTGGAGTGTGGTGTGTTACGAAAACTATACTCAGCTTTAAATTAGTAGAGTTTTCACTTCGTTATAGAGTTTGTAAATTGTCGATAGTTCAAAACGTAGAGAGATAGTGTACATAACTATTTCAAAATTTAAATCATTAACCTTTCACTTTTATGATATTTTCATATCTCTTTTGCACTGTTTTTTTTTTATATATTGAGCGACACTTATCGCCCGATATTTTTTTTCCTGTCCGGGCGCTTTCATGGCCCGGCCCGCGAGCTAACTCCTCCAACATAATCGGAGACCTTAATTATCACGTGGGTTAATGAGTTATTCAGTGGGTGTCTCTTTATTTCCTACCGACTAATTATAAGCTATTCTTTTTTGTACTAGTGCTTCGGTACAGGTTTATTTATTATCTTTATACTATTCTACATGTCTTAGTATTTCTATGTAACTTATGTTAAATGTATACTTTATTTATATCTTATATTTCTATTTATATTCTAGTTATTTAATATTATTACATACATTTTTAGGGTTCCATACCCAAAGGGTAAAACAGGAACCCTATTACTAAGACTTCGCTGTCCGTCCGTCCGTCCGTCCGTCCGTCTGTCACCAGGCTGTATCTCATGAACCGTGATAGTTAGAGAGTTGAAATTCACAGATTATTTATTTCTGTTGCCGCTATAACAACAAATACTAAAAATCAGAATAACATAAATATTTAAGGGGGCTCCCATACAGCAAACGTGATTTTTTAGCTCGTTTTTGTAGATAATGGTACGGAACCCTTCGTGCGCGAGCCCGACTCGCACTTGGCCGGTTTTCTTAGCCTATTACATTCATTGTCCTTATTTTTGTTAATGTTGGCACGTCCGATATTGACTTATATACATATTTGGAATCAGCGATTTTTTCTGCGTGGAAAGTGTATGCTCTCCTGTAATATTAAAAAAGTCACTTAAGTCAAATAGCCTTTTACCCTTCGATATGTATAAACGAATAAGCAAGTAAATCTAATACAAAAAAGAAAAAAAAAGCAGTGGTAGCCTCGTGGGCAAGAACGCCCGCCTTGAACGTAAGGGGTGCCAGTTCAAATCCAAGGCCCGCACCTCTGAGATAATTTTCATGTGCGAATGTCATTTTCAACAATAATTACTACTTGCTGAACGGTGAAGGAAAACATCGTCAGAAAACCTGCACGTCTGTAGAAGGGCGTGTGAAGTTCACCAACCCGCTCTGGGCCAGAGTGGTGGACTATGGCCCAAATCTCCCTCGTATTGAAGGGGAATGTGCCCGGTATAATGGCAATAGGCTCGCCCCCTATTACATTGGGACCAAAATACATCGGCGAAGTGTAGGTGCACTACAGTGCACCTCTGCCTACCCCTTCGGGGAATACAGGCGTGATGATGTATGATGTATTTTATAAAAAAAAAAACTAGATATCCATGTTATTATAATTAAGACATTAAAATAATTATACTAAACATTACTTGTACTATGTACACAAACTACATTTAAATTATAATTGACATCACTAAAAATATCGTCGTCTCCCTCGCACGGCAATACACTTACCGTCTTATTCATAAAAAAAGCTTATGGAACGTTTATAACGTTCATTAGTTAAAACGCTCGATAGGCTTATGAAACGTTCGATAAATTTGTCTATTCATAACAGTTCTTTAAACCTTCTATAACTAATAATCGTCTATAAGCAAAAATGTTGCCATTATTATGAAGTTCGCCAACAAGTTTGACAAAAATACCGAATCGACCACAGATAATACGTATCGTTTTTCCAAAAACGTCTAATCATAGACAATATTACGGCTTAAAACCATATTTTGTTGTCTACGGAACGTCCAGTCGTTTCAACTTTTCAAGTGGTCAAATACAACAAATCATTATTTGTTTGATTTGAATTTTTTAACTTAATTATGGAATCTCAAAAGAATGTTATAAGGCGTAACGCTTGCATTATTTTACAAATCAAATCAGCAATATTGATAAATTCTAAACAAACTACAAATTTTCAATGACTGACCTACTTCAATTTTGTAACATTGTCAAATAAATGTCAGTTCCTAGAGAGATAGATATCAGCTGTTGTGAGTTCGGCCATTTTGTATCATAAAATACTGTTAAAGTAGGGTCCAGGCCCCTATAACTTTATAGAACTGTTAAGCGTTAAAATGCTGTTATGAATACGATTTTTTGCCAATCTTTCTATAGCGAGCTTATAGAACACTATAAGTGTTTCATAACTTTTTATGAATAAGACCGTTAGTTTATTGTAGTTTAGTTCGGTATCCACAGAAGCAACAACAATTTTAGAGAAAGCACGGAGAGCGGATTTCTGTGAAACTTTGAATGTGACCTTTGCGTTGGTTTTCCTCTAGTATTTATATAAGAGGGTTTAGTTCTACGAAGTTACTAATTCGCTTCTATTGTTTCAGTGACTGGGTGTTTGGTGTCCGGTACTGCCAGCTCAGCAACTTTATTGCCAATGTCACAGTGGCTGCTAGCGTATTCACACTCACTGGAATTTCTTTTGATAGGTGAGAACGATATCTTTATATACACTTCTCATCAAAAAAATCGAAACACTTTCGTTTTTATTGTTTTTGTCCTAATTTTTAAAATTACTCATCATACAAAATACGAAACCTATGAAGACTTAATTTGAATTTAGAACATTAACATTAGGATTTATAAACCTCATACTACTCACTATTAAATGACATTTTACATTTATTCCTAAATATACACATTTTTCTGATAATCCTTATCAAATCATAAACTGCGAGGTGTTTCGATTTTTTTGATGAGAAGTGTATATATATTTCTACTGTACGTGTGTATGTCACTGAACTCCCCTAAACGGCTGGACCGATTTGAATTTTTTATTTTGTATACGTTTGGGTGGCACCCTGGATGGTGGCACACGAACCTGAAACCACTAGGTTTAGAAAGCCGAGTGGCCTACGATCAAACTACTAGATCAAGCCGTTGTTTTTATTATTAAAATTTAGTTTTTATCGAGCGCTCCATTAGGACACGCTCATTCAATATAATGCCTGTATTCTCCGAAGTGGTAAGCAGGATTGCACTGCAGTGCGCCCATACTTCGCTGATATATTTTAGTCTCAATGTAATAGTGGGCGCAACGATGGCTCATTGGAACGACTAATGATACAAGGAAGAGTAGAGGGTCTATGCTCCCGCAGATTACCAACAAGATGGACAGAACTCATCAAGTCCTCAACGAAGTTTACCCTTTGTGAATGTGCACGTAATGCTACTGACAGAGAGAGATGGAGAAATCTTACAAAAACTGCAACCCACTAACTAGACGATCCATGACCATGACCACTCCGCCAGGAGTGTAGACTAAGAAGAAGAATAGTGGGCGAGTCTATTTCCATTATGCCCAGGCACATGCCCCCTCAATGTGAGTGAGATTTGGGCCACCACGCTAGCCTATAGAATCAGAATCAGATTTTTTTAAATCATGTAAACCAATGGCACTTATGAAGCGTCAATAAATAATAGAAATAGTATCCCTACTGGTGAACTTCACACGCATTTTATAGACGTGCAGGTTTCCCCATGATATTTGCCGTTACCATTCGGGAAGTGGTTATCATTATTGAAAATGATATACGCACTTGAAATCCGAAGTTACCAGAGGTGAGCCTGGTGATTGAACTAACGCCCCTTGCGTTCTATAAAATGGAAAAAAAACCGGCTAAGTGCGTGTCGGACTCGCGCAAAAAATACATCATCTGTGATAATGTCAACTCTCTTACTATCATGGTTCATGAGATACAGCCTGGTGACAGACGGACGGATGGACGGACAGCGAAGTCTCAGTAATAGGGTTCCCGTTTTATCCTTTTGGTACGGAACCCTAAAAACTAAAATAATTTTTTGTTTTTATTAAGTTCTCCATGAGGAGACGCCCAATAGATTGAATTTCAAAGTGATTGGTATAATAAAGGGATAAACACGATCAAATATTGAAAAACTTACTTAGGCCAAAAAAAAAGTAATGTGCACTCACAAAACTTTTTAATTGGACCGTCAATTTCAGAATGATAATATTTTTCACTTGGGGACAAATATTTAAAAAAACTTTCGTACCTTGTAAATTAGTTTTTAATCCAATAAAGCTAAAATGCACAATTAGTGTGTAAAAAATATCAGCAAATATGAGTGCAATGAGACGGATCAAAATTCAAACCTTCTTTTTTCACATGCACTTTTAAAACTCTTGTAATTTACCTATTTCGAGTTATTTCAGAGTCTGGCATTTATTTATCCGAATCTCATATTAACAAAACGTTTCTGCTTCCCTACATAACAGTATTGACATTCTGTTCAAGAGTTCGTATTGTCGGCATTTCTTCTGGCATAGTAATAAACAAAATATTAAACCGTCAGCTGTTCCGCGCATTATTGCCGAGGATTTTCTTTGTATGAAAGTAGTTACGATTATTGGCTGGAATATTATATATCAAGTATAATGGGAGTTGCCAAAAATGGGAATATTGTCTTCTTTTTTTACGAAATGAGTGAAATGATGATATTTTAATGGAATAGATGAGGAATGGCTCCACCTGCGGTTAGCGGGTATTTCAGCCAGTGTCAAGTAATGAATAGCAAGGGCAAATTCAATAAATACATATTATAAATAAAAATGGACGATGACAGTGATAAAGATGGCGGATGCTAGTTAGTTATTGTATATAGACTCGGGAATATTGTCATCGAAGAATGTTACTTGTATTTTGCTGTTTCAAAAACTCCTATACACACCTGGGCGATAAGAGGCGTACGTAAAAAAATTCTCCAATATTAAAATTAGTTGTGATTGAAAAAGCCCATTCTTCAACGAAATGTCATTGACAGCGGTAGCGAATTCAGAGGCGTCGCTTTTACCATAGAAATTAAATCTTTAAGTATATTGACACAAAGTTAGTTTTGCTATTGGAAAAAAATTAAACGCACGTTTCGACGCCCCAGTGGACCTGGGGCTATATGATATGATGAATGACGTTAAAGCAGTTTGCAATAAATCCTCTTGCCTCTTTATATTCAGTTCTCCAAGGCTCATATATTGGTCTTACCCTTGAATATATTACTATGAAAATATTCATTCATGGATATCTATGGTAGGTAAATTGTTTTTTACGTCTTTATATAAACAGGAAGCATGTTCTATGCCAGTATGTTGGTCAAACCATTGGTTAATCTGCGTTATATTTGAGACGAATATAGTGTGACTACCGTCTTTAGGTACATCAAATACGGCAACATTATCTTTTTACTTATCACAGGACGAGCTTATTAGTTCTTTAGGTTTATTGTAAATTGACCGTGGGAGAGATTTGTTAATAGAATTTGTTCTGATACTGTTTAGGTATCAAGCTATCGTGAGGCCAATGAGGCCACGGATGTCCAAAACATGTTCACTGATCACCATCGCCGCTATATGGGTCAGCGGCATGCTCCTAGCAATACCCTGCTTGCTCTATTCCACAACCAAGGAGTATCGGTAAGTTGATGCAATGAGCAAACATCCTATTGCGTCCTGCTATCCTAGTACTTTTCCACAATTGTTCAATCCTCTACACCGCCATTTATAACGGCAGTACTGATATAATGTCACTGTTATTTTCAGTCAGTTTGCAATACTAATAACGTTAAAAAATCGTAGTAATATTGAATGAATACTGCTATACAGGGTGTATCAGAAGTCCGAAATAATAATTGAACCTGTATATCGCTATAAGGAGTGGACCTATATGGCCCAGACATTAAGTTAAAATTCTTAACTTTATTCTTTCATACAAATCTAGGAAATTCATTTTTTAAACAATTTTCGGTCGGCCCTTCGCAAAACGTGAACCAGCTGTTTATTTAAAGGTCAATGCTCCACACCCATTGTGACAAACCCCGCCCACAGCGGGTACTAGTACTCTATCACACGAGCCGCGCGGGGGTGGGGTACAGGGGTGAAGCGGCGGCGGCACGCGGCCGGCCGGCGCGGTGTCTTTGAGCGGCTTTGATTGTGTCGGTCGCCCGTTGCCAACTCGCCCACAGCGGTCTCCTTCGCACTCGCGCCTCTCTTTCGCACTCGTCGGTCATTGTAATTGACAGTAATTTTGATATTCCTAGGTAGGTATGAGAATGACCAAAACATTGGTAATGAAATTACTGTAAAATTTAACCGCCGAGAACCAAGCTTCCTTTAATGAAGGTAAATAAGTAAGTAGGTAGGTATCGAGACACTTTTTGTAAAACGCATTCATACAATTTATTTTTTGTTGCTAAATAGTAAACATTATTAAATCTTTTGTGGTTTGGTAGGTAGCTTTCTATCAAAATTAACCTGGCGTAGGTATCTGGGTAGCGACTAGCGACCTTATCGAAGTTTTTAGTTGGTAGGTAGGTACGTAAGTTTTCGTTTAACAGATTTTCTTCACTAATTGTAATAGTAAGTAGGTATCTGGGTAACCACTTACTTAATTAAATGACCTAATCGTCCGACTAAAAACTGCTATGAAATAAAGATAATAATAGTAGGTAAGTATTTACCCGTGGCCATGTGTGCAGTGTATCAATCCATGGGTTTAATTGGAATTTATTCACTTCTCACATATCACAAAGAGCTAGGTAGGTACCTACCCACCTGCACACTTGAGTAAATATTACTTCACGTTTTTTAGAGGACACAAAAGAAATCACAAAACTGTTACCGGTATTCCCTTTAGTCGCACCAATGCACAAAATCATCTCACAGATTTCCGAGTTTGAAAACACTTCACTATTACGCGGAGAGCGAGACATTTTTCGGAACACAAGTTAACGCCTTGACGGATTGCAAGGAACTAAATATTTTGATTTACGTTATTATTATTAAATAAACATATCAAAGGACCGCTCCGACATTGCACGAAGGCACAGTGTTTTACCGCGCTGCAACGCTGGGCCAATCACCGCTGATGCAATATGGCCGATGATTTGTCACGAAAATTGTCCTTGTGTGTGATATCTCCGCCCGCTAATGTTCACTACATTTACATATTCGCGGCCATGATTATTAGAGTAATCATAGATTAAAGTCTTTCAGATATGCCAGACCAATTCTAATAATTGTTTACATCATTAGGTACCTACTTGTAGTGATGTAGTGATGGTTCTGAGCATTGTAGTGATTATGATAAAGACAAACAATAATATTATTTTTTTTTTCTTTTAATCAACTCTCACTAAGTTTCAGTTTAAAAAGAAATCCGTTCAAGAAAACTAAAACGAAAATGGATTATTTGCTCGTGTAGAAGTTTTACTTTACATCGATTTAAATGAAGTATGATTTTTTGTCATAGTTAGGTAACTACAGTGACCGATTTTTATTTCTGTATTGAACTATGCTCGTAGGTAAAAACCTTGTGTCATATCTATCACTCCCTCATCATTTTAAAGCGAGTTCATTCGCCTCATCAGCTGATTTTTAGGGTCGCGGTGCGTAAGTTTTGACACCAACTTTGGACACAAATTGCTCAGAAACTAAATTAGTTACGTATATTTTGCTTGAACGTGTTGATTGCTTATCATCTGTCCTATATGGCCCCCAAGTATTATTTCGGACTTCTGATACACTCTGTATAAAAGATATTTGTATGGGCGCAGGACCGGAAACAAGTTAAAGTGGTGACTTTAGGGTTTGTTTTGGAGGTAAATGTGTTCAAACCTGTGGATTACTTTCACGTATTTATTTTGAGGCTCTCTGTGCTCTGAAAAAGTACTCGGGTAGCATAACGCAATAGGAGGTATTTATTATTTTAGTTTAAGGGACTGCCAAGTTTCAATCCTGCTTATTGTTGTTGCTAATTATTTTAGGTAAAAACAACTGCATAATTACAACAATACATTATTACATAACATTACATAAAACAACAGAAGGTCAGCCAATTCCACATTTTTTGAAATCATGTTTTAGCAACAAAATAAATTCCTATCAAACTCTCATAAGCATTTTCTGGCTTTAAAAATAGCTACTAAAGACGAAAGACGCATTGAATTTTTATAACTCTTCGACGTTGTTTCATATAGTTTCCCTTTGTAAATTAATTAAAAGCATAAAATTGATGTGATACAAAAAGGGGTACTAAAGTTCCAGTTCGTCTTTTCATCCCCATTTTTAATGTAATAAGGTGGCAAATATCATGAGTGTTCCTAATACCCCAGTCCATCGATCAGCATAACTATTTGTTTTTAAGGGATACATATGAATCGATACATCATAAACATAATCTTGTTTCGTTATTGCGAAGAACACATGTCCCAATATTGATTGAGGACGAGTTATGTAACTTTTGTATAATAGTGAACTTGTAGATGTTCTTTGAGCTCTTTGATATTCAATAATACGTTTATCCAAATAAAACCACAATCAGTTTCAAATAGACAAAGAAAATTTACATAGATCGTAATCATATGAAGTATCAGAAGTTTAAAATAATATTTAAGTGGCGTATACTGTGCCTGATACTTAGATGCTTAGTGAAAGCAGGGTATAAGTACCTTACTATCACAGATACTGAGTTACAAAACTATAAATATCTGGCACAAGTATCCTAGGGTAAGTCTGTATTCATATTAAATAGTGTAGACTACATATACGAGGCATGTCTACTAATATTCACAAAATAAACACCACAAATTCGCATAAGACTCGAGATTCAAGATACTACAAAAATGTAGGGCTGGCGACGAATAAACAAAGAAAAACCGGCCAAGTGCGACTCGGACTCACGCACAAAGGGTTCCGTACCATTATCTATAAAAACGAACAAAAAAAATCACGTCTGTTGTATGGGAGTCCTTAAATATTTGTTTTATTCTGTTTTTTAGTATTTGTTGTTATAGCGGCAACAGAAATACATAATCTGTGAAAATTTTAACTGTCTAACTATCACGGTATATGAGAAACAGCCTGGTGTCAGACGGACGGACGGACGGACGGACAGACGAATGGACAGCGAAGTCTTAGTAAATTTTGGGTACGGAACCCTTAAAATCATATTCAAATTTTGATCAAATGTTTATATCCCTCAGTTGTTTACCCGATACGTACTTAGAAATAAATACAACCCATTTTTATTTCAGACTTCTGATACACACTGTATACAAAGTAAATAGTTAAAAATAAATACAAAGCTGAAAACCTATTCCAAGAACTCGCACAGTAATAATACGCTGTCCTAAATCAAATTGGGATTTGAAGCTCATTTCTGCAAAAAAACAATCTCAGTTATTCTAACAACCGAAAACATATTCTACTTGAATCGCTTGTCTGAACAAACTATAATAAAATAAATATATCGTTGAGATTTATTCAAGAGCCCTAGAAAATCCTTGCCATCCACGTAATGTAATAAATTGATAGTAGCAGCCTATATTTAGGGCATGGAGAGGAAAGTTACAAAACTCCCTATGAAATTGGGTGGTATTTTGATGGAACAAAAGCATGGGATATAAATTAAATTACCTGTCTTTAATTAATCTATGTATGTATCAATAAAACGAATTAATATTGACTTGAAAATGTTTGCATACTTCGATCAAAATTCGAATGTTTTTCAGATTTTTCTTCGTTGCCAATTATGTGCTTGAAATATCTGGAGTCCCATGCAAAACGTTTATGTACTGTTTCGTGAAAATTAGTAGACCTCATTTAATAGAGTTATGGATGTGAAATATAGCTACATGCTTATGACAAATAATCAAAGATCTGTAACTTAGAAACTATAATAGTTACGTATAGTTTGTCTTTACTGAGCATGTACGTACATTTCAACTACCGGATATGTACCTCAAACATTATTTCAGACTTCTGATACACACTGTGTAATAAAAACGCTGACATTATTACTCTCCACACCAAATTTCACACTTCACTGCATATTTGGTAATAGAATTTCATAAAAGCTTATGTTACCAAAGTTGCGGTGGAATGGACTTTTAGAAGTTTGGACGTCAACGCTTCGTAAAATTTAATTAATTCGGGCCTTTGTGTGCAGGTCGAAAGGCACCCTTAAAACTGCTTGTCTGCTGTCGTGGCCCGATGGATTACCTGATGTTTCATACATGGATTTCATGTAAGTATTAACTTTTGAATATAATTAACTGTAAGTAAAGTTTCCAAAGGTATGTAGTATAGCAAAAAAATGTTACTGATAACCAAGTTAACACAGGCAAAATAATTTTCATGACACCTCCATTTCTATTGTTCTGTTAAATGTTTATCACAAAATTTTGCATTGTGTCGGTACTCCATAATTTTGATTCAAATAATACTCTCCAATTCGGTACATTAAATCATTATTGAAGCATTAATCCCAGAGACAAAGCGCTCGTATCATTTCACGCTTCACGAACAATGCCGGTGTGTCCATTTGTTCGTAACATCACGTGTGATAATGGTTCCATTATATGCTTTTATCATCGTAACTATTATCAGTGCGGGTATCCGTTAGGTACCGTTACGGCTACGGCGTAGCGGGACTAGTAGTATATATTGTAGCGCCGTTGCTACGCGGATTAAGCGTAGCGGATATTGTAGTTTACTACAGGTAAACCGTATATACTCCACTAACGGCGATAATCTATATTCTGCCTAATCTGTAAATTTGCTTCACTAAGGTTTAAATTGTGTGTCTTATTTATTTTTGTATCCCAACATTCATGTGAGTTTACTTTTTACCAAGGGCAGGACTGACAGAGCAGTCATCCCCATATAATTTTGATGACAGCTGACGTTTTGGTTATCATTAAAAACTTTTAACTTATGCTAATGGAGCGTTAACTATCGCTTATCTATGTAAAAAATATTGGTTTTTGCTATTTATAGCAAGCTATTATTAGGTCTGTGGTTACAAGTATATGGAGTCTGTTCACAGATATCAAGTGTTGTTCTTCGTGGTGACGTACGCTGTCCCTATGCTTGGGATGACGTTCTTCTACTCAGCTATGGGCAAGGTGCTGTGGGGATCGAGGTCTATAGGCGAGCTTACTCAACGACAGGTCGACTCAATACGATCGAAACGGAAAGTAAGCAATTTTTTATGTTTCAGCACTTATTTAAATAGTTTAGGGACCTGCTATTTAGTAGACATCATTGATAACTCAATATCAAATTATTAACAGATAACAGTTTGTCCTTCTGCATGTTATGTAATATGCAATTCAAATATTTTGGTAGATACATATTATACATGAAATCGTGCTTCAATTAAAACAAACGAACTCTACTACCAACGTTCTATTATTTAAACATTTCGTTCAATCTTTTCGCCTCACCTGGCCACGAAGCCTTGGCAACGTTCCAATTTACTATTTCATCAGTCTTCAGATTGCAGACAAAATTACTGTGCAAACGAACGTTGACTGCGAAGAAAAACTAGTTTAAAAGTTTCGAGATAAGAGCTACTTTTAAATGTATAAATGTTAGGGACGGAGAGACTTTTAATGGACTTTTTTACCTTTAGATTTAATGGTGAGGGAATCATTGCGGTAAAATGACAATATGCTCACCCTCTACTATATATATCAACACATCACCACGCCTGTATTCCCCAAAGGGGTAGGAAGAGGTGCACTACGGTGCATCCACTCTTCGCCGATGTATTTTGGTCTCAATGTAATAGGACGCGAGTCTATTGACATTATATCATCCTCAATATGAGAGAGTTTTGGGTAGTATTCAACCACGCTGACCCATTGCAAGTTGATGAACATCACACGCCTAACTAAATGGGTGCAGGTTTCCTCACGGTATTTTCCCTCACCGTTCAGCAAGTGGTAATTTTAATCGAAAATGACTTTCGCACATGGAAATCTCAGGGGTGCGGGGCTGGGATTTGTACTTTTTTTGGACTACCCTTACGTTCAAGGGTGATATATCAATTAAGCTACCATTCTTATACATTTGGATAGAAAATACATTAGCGAAGTTTGGATGCACGATTATGTATTAAGTTTGTTGATATTATTATACAATCAGGAGGTACTTGTCCTCTATAAAATTAGTTATATATCATTGTGCTGTATCCATAAATACCTGAGGGATATCTTGAGGAGAGATTACTGACTTAAGGTGTTGTCATTGAATATCACCTTACGCAGAGGACAGGGCGAAATAGCATTATTAAATACCTACCTGAGAACATAATAAGCCGTCTAGACATATCGCTCACACTGCCATACTTATTTTGTCGAAAACAAATTGGTCGTATTATTTCGTTACTGCGCAATAGAAATCAATTAGAATCAATTTGTTCTAGTATTGTCACTTGCAAAATGCTTGGCAGAAAGAAATATTGTGACTGTACAGCTGTAATGTCGTCGCTATGACTTTATGTTTGTTTTATTCCGCATGTACCCAATAGGAGTAATATATCTGGTCTGATGATACAATTGTGTGATTATTTTTAATACACCACGTATTGCTCGAAGGGGTCGGCAGGGGTGTACTGCAGTGCTTCGCCAATGTATTTTGGTCGTAATGTAGTAGGGGGCGAGCCTATGCCATTATACCGGGTAAATTCCCCCTCATGGAGAAGATGATTTAGGCCATAGTTTACAATGCTGGCCCAGTACGGGTTGGTGAACTTGAGACACTTTTATACAGACTAGCAGGTTTCCTCACGGTGTTTGCCTTCACCGTTTAGCAAATGATTGTGGTTTTTTGCTTTCAAGATTTTAATTTCTCATTTAGAAATTGGGTACCTACCAATCTACTGATTAACTGTGTGAATAACTCACGACATAACCATTTAAGGCTTAAATGGTTTTGAGGGAACGTCTGTGACGATAGCACCAAATCTTTCACCAGTAGTTACCAGCTGGGGCAACATATGTGGCTTGCGTATGACGCATTTTCAAGCAAATCCATTAATTATCTAAGAGCAGTCTCTCACTAATGCACATTGTGCATATAAAAATGACACATTTGTCACATAAAATTTATAAGGTATAACACTTTAACGGTTAGTCTTGTAGTGAAGTCAATGAACTTTATTTTCTATTAACCTTTTGAGATATAATGTCAGGGAATTGTAGGATATTGTGTGGAAAACAATATATTGACCACAAAGGATAGTTAATAGAGACAATGTTCTTGTAAGTTCTTTAATAATAAAAATATGATACACATGCATCATACCCGTGTCCCTGATGGGGTAGGCACTAAATGGCACCCACATTTACGCTTATGTTTCTTGGCCCTGATGTGACGGGTTATTGCCTTTTTACTGGGAACATTTCCCCTTCCTAGTTCGGGTTGATGAAATTTACACACCGTCAAATACTTTTTTAAAATTATGATTTAGTAGGTAATAAATTTAATGTGAGATTATCACATTTCTACTAGTATCTTTAGTGCTTCCAGCTAAGCTAAATGCCTGTACTAGGAGTTATCTTACGTCAAAAGTTAAATGCCCAAGTTGGGATTGAAACCGGCACCTATCGGTTAACAGAACGGCTCGTGTAACTACTAGGCTATAGTCACTTTTTCTAATAATCTTTCTCCCTCCGCAGGTTGTTAAAATGTTCATCCTAGTCATCATTATATTCGGGCTCTGTTGGTTGCCGTACCACTCGTACTTCATCTACACACACTTCAACCCCTCAATACTCTACATGAAGTATGTCCAGCATGTGTACCTCGGCTTCTACTGGCTCGCGATGGCAAACGCCATGGTCAACCCCATCATTTACTACTGGATGAACGCCAAGTGAGTAATAAAGTATTTCAGTAGTACATTTCCCACAGACTTCAAGCCTCCAATAGAAATAAACTTGTCAATACCAAAATGAGCTGTATAGCTTTATAGAAAAAACACATTTTTCAACGAAATTTAATCGATGGTTTGAGGGAATTTAGTCGCGTGTCCACATTGCATTTGCCAAACACATACAATCTCTATGTACAGAGTACATTTTCAATTAACAGTCAAGTGATTTCGCTCGCCTCAGAATGTTCGGGGCGTTCCCGAGGAAATAACGACAGTTAATATTGTGGACGCTGCTGAGATCTTCTTAGTATTTATTGTGAGTGTAACTATCATAAGAGTACTTTCAGATGACATTTGAGTGACAATAAAGTGGCTTTCAGACTACGCTATAATATATAGCACAACAATATCGCGCACCATACAAAGCCAATAATATATAGTACAGTACAGTGTGAACGTGGCCATAACAATGTATGGTGCGCGATATTGTTGTGCTATGAGCTATATACATTATGCTATTATATTATAGCGTTGTCTGAAATTAGCAAAATCTACGGCTTTAGAAATAACTTTTGCTGTGAAAAGTGTTGTGTAAACTATTTGTAAACGGACGAAGTCTTCAACAACTTTGGTGAGTTAAGTGCCTCGCAGACAGGGGCGTCAAAATCGGCATCGAAATGTTTTCCAATACCAATATGAACGGTATTGACTCAGACAAAAAGTCCATTCTTCCACGAAATTACATTGGAAAGTGCGAGCCAATTTTGAAGCGTGCGTGCATGCGTGCGTGGCTTGTCCCACATAAATTCAATCTGTATGTATATGGACATAGAGCTCGTTTTAACATTGTCAAAGTTCTGACGCGCGACTTTTGACGCCCCAGTGTGTGGGAGACCTAACTCACCAAAGTCATTGCAGACCTCATCCGTTTACAAATAGTTTTACGCAACATTTTTTACAGCAAAACTGATTTTTAAAGACGTTGAATTTCTGATTTCTGAACTGTAATTTTAATTTCAATTGGAAGTACTCTTATGACAAGAACAATTCATGTATTCTTGTTATCATTGATACAATAATTATTGTTTCACGCATTCTAAAGTGAAGCCATAGTCATATTATAACAATTGTTTTAGTGGCCTTGGGGCCCTATACATAGTCTGGGGTAGATATACATCATCATCATCACGCCTGTATTCCCCGAAGGGGTAGGCAGAGGTGCACTGCAGTGCGCCCACTCTTCGCCGATGTATTTTTGGTCCCAATGTAATAGGGGGCGAGCCTATTGCCATTATACCGGGCACACAGGTTTCCTCACGATGTTTTCCGTCACCGTTTCTTAGCAAGTGATAATCTCAGATGAAAATGAGATTCGCACATGGAACCCAGAGGTGCGAGCCGGGGATAGAACCTGCGCACTTTGATTGCAAAGCGTGCGTTCGACCACTCGGCTACCACTGCTTAGAACAATAATTATTTATCGTAAGTTCAGTTTTCAGTTTCAGTCAGTTTCAGAAGTCGAAATAATACGTTTGCATCAGTATAGGGTACACAACTGAATAGTATAAAACATATATCGAAATTCAACCATGTTTTCCAATTTTTTTTTTTCGTCGTCAATTTCTATCAATCGTAATATCTCGAGTCCTATGTAAAATTTGCACGTTCTGTTTTGTGAATATTGTTACTCGCCCCTCTTAACTGTAATTTACACTGCTGAATAGGCTAATGGATGTACCCAAAGGCTAGAACACGGTACCTGTGACAAATATTCAAAAATCTATAACTCAGAAACTATGATAGTTTGATATAATCTGTCTTCACTATGCATACTGTGTATGTATCTTAAGTATTATTTTGGACTTCTGATATACGCTGTATAAGTTAGTTAAGATTATGACGAATGAGATAGTATTATGAGAACATGTTCATTCTTTCTAAGCGAGATAACTCCAGACGAGTGAGTAGATATTGTCTCATATTAAATTCGTGAGCTCAATTGTATTTGCTAATCTGTGGGTAGTCACTCAAACATAATGCTACTCGACTCGAGTTATGTTTGTATGAGTTAAATTTACGATCTCAGATCCCTTGTGTAGGCTTTAAAACTTCATGCTTAACTTTTAAACACACATCGAACAGTACATATGAGGTGAGATTTAGACTACTTCTGAATTGTGTCAAGTAAGGTCAAAGTAACCTGTACAATCCTTTAAGTAGAGCTATCTTAGAGTTTTTCAGGATATTCACATTGTAAAATAGCCCTTTAGTGCTAACGAATTAAACTGTAAACGGCATAGCGCCGTTGGGTGTGAACGTCTTTAGAAGACTTATGTCCATGGTTGGATATCTTTTGGTTGATAAAGATAAAACCTGCATCATTTGGTAATCAAGAATGTTTCTGTTACAATGGTTTATAAACTGTATTAAATGCTCTTTCCATTTAACCTTTTTTTATCCCTGTGGCTTCTGTCTTATGCGTAGCGTTCTGGCTGGCAACGAGATTATTAATTGAGATCGAGAAAAAACAAATGCTAACTGCGCAAAATAAACTTGCATAGCATTTATACACTAAATCAAGGAAACCAATATAAAATTGGCGAATAATGTAATCACGAAGAATTTTGACAGAAATCCTTCCGTCAAAGGCTAGCGGAAGCGTGTCACGTATGATGGAAACTACTCGCACTGTTATACCAGACAACACCTATTCATCGTATAATCCCAAACTAAGCAAAGCTTGTACTATGGGTAAACAAAAATGACTTTGAAGGAAATGACAAGTTTTCCTCTATCTGTGGGTACTGTTCCAAATCGATTCAACCCCACTCAAGTGGCATTCCTTAACATTGAACACGAGCCGTGACAAATTAAATTGATAATGCTTTCCAATACTCTTGTGTAACCCGTGTGTGGTTACTTGCTAAACATTGATTAAATATCCTGTTGGTATAACATTAATTACGTAACTTTGAATACGTTGGGACTGTTACATACACCTACAATTCAATTAAGCCCTTAATAGACAGGGACGAGGGAGGTAACTAAACTTTTATTGAAAATGTACCAGTAGTGCTAAAAACAGTTTTTTTCCAGACAACACATACTCATCGTATGATCCCAAACTTATACTATAGGTACACACATACCAGGTTTCCCAAGTAAAAAAACCGGCCAAGTGCGAGTCGGACTCGCGCACGAAGGGTTCCGTACCATTATCTATAATAAAAAACCGGCCAAGTGCGAGTCTGACTCGCGCACGAAGGGTTCCGTAACATTATCTATAAAAACGGCAAAAAAATCACGTTTATTGTATGAGAGCCCCCTTAAATATTTATTTTATTCTGTTTTTTAGTATTTGCTGTTATAGCGGCAACAGAAATATATCATCTGTGAAAATTTCAAGTCTCTAACTATCACGGTTCATGAGATACAGCCTGGTGACAGACGGACGGACGGACGGACGGAAGGACGGACAGCGAAGTCTCAGTAATAGGGTTCCCGTTTTACCCTTTGGGTACGGAACCCTAAAAACGGCAAAACAATCACGTTTGTTGTATGGGAGCGCCCTTAAATACTTGTTTTATTCTGTTTTTTAGTATTTGTTGTTATAGCGGCAACAGAAATACATCATCTGTGAAAATTTCAACTCTCTAACTATCACGGTTCATGAGATACAGCCTGGTGACCGACGGACGGACGGACGGACCGATGGACGGACGGACGGACGGACGGACAGCGAAGTCTCAGTAATAGGGTTCCCGTTTTACCCTTTGGGTACGAAACCCTAAAAAGGGCAAATTCCGAAACGGCCTTTATCGGAATATTGTCACTAGCTGCAATCGAAACCGCAACCACCTGTTATCAATTATACATAAGGATTGGATGTATTTGGCAAAAGTCACTCGACCACGCGTCTGTCGTGTCTGCTTCAAAAATGTGCTTTTTCAGTCAGTTAATACAGTTCCATTTGGTAGCAAAATATTAGTCGCGCGCGCTTTGACACGTCTATTTGCGCAGTATTGACCGATACGTCCCGATAAATTGAAATAAGGTTCTAGAAGCTTCAAGGCTTCTCATTGAATTTCAACATCCATTTTGAACCTCCTTACTCGTAATAGGATGATCAACGTAAGGTACAGTAGTTAACGTAGAGTAGGTAATTGATTGACCTACATTTCAGTGGACTGTTGCCTCTTTTCCCCAAGGAGCCTCTTAACTAAGTGTCATTTAGCTTTAAGAGGACTCCTTAATTATCTTCTAACTTAAATATATCATACATCGCCACGCCTTTATTCCCCGAAGGGGTAGGCAGTGGTGCACTGCAGTGCACCCACACTTCGCCGATGTATTTCGCTCCCAACGTAATAGGGGGCGAGTCTATTGCAATTATACCGGGCACATTCTTCCTCAATACGAGGAAGATTTGGGCCATAGTCCACCACGCTGGCCCAGTGCGGGTTGGTGAACTTTCACACGCCTTTCTCTAGACATGCAGGTTTCCTTCACTGTTCAGCAAGTGATAATCATTGTTGAAAATGACATTCGCACATGAATATTATCTCAGAGGTGCGGGCCCGGGATTTGAACGTGCACCTCTTACGTTCAGGGCGGGCGTTCTTGCCCACGAGGCTACCACTGCTAACATTGTGCTACCATTGCATCTTCTAACTTTTGTAATCATAAACTCAAATATATATATCAAGATTAAAAAAATAAAACTATCAGTTACATGAATGCCAATATTTGGGTTCATATGTAGAGTAGAGTAAAGTTGTTAAATACTTAGTTGGTACAGACAGAATTGACGGACACATAAATTGTAGAAACCAAAGGCGCCCTCGTAAATTTTGGTGTCATATTATCTTCATATTAATTAAACTTATCTAAACTTGAGCACAATCTCGAGTACGCTCGTAATATTTCATTTTGTACTAGATTGTCATTTTATGTTGAGATCTAATTAGTAGAAACAGTAGAAAAATACAAGGCACATTAGACCCAATAATTGTGTCTATAAAAATACAATAACATATGATAATACACGTTCTTATAGGGCAGCTATATCAAGGGCCAGATTAAGAAAGCAATGCACTTTGAGACGGCACGCATGGCGAGGAAGTTCCTTTCTCTGGAGCCTTGACTGCCGATAAATAGGACCCTGTTCCTGATGACAGCAGCGGGAACTGGTTTTTACATGTATTCGTTTTTATATTTATATCAAAAATGTAAATAATGAGGAACAGCAGTAATTTGTAAAAGCGATGAATAATAAAAAATCCAGGTAGCGTCCTTCCATTTTGACTGTCTTCTTTTTATCATAATATTACAACACATTACATAAGGTAAAGTGCCCATTTACGCCCATTATTAAATAACAATACGTTTAACGCTATTCCCGGGATTGCGGAGTTTAGCGCGTGATTAACGGCCACGTGTGAAACGTGAAACATTTCGCGCTATGAAAGACTCGTTAGTTATTTATTCAGGACATTAGGTTGTTCTGCACGAGGTACAGATTCACTACGCCACTTCATGGGACGTTTACCCTTATTGCGTTTCATATATAGAGGTTTTACTTAAACTCTTAGTCAAAGTTTTAGTAACTACTTGGATTTTTATTAGATTTATACTTTAAACATTGCGTTGCCAAATTGGTGAGATGAGAGTTTTTTGGGCTTAAAGGGGAAAGCTGTAACTTGTACCTATAAGTGTATTTTCATTGAAATTATTTATGTTAGCTAAAGTAGCACCTAAGAAAAAAATGCAGTAAAAATCTAAAATGCACTCTGATGGTGCTTTTCTTTTATAATTATTTATGACTAGCTGTGCCCGCGACTTCGCCCGCGTGGACTTTAGGGAGATTACCCGGAAATATGGGTATTATGTTTTTACCGCGGATCCCTAATGCTTTCTCTAAAATTAAAGTAGCCTAAGTTACGCCTTGGAACGTCAGCTATCTGTCAGTGAAAGTCCCATTGAAATCGGTTCAGCCGTTTAGAAGTTTACCTCAAACAAACAGACAGACAGACAGACAGACAGACAAAAAAAATTAAAATTGCGTTTTCGTTATAGGTATCGTATATACTTTCATACGCATTTGGTAAAAAAGTGTTATTTTGATATTACAAACAGACACTCCAATTTTATTTATTTGTATAGATTGAATAGATGTATAGATGTATAGATTAGAGGAGGAGGAGGAATTGTGATGAAAGTCGTCATTCATTTATAGTGGGTTTCTGGAACAATTTTATAATGAACAATAGCAGTAAGGTGTTTGAAGATGGGTTAAAATTCCTGTAAATTGTCTACATTCAATTGTGATCGTATACATAAATAAAATATGAAATCTCCGCGCCACTCACATCGAAAGTGAAGCAAGTTATCGAATCCTACATATACGTAAGTTGAGACATATCAACGCATAGTGCGGCGATCGACTGTGACTGCGAAATAGGCATATATGTATGCAAGCTAACTTATGGGTACTTCACTTATTGTTTAGCTAGAACCATCTGATATTTTTGCATGTATGAAACTGTAACAAAATGTATATTGTCACAGGTATTCTTTCCGTGTGTCTTATTAAGATTTGATTCTTGATTAGACTTTGTTTTCCAGTTGGACTTTATTTCTGTCCATAGACTTAATATTTCTGTCCACATCCAGGTTCCGGACATATTTCCGGACGGCGATCCTGTGCCGCTGGCGTGACGCGTGCCGTCGGCGCAAGCGGCCGCTGCCCGACTCGCCGCCGGAGTGTATGTCGCAGTCTGGCAGTAGATCCAGATCAGGTTTTTACTCGTTAACGTAATTATTAAAAGTGATATTTGCTATCATTTTAGCACAACCCATCGCTGTTGGCCACATTGTCATGGTAGTTTCACTGATCTGAGTTAAAAATTAACTACTAAATTGGTAGAAATTTTATTTCGCTTCCAACGGTAAATTTTTTTTGAAACAGAATACTTTGTGATACCGCGGTATATTTAATTTATATCTTTATCTACAATTTGTATTGCAATTTAAGGAATTTTTGGGGTAATTGTAATTATATACTAACTGTATTCTAGCATTTTAGAATGAAATGTAGTCTATTTAAATTATTTATAGTGGTTTCTATTATTTCTTCACTATTAAGACCTGGGCCATTAAGACGGGTCCAATTATGTGCGTATTTTTTTTGCTAATACCAAAAATAACTCTGTGTTAATTATAATAACAATTGCATTTCTGTAGTAAAAGCCACGCTTGCGTCATTGAAGACATTTAGTTTGTTAAATGAGCTTTTTCTATGAGTTAATACGGTTGGTTTTGGGTTGGTGAAAAAATTGGTCACACGAATTTTAAGGCAGGTCCAGAGCTTTATATATTAATTGATATAATTTTTTTCATTTGTCATTTCTCGTTTGTTATGGAGCACTTTTTAAGCATTCAGCTTTTAAAATAATTTCATAATATTTTCACAAAACTAGACATTATGATACATACCTATGATTATCATTTTTAAAACTTTGCCTTCGTAATTTCTGAGTCAGTAGATATCTTTTCACACATTCACACAATTTCATAAGATTGCTTAAACATATTCTTTATACCAAATCTCGACTTAAGGGTGCTATAACTCACTTAACGTAAAGGATGGGTATAAAATTCTTGCTTGCTTTTATGTCTTAGGACCGTGATATTGCAGGGCAGATTATAATTTTCTTGAAGGGTTTATGAGCATCTGAAGGTAGAAGCGCTTTAATAAAATCATTTATAAAAAGGGAAAGTTTGGATTAGGTAATAAAAGCTAGGTAGGCTTACGGATCTATAAATGTCCCGACAAGCGCTTAGCTTGGTGGTATGAGCGTAGGCCGCGTTTATTTCCAACAAGAGCAAACGGCTTTAACGTAATTTTGCCCGGGGTTCTAAAATTGACATCTAGCAATTTATTTTACGTGTTTTTTTTTAATTTGAACCAGAAAAACAGCAATTCCACGAATTATCTTAAAATGGTCAAGCAAGTGAGTGATTCAGGCGAAGATTCATAATTATTATCAGAAGTTTATAATTTACGATCATAATCGTATAATAGAAATAGCTAAAGTAGCATGTGTGGGTGTTACTGGGATCGCTTCAGTTTAGCGCGCTCTGTACAGATGTTACGTAGTTTGCTAGACTGTTGATAATTACTGTTAACAACAACCATTTCTAGTAGGTAACAAAAATTATTTGCATTATTTACAACATTACAAATCATATTTGATTTTTTAATAGCATATTTAATGTCTCACTGCTGGGCGAAGGCCTGCCCCACCAGACTCCACATGTCCCTGTCCTGTAGGCTTAGCATGACCGTGTAGACATAAGTTTTATCTCTTTCAACTGTCAGATTTGTGTAGAAAATGACATCACTTCGAGCCATGACCAGTACAAAATGCTCGAAGTGACGTCATTTTCTCGACAAATCAGTTAATGGTGCTGAGCTTGTTATGGCCACGTTTCATACACCCTTCTTTTCTTATAGAGTATAAATTCATAATTTTAATGTAAACTTATTCGGTGATCGAGTAATACACTCATTGTATCAATATTAATAGATTCACAGAATATTATATTACATCTTTCACATAGCAAGGTCAAGTCCGTAGCACCCTAAACCGACGGAAGTGCATGAAAAGATGTATGACTGTGGATGAAGCGAGAGAGGTTTGTCGGGATCGTAGCGTGTGGCAAACGGTAGTCTCTGCCTACCCCCATGGGATACAGGCGTGAGTATATGTATGTATCTTTCGCATGTCACTTTAATATTTTTTCCTCCTATAAAAATGGAACCTCTTTTTTTTATATTTAGCGATATAAATTTCACGAAAGTACATTTTCCCGGAAATAAATACGACGAAAGGGTGTTATTTTAATACCGTGCCATAACAGGTTAGCGTTACGGGAAATAATGTGGGACGATAGCTTTTAGAAATACTTTTTTCAAGATATTGTTTGATCCGAGATTATCACTTGCTATGAAACGATGAAGGAAAACATCGTGAGGAAACCTGCACGTCTGAGGGAACTTGACTAGTTTCTGCAAGATGTGTGAAGTCTGCCAAACCGCACTGGGCCAGCGTAATGGACTATGGCCCAAATCCCCCTCGCATTGAGGGGAGGCCCGTGCCCAGCAGTGGGACCTTAAAAGGGTTGTAGTAGTAGTAGTAAGATATTGTTTAAAGATATTACATTGTAAGGTTTTTATGCCTGTAACGAGCTACGTGGAGTAAGGAAAATAAAAATATTGCTGAGCCTCCTGCTGACTGGTGCGTCAAGACACACGCGTCTTCCTTTTTTCCAATACCGAAATGAACTGTATTATATCATAGATAAAGTTCATTCTCCAACATAATGACATTGACAGTACGAGCGAATTTTGAAGCGTTACCTTTTACTTATGGAGGGTAGATTAAAGGAGTGACATCTAGGTATTGAAAAAGTGTCCGTCGAAATGCATGTAATAATAGTTCAAAAAACTTACACAATGGCGCTGGTGTCGGCAAAATACATATCGACGCCCCCCGGGAATAAACCGGTGAATAAATAGCTGATTCCAAATCTGGCATAACATCAAAAAGTCCATAATGGCACTTACCGACTTATTCCAGGGGGGCGACGATATATACCAATTATAGGAGATTGTCGTCCTCTAATCTACTCTCCATTCTTTTACCACAGAAATTCACAGAGATTGTTTTAGTATAGACAAACATTTTGACGCGGACTTTCGACCCCCAGTTTGCAGGGGCTTTATGCTGTTAAGCAGACAACGACCCTCAATTTTCAACCAAATCGTAAAATATTGATTAAGGTGAATAACCCCGCTTCGAATGGGGTATTAAAGAAAGTAATGATAAAAATATAATGAAGAATTCTATCCTACAAACAATATACTCGTAAATGTAAAAGTTTGTGAGGATGGATGGATGGTTTATACTCTTTCACGCAAAAACTACTGAACGGATTTTGATGAAACTTTACAGTATTATAGTTTATACATCAGAATAATTACTGTAATAATTATTTATAACGATATTGTACAATCACTAAAATATTGCTAACTTTTCTTCATTTAAGTAGCGCATACGCTACCTTTAAGCTTGGAGTGCACTCTGCGCTCGCCACTCCTCCGGTAAAGCTGTAAAGGCCACCTCACGGCCAACAGTGTAAGTCCTTCAAAAAAAAAAAAACCTCTAAGCTTCAGTATAACATTTATAATACCAATTTAATATCACTTAATAACATCTGGACGATATTAAAATAGTTTGTTATAACATAGTGATGACTTCTAGTTTGCCATAAACTACTATGGAAGCCCTCCATAAAATACTTCCGTCAACTTTCCACCAGAGTTAGATATGATGTTTGGTATTATTTTAACCCTGTACACACTGGAGCGTTAACTCTCACGCGTCAATCTGTTTACCAATACCAAAACGAACTCTGTATCCAATATACATGAAGATTGAATAATCTGTCGTAAAAGCCACGTCCTACGCGTCAAATTTTGTTCGCGGTATCAGTGTCATTTTGTTGTATAATGAACTTTTTTAATATCTCAATACCGTTCGTTTTAGTATTGACGAAAAAACCGGCCATGTGCGAGTTTGACTCGCGCACGAAGGGTTCCGTACCATCATAAAAACGGCAAAAAAAACACGTTTGTTGTATGGAAGCCCCCTTAAATATTTATTTTATTTTGTTATTTAGTATTTGTTGTTATAGCGACAACAGAAATACATCATCTGTGAAAATTTCAACCTTCTAACTATCACGGTTCATGAGATATAGCCTGGTGACAGACGGAAGGACAGACGGACTGACGGACGGAAGTCTTAGTAATAGGGTTCCCGTTTTACCCTTTGAGTACGGAACCCTAAAAAAGAGGCTTTAATTCTTGGATTGGTGGCAATATTATAATAATCCCCTTGAAGTATACGTCTCTACAGGTATCGAGGAGCTCAGAGGCTCAAGAGGAAATGCAGCTCGCGAATGGCCGCGCTGGTCGTCTCGGAATCAAACCGACCTCCCATCGCAGAGACCGTATTCGCTTGCTAGCTGCCCCAAGTGCCCCCACGGGACGTATTACGACGGTAAGTTACGGACAGATTAATACAATAAAGCCTCGGGTATAGTGAACCGTCAAGGCACACGCTTTAATATTTTGCCAATATCAAAACAAACTCTGTGTCAATATACTTAATGAATGAATTTCTATCTGATTGAAAAATTTACTCGTGCCGTCGAATAACTTTTTATTGAAATATGACCTTTTTTCGTATGTCAATACAGTCAATACGGTTTTGGTATTATGAAACATCTTGATGCCTCAGTCTGCCCGGGAGAACGTAAAACTTTTTTAACAAGACTTTACTGAAAACCGAAGACCTTGAATTTTTGTACATCGCTTAAGTTAAGACAATTTTTTTGAAAATAAAATCGTAAGTTACCAAAAATCTAATCGTTGCTCTCATCAATACCGAATTGTTTTATTGGAACACTTTATAATTTTAATAGCTTAATGTAGTAAGAAGCGTCAGTAGCATAGCTGTTAGGCGGACTGAAATAAGGTGTATCGATCCAATTGTGTGATATTTTCAGGTACCTATCATTGTTAGTGACCTGAAATATATAGTATTCATAAAACTGTCTCGACCCGCCCCGGAGGGTGACATACGCGTTCATTCTGAAACAAAAACCATTACCCATTCGTTAAATGTCTGCATTGTTTGGGACAAGACAAAATGAGAGATATGTCAATATTGTCTTTTCTCTCATAGAATTACGAAAGCAACAGAATGATTCTTGGCGACATGACACATGTCACGTGTTACCCCAAGTCATTGTCGTAATGTATTCGGAATCAGATTTTTTTTATCAAATAAACCAATACAGGCACTCATGAATCGTCAATATACAAAAGTTAATAATAGTATCTCTACCACCCATTTGGAATGCATTTCCTATGGAGAAGAATGGGCAAAAAATTCCAATAAGGATTTACTTTTTATGTGTTTTTCTTAATTAACAATTATACAACATAATGTATAAAATTAATGAGGCTATATAATTTCGAGTTAATTAACTTGTCCCTAAATTAATAAGTCGATGACACAAACTTGCCGCTTGTTAATTACAGTGTTATTAAGTCGTGAATAATTAATGCTTACGTGATAGTTGATAATTAAAATCAACTGTGTTGCGTCAACGGGGGTCTTCGGGTTCTCCTTCAATGATTATTCTTTATTGGTTGCAGTTGTAGAACGTTTATTTTTAAATTAAATTACATATAGAACATGTACATGTAAAACGTATAAAAAAGGGTGTACGAATGCGAGTAATAATGTAAATAATAATGTGAGCAATAATGTCATGCGGGAAGCCTCTCCCGCGTTTATATAGGGTTTCTTGGCCATAACGGTATTTTTATCGCTGCCACGATCCGGTAGGTGGCGCAGGCTCCTCCGCCTCAGGTCGCGAGATGGCGCTGCAGTTGCGCCAACATGCCCGCGGCCTTGGAAGCTCCGTCTTCCAACCTTCAGCCGGATCTGGTTTCGTCGTTCTGATGTCCCTGCTGCAATGGTAGAGGGCAGATTTTGGAGAACGCCCTTCGGATGACGCCAGTCTCCGTACGTATATCGGCGACTCGAGAAACTCCGTCTGTACCTGGGAACAGTTTTATAATGCGTCCCAGACGCCATTTAAGAGGCGGCGCGTTATCCTCCTTGATTAAGACCAGACTGTCCAGCGCGATGTCGTCTTTATGCGTCTTCCACTTGGTCCGCTGCTGAAGTTCAGACACATACTCCTTGGACCAGCGCTGCCAGAAGTGCTGGCGTAATTGCTCCACACGGTGATAGCGGTCCAATAGTGTTGTCCTCTCGGCAGACATGTCTTCACCGGCAGGAGCAGTCAACGGCCGGCCAACGAGGAAATGACCAGGGGTTAGTGGAATGAAATCGCTAGGATCTGTGGACATAGGGGACATGGGACGGGAATTGAGGACTGCTTCGATTTGTGTCAAAACTGTGCTCAATTCCTCATACGTTAATTTTGCGTTACCTACGACTCGACGTAGGTGATGTTTACATGACCTTATCCCGCTCTCCCATAGGCCTCCAAAATGCGGAGAGTAGGGGGGAATAAAATGAAATTTAATACCGTTATTTACGGCATAATCGAATATTATCTGAGAATTATTGTTTAAAAATGTCGAAAATTCCTTCTCAGCGCCTACAAAGTTTCTCCCATTATCAGAGAAGATAGCATCAGGTTTGCCTCTTCTACTTATGAAACGTTTAAGTGCTAGAATGTAATCGTTAGTGGAAAGACTAGTAACAAGTTCCAAGTGAACAGCTCGCGTAACAAAACAAACAAATAAACATACATACGCTTTTGTAAGTCGAGCTCCTCTGCCTTTACGATTCAAAATATTAATTGGCCCGGCATAATCCACTCCAGTACGTATGAATGGAAATCCAGGATCCAAACGTTCAGATGGTAAGTTTCCCATTAACGGCGTCAACGATTTTACTTTAAATCTTGAACAATTCACACAGTTCCGAACCACTTTCCTAACCAGGCATCTTGCACTCAATAGCCACCAAGATTCACGTATACTAGAAAGGACAAGTTGTGGACCGGCATGGAGTAAACGAATGTGTTCATGTCGTACCAATAAGACTGTAAAAGGGTGCTTGCTACACAACAATATCGGATGTTTCTTCTTATAGTCGAAACTGGTAGAATTTGACAGTCTACCACCTACTCGAATTACTTTGTGATCGTCCATAAATGCGTTTAGTCCCAAAACACGATTATATTGCTTATTATTTGCCTTGAGTGGTGAATTATTTAACAAATCGTTGTACACGTAAGGAAACGATTGAATTTGCACTAATCTGACGAGCACTAACTGCGACGCGTTCAACTCGGCCATTGATAAGGAACCGGTTTCGCCTGTTGAAATATGACGGCGAGCACGAGCGATGAATCGCAATACATACGCGCCTATGCGTATAAGTTTGCTAAATGATGAATATCTATCGAATTGAAATATGTCGCTAATTAAAATGCAAGTAAAATTTAGAGATTGCGATTTTAATTCGAGAAGATTATCCGTATTTATAGAATCATTACACGAAATATTATTTGAACAATTATAATTATTATTTTTTTCAATTTTAGTCGTATAGTACAGCTCATCACTATCGTTGTGCCAACCTATGCCGAGAGTTTTATTTTGTGTATGCTCGCCCACGAACATATCCGGTGACGTACTGCTTGTTACGTCACAATTAAATGTCCACTTACGAAGGGGGAAGCAACCAGATTGCAATATTTGCGATATATTTTCGCATGTGGTCAGTAGTGTCTGATGATCGTCATCGCCAGTAATTAGGTCATCGACAAACATGTCTTCCAAAATGATGCGAGATATGACGTCATCTTCACACTCCAGAGCCAACTGCCGTATACAGCGCATACTTAGGTACGGCGCCGACGCAGTGCCGTATGTTACCGTGTTGAGCTCATAGACAGCCATGGGATCAACAGGTTTCTCTCGCCATAGGATGAGTTGTAAAGATCTTTGATCTGGTTGGATTAAGACTTGCCTAAACATTTTTTCTATATCGGCGCATGCTACGTATTTGTACCGCCTAAAACGCAAGAGTATAGAAAAAATATCATTTTGTAGCGCTGGACCAGGTAGCTGGATATCGTTTAACGACCGTTGGTTACTGGTGGCAGCGCTGGCGTTGAAAACTACGCGTAATTTAGTAGTTGTACTACTCTCACGCCATACGCCGTGATGCGGTAAAATATAGTTAGGGGTTTCGTAATTATTGATACGAGTCATGTGACCTAAGCGTTCGTATTCACGCATAAACTCACAATACATACGTTTATAATCAGGTGATCTTTCAAGTTTACGTTCTAACGATAGAAACATATTCTTGGCACACGTATAAGAATCACCTAACCTGTCAGCTGATTCTCTCAACGGAATCCGTACCGAGAATCGGCCGTCAGTTTCGCGTTTGGTCGTATTAATGAATAGATCCTCACACGCTCGCTCGTCGTTAGTGAGAACACTATCCAACTGAGGCAGATCTTCGATCTCCCAAAAACGTTTAAGTTGATCGTCTAGAGTTTGAGTAAAATTACACGACACTTGATTAATGCGCAAGCCATTCGTGTAAATAGGTCCGGAGATTAACCAACCTAACTTTGAACTCTGTAGATACGGTCCGTTTGGTAATCGAATTCTATTATCTCCTAGGAGATCCCAAAACAGATCCGCTCCAATCAATATATCAACGGCTGATGCAACGTGAAACGAGGGATCAGCGAGTTGAATATCGTTTGGTACACGTATTAGCTCGAGATTATAACTTGTCGAGGGCAAGCTGGATGCTATGCGCTTCAAGACAAGACATTTCATCTTCGTGCTATAATCGTTTAATTTAGATCGCATAGTTATTTCGCATAAATGATTTGACTGGGTTACGGACTGTGAAACTCCAGAAATCTGAATAGTGGACTGTATAGATGTCGCATTTAAACGTTTTCTTAAATCATCCGAGATAATGCAGTGTTGACTACCGCTGTCCAACAGCGCTCGGGCTGTATGGAATCGATTATTACTGTCCGCTACCTCGACCAACGCGGTGCATAACAATACCGGTTGCAATGCACTACGTGACTCCCGTTCGTCGCCGGCGCATCCATTCGTATCTATACCTGTATGATAGGTACCGTCTAATGACGAATGCAGCGCCGTGGACGAAGCGGCCGCACTGCGATCAGCTGTGCGCTCGCTGCGCGCACTTATATCTATGTTGCTATCGTAATCGGATAGATGAAGTAAACTATTATGTTTTCGCTGACACCGCTTGCACGGACCAAATACGCAGTCGGCAAGCAGGTGTCCTGGACGTAAACAATTGCGACATAACTGTTTATCATCCACCAACTTTAACCTATCTTTGACGGATGAGTTTAAAAAGTGAATACACGTATAAAGAGCGTGATCGCCGCTACATGAAGGACAATTTTTACGAATGCGTTGATTATCAACGGTTTTCTTTTTAGTATTGGCGGTATTCGTCGCGACGTAGCTTTGTACTTGAGCATTATTTTTGTTTTGACAACCCTTATATTCGTTTATATTCGGTTTTGCTTGTGGTTTGCTAATGTTCGCAGTTATCATTTCCAACATATCCGCTTTGTTGCGTAGACATGTAAACAAATCTGATAACTTAAATTTATTGCTAGAATCGGAATTTAAAGAACCTTTATATTTCTCCCAGTCTCGCTGAGCGGAAGGATCAAGTTTCGATGCTATTAAATAAATAATTAACGTGTCCCAATGCTCGGTGGGTTCGTCTAACGTTTTTAAAGCACGTAAATTTCGCATGACGGTATCTATTAATTTCCTAATCTGCACAGGGGATTCCTGTTTTATCGATGGTAGTGAAAATAGTGATTTCAAGTGGTTGTGTACAAGTAGCCTAGAATTATGAAAGCGATTCTCGAGTAGCTCCCACGCGTGATGATAGTTGGAAGCCGTGAATTCCAAAGCACTGATGACTGATAATGCACTACCACTTAGTGACGAGCGTAAATAGTGAAACTTTTGGATTGCATCTAAATCTAAACGTTGGTGGATCATAGTGATGTACGAGTTCTTATACTCGAGCCAATGATCATATGCTCCATCAAATAACGGCAGTTTTATTTCGGGTAGTTTTACTTTCGCGCGCGTCGTATCAATGCCGTTAGACTTCAACTTGCAACTATCTCCAATCTCCTCACCTTCGATCAAACATTCAGCTATTGCTAATGCACTAAAATATAACGTTTCAAGTGATTCAACGTATTCAGCGTTAGAAGAAATGTCTGATTCGGGGGAAATTAATTCTATTTCACCCTCTAAATTGTTGAACGTATTATAAACCTCTTGGGCGGCTTGCATTCGAAATTTTATTTCTTTAGTTTGAAATTTGGAAGGACGGTTATCTTTAAACGATTCTAAATATTTTTTGAATTGCGTTAATCTACTTTTAAGATTACCGCGTTGCTTTCTGAGGTCAGAAAGGTCGGTTTTAGAACGCTTTTTGGTGGGAGAAACTGAGGAAGCGGTTGAAGGCACAACTAATTTATCTTCTCCGCCCATTTTAAAGACCTAAGTTTAAGGATAAGATAATGTACTCACGTTTTTTCTCCGAGTGGGTAGGTACGTCGCGCGCGGTAATCGCGCGGTAAAACACGCTTCTGTAAAGCACAAATTACAAAGTTTTAACACAAATCGTATAAGGAAGGAGTAGACGGGATCAAAGACCTGACCGTTGAACTGCTGATGATGAAGACGATGTTCAGACGTCTTGATGAGGTTTCCGCTATTGTCAGGCAAGGCGTGGCTTGTAGACCCAGGGAAGCGTCGACTCGTAGCTCAGGGTTTTGATGTCGTCAGAAGTTCTTTTCCGGTTTGAAGGTCCATATGTTGCGTCAACGGGGGTCTTCGGGTTCTCCTTCAATGATTATTCTTTATTGGTTGCAGTTGTAGAACGTTTATTTTTAAATTAAATTACATATAGAACATGTACATGTAAAACGTATAAAAAAGGGTGTACGAATGCGAGTAATAATGTAAATAATAATGTCATGCGGGAAGCCTCTCCCGCGTTTATATAGGGTTTCTTGGCCATAACGGTATTTTTATCGCTGCCACGATCCGGTAGGTGGCGCAGGCTCCTCCGCCTCAGGTCGCGAGATGGCGCTGCAGTTGCGCCAACAAACTGTTTAAAAAGTTACGTTACCTTCTCTAGCCTATACTGGTACAATACGGCCTGCCGTACACTGGTTCCTCCCTCGCATTGAGGAGAGGCCCTTGCCCAGCAGTGGGACGTTAAAAGGGCTGTAGTAGTAGTAGTAGCAGTACACTGGGGACGGTCTACGTTCGCGTGTTTTTTTTGTTTCTATCCAAATTAACTGTATTGACACATAAGTAAAGTTCATACAGACCAGGAAAAATTTCCGTGCGTTCAAACGGTTCTACCATACCTATTACTGGAGTCAAGTATAATGCAGCTCACATTGTTCGGTCCAACTAATGTCAAATAGCATCCGTGGTGCCTTCTTTATTTCTGTAGCAATTCAGCCAATACAGTTATTTTTGTCTCCCGCTTTGCAATGGAGGGAAGTGGATACATTTTCTTGCAACTCCTCCTACACCTTTTTCGATTAAATTCGTGCGGATTCCAAGACAATTTAGCTTTTCCCCGGGACTCGCCGGGGTTCAAACCTCGGTGTTTTCAATGGACACCGCTGTCGATCCTGGCTTACAGGAGTAACAGTGGTGGGAATGTGTGGCGGGCTTAGTCCCATTTTTAAGTAAAGTTCATTCTACAATGAAATGACACTGACTGTTAGAAAGTTAATTACTCGCTCCAATGGGTTTCATGGCGGGACTATAAACATTGAGGGTAAAACTCTAAAGCCTTCGAAATGGACACATGTAATACAATGAACAAGGGCCTTACCAGTTACCACCATATCTTAAGGGATTATTATTTCAATTCTTACAGATTTTGGGCTGAGTTAACTGTCAGAAATTGAAAGTAATACAACAGAAGCGGTGGTAACAGGGCAGAGCAAAAAAGTCGTGGAGAAACTCTTTAGAAATATTTTTTTAAACTGTAGTGTAGTGGAGTGTAGTTCAGTGTGCAGTGTATACGAAAAATAATTTGATTTTCTGCGGTTCCACAAATTATTTCGTCAATCCTTGGGTTTTAATGAAACAAAACTACATTGTTTCATTTGGTAACATTTCTTTGTAGCCAGAAAATCTTCCCAATATTAAGTTGAATATAAATTAGAACAGGACACTCTATTATGAATAAGCATTTTAAACTTTACTTAACAATGCGTTTGAAAATATATATTAATTTAATTATTAAACAATCAAATGAAAACATTCTCCTTGTCGCTATCAGAACCTAGTTTTGAACTTTTCGTATTTTCTAAAGGAAACCAAACAAGTCATCTGTTGTTAGCGCTGAACAATAGAATCGTTAGGAAAGCTTTCAAAGTAAATTGGAGATGACAATTTGCCGGAAAACCAATGCAATTTGTTTAACAAAGGAGTACAAATATTTTATTATAATTTATAAATAAAATAAAATGTTGTTACACCATTCTGTGATATAATGTTTCTAATAAAAGATTTTACTTTGACGTGATTTCTTTCTTTCTTCACCTTATAATTAACTTTTTTAACATTCTATTGTTGGAGCTTCAAATAAAATGCTCAAACAATTGCACAATTAGAGAAATAACAAAAAAAAAATGCGTAAAATAAGAAAATTAGTGTTGGTTTAGCTGGCACAAAACTAAACTGCGTATCTATTGCTATCTTTTTCATATTTTTAATGTAAGAGCAAGATGGCAATATTTGGAAGTGTACATTGTATTGCGTGTACGACTAAATAGAAACTATTGTTCCATTGTAAACATATAAAAAAAATACTTTCTAGAAGTTCTTACTCTGTGTCATTTCAGTTTAAGGGGTGATTTAATTGATATTTATCTTGTTTCAGCCTACATTCACGGACGGAAAGTGTAAATATGAATTTAGTGAGTAACTGTACACCAGGGATTTGAGACAGGTTGAGTTTTTGTCAATAATCAACGAACTGACTAAACTTTTTATGGGTCGTGACTTGCGAACTTTAACGTTGCTGAGAGTAAATAAAATAAGGGTAACATTTGTAATATTTAATAATCTCATTAATTATAAAACCCTGGGCCCACTGAGGCGAAGAGACACGCACATTTTGCTTATACCAAAATGAACACGATAGTAATATAAATACAGATTCAGTTTCTGTGGTCAAAGCCACGCGACATCGCATCAAAATCCTCTCGCTTTTTTTTTTGAAGGACTTACACTGTTGAAGCCTTGAGGTTTGAGGTGGTTTACAGCTTTACCGGAGGAGTGGCGAGCACAGAGTGCACTCCAACCAAGGCTTTAAGGGCGGAAAGGGGTGGCAACTTGCTCAAGGGCGCCACAGAGGGCACAACCTCGGCTTGGGCAGTTACCGTGAGGGGAGAGGTAGTGACTGCGCTCCTAGGTGCAAAGATGCAGCTACGAGCGGAAGAGGGGGTTCCTCGACCTCGCCGGCGAGATCGGTGTCTGTTTGAGCCTGGTGTAGGTGTGTTGGTGGCCCTCTCACGGCCCGGGTCGAGAAGGACGGTGATCGTGTCGGGAGGATCAATCAACACGTGCCGCGGACGGCGGCGATGAGTTGATGATGTCTGGCTCGTAATTGCCGGCGGCGACAATTAGAGGATTTAAATGCGACGTCCTCTCGCTTCATCGACCACGTTCGTCTTAGTATGAGCACAAAATTGGTCTCATGAATTTTTATTCGCATTTGGGCCCGGGTATTCATTACGACGCCTGTGAAGCAATCCTTATTAAGCGACAAAAAATCATAAAATGAGTGATATACAGGGTGTTTCAGAAGTCCGAAATAATACTTTGACGTTTGCACCAGTATCGGGTATGCAACATAATGGTATAAATATTTTATCGAAATTCGACCATGTTTTTACAACTTTTTTTTCGGCGTCAATTTCTTTATCTTGTAATAAATCGAGCCCTATGTTAAATTTTCATGTTCTGTTTTGTGAATATTGGTAGTTGCGCCTTATTCGTGTAGTTTACAATGCTGAATAGGGTTATGGATCTACCCAAAGGCCACAAAACGATACCTGGGACAAATATTCAAAGGTCTATAACTCAGAAACTGTGATAGTTAGGTATAAACAGTCTTCACCAAGCATCCACATATGAGCTACCGTATATGTACCTAAAGTATTATTTCGGACTTCTGATACACCCTGTATACTAAACGACGCAAAAAAATCTGTCCGTTCCAATGGTACCTACCTATATATAACTCAGTTGACGATTTTTTGCCGCTTTGTAGGGAAGGATTGCCTGTCAAGTGACGATTTATATTCTGTGTAAGATAGATAGGTATAATTATGTAACTGCTCTGACTCTTGGGTATTATGTTATTGGATAGATATTGGTACAGATGTTGTGGACGGAAAATTAGACTATAAGTTAATACAATAGTAGAGAAAGGGACCCACCACTCACCCTCGGATTGTTTAGAATCCCAAATTATAAATCAAATAAATTTGATTGATAATACAGGAAACCAACAAGTCCGAACTCCCTGTCAGTCGAGAGTCAGTATGTCATAAGTCATGAGCCCTAACTATGAGCAATACGCAGAACAATCGAATCTAAAAAATAATAATTCGATTATTTATATTCGAATATTCTAAACAATCCGAGGGTGAGTGGTGGGTCCTTTTCTCTACTATTGTATTAACAATGGATTTCCGCAATATTACGCCTGATTCCATCAATTACACTATAAGTGTATAGCCGTCCTTCTCTTGTGCTTAATTAATGAGGGAGACAACAATGTTTTAGTCGATATATTCTAGTCATTCTAGTACTATACCAGTTTCAGATTTGGATAGTCATGTGTTTTGTTTATTTAATTTATCGTCCTATGTGTTGTTATTATGATGTGTATCACCTGTAACGGCTTTGATTGTATTGTGTAAAAAAATCTTCTACTCCTTTACGAAACGAATTCAATTTAATATAATAAGATGATTCTTCTTTCTTGAGTGAAATGATGATATTCTAATGGAATAAGATGAGGAATGGCTCCACCTGCGTTTATCGGGTATTTCAGCCAGTGTCAAGTATAGCAAGAGCACATTCAATAAATGAGTAGATGTTGTCTGGCGATATTTATTTATATTTATTAGAAATGATATCTTAATGTTGTAATTCCTTACTCTTTTACATAATAATAAATAACTTAACCGATGTATTTTTATGACAACTGTTATTTGAATATTAGCGTATGAGGAGATAACATTTTCTGAATTTCAAATATTGAGCTAAGATTTAAAATGAGTTCTTTGATAAGAAATTGCGGCTCAGTATTACATGAAAACAAATCCTTTTTCAACGTTTGATTATGTTTATAATAAAGTACAAGTTTATGTTTCAAAGAATGTATGAATATATTTTTATCAATATCTCTAGTTATGTATGTTGTATAATACATATATATATATCTAAGTCTAAGTTCATGCAAAGTGTGGATGTATTGTAATGTACCCTCTGCCTACCCCTTCGGGGAATACATGTGTGATGATGATGTAGACGTTTATATTTCCACCTAAAGAAAATTCCAAGTTTTCTATTTTCAAAATTTAAGCAAAATAAGTGTATTTATGGCCATAAATCCTTATTAGCATGGATAAAAAGAGAATATGGTACTTATTTTTATTATTGATACATCAATATAGGTACGTCGAGCACGAGCCGTACTCTATATGGTACACTACAAAAGAAAATCAATTGTTTGAACTATGCGGAGCTCAAGACGTTTGTATACCTACCAGAGTATGTATATATTACGAAAGCATTCTTGCTGTTATATTATGAGCTAAGACACTGGAAGGATGGTTTCGGTTCTTCATGATTTCTGACAGTGACCAGTATTTTTTCCAAGTGTTGGTGACCCTTCGGTCCAGCTCCTTACCCATGCATTCTTTGTTCGCTATTAAATGGCCTAGGTATATTCATTCATCCACTTTTATAGGTACTTGTTTCGAATTCGTCATCACTTTGGTCTTTGAGATGTTTACTGATAACCCTATTTTAGCACTCTCTCCGGCTAGTTCTTGTAGCATGCTCTCCAGTTATCTAGGGCATTCAGAAAATACAACAATGTCATTTGCGAAGCGTAGGTGGGATAGTTGTTCGCCACATATAGTTATACCTTTATTTTCCCAGTCTAGGTTCCTAAATACCATCTCAAGGACTGCTATGAAGAGTTTAGGTGATATAGGGTCTCCTTGCCTTACGCCACGAGCTATTGAAAATGCTGGTCTCGTTTTTTCTAATCTTATTTCTGCTGTGCTCTCCGAGTATACTTTTTTCATGATTATTATGTATTTTTTCTGAACCACTTCCTGTTTTAGTGCTGACCAGATAGATTCGTGTTCTATAGTGTCGAACGCCTTACTGTCTACAAATCCTATGTAATATGTTATGTTGTATTCATGGTATTTCTGTATGATTTGTTTTACTATGTGGATGTGATCTATGGTTGAAATATTGCTTCTGAAACCGGCTTGTTCCTTCGCTTGGTTTTCTTCAAGGGTATTCGTTATTCTGTTTAGTATTATTTTTGAGAAGACTTTATATATGTTTGACATTAAACTTATGGGTCTATAGTTGCTTATGTCTCTCTTGTCCCCTTTTTTGTAAAGTAATTTTGTAAATTATTAAAAACATAGCTAGTTCCCCATATTTTTATCTACATTTTAGACAAATTAGTACGAATGGTTTTTAGCGTTACAGAAATATCCGCAAATTTATAGAAATTTAAATCCATTTTCATATTCTCTACGGTAACTTTCTTAGACACGAAAGTATTTTCAATTCCATTATAAATGGGTCGTAACTTTCTATAAATATGAGGGTTAATATATTTTTGTAAATAAAGTTTGATAATTGGAGAATATAGATTTGTTTTTGAATAACTAAGTATTATTAGTATAAGAATGTTGACAAAAAGGTATTTTTTGACCAAATAAAATCCGAATTCCTTGTATAATGTATTTATTTAAAAAACCCTTTACATTAGACCGATATCTTTCATTTTATTTTAGATTAAAGTACAAATAACGAGTAACTCCAGTTTATAAAGTAGATGATGCTTATTAAATTGAAACATAATCTAATTGGATATGTTCCAAAAGGATCTAAAAGTTGTTAACGAGCAATATAGATAATGTAATCTGAATATTGTTAGATCACAACTTTGAAACTCGATTCACAGTTTAGTTCCATGACTAATTGACATTTTATTAACATCTATAAGGTATAAACTTATTAAATAAGTTGAGTGGGTTCTTGCCAAAGCGCTTTATGAATTAGATAATCAGAATTAATCAACGAAAGGCCCACATTAGGCGTCTCGCACCCTCACGCGTCTATTTTTCGCCAATACCAAAACGCCCGCCTTGAACGTAAGGGGTGCAAGTTCAAATCCCAGGCCCGCACCTCTGAGATTATTTTCATGTGCGAATGTCATTTTCAACAATGATTACCACTTGCTGAACGGTGAAGGAAAACATCGTGAGGAAACCTGCACGTCTATAGAAAGGCGTGTGAAGTTCACCAACCCGCACTGGGCCATCGTGGTGGACTATGGCCCAAATCTCCCTCGTATTGAGGGGGAATGTGCCCGGTATAATGGCAATAGGCTCGCCCCCTATTACATTGGGACCAAAATACATCGGCGAAGTGTGGGCGTACGATCAACCACTCGGCTACCACTGCTTTATGCTACACCTGTTATGAATCACATTATATTTAATGTTGTAGGTACTTACAAAAGACGTATCTATTTATAAACCTCTTCATGCATTCCTAGGATACATGTTTCCTTTATAATCCCTAACATATGCCTGACTCGTCTGTCCACCCACATTCGAAGCTTTAATAACATTAGCATATGGGCTGTTTATAACTACAGCCCTTTTTAATGTCCCACTGCTGGGCACGGGCCTCCCCTCAATGCGAGGGGGATTCAGGCCATAGTCCACCACGCTGGCCCGGTGCGGGTTGGCAGACTTCACACAGAACTAGTCAAGTTCCCTCAGACGTGCAGGTTTCCTCACGATGTTTTCCTTCACCGTTTCATAGCAAGTGGTAATCTCGGATGTAAATGAGATTCGCACATGAAACCCAGAGGTGCGAGCCGGGGTTTGAACCTGCACACTTTGATTTGCCAGGCGTGCGTTCGACCACTCGGCTACCACTGTTATGGGCTGTTTCCCTCTACCGTTATATTATGTATGTTTATAGTAATTCCGCGGAAATGTGCAATACATTATGGATTAAAGAAGTGTATCTCTCTGTCTTTCCAGATAACGTCAAAGGAGTTCGTGTTAGTGTTGGAAAATAAAATTGTCAGTGTGATTGGGGCATAATCGTTTTGTATCATTTTCTCTTATATGACAGACAGAAAGAGACTTCTTTCTAAGACAGAGATACATGTAGGTACTATATAAAAGTAGAAAATGTTCATGCAAATCAATGTCACGGTCGCATCTTATATACGTAAAATACATCGGCGAAGTGTGGCCGCACTACAGTGCACCTCTGCCTACCCCTTCGGGGAATACAGGCATGATGATGTATTATTATATACGTAATCTTGAAAGTTACTATGTAGCGCTACTTCTACGGTAATATTCTCATTCATTGGTCGGTAATATCAGTCAGATGTTAGTGCGATAGCGAGGAATGATTGCTGCCAGTATCAGCGTGATCGATTATGGGAGGCCACTGGTGCGTCAACGCTCGCGCGACTATTTTTTTGCCTTAGCAATACGGACTGTATTAACCCTTCGAAAAAGTTCAATTTACAACGAAATATCACTGAGAGCACGAGCGGATTTTGATGCTTGGGGGCGTGGCTTTTACGATAGAAATATATAATCTTTATGGACATTGACACAAATTATGTTTTGGCACATTTGGACGCGCGCTTAATTCTAAATAAATCGAGTGGAATTCAATTCTTGCAAGATTGATTAAACTGCTTCTTCTACATAAAAATCTTCTACAAAAAACAAAATTAATTGATCTACCTTATTCAAGTCATTGAGATATCTTAAATAATGATCTGCCAGTAGATGCTACGTTACAAGAATTTCACTCGATTAAACACAAGACTTTAGTGAAAATAAATCAGATGTATTTTTTCATGGTGTCAATTGGTTAATCAAAGCTGTTTTGTCAAATTATATCGTTAATTGAATTATATTAATGAGGTGTACGCCTTAAATCTATAGGAATTAATTAATTATTCTGAATTGAGTATGTTTTACTTAAATTGATAGTAATAATATTAAATAACTAGAATGTAAATAGAAATATAAGATAAAAATATACATTTAACATAAGTTACATAGAATTACCAAGACATGTAAAATAGTATAAAGATATTAAATAAACCTGTACCGTAGCACTAGTACAATAAAGAATAGCTTAGAATTAGTCGGTAAGAAATAAAGAGACACCCACTGAATAACTGATTATCCCACGTAATAATTAAGGTCTCCGATTATGTTGGAGGAGTTAGCTCGCGGGCCGGGCCATTAAAGCGCCCGGACAGGAATAAAAAAATAAAAATAAAAAAAACTTAAATTGATAAGCCCACATCTCTTGATCTTCAAAGATGAAATGCATATTAATGAAGTCAGGACTTTGACATTTTACCAACTATTTCTTGTACAAAGGTTTAAAGTACAAGCTTTACTTAGTTTGGTGTCAGACGATGCGATGTCGTAACCTGCTATGGCATTTTTCTGTACAAAGTGTTCTACTATGTCCTAACTATCTACTAACTTGGAGATAATAATAGTTAAATGATCACGTGGAGCTAAAACTTTTTTATTGAACCAAGTACAATTTAAGTATTCCATAAAAATGTTTTTATAAAGTTTAATATTATAATTTAAGTACTTACATTGGCTCATTTTGTGTCATTTTAGTGTCTAGTTTTTACATTACTTAATCCATCAAACGAAGTATTATTAAAAAAAAAATTACAGAAAATATTGTATGTGGAACATTTAATTTTGTTGAAATAAATTAATTTTAATTTTGAATTCATTAATGTATGGTTATTCTCAAGCTGACAACAAAGTAGGTCTAAAACCTCAATATTCATACGAGCTTCACTTTGTTCACGGACAGGACTGACAGGGCTACCGTCCTAATATTTTTTTATTTTTTTAACGAAATGAGCGAAATGATGATATTTAATGGAATAAGATGAGGAATGGCATCACCTGCGACTAGCGCGAGTATTTCGTCAATGTCAAGTAATTAATAGCAAGGACAAATTCAATAAATACACACTATAAATAAAAATGGATAATGACAATGATAAAGATGGCGGATGACTCCGTCCTAATATTATTTTGATGATAACAGACATTTTGACATAAAAACTTTTCACTTTTACCTGTCCGCTAACTATTACTTATCTCTGTCAAAAAATGGTTTCAGCCCTAACTAGCAATGATACATAACTTACCGACAACTTAGCAAAAAAAGGGTGGCAAAAATACTTACTGGCTTCGTTTCCTTGCTGAATCGTCACAACTTAATTGACACGGAGAAGGTGGCCTTCAGTCACACGTGAAGAAAATTTATCACGGAAATAAGTTTATTCGAAAATAGAACATAAGGCTATTAATACTTACGGTTCTTATTTGTTTAAAACAAACATTAAAATCATGAAATAAATCAAAACGAACTCTGTTTTAATATTAATAAAGATTGAATTGCTTTGGTAAAAAGCACGTGACCACGCTGCAAATTTTACTCGCGTCATCAGTAATATTTGGTTAAAACAATAGCTTTTTCAATGAGTGAATACATTGCAGCGCGTGTTGACAACTCCATGTGGCTAGGGCCTAGTGACTAATTAATGGACTGCAGTAAGTATATGTTTAACAGAGTCTTAACGAGTTCTCACGCGTCGCATCGCCCCGTAAATAGTCTCTGTAACGGGAAACCGGCAAAGTATCGTCACGGGAGCTATCCACATAAACTAGTTAGAAACGTGACACTGGTGTTGCCACACGAAAATGTTAGTTTATTCAAGAGTATTTTTACCTAAAAGTTGTTTTTTTCTGCAAGTTGGGTACCTACTTTTGTTTTCGTTACTGAATGACCAAACTATTTCACACTTTTCATATTTTTGGCACTCATCTATAGAGGGTGTATCAGCAGTCCGAAATAAACTGCAGGGTTTGCATGAGTATCGGGTATGCAACTGAATGGTATACAAATTTAATAATTACAATTATATATAGTATGAAATAATACTTTGGGTACATAAACGGTGGCTCATATGTGGATGCTTAGTGAAGACAGTTTATACCAAACTATCATAGTTTCTCAGTTATACATCTTTGAATATTTTTCACAGGTATCATGTTCTGGCATTGGGTACATCCATAAACCCATTTCAGTAATGTAAACTACACTTATGAGGCGCAACTACCAGTAGTCACAAAACAGAACATGCAAATATTACATAGGAACTCGAGATATTACGAGTTATAGAAATTGACGACGACAAGAAAGATGGAAAAACATGGTCGAATTTTGATCAAATTTTTATATCATTCAGTTGTATACCTTAAACTGATGCAAACGTCAAAGTATTATTTCGGACTTCTGAAACATCCTGTATATATAATTTAAATTTTATTTTATTATTTTACGCCCCCGATATCATAGACTTATAGTACAAGTATCTTGAGTTCTAAACAAAATTTTCAAGTTATGTTTTGTGAATATTAGTAGCCACTCCTTGTAAATGTAGATACGAGTATAACGATTGAATTTCTGTGATAAAAGCTACGCAATCTCGCGTCGTAGTATGAGCTTTTTGTGTGAGTTAATAAAGTTCGTTTTAGTATTGGCAAAAATGTTGTGGTCGGAGCTTAAATCTACTCATAACATTATGACATTATTTTTGTGATGCGAAGGTGGACAATTGTAGCGAAGGTTTAATATTATCTGTCACGAAAATTATGAATTTTCGTATTATAATTTTGTTTTATAGACGATGAAATGTGGTCGAACGCACACCTTGCAAATCAAAGTGTGCAGGTTCAAACCCTGGCTCGCACCTCTGGGATTTATGTGCGAATCTCATTTTCATCCGAGATTATCACTTGCTATGAAACGGTGAAGGAAAACATCGTGAGGAAACCTGCACGTCTGAGGGAACTTGTCTAGTTCTCGATAGATGTGTGAAGTCTGCCAACCCGCACTGGGCCAGCGTGGTGGACTGAATCCCCCTCGCATAGAGGGGAGGCCCGTGCTCAGCAGTGAGACGTTAAAAGGGCTGTAGTAGTAGTAGTAGACGATGAAATAGACTAAACAAACAACTTTCATAAATTATCATGATTATTCCGGTTTTGTTATTACTGTTACGTGTTCAGAATTAAGCAATATTAATTTAGGTCTCTATTACGTATTCTAAGGTTGTATATTTGTGGGAGCGTCAGCTTTGTGTTTGTATTAAATACAATTAATGTCATGACATAAATGTATCCTAATGTAAAATCAATAAATTATAATTTAAAATATCGAAGAGGGTGCTTTTACTTACATTTGACAGTACCAATTTCGTACATCAAATACATCATCACGCCTGTATTCCCCGAAGGGGTAGGCAGAGGTGCACTGTAGTGCACCCACACTTCGCCGATGTATTTTGGTCCCACTGTAATGGGGGGCGAGCCTATTGCCATTATACCGGGCACATTCCCCCTCAATACGAGGGAGATTTGGGCCATAGTCCACCACGCTGGCCCAGTGCGGGTTGGTGAACTTCACACGCCTTTCTACAGACGTGCAGGTTTCCTCACGATGTTTTCCTTCACCGTTCAGCAAGTGGTAATTATTGTTGAAAATGACATTCGCACATGAAAATTATCTCAGAGGTGCGGGCCTGGGATTTGAACTTGCACTCCTTACGTTCAAGGAGGGCGTTCTTGCCCACGAGGCTACCACTGCATTTCAGTGGTAGCCTTGTGCTTTTCGTAGCCACTGCTTTTCACTTTTCAATTTCGTGTGTGAATTTTATGTCTTCTTACCTCAGATTGTCTACAGACAGGGTGTATCAGAAGTCCGAAATAATACTTTGGGTACATATACGGTCATTTATATTGTGTAAATGCTTAGTAAAGACGGTTTATACCTAACTATCATAGTTTCTAAGTTCTTTGAATATTTGTCACAGGTATCCTGTTCTGGCCTTTGGGTACATCCATAACCCTATTTAGCAGTGTAAACTACACTTATGATGGCGATTGAAACATATTTCTAACCGAAATACGTGATCGCCCAGCCGCTGCAGTGACCATAGCAGCCTACAAATTATATTATAGACTAGCTTCGTGACTTCGCCCGCGTGGACTTTAGGGAGATTACCCGGAAATATGGGTATTATGTTTTTCCCGCGGAACCCTAATGCTTTTTCTAAAATTAAAGTAGCCTAAGTTACGCCTTGGAACGTCAGCTATCTGTCAGTGAAAGTCCCATTGAAATCGGTTCAGCCGTTTAGAAGTTTACCTCAAACAAACAGACAGACAGACAGACAGACAGACAGACAGACAAAAAAATTTAAAATTGCGTTTTCGTTATAGGTATCGTATATACTTTCATACGCATTTGGTAAAAAAGTGTTATTTTGATATTACAAACAGACACTCCAATTTTATTTATTTGTATAGATGTATAGACAAGTGATAAATAAAAATAAATAAACATGAAATGCAGCATCGCAACCGAATAAAACTGTACCTTTTAAAATCCCCGTTTAAAAATAAATGAAGATAAAAAATATATTTCATACTTATTCGATACTTATTCGACAATAAAATTGTATAATCTACATTTCACATGAATAGCTCCTTCAATACGCGTTCATGTGGAAAACATAATAAAAACAATATCAATATATTTCCCGCGTAAATCTTGTTTTAAATCCAGAACATTTCAACGCTCTATAGAAAGTTGTTCTTAATTTGAATGAAATTTAGCGGGATTTCCATACATATATTTTTAATAACGGAGGACTATAGACAACATTTCCGTATAAAGAGGTTTTACACTGTTCTAAATAAAACTGAATGGCATTTCTATAAATAAAAATTCCATCCAAATTCATATTTCAACATACGCCATACATTTTTTGAATTTTCAATAATAACACCGAAGATGTATGACCACTTTACGAATATAAGCCAAAATTACTACGTTTCTTTTAATAAAATTAGAAATTTGTTTGAGTGGAATTGCTCGTGGTGTTTTGAAAAGTGCAGACTTAAGGAAATAAATGATATTATGTAGATTTCCCATTATTCTTCCTAGTATGAGTCCTTCAGTAACACCCATAAGTGTATTTTTTTGCTCTTACGATAAATCCACAAAGTTTATTTTCGATATCAGTAAGTGTTTAGTTATTAACATAGAATAAACGATCAACTTGACCCATCTTTTAATATCCTCCTGTTCTAATGTTAATAGTTCTCTCGAAACTGGTGTCACGGTATGCAAGGTATTGCAAGGTATACGATTGGTGAGATATAAAGAATTTGGAAATCCGTAGGAGACTGGCTGGAGTCACAACCATTTTTTTTAATATTCTAAATTTAAATTTGAATATTAAAAACCTTAGAATTTATTATTATTATTTATTATTTAACCTTATTATTTAGAACCTTTTTGTTATGAAAAAAAAATCAAACCAATTTACACAATGTTTGCGATTTAATTATGGAATCGAAACATCTTATATATCTTCGTCGTTTCGATAGTAACGATGATACTTCTGGATGCTATTGAAAAGTTTTCATAATGAGGAAATCAAACCAGAAATAATTCCATGTTCTCTCAAGGGCATTATAATAAGCTAAGGTCCTCGAAAATCGGTCGACCCCTTAAATTGCTATACAAGGGCCGCATAAAATATCGAACAATAGATAACGTACAAAGGAAATGTCTTCAGCTAAACGTGAAATAACGACGCAAGGTATTATAATAAGGATGCGAAAAAACTGTTTTTACAAAGCGTTCGCCGTAACCACGTATACAACAGAGGAAATAACCGTTGTACAGCGCTTCCGTTTCCCCATCCGCCCGCCTTGTGTCTGGTTTCCTCAAGTTATAATATCGGGAACCGTATCTTTATTATGCACTCTGATAGCGCGTAATAGTTTTAGTAAGGAGAACGGCCTCGTTTTGTTGATATGACGTTTTTTCCGTAATAAAGAAAACTGTTCAAGGATGAGAATATAATTAAACTTGTCGAGGTTTCATTTTCTGTGAATGTTTACGTATTTACGACACAAATACTGTCTTTCACAACAGCTACGCTTTAAAAATGTATTCGATTGGGCTCTTAAAATAAATAATAAAATTATATGATAATTTATGTTAAAACTACAGTTTGATAGGAAATTAAATGTATTTTTGAATTTATTCACATTCCCCCTCAATACGAGGGAGATTTGGGCCATAGTCCAACACGCTGGCCCAGTGCGGGTTGGTGAACTTCACACGACTTTCTATAGCCGTGCCGGTTTCCTCACGATGTTTTCCTTCACCGTTCAGCAAGTGGTAATCATTGTTGAAAATGACATTCGCACATGAAAATTATCTCAGAGGTGCGGGCCTGGGATTGGAACTTGCACCCCTTATGTTCAAGGCGGGCGTTCTTGCCCGCAAGGCTACCACTGCGAGAGTACAACGAGTAATCTAGTGTAAAAGGTAAATTTAAAATCATTGCAAGGTACCTAATAGTATTCCTCTATGTCTATCTCATTCAAGAAAATCTAACACATTCGTTACGTCAACGATTTGGTGAAAACCAGTGTCTAGCAAATGAAACGGGAGATCTATATTTACAGGGCTTATCTTGGAGACATTAAAATAATGCAGGTATTGGCGTTGGAGCATCTTACACATATAAGTTGGTATATATATTGAATAAGATATCGTTTGAGTTGCTGCGTTTCTATTCAACTTAACAGAAACGCGGCAGTCGTATATTCGGTCTCTGAAAGGTTCGTAAAGGTAATGAAATGTTTTGCCAGTACTAAAATGAAGTGTACTGTATCATAAAAAAAGTTCATGCTCGAACAAAATGTCATTGACTGCGCCAGCAAACTTTGACGCGCTGGTGCTGTCAAATAAAGTTTAGTTGTAGGTTTTGTCGAACAGTAGTTGAAGCACGTGTGCCAAGACTAGACGTATGTCACGGAATATCTTGATGTTGTCTCTTTCTTATGTATGAAATTACACAGAGAGCGAGCGAGCATCTGCGTGCAAAGGTCTTGTATTGACATGTGCCAACCCCACAGAAGCTTAGAAGTAACGCGACACGTAATTTATGGCACCGCGACGCTACGAGATCTGCTACAAACTATTCCTGCTACAGTTCTGCTACGAACTAATTTATAATTCGTAGCACATTTCGAAGTTACTGAATGAGTAATGCTTTAAGCCTCAGATGGCCTTTACAATCTCATTGGATGTGATGTATTTCGTAGTGTACTTTAGGTAACTACGCTACGTCATACCGCAAGTCTCAAGGCAGACATTCCTGTAGCCTTAATGCTGATAAATTGAAGGGCTTTTGGGTTTACTGAAAGGCCTTATCCGTGTTTAAGCACCGTAAGTATAGAGTATTTGGGATCCTAACGGTGGCCTGGATTTGCGTGGATTTAATTCTCTTCCTAACCAGTTTTCGTGAGATAATCATTTTTTCTTAATAACGTTGTAAGAAATAAATAAAGTGTGCGGATTTTATCTATTACATTTTTCTAAATTAATTGCTTTCTGTTTTTAATAATATTTGTGAGCAAAAAATGATTCTAGGAGTCCAATTAGTAATTTCGTACTTTCTTTCTTTTTAGTGCCAATAGTTCCTCCATATTTGCGATAGAAACTACAACTATGTATTGAGTTAACGGAACCATATCTTTAATGGTACTTTTATTTCTAACCGTTAGTTTCCCACTGCTGGGCAAAGGTATCTCCCACATCCTCCCATCTATCCTGGTATTTCTATCTCCTATAGCATCCATTCAAATACGTCGGGGCTACGAACTACCACTCCTTGGGCCTAAATGGTACCTAAGATGAAAAATATCTTCATCGTAAGTACCTGTCACTTTATGAAATCGGTAAAATCGTAGGTTGTTTGAGTACCTCTCTCAGTTTTCCTCGTTCTTAATTGAGTTGTGCGAAGTTCTCGACTGCTATAACGAGTATGGTTTGACGATACCTTTTTGTATATAAAAAAATTAAATAAATCAGGTACCTACAAGGATATCGGAACTTTTTATAAAGCATTATGTGTGGGGGCGGCAGTGCCTATACCAAGTCAAGATTTAAAAGGACCGTGTCTTATTATTTTACTTCCTATGTAAAATCTTTATAATATAAAATTTCAGTGGGTCCGTTATTTTTTATCTGATTTATCTTGCTAAGAAGCTTGACCGATTTCTATATATTTGTTTCCTTATAGTGTCTGCTGGATAAGCTATAGTTGGAGCCAATGGGTCAAGGTCTTGTTGATTTTTAAATTCACGCGAATAGAGTTGCGAGCAAAGCTAGTATTCCATTTATTTAAACATCTTAAACAGGTCCAGTGGGGTGAGCACACACGTCACGACTAGACTTTGGACCGAATTCGCTTATTCGTTCTCTGTCTTATTTCAAACGAAAGAAAGAGACAAAATCAACATATTTCGTGACATATCTCTAGTTTTGGCGTATATATAATATAACCACAGTATAGTCAAACAGTTTTATTATCCTACTTATATCTGTTTCTTGAGCTACAGTAAAGCCTCCCCTCCACACTGTGGCGTCAAAGCTCGCGCGTCAAAACTTTTGCCATAGCAAAACCAACTGTATTAACTCACAGCAAAAGGTTCATTCTTAAAGAAATGGCACTGACAGCGAACAGGAACTTTGATGGGTGAGGGCGTGGCTTTCACGAAGAAATTCAATCTTTATGCATATTGGTGCAGAGTTCGTTTTGGTACTACTACTACACCAAAGCAATTATTTATATAGCCACTTGTGATTTAGAATAATCCTTATACTGTAAGTGGGAGTAGGCGCACCTTATACTAGCTTCCTAAGCGTAATACCAAAACCTGTATCTAATATTAGACTGCGTGAGTATAATTCTTCTCTAGTATTGAGACAAAGGTGCTGCCTGCTCTCATAAAAAGAGTAGCCATTGAGTTTCTTACCGGCTCTTCTCAGTGGAAGCAGCATTCCGAACCGGTGGTAGAATCTGACTATTTGTAAGTGCTTTTTGGACTACTACTACTACAGGCCTTTTAACGTCCCACTGCTGGGCACGGGCCTCCCCTCAATGCGAGGGGGATTCAGGCCATAGTCCACCACGCTGGCCCAGTGCGGGTTGGCAGACTTCACACATCTATCGAGAACTAGACAAGTTCCCTCAGGCGTGTTTTCCTTCACCGTGGCCTACACGAATAAAAAAAAAAAAAATGTATTTTTTTTTACTGGCATACATTGGCAAACAAATATGAGCGAGCTATGACGCTCCAGTGCGGGAGGTTTAAAGCGACGAAGCGCCTAATATATCTGCCCTTCGATTACACTATCGAATTCTCGTAACAAGGCATTCTAACGGAAATCAGACGTATTATGTTACAACAAAATAACCACACACGATTATAGAGCTTATAACGTTAACGTTAAAGTAGTGAATCTTATGTATTATATCATACAATAACAAATAGGTATTGTAGTATAGTAGTTACCGCGTTTCATGCCATATGAAGCATACATTACAGTTGGCCACTGAATCGAGTTTGATAAAACGAATAAGCGATTTATTTTGGTCGCGCTTGACATTTGTAGTTTATAACTGAGAATATCATAATTACGAAATGAGTGAAATTTAATGGGATAAGACGAGGAATGGCTCCACCTGCGGTTAGCGGGTATTTCAGCTAGTGTCAAGTAATTATTAGCAATAGCAAATACAATAAAAACACATTATAAATAAAAACCGGCCAAGTACGAGTTGGAGTCACGCACGAAGGGTTCCGTACCATTATCTATAAAAACAAGCAAAAAATTCACGTTTGTTGTAGCCCCCTAAATAATTATGTTATTCAATTTTTTTGTATTTATTGTTATAGTGGCAACAGAAATACACAATCTGTGAAAATTTCAACTGTCTAACTATCACGGTTCATGAGATACAGCCTGGTGACAGACGGACGGACGGATGGACAGCGAAGTCTTAGTAATAGGGTTCCTTCCCGTTTAACCTATTGGGTACGGAACCCTAAAAATGGGTGATGAACGTGATAAAGATGGCGGATTTTATACTTCAGTTTCATACTTCAGTGTCAGAACAACGCAACTATACCTAATGTGACAATCTGGACATTTCGAAACCCTGCGTCCACAGGCGCGTCAAAGCGCAAGTGACCAATTTTATGCCGATACCAAAATGAACTGTATTAACTCATAAAAAAAATAAGTTTTACCATCAATAATTTTAGGGAATTTTGGCGCGTGGTCACGCAGCATTTATCACAGAAATTCATTCTTTATGACTATTGACACAGAGTAGAGTTTAAAAAAGGTCAAGTTGAGTCGCTCGCCTCGGCGGAGGTAGGGCGTAATTGGTAAAACTTCAAAGCCGGAATGAGGACTTGTGGAAATGGAAAAAGCGATAGGACTTTAAATAGGCTATACTACTTTATCAATAAAATATAGCATCTAATCTTCGGGGTATTGTACTTATAACTAATATCGCTCCTTCAAAGACTAACCGTTACTAAACTATTTTTACACAACTGTTTAAAAATTACTACGCAACAAGATGATTCGACTCTGCTGTAAAATTTGATATTTCCGTATATTTATTTATTTTATTATTATAACACATACAACAATTTTTACAGGGTAAACCTAATTCAATAGTGTATCACAACATAACATAAATATCTTTAATAACTAACACATATTCTACTTATAATAAAATAGGTAGATCTGTGAATTCGTTCATCGAGCACGAAAAGATGTCTACATGTTTATGGACCTCCTTGAGCACACGCAGCGCCCGCGTCATAGGCGTATGCTGCAGCAGGTTAGTGCGCGCGCGCGGCACCTCCAGAAATGGCGGCGTAAGCCGCCGGCCCATGTAGCCGTCCGGAACACAAAGCTTAATCTCCCTCAGTACGGGGGGTTATGTACTAAATCACGCATAACTTTGAATAGGTAAGTAGCTAAGGCTACTTCCCTTCTTACCTCCAGCTTGTCATAACCAACCATATCCAGAATAAATAGTAATGGTTTGTTTTTAAAGGTGCGATATAAGTGAATTTATGAAGGTAAATACATTTTATGAAAATACTGACACGATTATATAGAAGAAGAATTTTTGATTGAGGAAAGAATTGAGTTTATTTTTACGACCAATGAATTGGCGCCCGACATGTGACCAAACACATTCGTATTCCAAAGATGGGCCGTAATCTGTGTTGTCGGGTCAAAACTCTCGTAATAAATAAACCGGGCATCTGTCGTGGTACAGATTATTCGGATCACGTTCAACATTTTATTATTTTCAAGTTTTACGGCCGCGGTGTAATCGTGGAAGCCCGGTGGTTGTTATTTATGATGTTTCTTGGGGTTCCGTACCTAAAAAACAAAAAAACAACCCTTGTCATGGATCACTTTGTTGTCCGTCTGTCTGTCTGTCTGTATATCTTTCAAGACCCCTTTTTCTCAGAAACGCGTGAAGATATCAAGTTGAAATTTATAACAGAGACTTATGTCTGCGGTCCCTTGGTGCCCTAAAAAAATCAGGTTTATGTTGCATTTTCAGTAGGTACATTTGCACGGGATTCAAAACCTATAGGGTACTTCCCGTTGACCTAGAGTCATGAAACTTGGCAAAAGGGAAGGTCTTATAGCACAAGTAAAGGAAAAAATACGATAACTATAAATTTATTGTCAGAAAATGTTATTTTTAACCGACGAAAAAAAAAAAGGAGGAGGTTCTCAATTCGACGCGTATATTTTATTTTTTTTATTTTTTTTTATGTATGATCACGCATATCTCCGGCGTCACTAAACCGATTTCGAATTTTTTTATGACGTTTGCTAAGGAATTCTTCGAGGGTGGTCCCATTTTCAAAATATTATCAGAAATTAATCCCCTTGGGGGTGAAATGAGGGGTTGAAGGTCACACAATTTAAAAATTATTTTTTGATCGACTTGAAACTTTGTATATGTATTTTACATATAAAATCAAGAAATACGTGTTTTAGGAATTTTGAAAAAAAAAATGAATAGGGTGTGAAATGGGGTGATAAAGTTTGCATTCTTTTTTATGTATGATCACGCATATCTCCGGCGTCAGTAGACCGATTTCGATAATTTTTATGACCTTTGCTAGAGAATTCTTCGAAGGTGGTCCCATTTTTAAAACATTATCAGAAATCAACCTCCTTGGGGGTGAAATGGGGGGTTGAAGGTCACACAATTTAAAAAATATTTTTTGATCAATCTGAAAATTTGTATATATATTATGCATACAAAATAAAGAAACACATGTTTTAGGAAATTTGAAAAAAAAAATATTTAGGGAGTGAAATGGGGTGATAAAGTTTGCATTCTGGACTATAGTATATCTTTGGCGTTAGTGAGCCGATTTCGAAAAATCTTTTTTTGTTTAATACGGATAGTTAACAAATATCGAAACGATGGGATGGAAAGGGTGGTGAGGGGTGAATTCCTTTTTTGGGCTCTTATGAGGTGCTAATCACAAAATATATACTAAAAAGTACTAAAAAAGTTACAAATAAGCTTATAATTCATTACATTTGTAGTCGGTGCCAATTCATTTGTGTATTTGCCTAGTCTGGTGTAGATTGGCACCTACACCATGATATACCTACGCCCGCATGGACTTAACTTGGAATTATACCCATTTTTAACCAACGAAGAAAACGGAAGAGGTTCACAATTCGACACGTATTGGTTAGGGTATAACCTCGAAGTTGGTCCCGTATAAATTAGGAAGAAAAAATCCTACCCTAAGGGTGGGAAAATAGGGAGAGATTTATTGTTCATTCCCAGATTTGAATGCTGAGTTGTGTATTACAAAAAAAATAAGTATGTAGGAAGTAGTTGATTTTAGCCATAAAAAAATATAAAATAAAAACTTTTTAACAAAAAATTAAACCGCCGAAAATATTAAAAAGCAAAAAATAATATACTTTTTTATTTTACCTTAATAACAAAGTTCTTAAACTAATGTAAGTATACCTAAGTCATTTTGAGTCGGCGCCAAACAATCAATGAACAATAAATTTAAAGAAATAACCAAATGAAATTAACAATGCAACGTGAAATCTTCAGCCACAAACATTAACATTCCAAAAAATGTACTCTCGGAACGACCACTCGCACAATGTGTGCACTCATGTATGTGCCCGCACGAGTTGCTGTCTCGCTGACATTAACTTCGTAAACGCTCGGCATTTTCCGACGTAGGGGCGTGTCGCGCCGCGCCGCCGTGCATCACACTTTAGCTTTACTTATTAATTAATTTGCTAGTTTGGCGCCGACTCAAAATGACTTAGGTATACTTACATTAGTTTAAGAACTTTGTTATTAAGGTAAAATAAAAAAGTATATTATTTTTTGCTTTTTAATATTTTCGGCGGTTTAATTTTTTGTTAAAAAGTTTTTTTGCTTTTACAAACTTATTTTGTTGTTAGTTGGTATGGGGACACCAGTATACCAACGGCAAAATTAAGTTTGTCTCTCTATCCAGTTTATCTTTTCGTTAGGGTAATGCTCGGTGCTTTCACAGTTTAGGTACGGAAGCCTCGATGCGCGAGTCCAGCTCGCACTCGGCCGGTTTTTTCATCTACTGCTTAAATTAAGAGCAGCGTCAAGCGATTTTTGTTCATCACGTTTTATATTACGTGATCCACGTTTTGATGTGTTGTTAATGATACTTGGTTGTTTTCAGGAACTCGATGACGTCAAAGTGCTGGTTGTCGTTGAAATGTAGAGCACCGTAGTCGTTTTGGATTCCTTTTTGAGGTCACTTAACGTCTATAAGCATTGTGACTGCTCATAGTATGCCGTCTAGGTATTTAGATTTTTTTAACAACTGTTTGTTTAAATGTGATGGATATTATTTTCTTCTAAATTGGGAAATAATTTCTTGTATAAATTTATCTATGTGTTCGCGCGAGTAAGAGAGCTCAATTGGGACCGAGACGATTGCTATGTAAAATAACCGCTTATTAAGTCACTCCTGTCCTCGAGACGCATTGACTATGCGTCCGGAAGGAAGAAGTGCGCACGCGCCGCGCCAGTCATCACCTAACACAGGTCGAGGTCGGTCACCTGTATTTCCGCGCCGATTGCTCCCTTTAATTTGCACCGCATTGTGTCGTGATGTGCCGCCATTATAGTGAAGATTCTGGATCCACCTCATGAACGTACCAGCTCATCGCCCTGACTATTTGAAGAGGTCACTTCAGACTCACCCGCTTGCATCATCACCGAGACGGGAGCAGGAGCTGGCTTGGTAAGCATCCTTTTTGCTTGGTAATCGTTCGCCAGGAACCTAGCTCTCTCTCGTGCGTGAAGTAGATAGATGTTAGGTAGTCCGCAACCCCCCTAAAGCTAATACAGTCTACTTCCCTTTCTTTATAATAACCCGCTTCAACACTATGCTTATAATAATAATAATATTATAAAGAGGAAAGATTTGTATTTTTGTATGTAACAAATAAAATTAAAAACTACTGGACCGATTTCAAAAAATATTTTGCCGTCCGACAGCTACATTATTACTGAGTAACATAGGCTATATTTATTTACCCCAAATTAAAAAAAGTCCACCCGTGCGAAGCCGGGATGGGCCGCTACCCCTTATAAATTGGGATAGAGTGGCTCGGTGCAAGGTTGGTTAACCAACTTCCTTACTCGACTTGGCAAGAGCTATCTCAAAATCAGAATCTATGCGGGGTGAACCAAAAATAAATATTTTATTGCAGCCTTGGTTACAAAACTACAATATAATTTATAATGCCCAAACAAAGGCCTGATATGGTTTATAGTGTTCTGACCTCACTATTCCTGGCTTCCGACCAAATGTAATTGTGACACTAAGATATTTTACGCTCGCGTAAAAATCTTATGAATATTATATCCTGGACATGAATGCTTATATATTTAAAGATATTGCATAATTATGGAACAATGATTATATAGTTTCAAAACACATACATATTTAACTACTAGTTACTTATTTTTACTACACAAATGTATGTATTTATGTGTATGTGTACATCTTGAAACTATTTACTGTTAGTATCTATATAATGTACACCCTCGCCTTAATCAATTCCTAAGATCCTCGCCATCCTATGGTTGCCTGGTAGAGATCGCTATTAGTGATAAGGACATTGTGACACTCTTTGTAATGTTTAATACTTTTTGCGATGGAACAATAAAGAGTTATCAATCTATTAGTTAACTAGTTGTAACTTCGTCCGGGTGAAATATAGAAAACAAAGTAGCATATATTACTTTCCATAACATAAGCTATCTATCAGTGAAATTATCGTAAAATCGGTGCTACCGTTCTCGTAAACCAAACAAACAAGCAGACAAAGGGAGAAATTAAAATTGTAGCAAAGATTTTTTTGTAGTACCTGTTTGAAGTAGCTGTTGCATTACAAATGGACCCTTAAGTTCTATTTATTTGTTTACCTTAGCACTCATAAAACCTTAATTAGAAATCTAACGAAGCAAAAGAGGTTTATTAGGTTTGCCGTGTTATTCTAGAGGACTTAATTGGCTGACGGAGTTGATCATCTACGGGCGGAAATTATTAAAACGGAAAAACTTTTGAGTGTTAGAAGACAAAAGGAATTCAATGTACCTAAGTAGATTAAGTTACCTAGAATGGGTATACGAGGTAATTCTGAAAATAATAACTTTTCTAAATTATTGTAAACAAATTATATGCATTGAAATAAAACAATTTTACGGATTCTATCGCGTTTATTTACTATTTTATTTTCCCGACGTTTCGGCTGCTTTACGGGAACCACACGGGGGGTAAGGGGAGAACGGATATAACATCTCATCCGGCCCAACTGTCATCCTCACCTGCTCGCACTGGTGGTTCTTTTCAGAATAGCCAATGGCGGCGACCCAGGGGTCGTCGCGGTGCTCCCTGCTAGATAACAAACGAGGCAATGACGACCGAGCATAGGCGGTATATCCTAACACCCAGTAGGGCGACCATCTGGAAGAGGCTACAGCAGCCTGGGGAATCAAATACTCCCCAAAAGGTCTGGTGCAGAAGGCAACGGGAAACCACTGCACTATTTCCCAAGAAATCTAGTATGAAATGAGCACACAGAGAAATAATAATATGGCATGCAAACCGGCCACCACCCGGCGCCATGACGCTTCCAGGGCGCATGGTGTTAAGTATGCTACTGGCTACACTGGGGTGACTCGCCAGGCACAGTGTGGACATAATGCTACTGGTGACGGCACGATGCCACAACCGAACCGACGATCGCTGAGGAAGATGGTTGCACTTGCAACGTGGAATGTCCGTGGCATGATTCAAACTGGAAAGAAAGAAACTATCGACAAAGAACAGCAGGCCTATAAACTGGATATTCTGGGCCTTAGCGAAACTCACATGAGAGGCACAGGGTTCTACAAAACGAGCAGAGGGCACACTACTTACTTTTCTGGCCCCGAAAATGAGAGTAACAAAGGTGTGGCGATATCTGTCACACCTGAGATCGAAAAATGCGTTCTGGGGTACAACCCCATTAGCGACCGTATAATTACCGTCAAACTCAATACTAAGCCATGTCGTATGAATATTATACAGGTGTACGCACCTACAAGCACTTCTACCGAGGCGGATATCGAAGCGTTTTATAATCAGTTAGATGACACTTACAACTCGTTACCTAAGAGAGAAGTGAACATACTCGTAGGAGACCTGAATGCCAAAGTGGGATGCACCATGTATGATAACCACCTGAGAGATGTTGTTGGACGTTTTGGATTAGGCGTACGCAATGACAGAGGAGACCGATGGCTACAGTTTTGTGCGGCTAACTCACTGGCTATAATGAATACCTGTTTCCAGCATCATCCTCGACGACTTTATACATGGAAATCGCCAGGAGATAGAACCAGAAACCAAATCGACTACATTGCCGTTCCGAAAAGGTGGAAGTCGTGCGTAATAAACACTAAAACATACCCAGGTGCGGACTGCGACAGTGATCATTCCATGCTAGTCGCAAAAATTATCATCAAGCTTAAGAAGTGTCATCGATCTGTCGATAAGCAGAAGCGTAGGCTTACACCTAAAGAACAAATAAACTTCAAGGCACGTTTCCAGCAAACAGTGTCGACGGGAGTACAGATAGATGATAGTTCAGAGGTGAACGTGAAATGGAGGAAGATCAAAGAACTACTGCTCGCGGTCCACAAAGACAGCCAGGTTGACACACATGACTTACCCCGCAGCTCATGGCTATCAGATGAGACATGGGACACTATTAAGCAAAGAAAAGATCTACTGAAGAACCTCTCAAATGAAGGTAGTCGTGAGCAATATAAAGCTCTCTCGAAAGAGGTGCAGCGTCGATGTAGGGAGGATAAAGACCATTACTTTAATAACATATGCACTGAAATTGAAGATCATGCCAAAAATATGCACACTCGAGATCTTTTTACGAAAATAAAATCCATAACACGGGATTTCAAGGCAAGAACTTGGGCAATAGAAGACACAAATGGGGATTTGATTACAGAGATTGATAAGGTGGTAAACAGGTGGAGAGGTTATTGCAAAGATTTGTACACAGACGCGGCAGAAACACGAATAAACATTAGACACAGCATGACCGCTGTCCCGCTAGAACCTGACATCCTGAAGTCTGAAATTGAGTTCGCCCTAAAGAAGCTTAAACCAAATAAGTCAGCCGGAAGTGACTGTATTTTTGCTGAAAACCTAAAGCTCATGGGAGATGACGGTATACACATCCTACAAAACCTATGCAATCAGATCTGGAGGACTGGCGAATGGATCAGTGACTGGCAGGAATCCATTCTAATACCATTACACAAGAAAGGGTCAACAAAATCTTGCGGAAACTATAGGACAGTAGCGCTCATATCCCACGCAAGCAACATTTTACTGTACGTGATTAACGAACGCCTGAGAGCTTTTCTGCAATGGCAGATTTCAGTGGAGCAAGCGGGATTTGTTAAAGGGCGGGGTACTAGGGAACAGATTGTGAATGTGAGGCAGATCATAGAAAAGGGCCGTGAGTTCAACATTCCAATACTGATGTGCTTTGTCGATTACTCCAAAGCGTTTGATTGTGTTAGATGGGACTGTTTATGGAGCATTCTAACTGAAATGGGAGTACCAAGGCACCTCGTTGTTCTCATCGCAAATCTTTATCAGGATGGTACAACAGTTGTAAAGGTGAACAATGTTCTGTCGAAACCCTTTAAGCCACAGAAAGGTGTCAGACAAGGATGTATCCTATCTCCGATTCTCTTCAACATCTATGGGGAATATATAATGAGACGAGCCCTGGAGGGTTGGGAGGGTGGAATATCTATAGGCGGCAGGAAAATTAGTAACCTAAGATACGCAGATGACACTACACTATTTGCATCATCCGAGCAAGAATTGGCTGAACTTCTCTCTAGGGTAGAGAAAGAGAGTGAATCAGTTGGCCTCAGCATTAACAAGGCAAAGACCAAGGTATTAGTGATAGACAGACCTGGTACACTGATTCGCTCTAATGAACTCCGCGACCTGGAATTTGTGGATCAGTTTGTCTACCTTGGCTCTCTTCTTAACAACGAGGGTGGCAGCCAAAAGGAAATCACCAGAAGAATCCAAATGTCCAAAACAGCGGTAACCAAACTCACTAGGATATGGAAAGACCGCAATATATCCCGCAAAACTAAAGTGAGGCTGATGCGTACGCTTGTATTCTCAATCTTCCTTTACGGCGCCGAATCCTGGACGATGAGACAGAAAGAAAGAACAAAAGTTGATGCTTTTGAAATGTGGTGTTGGAGGCGGATGTTACGTATTCCATGGACAGCACGCCGAACCAACGTATCCATTCTTAAGGAACTCGGCATAACCACAAGGCTGTCCGCTACCTGCTCCCAACGAATACTGAAATATTTTGGACATGTCGCTCGTAGAAACCCTGACAGCCTAGAGAAGCTAATGGTAGTTGGCCAGGTCGACGGGAAAAGAGCACGGGGTCGCTCACCTACACGATGGTCAGACCTAGTAAAGACGCTCACTGGCCTACCAATAACCCAAGCCATTAAAACCGCCGAGGACAGAAACACGTGGAAGACCATAGTACATAAAGGGATCAATACATCAGACTAGACACGACCTTCAGTAATGAAGATGCCGACTAAGAAGAAGAAGACGGGAACCATGGTCACGGGGGGACTGAGGTGTTAGACGTCCTGATGTCATAGTTAGTAACTGGGGTAACATATGAGGGTACTTAGTTGTTGTTTGCGTTTATGCGTAAATATAAGAAAACAATAATTTATGCGCAGTTAGATTTTTATAATCTATACTAATATTATAAAGAGGAAAGATTTGTATTTTTGTATGTTACGAATAAACTTAAAAACTACTCGACCGATTTCAAAAATTCTTTTACCGTCTAGAAAGCTACATTATCACTGAGTAACATAGGTTATATTTTTTACTAGAAAAAATTAGAAATCTTTACTAAAACCAACCCAAGGTGTAAAAAATTTAGCCGTAAAATGACTTTCATCGTCCCGCTGCGGAAAGTATTGATGATAGAACAAAATAATGTTCTACAATATTATAGAACACATTAATATCTACAAAAAAGTCTGCAAGACCATATGTCCAACTTTTGTAGTTTTGTCACTATAACTACTTTTTTACATGTTAAAAGTTGACAGTTGCCGTTCAAAATCAGACCGTATTATCCATACCTTTGTATTAATTCATATCCAAACTATTTATTTCGTATTCAAGACTGTTTCAATACCTGTTGATTACTTTTTGAATTATTGAAATCGGTCATTCCATTCAAAAGATATTACGAAATTAAAAATGTCAATATAAACAAAAAATACACGGCGCCGCGGACGACGCGCCAGAAGGTCCACGAAGCGCAGCGAGTAACGCGGCGACAGAGCGGGCACCGCAGTGCGGGAGAGGGTTTTGCGTAAGGAAAGATTGCTTTTCTCATGGGCAATTGTATGTTGCTCTTTCTCGAGTAGGATCTCCTGAAAATCAATATGGTTTTGCTGCCACCTACAAATACAACTGCCAACATAGTGAACTGCGAATACTATACATTGAAATAGTGTAAAGTGTAACTTTAAGGTAAAAATATGACAATATAAAATTGTCCACCCGTGCGAAGCCGGGACGGGCCGCTAGTATTTATTATGTGTAAAGTTGTTCTTTAATCTTAACACAGCTCTTAAAGAAGACGATACTGGCCCAATGTGGGTTGGTAATTCCCACACGCCTTGCTATAGACGTGCCGGTTTCTTCACGATGTTTTTCTACTTAATTACAAATACTGTCTACCAATATTTGAAGGATGCCAGATCTAGAAGCGATAAACACGTGCCCTTACCCTAATCTAACACATCACTAACAGTATTGTAAATGTCCACTCCGCCTAACTACTGCTTCTGGTTTGCCAAAACTAATTATATTTAAAATAAAGTTATAACAACGTGGCAATGGGTCAAGCCCGCCTACTGCTTCAACAGCCCTTTACACCCTGGACATACTGGTGCGAGAATCAACTTGTCATTTTTTTGAAAACGTACTCTATGTCAATATACATCGGGTTTGAATTTCTGTGGTTTCTGTGGTAAGTCTAATTTATAAGTTTATAGAGTTCGTTTTGGTATTATTCAAAAAAATATCGCCAGCCGTTTTATGCACCTGCGTGTGCAGGACTTTATTTTCAAGTTATGCGAGATTATGTCAGAATTAATTAAATGTTTTATGTTTGCGAAATATTTGAACTACTATATTTGTGTAAAACATTTGTTTCTGGTGCGTGGAATAATTTTACTACCTATTTGCATAGTAAGATGCTACCAGGTGCTGCTTAGTTTTAATACTTTAGATATTTAAGATCGATGTTGGGTACGTGAAGAAAAATAATAAGATCACGAAAAAAAAATTCAACCAAAAATGTGTACTAAGCATAAAGTGTATGAAAAATTTAATAAAATATCTAGACTGACCTACATTTCTCAGGAATAATATCATAAATTTTAGTGTTAATTAAAAATGTCGGCCCTCGTCCATCCGTTTGGTTTTATACTTTGTGAAATCCTTTGCGAAATTCAGAACCATAAATAACGATAAATGGTTGCTATTTCGAGTAAAGTGTCCACTTTAAACGACAGGTTGTTATAGTAGGCCGCCGTAGGCCGCTCTGCTCAGGTGGTCGCGAGTTTGATTCCCGACAGTGGAATATTTAGGAAAGGTCGTTTTTAGGATTCCGTACCCAAAGGGTAAAACGGGAACTCTATTACTAAGACTTCTCTGTCCGTCTGTCCGTCTGTCACCAGGCTGCATCTCATGAACCATGATAGTTAGAGAGTTGAAATTTTCACAGATGATGTATTTCTGTTGCCACTATAACAACAAATAACAGATTACCTAAAAATAGATAATAATTTAAGGGGGCACCCATACAACAAACGTGATTTTTGCCGTTTTTATAGATAATGGTACGGAACCATTCGTGCGCGAGTCCGACTCGCACTTGGCCGGTTTTGGAAGGTTGCTGGGATTGCCTTCAGTCTGTTTTATGGTACCCATAGTACAAGCATTTTTTTTTTGGCCTCATACGATGAGTATGTGTTGTCTGGAGATATTTTCTTGGTGACAGCTTGAATGTTTATAACAAAGAGCTTTACATTAGAGTTGATGAAGTGCGTGGTACGGCGCCTTGGACACGACTGTATACCTATACGATAGAGTATCTAGAGTTCCCATAACGAGTCCACTCTTTGTATAGCTCTGCGGCGATTTTTCCGCCATTGTTGTTATGTCATGTACATGTAATATACGGCAACTAAATGGTAAAACAACAATGACGGAATCGGATAAACCAAAAAAAATTACCGCAGCGTGGGCTCAAAATGCCGTCTCTCTTATAATTTTTTTTTTTAAAGAAATGAGCGAAATGATGATATTTAATGGAATAAGATGAGGAATGGCATCACCTGCGACTAGCGCGAGTATTTCGCCAATGTCAAGTAATTAATAGCAAGGACAAATTCAATAAATACACATTATTTATAAATAAAAATGGATAATGACAGTGATAAAGATGGCGGATGACCCTCTCTTATAATATCTCCATGACTTATACTGACTGATAATATTTGTGTTAAAACGTCAAATGCCACTTACCATCGCTCAACAGGTTTTTGTCTATGCCCTTCGGACGACATCTGCTTTTAATGGGCACGAAGGAAAATGATACCCGTTTCTATAAGCTAATATGGACTATAATTGCCAGTGCCTTACTTTTTAAGTTGTTGTTATAATCAAATATTGCACAGCCAGTCCAAGACTAGAGACAGCTTCATTGCGTGCTCTTCATACAAAACTAACTATTGTAATCCTTGCTATAATTAAAATTTGAATAAAAACTTTAAGTTTAGATCCTTAAATAAAGATAGATATAATATTTTTTTTTATTAGCCTTTTTAAATTCTCGAATCGAATTTGAATATCGAACACGATATTTTACACACATTTAAGAAAAAAACAATTGAGTGCTTAATTAACTTTGCTGATAAGTGTAATAAGTCCGTTCAACTAATTCAAAGAAACATAAGAATTAAGTATATAAATAAATGCAAAAGTTAGATATTCTAAGGGAGTACTTTATAGCTCCCTCATGAAACAAACATTTTTGTTGGCAACAAGTTGATATTACAACGTACTACGGGGAGTAACTAACTCGAAAACAGTACTAGGCACAGAATGTATGTAGACACGCGGTAGCGTGTCAAACCAAGTTCAAGCTGGCGAGCAGCATTTAGTATTCAACTGATCGTTTTTAGGGTTCCGTACCCAAAGGGTAAAACGGGAACCCTATTACTGAGACTTCGCTGTACGTCCGTCCGTCCGTCCGTCCGTCTGTCACCAGGCTGTATCTCATGAACCATCATAGTTAGAGAGTTGAAATTTTCAGAGATGATGTATTTCTGTTGCCGCTATAACAACAAATACTAAAAAACAGATTAAAATAATTATTTATGGGGACTCCCATACAACAAACGTGTTTTTTTGCCGTTTTTATAGATAGTGGTACGGAACCCATCGTGCGCGAGTCCGACTCGCACTTGGCCGGTTTATAGATTAAGTTTGAGGTTAAATGACGATGTTAAAGGTTTGACGTCGGCTTGGTCTAGTGGTTAAAGCATAAACCACATGTCATACTGAACAGGGTGGATGCAAGTTCGATTCCAGTCAGCGGGAAATTTCAGCAATTGCTTTATAGGAATTTACCCTGGTCAGGGTGTTACTGAGGTTGCCTCCAGCCCCTTGTGTGGTACTGGTAGTACAAGTATTGCCTAGTTTCGAGTCACACGATAAGTAATGCCTGACGATGTCAATTTATTTGAAACATAACATAAGCTGGATTTCATTCTGCCTATAAAATTATCACTTTCTAACAGAATGGTTAGGTATTCTTTAACATGCAAGAAAATATATAACCTGGGTAGTCGATGTCACGATCTCGGAAACCATTTATTTATACTCTGTGCGAATTTACGAATCAAGATATTTTTGCAAACTGTGGTATTGGAATTATTATAGTCTTGGCACCTTTCACGAATTTTGGCATCAATAAAAAAAGTGCGTTTGAAAAAGATGAATCAACATACCAAAACGAACTTTGTATTAGCATCTATATAGATTGAATTTCATTGGTAGTCACGCAACAAAGTACATTCGTGCTGTAAAATACATTTTGTTGAAGAATGCGATTTTTCCAACAGTCATACTGAGTATATAGTTAGGTTTAGTCATACAGTAAAACGGTCGCGGTAAATTATATATTCATCATAACGCCTGTATTTCCCAAAGGGGTAGGCAGAGGTGCACTGTAGTACGCCCACATGTATTTTGCCGATGTATTTTGGTCCCAATTGTAATAGGGGGCGTGCCTATTGCCATTATACCGGGCACATTCCCCCTTAATACGAGGGAGATTTGGGCTATAGTCCACCACGCTGGCCCAATGCGGGTTGGTGAACTTCACACGCCTTTCTATAGACGTGCAGGTTTCCTCACAATGTTTTCCTTCACCGTTAAATTATCACGGTAAATTATTCTGACGTTTATCTGACATCCACCATTGTAGTTGCCCTATGTAGTTACGGATTAAGTAAGTACCTAAGGTGTAAACAATATACTATAGGTAACCCCCAGACTGTCCGGGGTTATAGAAAATTAATTATATTTGCCTTATAATGTTGGAAGCAGATAACGGAGAGTTTACATTTCAAATCATAACAACAACTCTTTAATATCCCTTATCGCTGTTTACTGTTCTCGTTTCTAACTGCCGGGAGATAAAGTTATAAAACGAACGAATTAATCAACAACTTAAGTAAAATGAAGTTAGGACTAGCAATAAAAGGGAGTTACTATAGTACTGGGTCCGAACTAATCGTCACTAAACAGTTATTGTTGATGTTTCAGCGCTTCTAAATCTTTACGGAGCATAAACACAAGTTATTAAAAAGACAGGGACTCTTTGTACTCAATTGCGGGCGTTTTAGAGGTAGAATTTTAATAATATAATTTAGTTTTAATTTTTAAACAATATTAACCTAGAAAAGTATACAATAATTTTTAAGTGTAGCGGCTGTATCAATAGGGGCGGCTAAAGTGCGTGAAGAGAAACCTCTCCACTCTGCCGAGATGCGAATGTGGTGATGGATGTGTGGAGTGACGCGAATAGATAAGGTGAGAAATGTGTATATTAGAGGTAGTATAAAAAAGGGAGAAGTAAGAGACTGGAATGGTTTGGGCATGTGATGAGATGAGTGACAAAATATACCTAAGCTACAAATAATCTTATAATTCAGTACAATTGGAGCCGGTGCCAATTCATATGTGTATTTGGTTGGTTTGACGTAGATTGGCACCTACTCCAAATGTACTGAATTATAAGATTGTTTATAGCTTTTTAGTGCACCTAGGTTTTTGAAGTCGGTCTTTGTTTTTTGTTAAAAATAATTTATTTTCACGATTTTTAGTGTCAATAATCGTCGAAAATATGCAAGTATTATCACCTCTAATCAGCCCTAAGTCGTAAATATTTAAAGCCTAAAAAAATAACCCCCTAAATAAGTCAGGTTAACTTTGAGATAAAGGGATTTCAACGTGATTACGATACCTATACTTTATTATATCTGCAGCAACATATTATAAGTTAGGGATTACATTACAATCTTATGAAGCGTCGGACACATGGAGGGAGCAAATTAACTTGACTTCATGTGTGTGTGTTCATTCAAATGTGTGTGGCAAAAACCACGCGACCACGCATCTAATTTCGCTCGCGTCGTCGATGACATGTCATTAGATAATGAGCTTTTTCTATGGGATGCTAGAGTTCATTTTGGTATGAGCAAGAAAAAGGTTTTGTTTATTTTGACGCGCCTGTGGACTAAAAAGTACTAAGTGAATTCAATAAGGACTGGAACTCAATGGATAAAGTAGCTTTAGCAACGGTTTTATTTAGTTACGTCTAATTACGTCTTTCCTTTAGCAATATTAGAGTGACCCCAATTAAACAGTGGTTAGGCTCCAAGAAATCCAATAGTAGGTTAATTAACATCCGGGAACTCATTACGTTGCTTTATTTCATCTGTATTATATGTAGTGGTGACGTAAATATTGGATTTATTTTGTGCGTTTCTATTTTGTTTTAATTGAGTACCTACACTAACGCTTGTAATATTATTCTATTATAATCTAGGTACCGTCTCTACATCACCTCTTGCTAAGCTCTTGTTCATCTCTAGTACATCTCTACATTATCACTATACTATCTCTACATGATCTCTTTATCACTAAATTCACTCTAACTGGAATTCAGCAACTGTTGAGGTGCTGTGAATCCAATCAAACTACGAAGATGTATTTTTTGGTCCCAATGTAATAGGGAGCAAGCCTATCGACATTATACCAGGCCAATTCCTGCTCAGTGCGAGGGAATGAGCAGGATGCGTGGGTGCACAGGGTGCGGGTTGGTGAACTTCACACATCTTTTTATAGACGTGCAGGTTTCCTCATGGCGTTTTCCGTCACCGTACAGCAACTGGTAATAATAAGTGAAAATGTAATTCGCACATGAAGTACATAAATCCCAGAGGTGCGCTTTTAAATCTGGGAATGCATATTACAAATAAAATTGGTATTTTATTATCTTAAAAATGTAACCAATAAGTTTCTTACCAGCTCTTCTGAGTGGAAGCAGCATTCCGAACCAGTGGTAGAATCTGACGTTATGGTCTACAGAAATAATAATAATAAAATATTTTCAAAGTAAGGCATCTAGTAACCTTCTTTCCAAGTCAGGATTCTAATCAACAACTGAATACTTCCGTAAGGAGTTTATTGTACCTATTGCTTGGATCTAGAAGTTTTAACAGATTTCCCGTGTCAATAAAAACTTCGTTACGACTATCTCTAAGCTTCCCTAAACCCTCGTTTGAAACAGAAGCTTGACTTTGGTCGAGATACGGAACAAGATGAGATGGAATTCAAAGTTTAGTGAGTTACATCATTGTAGCACTGACGTGTATACAATTAACGTTTATTCATGTTTTCAAATTTTATATGCACACATAATAGACAAAAATGTTAACTAATGAAAAACGCGTTGTAATGCCATTGCAAACGGACAAAATTTATCTTTCTTGACAAGACTTGAAATCGTATCCTTTGACAATGTTATCATACGAGTAAAGCGAACCAAGTTAAGTGTATAAAATTAATGTTAAAAAAACTTTTTAAAAACAAGCTGTTATTTAATTTCCCTTAGTTTTCGTATTCTCCTCAGCAAGCCTTTTCATTTGATACCCATACTGTAGAGAGTGCAGAAAAAATAACTAAATATATATAATAACTAAATAAATTTCAGCTCAATTGGTTAAATTTAACTTTTAGTTAACCGATTTAAAATTCAGTTGCAAGTTTCCACCCGGACATACATTGCAAGTTAATATAAAGCTTGTTATAAAAACATATGTTGGTGAATTGTGGGTGTACTATGGGGCACAAATAGCTATCGATTATTGTTATTACAATATGTGATACAATATGTTATTTGAAAACAACTAATTTGTTTGTTTTTTTTTCTTTTTTTATTCATTTACATTTCATATTTTATTTAAAATTATTTATGTATTAACTCTTTAAATTGTGTGTAGTGATTAAATACCTGGGTAAAATATTTGCCGAGCAACTTTAGTATTTTATCCGACGATCAAATTAATTACCAAGTAAAACTTTCTTACCATTTATCAAATTTTCGGTTTTATAAATGTTCACTATAAAACAGGTATTACTTCAATTGTTTGCCGTTATTAATTTGGTTAGTAATTAATTTTTGATATTATTCTTTAATATATTTCGACGGTAAAAACGATGTAAAAGCCTTATTAATTATGTATACCTGTCTAATATTAAGAAAAACTATGTATCTATGATGTTTTCAAAAATTTAATTAAACTGACCAAAGGATCAACTCGGAAATCTGAACACTAATAATGAAAAATGGTGAAATACAGTCGTTTAAAATGGTATATCAAACCACAAAGTTTATTTTAAAGCTTCAGAAATACAATAATAATGAAGATGTGTTTAAGGTTAGGATAGCAGCACCATTTTTTAGGTTTTTTTCGGAAATTTTGGTAAGACTCTACATGCAGAGGATATTTTTCTAATAAAGTGTATTTTTTCAACGAGTCTTGGCACAAAATTGGTACAAACTCTTTGCTTAAACAATTAATCGTATAGGAACCTAGTATTAGACGAAAAATAGTGCAATTCTAGAGGCATGAGATGAGACATAAATATATAAAACAAAGATGGGAAGCATCTTCTGGAACAAAGGTTCAAACATTTTACTGCCTTTAACTGATAAATAAAAAACGACTTACATTAATTAATAAAACTAAATTATTACTTTATGAAGTAGCACAATCATTTTATTCGAGATTGCTTGCACTCGAGCGCGGTAACTCGTTTTCATGTCATTTGCCTGTCGCGAGCACGGTTTTGAATTTATGCCGTGATTTAATTTTCACTGCAAGGCTATAGAGCTCATACCTTGTCCACAGATCCTATGAATATTTTCAGTCCATAAACTAATTATGTTATCTTTTTAATAACGCCTACAAAATTAAAATAGCAAATCACTCATACTAAACATTGCTATATCACAAATAAAAGGTGCTCAAGATCCTGAATGACAACTAGAAAGACAACTAGAAACTAACTTGATTTCTAAGATTTCAAGTTACAGAGTGCAAACTTCTTAATGGAAACTATAGGCTTAACTGTATTATGTAAATGAACCTTTTACATCTATGGCTGAAGCTATGGCCGAAAGTTTAACATTTATAGTTTGCATAGATCTACTATTCAAACAATACAGACTCAAAACTGTTAGATTTTTAATCACTTACTTCGAAAGTGTAATAACATAGTAACCTTTATACGTTTATGAAAAGGATAATCATTTTATAAAACACCTATCAAGGATTTTTTCAGTAACTTGTTTAAAAATATCTTAAAATTCAAAGGTAAATTTCCCAATTTGTTTTACCATCAATTTTTATGATAATTTTGAGTCCACAGGTGACAATAGACAGGTTATACCAAAACATAAATAATAACAAGAGTTTGCGGTCGCAAATATAATTTCAAGAAATTTAAAAGCATTTGAGGGAAAATTTATGGAATTGAATTTCTCTGTACAGTCTTATTGACTGAAGAATAGGTAAGAATCATTTAAAATTACAATAGCTCCGTTTATATTTTTCAAACTTGAAACGTTATACGTATGTAATAAAAGAAAGTGAATAACTTAAAAAAATATTTCGTTCTAAGTGCGTCCTCAAATAACTTGCATCATAAAAAAATAATGCTAATAACCTATTACATTACAAACAGGAAGAGTTTGAATCGAAACAGCGTTCATTAATATTAAAATGGTTATTTGTAAAATGCAATCTATGTTACAAGCAATAAAGTAGGTTTTTCATAAATAAGTAAGTCGATAAATGGTCGTGCGTCTGAGTGGGGGAAAGGAGGCTCTTGCGGCCGCGCAGCCAGTGTGACGCGAGCGGCGGACGGTTGTACTCGAGCGGTCTTAACGATTCGAGATCACCGCCGAATCGATATAGGACTGCTTTCATCTAGTGAAAGTGGCAGATTGTTGTGAAATCCACGTGCAGTGATCAAGTGTTCTATCGATTAAAATAATATCGATTAAAAATCGATACCTAAGTTCTAAACGTGCAGTGATTGAGCACATTGGATGACGCTACGGTAGGTCAAGTGGTTCCGTATATCTTTTTATGCACATTCTCTGGGAGAAAACGTCTGTCGTCAGTCACTTGTCGCTTTCCACTTTAACACCAAGTGTCGTAGTTGAAGTCAGTTCAAGTTGGACAACATTTATTAGCGGATCATTTTGTTTTCGGTATACATAATTTGATCGCTACGGGCATGCTAATTTTATCTCTCCGTACATGGGTTAAAGTTTAAGTTTGCTTATATATAAATTTGACAGGTGTTTGTTTTGATATTTACTTAAGTAAGATGTGTTGTTATAACTAAAGTATTAGCAGTGATTTTCTTAAACACGTGAGAAATATAAATATGTGGTGTGCATCAAAGGAAATCATAACATTTCTAAACGTAGATTGATTAGATTCATTATAGTGATTCATAGAGAAATTATGTAAAAGTACAACTTTAATACATTACAAGTGAAAATAAATACTGTGACACATCATATAATAGCATATTATGCTGAAAAATATGTCACTCACCCAAATAATCGTCTATTATTTAGTGTAAAATTGCGTCATGTTGGACAAATTATTGTTAAACAAATTGAACACAATAATACTCAACGTATATATATATGAAACCATTTTATCATTCGATACCATCCGATCATTAACCTGTTACATATGTTTTGGAAATTGCTCTTAAGTGAGTTAAGTTAAGATCTTAGTTATGTTTATAAGGTCTCTTCTAAACCGAGTCTAGAACTCTACCAAGTACTATTTCCTTACGTTCTTGTGTTTTTTTTGCATACATTTATTTAGTTACTAGCCCAAATGTATCGGCTCATTGTCTACTGTCGCTTTTAATACTTGTGCAAATTTCTGTAACTATATTAATAGATTTCTATCAAAAGCATGGTTATTATATTATTTGCAGGTGTTGACATATATTTAATGTGGCGTTAGTATCAAAATAAGGGCCCCAAAGAATTAAAAAACCGATTTCTCATTTTAAAATTGCGTTCACAAAATAAAGCATACAGTGTAAAGAACGGATGAACTAACTTTTTTTGTAAATCATAGACCAGAGTAATATGTATGCCAAAGTAAAATCACCTTCAAGTATTCATGTTATTACTGTCTATATGAGAGGCTGTTTTATAAATCTGTAATGTAAGGCAGACGGTGACGCTTATGTTACGTAACTCTACGTAAATAAACCTCCTTCAAGGGCGGTTGGGAAAAAATATTGTAATCGCAACTGTCATTAACAATAAGAAATATGTATGCCCCAATACTTTTGGGGAATATAGGTATATAAGCAGTGGTCGCCGAATGGTAAAACGCACGCTTTGCAATCAAAAGGTTCAGGTTCAAACCCTGACTCGCAACTCGTATGAGCGAATCTCATTTTTATCTGAGATTATCACTTACTAAGAAACAGTGAAAACATCGTGAGGATACCTGCGCGTTCCATCCAGGGAACTTGACCTGTTCTTGATTGACGTGCGAATTCTGCCAACTTGCACTGGTCCAGTGTGGTCGACTATGGTCTGAATCCCCCTCGCATTGATGGGAGGCTCGTGCCCAGTAGTGGAATGTTAAACGGCTGTATCGATAACGCAATTTTGTATTTTTTTGTGAGTCTGGCTGTATTTTTGTTCCGGATAAATTTTCAAACGGCTGATTTTGACGGGACTTTCATTGCAGATAGCTGACATTCCAAAGAGTAAATTAGGCTTCTACTTTAGAAAAGGAATTAGGGATCCGCGGTAAAACATAAATCCCAATTTTTTTGGGTAATCTTTCTAAATTCCTCGCGGGCGAAGTGCGGGCACAGCTAGTAACTTATATAAAACCTGATTTATTATATGAGTTTTTATTAGACTGTGAGATGTGGGCTTAGATTTCAAACACAGTATGACAATGTTACTCCAAAATCTACAAATATTTCCGCGTTGACGAAGGTTAAATCCGGATAGAAGGGACTGGTAACAACTTTTGACACTCACGAAGGTCGTTCATTATTTAGTCGCTAGATTTTGAAAGGTCTTTTAGATTTTAAAAGTAGCGCCCATAACAGAAAAAGTGAGAAGTAAGAGACTAGAATGGTTTGGGCATGTGATAAGAAGAGGTGAGAAGCATGTGACTAAAAGAGTGATGAGTATGAATGTGGATGGGTACAGAGCGAGAGGAACAAAGAAAAGATGGATGGATTGTGTAAAAGTGATATGAATGTGATCGGAGTGGATGTCGGTATGGCGGGAAAGCGAGATGAATGGAAGAAAAGGAAAAATAATGGGATAAGGTAAGGCAAATGATGATGAGATTTTGAAAGGACGATCTGAGGCTTTCAAACAATACGAGAAGTTGCCAGGGTCGGAATTTTGCTCTAACCAACGACTTATATACACATGCTTTACATGGGATGTATGTCTAGGTCCACAGCACTTTATAAAGTAAAAAATATGTTTATATACTAGTCCATCATCACGCATGTATTCCACGAAGTAGTAGGCGGAGGCGGACTAGATTGCACCGACACATTGCCGATGTATTTTGTCCCAATTTAATAGGGGACGAGCGTATTGACGTTATACCAGGCAATGTCCCTCTCAATACGATGGAGATTTGGGTCATAGTCCACTACGCTGGCCCAGTGTAATTTTGTGTACTTCACACGCCTTTTTATAGACGAGCAGGTTTCCTCACGGTGTTTCCCTACACCGTTCAGCAAGTGGTAATCATAATTGAAAGGTTTACCATCTCTGACCAATCGCTTGGCCGAGTTTTCGAGTGTCCAAAATGGCTTTCCATCTAATTTGTATACAGTTTTCATATTAAATTCCAGTTCCCGTTAAACACGTAATTATCAAGTAGCTGGCTTTACTGTGTGAATAGAACTTTACTTTAATATGCATGTCAGAGCAACCTGCGCCTGGACTCTTGAGTGATTTCTTCGACATTTTTAAAATAAATATATAGAACTGCCTTTATATTTTAGCAACACCGAATTGCTATTAGGTACCTAAATAGTAAAGTAATACCTATAGGTAAGAGGCTTCGACATATTTTTGTATTGGATTTATGAATTATACATTACATTGAAATTAAACTATTTTACGAATTTTATCGCGTTTATTTACTATTTTATTTTCCCGACGTTTTCAATGTATAGTATTCGCGTAAATATAAGAAAACAATATGTGAATTATACATTACTTAAGCATTTTCATCAGTATCTACCTAATGCTACAAAATTTATATCAAGCTACTTTGGCGGATGTTTTTTACCAACCCAACGATTCTACAACGTATTTAAACAAGAAGGTATTTTTTTTTTTATTGATTAGTTTATTGTGTTAAAGGATATTCTTGGTAGGAGTTTCACCCATTTTTATTTATAACGTGTATATTTATTAAATTTGTTCTCGCTATTAGTTACGTGCTACTGGCTAAAACACCCGCTAATTGTAGGAGCTATTCCTCGTCTTAATGCATTATAATTTATCATGTCATTAATGTCTTCATATTATAAACTATAAAACATGAAGACGATCTTTGATATAATTTTTTGGGTTTCGTACAAAAAAAGGAAAAAACGGAACCCTTATAGGATCACTTTGTCGTCCGTCTGTCTGTCTGTTTAATATTCAGAAAAAAATGGGTGAGGCGGTATTTCACTGCGGCTCATCGCCTGCAACTTTACAAGGCGCAAGTCCGTCCGCACATGGAATACTGCTCTCACCTTTGGGCCGGTGCACCACAGTACCAACTTCTTCCTTTTGACCGCCTGCAACGAAGGGCAGTTCGAATTGTCGATGACAAAAAGCTTACCGATCGGCTAGACCCTCTGGCGTTGCGTAGAGATGTAGGCTCCCTCTGCATTTTCTACCGCTTCTATCATGGAGAGTGTTCCGAGGAATTGTTCGGTATTATACCTGCCGCTGAATTCTACCATCGCACGGCTCGCCACAGACTGCATTACCATCCTCACCATCTGGATGAATGGCGTTCCAGTACAGTGCGATTTACCAGGAATTTTCTTCCTCGCACCACCAAATTGTGGAATGAACTTCCTGCAGCGGTGTTCCCGGACCGATGCGACAAAGGTATCTTCAAGAAACGAGCATACTCATTCCTTAAAGGCCGGCAACGCACTTGCGATGCCCCTGGTGTTGCAGGTGTCCATGGGCGGCGTTGATCACTTACCATCAGGTGAATCTTCTGCTCGTTTGTCTCCCTATCTCATTAAAAAAAAAATGTGATAATTATATTTTATTTGAAGATTCACTTGAATTTTGAAAATGATGCCTTCCAACATATTTTTACTCAATAATTTTGCCAATGACAAAGTTTAAAGAAACATTCGTTGGCGTATTAAAAACAATGCAATCATCAATATTTTTAAAGTCAATCAAAGGATGTTTAGGTGTGTAAAGGTTTATAGCGAAGGCCAACCGGATTCCATTATAACCAGTTAAAGATATACGTACCTGTCTCAGCAATAACAAAATATTCTGCTAATATAAAGCTAAAGGTGGAATCCCTTGTTACGTACTGATTTGGGTTAGCTACACAAAAAGACACTCTTTATACCCCACGATAAGATCTGTATTAAGGTACTAATTACATATTCGTATATTAGAATCAATGTTATATTTTAACGCTAACCTACACATTTGACGATTTGAGGGATTCTAATTACGCTAATGTTTTTTGCCGCGAAACTCTAAGCGTTGTACTAAAATAAATGTAGCCTAAGATACTCCTTGTAATATCAGCTATCTACTAGTGTATGTCCCGTCAAAATCGGTCAAGCCATTTGGGAGTTTACCACAAACAAACAGACATTTTTTTTATTGCGTTTTCTTTATGATACAGATTGTATTGTCAAAATTTGCAACTCCCATCTTTTACGCCCCTGTATGTCTGGAGTTTAAAATGTATGTTTGGATCGGTATTTGATTCTGTTAAAACTTGTACTAAAGTGACTTTTACATTGCGAAAGACTTACTCAAACATGTTGGAGTCCTTACGTGAACAGTTGAAAATAGAATCTATTACCAAGGGGGGAAGAGTTACCTTGCTCTTAATACCATCTGGTTTAACGTTCCAATTTTAGGCTAAAAAGCCGTTCCTTAACAACTTTCGTATACCGAGGATCACGTAACCACGTAATCAGTTTATAACGAATATTATTAAAGATGAAAGCACCCTTCTTTACTCCGCCATTTTCGAGGAACGTTCAAATAAACATACTTAAAACAGTCCTAGTTAACCAGCCTTGTAAATAAAGCAATAAATTTACGCATGAGATGTAACTACCCACTTATAAATGCCACCAGACAACACTTACTCATAATATGATCCCAAGCTAAGTAAAGCTTTTAGTATGGGGACAGTACAATGGACTGAGAACGATCCCAGTTACATCCAGACCAGGGTAAAATCCGAAAAGGTTATTTCAGAAATTTTGCCGTGAGGAATTGAACCCGCAACACCCGGTGCAGTGAGCCGAGGGCCTGCACTCAGACCACTAGACCAAACAATCGTCAAACTAACATTGCACTTTAAATTAAATTATAATGGATAAATTTAAAGGGTTCGAGTATGAGGATTTCAAGACGATAAAAAAGGTATGTCCTTGTAAATGTAACGCAGTTGGCGGTGGTATATTGTGCAAACAAAATTATATCATAGCTCTGTACCACCGCTATCTCTGTTGCCCGTACAATAACAAAAAACAAGAGGAATATGAACAAAAAGCCTGTTTATTTGTCTCTAAAAGATTCTTGGAACTCTAATGTAATTACTTACTGTTGTACACAAAGTCTAAGTCTTCTAGTTTAGTAGGCCTTGGTCCTAAATATAAACTATTACCCACTCATATTAATACATAGATAGTGTACCTATTACATCAGTCATACTTTCAATAGGTAATAAAGGTAGGTGTGTATTTAAAATAACGACATTTAAACATAATCCTAGCTTATAAAATTTAGAGAATTTACTTTCCACCCGCTAAATGTCTCATTAAACTGTTGACAGCGTACGAAACTGTACTAAGTTGGGATTAAACTGAAATATAAACTTAGATTTTTAAACTGTGGACAGTTTAAAAATCTAAGCTATATTGCAGTAAGTTAGAGCTTAGATACTTCTATTTAGGCATAGACTTGGCTAAAGTTTTAAAATAGTACCATAAATTTAGTTTTCTTGAAACAAAATTATATTTACGTATTTTTTTTGCTAATACTAAAACGTACTCTATACAAATATACATAAAGATTGAATTCCTGTGTTTAAAGAATTGAACCGGTTACGGGGGCGGCGGCCCGTCAAATCTTTAAGCTATTGCCGCTTCTACCATATCTACACTATAAACCACTTGTTTTATTGCATTCTCAAAGCATTTCAAAATTAAAAACACGTTTTTGCAACGAAACTTGAGTAAATAAATATATATCTGATGTTTTTCAAGGCGGTTATCTTGTTTAAAACAACTTTGAAGTCCTGCCTGTAGTCGTTATTTCTGACGGCTGCTGTCAATGGGACTGCACCTGCCTTGACCTGCAGTGACCTAGAAAACGATCACCCAGCCGGACACCGGGACTTCAAAAAACGCATCTATTATTTTCCAATACCGAAACATACTGTATTAACTCATAGAAACATTTTTAGGGTTCAGTACCTAAAAAGGGAAACACGGAAACGTCTGTCTTTCTGTCTGTCAAAGACCCTTTTTCTCAGAAACGCGTGAAGGTATCAAGCTGAATTTTATAACAGAGACTTATGTCTGCGGTCCTTTGGCTCTAAAAAATCAAACTTCTAGGTTAACGCAATCAAAAGATATGGCGGTTTATGTGAATTTTCAGTACATTTGCACGAGAATCAAAAACCTATAGGGTACTTCCCGTTGACTTAGAATCATGAAATTTGACAAAAAGCAAGGTCTTATAGCACAAATAAAGGAAAAAATCCGAAAAATGTAAGTTTATTGTTAGAAAATGTTTTTTTTTGATCACAAATTTTATTTTGAAGTTAGTTTGTATGGGGACACAAGTATATCAAGGGCAAAGTTAAGTTTGTATCTCTATCCAGTTTATCTTTTCGTTAGAGTAATGCTCGGTGCTTTCACAGTTTAGGTACGGAAGCCTCGGTGCGCGAGTCCAGCTCGCACTTGGCCGGTTTTGTTATACAAAATGTAATTTTTAACTCGAGCGAATTTTAACATGGGGTCCCGTGGCTTTTACTACGGAGATTTAAATCTTATTATCGTGACTGAGTTCGTTTTGATAGTATTAAAGAAAGTTACGCGTGCGTCTTCACGCTGCAATATAAAGTTAAGCCTCGGGCACACCCCGAGGTGTGATAGCCAGATAGCCGATGTTTACATTTAAAAATGTAACCCCTTTTAGAGTATCTGTTGAGCTGCTTACATCAGGATTACAAAACACAGTCCAGATCAAAAGAATAACATTAAGTACCTACTAACAATACACAACTGTGTTGCGCTGAAAAGTGTTGTAAGAAAAGGCCGCAAAAATTATAAAAGTAAAAACAACTGGCTGGAAACCTCAAACAGTTGTAGCACAAAAGTCATTATAAGCACTTTCTATAGGTAAACATTATAGTTTCTAAACGACGCGAGGACGCAACGGGCGCGGAGCTAGTTGCCACCCTTTTTCCGCCCTTAAGGCCTTGGTTGGAGCGCACTTTGCGCTCGCCACTCCTCCGCTAAAGCTGTAAAGGCCACCTCATGGCCAACAGCGTAGTCATTTAGGAATTTATAAAAAAAGGATTTTATACAAAATTTCTTGTGATATTTGTCGCTTATCACTTTCTATATTAAGGGCTCTACTTATATAAAACAGAACATTGTTGCCAGAACAAAATAGGGATGTAATATTGTATTTGTGACAGCTATGCTGCGTGACTCCTATTAAAATTTCCATATGTGTTGTTCTTTGACAGTTCGTTTTGAGCGCCAATTTACTTATCTCAAAGGAAATATAAATTTACTTAATCATACATGTTTAATTTTACTTCGAGTGTAATACTTTTTCGTTTATTTCTCGTATTTCTTGTAAATTACATTTTTAAATATAAACGTTTAAAAATACAAAACACAGTTCCCCACCGTCATTTGGAACAGAGTCCTAGCTACCAGTAGTCAAGGCGACAGAGAGAGGAACTTCCTCACTATGCGCACCTTTTCCAGAAGTACTGCCTTCTGAATGTGTGATAATTATTATCATTATTTCTTTATTCATACGTAAGCCAGTTACCGACAGTACAAGTTGACACGCAAATCGCTCTAAAATGTCCAGTAACTTTCATTTAACCTACTTCCCAGACTCACTTTACAAAACGCCGAATCGCTCAATATAAGTACGTCAAACGGTTTACTAAATAAATAATGTGAGTTTGCTTTCACCAATGCGCGGGCCAAAGAGCAATCTAAATATAATATCTTCCATTTTACTTTTTGATTCAAAAATAAGTTTTTGGCAAGCTGATCTAACCTAAGTTACTATGTGACATAATGTTCTGCTTGCAACGACCTATTTAGGTTTATGGAAGTACTGCGGCAAAATACTATTTCGCCTTGAAAGTATTAACCGACATCAAATAAGGATGAGCGTTTCAGTTGGACACGTAGGATTTTTAGGGTTCCGTACCCAAAGGGTAAAACGGGAACCCTATTACTAAGACTATGCTGTCCGTCCGTTCGTCTGTCACCAGGCTGTATCTCATGAACCGTGATAGTTAGACAGTTGAAATTTAAACATACAGCTATAACAACAAATTGCCGCTATAATAAAAAAACAGAATAAAACAGATATTTAAGGGAGCTCCCATACAACAAACGTGACTTTTTGCTCGTTTTTATAGGTAATGGTACGGAACCCTTCCTGCGCGAGTCCGACTCGCACATGGCCGGTTATTTTTATGACTCCAGAGTACATTTTGGTATTGACAACATTTTGACGCGCGTCAATTGACGCCCCAGTGTGCAGCTTTTAGCTTTTTTCTCAAATATTGCATGTAAAATTTGTATTGCATGCGCTTTTATGTAAAAGCCTAGTAATGGTATTTCACGCACCAATCACCATATGATGGGTTTGAGGTCCAGTGTCTTGGAAGCTCAATAGTAATGTTCGTGACCAGTATATTAATTCTGACATCGGACTATCGGACAAAGCCCGTCGTCTATCTAGAGATATTGTGAATTGAAATATTTGCAATTCAAACGTTGGCTTTTGTGTTGGCTGCATAATATTTCGTTTGATATAGGAATCTATGCAGACATTCCATTGGTGCTATTTTGCTTAACAGATGTTAATGTCATGATGGCAAATTAAACGCTTATCATTTATTTTGATGGAAATTGAGGGCAGAATCGATATGTTGAGGTAAGCGCCTTTACACTCCAACCCTTACAAAAATAGTCGTCATTTATTGTTTTCTTATATTTACGCGAATACTATACATTGAAATAAAACTATTTTACGGATTTTATCGCATTTATTTACTATTTTTCTAACACCTCAGTCCCCCCGTGACCATGGTTGCTGTAAAGCAGCCGAAACGTCGGGAAAACAAAATAGTAAATAAACGCGATAGAATCCGTAAAATAGTTTTATTTCAATAGTCGTCATTTGTTTAATAGGTCTGTGATTGGAAGTAGTCATAAAAGTTAACATACGGAGTTAATATTTGTTATTTATTGTCGCATACATTGATAGAGTTATATATATTTGATTTGGATTTATTATATGTACAAAAAAAAAATTGATTATTTCTACAGAAATAAAAAAAATATATACATACCAACTAGAACAATGAACCTAAAACTAAAAACCTTAAATAATATAATATAATAACTAAAATAAATTATTAAAAGGAGTCCCTTTAGGCAAAGATCCGAAGATACTAGCAGCGTTCCCCCTTTGAATAGCTGGACTAATTCTTTGTTCGAGGTAGCTACCAGCTCTTCGGTCTCCTGTATTAATTTTAAAGATTTTATATGAAACGTACAACCACTACGAACATAATATTTTTTATTAGTAAACCTCAGAATTTAATATCACGTGAAGTGAACATTTTATACGCCAGAACTTATGTACAACGTTATTAAAAACATTTTTGCACCTGGCGTTTGTTGCCCGTTCAACCCTCCAGACCCCAACAAACCTTTGAAACATTTAAATGAAGTTTATGGGGTTGTTTGTCTACTGAAAAGCCTGCCTATTCAAATACGCTTAGGTATGAAGTATGAATTATCTTCGTGAAGTTAGTCAAATCGGCAACAACTCACAAGTGCCTTACTTTTGGCGACTTGCTTGCTTGGTTCGATTGCTTGGTTAGTGACAAATATCGTAAAAGGCCTTTTCGGCATGGACTGGGTGTAACTGAGATCGCCCCCAGTCCATTGTACAGTCCAGTCAGTCCATTGTACCCATAGTACAAACTTTTCTTAGTTTGGGGTCATTCGATGAGTATGTGTTGTTTGGCGATATTTATTTTGTTTCTTTGGTTGTTATATTATTTTATGTCGTTTACGACGAAACTACAAATATAGACTACATAATACCTATCAACACATAGTATAAAACAAAGTCGCTTCCCGCTGTCCCTATATACGTTTAAATCTTTAAAACTACGCAACAGATTTTGATGCGGTTTTTTTATGTATTTGTAATAAGTTTTGGCGATTTCAAAAATGATCAGCCCACTGAGTTTCTTGTCGGATCTTCTCAGTTGAGGTTGCGTTTTGATCCGGTGGTACTATAGTAGAATATAAGAAAAAATAAAATGTAAACTTGACAATTTGTAAGTGCCGCCATAGGCCTATACAGAATAAATGATTTGACTTTGACCTAATCGATAGAGTGATTCAAGCTGAAGGTTTATATGTATAATACATGAGAAACACTGATAATTTTAGTTGGCGCAGCTTTCGTATGTCACTAATTCTAAGGCGGTACGAAGTTCGCCGGGTCTGCTAGTGTATTATAATTATATATATACTCGATAGGTACAAAAAATATTAAATATAGTTAATTCAACAGCGGCCATTAAAAGGAACTTCAAGCAATTTAGCACATCGGTTTCGGTACCTATTGAACCGCCAAAACAACAAGTCGAATGTTGTAACTGCCACGTGACGTCATAATGTGGGTTCACGCATAACACCGGCGTTGATGAATGCCAGCTACTGTTGCTGTAGGCTACAACTCTGATCGAGGTCAGCTAATATGACACACATTTGATTCGATCACTTGTGTTTTCGATATTTGCTACCAGGATGTTCGAGCGGACTTAGAAAAAAATTCTACACCTGGGTGGAACTATATCCGTATTATCATTTTTTTTTCTTTGCTTCTATAGATTTAACTTGTAAAGCCAATCAGTATATGTTACTGATACTCTTATGAGAATCAATTTTGTTTATATCATTGTCCTTTTATTTGGAAAGGTAACAAATATACGAAAATTTGTGTTTATAAAGGCTTGCGTATCCATGCGCATCAAGACATGCGTGACCAATTATTTGCCAATAGAAAAACGTGCTTTATTATTTTACAAAAGCTCACTTTTCAATCAAATGTCATCGATGACGCGACGATTTATGCGCGTACGCACGTGGCTTTTGCTACGGAAATATTTTTCTTTATAAGCACAGAGAGTTCATTTTCAAAAAAGTGGGAAGTTAATTCCCTCGCTCAAACGGGTGAGGGGCGAAGTTTTTAGATGTATTATCACAGAAAATATGCATGAATTTTATAGCTGTCTTCTTTCTTGTCTTGTCTTAATTTATATTGAAGTCTTACCATCGATTTAAACATGAGATATTCTAGAAAAAAATCCTTGGATACTTCAAGTACAACAACTTCGTTATTAAAAATGTTAAGTACCACACAAGTGCCGTAATCATCCACATTGGTTCCATAAATTATAGTAATTTTCATGCTGTTCTTAGCATGGTATACACTAATACGATTATGCCGAGACATTACGCCGGAGGCTTCGTATTCAAAGGTCAAATTATGGAGTCACAATCTTTATGCCTAACTTCCGCATAGCATTATTGTATTCAGTAACATTGTATTAATATCTTCAAGTAGATATCAATTGGTTTCTGGGGTCTAATGTCCCCCAGTATGGTATTTGTATTATGTTTATGAGTATAAGGGTTTGCTTATAGGTAAACATATTTAAAATGGCATTGTAAAAAGATTTTGAACTATAAAATAAACTGAGTGAGTCTAAACCCTACGTTTATCTATGGTTGTGAAACTCACATTATTTGGCGTAGGTGCTATGTGTAGATAGTATAGAATATAGATAGATAGTACTTACTCATCGTATGATCCCAAACTAAGCAACGCTTGTACAATAGGTACCATACAATGAACTGGGGGCGATCCCAGTTACACCCAAACCAGGGTAAATTTCGAATAGTGCTGTAACGAAATTTCCCACTGAAGGCACCGCCCATGTTCCTACTACTAGATCAAGCCATCGCGAATGAACATGCGAGGTAGATTTTAAATGCGTACCTAATTTTATTCGTTTCCATCAACGATAGTACCCAAATAACAAACCGCTTACAATACGAAAGTTTACTCACACCCAAAAAACATTGACCTTGACGTTTCGGAGAAAGAATCACTCAACCATTTTAAGAAGACACCACACATAATAGGTTGCGTTGTATCCCATTGGCCTTTCAACTTGGTTGCATAAAGAGATCCGGGTAAAAACCACTCGATTTCGTAACCGAGGCGAACGTTGCGATTAACTGCGCGTCGGGCGAGAATGGCTACGGACGTGATCCGGAATATTTGAAGTCGTTTAAAAATGGCTGCCAAAAATAGAATTTCGAAATTTAAATTTAGTTTAAAGTACGTACCAAAGAATGTATGAGGCAATACTATTTGTGCCAGTGTAGTTCGTATTTTTTGTGATAACTACTGACATATATATTTTTATAAATAATAAAAATGAGGCGAGGTTTTAGAGACTATTATGACATAAACCGATCTCGTATATTTTTGCGGTCGTAAATATAATTGGATCATAAATTTATATTCAAAAAAACATTTAAGCTACTGAGTAAGAAATTTTAAACAAACTTTCTCCTGTATCACATATCTGTCTAGACGTGACGTAAACATGATTATTATAATAATACCTACTTATTATACAGAGAACACCAAAAATACCCAAAATTCCAAATACTTACCGTTAAAGCCTGCAATAGCATTTAGTAAAAAGCTTTTATTTTGACAATTCAAACAGACCCTTACTATTTTTTATTTCAGTATATACATTTTTTATTGCCTTCAATAACCAACAAATTTTCATAATTAAATTATGTATTAATACCAGACATAATAATAAATGTTGACTGCTAACAAATTATGAATATTTTATAACATTCCAATGAGTTTGAACGTAAACTTGCCTCAAAAGAAATACACTTTATCAATATTTTCACATATTAATTTATGTATAAATTGTTTTATATAATAAACTACATAAACGAGTTATTATATCAAACAGGGAACCTTTTCTAATATTTGAAAGTTTCATACGTCCAATTTTGTGTGTGACTTAAACGTCTACGTACGTCAGATACGTCAAGACGTATAAGACTAGGCGGCTGTGGCATCAATTAGACAATTTTTGGTCTAATATTTTTTTACGTCCTATTGACACATGAGTTTTTTTATATGATTAGATACAGTTTGTTTTAGTATTGGCAAAAAGTTTGATGCCCCTATCGTCTTGAAGCGTCACGGAAGTCTCAATTCACGCACAAATAGATCGAAACAGTGCTTCACTTTCGACGTGAACGGCGCGTTTTCCATCCGTTTTATATATATGCTTGCCGTGAACAGAGTCGTGTCTTTCTTTTATCTAATTCATATCAGGGTCCCAACATAAAGCCGAACTCGCGTGGCCAAATTTTGGCCGATACCAAGACGATCTGTGTATGTGTTTCTGCGTTAAAAGCCACGTCACTGTCATTTCTCTGAAGAATTAACTTGTTGTCTAGGAATTACCCCACACACCTTTATTAAAATTTATTAATAAAAAATATTTTTTTAACAAAAAACAAAAACCGACTTCAAAAACCTAGGTACACTAAAAAGCTAGAAATAACCTTAAAATTCATTACATTTGGAGTAGGTGCCAATCTACGTCAGACTAGGCAAATACACATATGAATTGGCACCGACTTTAAATGTAATGAATTATAAGGTTATTTCTAGTTTTTTAGTGTACCTAGGTTTTTGAAGTCGGTTTTTGTTTATTGTAAAAAAATTTTTTTTTTCACTTTTTTTAGTGTCAATAATCGTTGAACATATGCAATTATTATCACCTCATAACAACTCTAAAAAAGTAAATATTTACAGCCAAAAAGAAATCATGAATTTGTCCTTGTTGTCAAATAATCAATATTGGAATACCTAAATACCGGCTAATGTATGTGCAGCCATTCCTCATCTTATTTCATTTAAACTTCATCATTTCCATTCGTTTCAATAAGAAGAAAAACTTTTTGGTATTAGCAAACATGAATTTTGTAGCCATATTACACGCCGGGCTTCAACATTATAACACTACACTTATACGTTTACTCTTGGCGTAGTCACAAAAGGAAAGAGTAGTTATAAATCTAGCCCAGTTTTCTATTTCAACGAGTCACGAATTCGTGACCTCCGATAAATCAGAGAAAGATGAAATGTTGGGCGCGGGGACTAGAACACTTCATTCTATAACTACTTGCTGCGCAGCCTCCTTCTGTCGGCGCAAATTGTGTGCTCGATTTAACCAGAATTTATTTATTTATAACTTGATTACCATTTGATGAATGGTGAATGAAAACATCGTGAGGATACCAGCACGTTTATAGAAAAGGCGTTTAAAGTTCACCAACCCGCACTGGGCTAGCCTGGTGGACTATGGCCTAAATATCCATTGTATTGAGGGGAATGTGCCCCGTATAATGGCAATAGGCTCGCGGTCTATTACAGTGGGGCTAAAATACATCGGCGGAATGTGGGTGCACTGTAGTGTGCCTCTGTCTACCCTTTCGGGGTAGGGGCGTGATGGTGTATTTATTTTTATTACTAGATGACAACGACAGTTTCATCTGGTCTGGGCGTAATAGGTTCGCCTCCAGTCTATTGTACAGTACCCATAGTACAAGTATTGCTTGGTTTGGTATCATACTATGAGTATGTGTTGTCTGGCGATATTTATTATTTATAGGGAACTCTATGGCTCTCCTAGCTAAAATAAACAAATCTTAACTCTATATAGATTATGCCAAAAATCTATAAAATAGAACTAATAAATAGATAATATAACAAACTATGTATTTAAAAATTATAAAAGAGTCAGGTATTGGCGGAATTAAATGTTAACAGAAGCCTACGACTAATATAAACTGGCATTAAATAAAATTGAATCCCATTTGAATTGAAATTGAGTTTATTTTCCATTGTATAGGTGTCGGTGCGCATTCGCACGTGCGATCACTGGTCACTGACTTATAGCTAACGGTAGCGTCATGCCTCCACATGTCGTGTGGTCGGTCGTATACAAACCATTTTTGGAAACGGTTTTTTTGGAAAAACCTTTTACTATAAATGTTTACAATCTCTGACTTATAAGGAGCATAATTACAGGCGACAGATGGACGACGACTTGGGGGTCTTACCACCTGGCCTCGTAAAGTATTGTCGTTTAGATTTTACCTGTCAATTTTTGACAGATTTTTAAAACATTACTGGAAGACAGTATGGAGGGTAGATAGAAGGAGTGGGAATCTCCTATGGGAAATTTTTTAAAAAGTTTCCGTCGAAAAGCAACAATTACTAGTTCAAAAAACTTCTACAATGGCGCTGGTGTTGACAGGGTGTATGGTGTGAATATAGCAATTGTATACTCGGCATACTTCAGTTCATCCACAATTGCTATATTCATACCATACACTTTGTCGACACCAGCGCCATTGTAGAAGTTTCTCGAACTAGTTAATACTGCATTTCGACGGACACTTTTTCAATACCTAGATGTCACTCCTTCCATCTACCCTCCATACAAGACAGGTAAGCTGGTCTAGTGGTTTGAGCGTATAACTGGGATCGCCCCCGGTCCATTGCATGGTATTCATAGTAGAGGCTTTGCTTAGTTTTGTGCCATACGAGGAGTACCTATGTGGTGTCTGGCGATATTCATTTATTTATCGTGGTTTTAATATATGTACAGAACAACAATACTTTTATATCTACTTTACTTTTATTTTCAATAAAATAATCCAGCCTGGAAAAAATATTTTACACACTAAACTTAAGGCTAATTTTAAGAACTCTGCCCCCACACATCAGAGGTGAGCACGCGGGCCGGGCCGAATGGAGGCCCGAATAAAAAAAAATATCTGCCATCAAATTTAGTTTAGTATAACCAAAATTTAGTTTAGTTAACCCAAATTGGGGTTACTGTATGCAATATTTCTAACTCATATACATTAATAAATTGAAAATAAAAACATTTCTTTATCCCAACAGCGGAGGTTTCTATCGGAAACTGTCAAATGCATATATATATTAAAGTTGTTTCAGGAAAACGGTACTTTCCTCTCAAATCAATTTCAGATAGGGGCTTCACTCCTTGAACCGTTATCCCTCGGGCATTTTGAATCCCATCAATTTCGCTTTAGGGTAAAACACAATACATTATGCATCCATGTTTTACTACTACAACATGGTAGAATTGGTAGGTATCAACTATTCTAACTTATCAACTTTGTAAAAAAACAGGCCTGCAGAGTGTTAGAAATCAATATCAATGCAAATAGCATATAAGCAGAGAACAAGCAAACCATTAATAAATTAATGGAAAAAAAAAACCTTTTTAAAACAAGCGTTTATTTAATTGCTCTTAGTTTTCGTGTTCTCCTTAGCAAGTTCACTAGGTTGTATCTCATGAACCGTGATAGCTAGAGAGTTGAAAATTTCACAGATGATGTATTTCTGTTGCCGCTATAACAAAAAATACTAAAATACAGAATAAAATAAATATGTAAGTGGGCTCCCATACAACAAACGTGATTTTTTTGTCGTTTTTATAGATAATGGAACGGAACCCTTTGTGCGCGAGTCCGACTCGCACTTGGCTGGTTTTTGTTCAATGGCCTCTTTTGTTATGATTTGAGAGAGGTCAGTGATGGATCCAGTTATCTTGAAATTTTCCGATACATTCCAAGTTCAAATTATTAATGAAATTTCATCTCTTAATTTAGTAATATCTACATTCTGACAGTTCTGTGCCCTAAGAGTTATTACTATTACCACAGTTGGCTGGACAGGAGCTGGGAGATTCACGAATTTCTAATCATTTTCATTAATAGCAATGCTTCGTCCATTCCACGAAGCAGAATTAATTTTATCGACGTTTCATGTCCAGTAAAACATGTCGATTTGGCGATTCCCGTTTGATGATTCTTCCTGATAACTGCTATGAAATGTGGCAGTTGACGTCATTAGTTTTAATGCGGTATAGGAGGCGTTTTATCGGGAAATTGGATTAAGAAGTGTTTAGTAATTTTCTTGAACACATGAACACAAAACAGCATGAAAATCAGTGGAGTATTTTTTGAGTTTATCGCGAACAGACCGACAGACTCGGCGGAGGACTTTGTAATAGATTACTTTGATAGACCCGGATATCGAAGCGCTTAGGTAACTTAACGCAACCAAACAGTCGCTTAAGTAATAAGTTTTGTATTAAGCATTGATCGCGATCAAACTTGTGTTTTCCCCAATACGATAACTTGTTAATTCATGAGCCCTAACGTCTGCGCGTCGATTAATTGCCCACCTTAAGGCTATGGCAATACAGCCTTAATTTAATTATCTATCACGTCAGTAGTGGGGTTTGATGTCACTGCCATGAACTGTGCGCGAGTCCAGTCAGCCGCGAGGCACAGTGCGCGCGCGCCGCATCGCCGCCATCTTGGAATTTTCGAACTTTTTAATAACGATTAAGTAGATTGTTTTGTGTACTGTGGTGAGTGATATCTCCAGAATTGGATGAGGTTTACAATTGTCGTATTGTAGCGAAAGAGGAATTGTTTGAGGATGCGATACGAGTTGTTGATGATTAAGGTAATGAAACGAATAATGATTTTGCTGTTTAATGAGATTGACATGCTCGAATTGAGTGTATAGATGCAATCAATAAACTTTCTACATTGATTAATGAACGGATAGCCAATGACGTAGCAATGTACCACGGAGTATGTACACTTTCTCTAATGCGCGTTGCCACAGTTGCGTCATCGCTTTCTCAGTATCCAAACATTTTAAATTAAATATCGGTACGTCGACCATGTTTTTTTTATTTGCAACTGGCATAAAAACTGGTTAAAAAAGTCTCAACTAGTATTTTTCTACGTAAGTCGGTAAGTATAATATGAATAAGTATCAATTCTAGGTCCTAATAATCGAAGCACAATGTATTTCATAACTATAAAGATGTCGATCTGTGAATGTTTAAATAGAAAGATATCACAGTGTTTGATGTTAATGCAAATCTACTCTTATATCAATATAAACAAAGATTGAATTTCTGTGGTAAAAGCCACATGAATTCGCTCGGATCATCGATGAAATTTCTTTGAAAAATGTTCTTCTTTCATGAGTTAATATAGTTCTTTTTGGTTTGGCAAAAAATAAAAAGTTTTGATGGCTAAAATATTTTGGAAGCCAACATATAGTTGTTGTGAGACAAACGTTTTATGTGAGCAAATTACAACAAGCGGTACAACGAATTGTCTAAAATTTTTTTTTTTAAAAAAAACGGAAATAAAAAAACAATCGTACTTCCGCTCATATATATTGCGCCATTGTATAAAATAAATGACGAAAAAAATTATTTATACGTACTTTACTCGCTGGATAGTTATTATTGCTATTTGAAACACAAAAAATATACCGGTACAAGATTACAATCAATAAATGATGATGGAACTAATTAACCACTTAAAGCACTCCATACATCTCATTGCATGCATTATACTATGGTACACAGGCCATTGCTGTTCACTATAGGTATAATAATGCCGCTAAATATTAAATATTAAGCGCTATTAAACTCTTCGCCCACTCCGGCGCCGGCGTCTAAAAGACTCGCGTCAAAATCTTTGCCAATACTAAAAAAACCAGTCAAGTGCGAGTCGGACTCGCGCTAGAAGGGTTCCGTACCATTATCTATAAAAAAACCGACCAAGTGCGAGTCGGACTCGCGCACGAAGGGTTCCGTACCATTATCCAAAAAAAATGGCAAAAAAAACACGTTTGTTATATGTGAGCCCCTTAAATATTTATTTTATTCAAATTTGTAGTATTTGTTGTTATAGCGGCAATAGAAATACATCATCTGTGAAAATTTCAACTCTCTAACCATCACGGTTCATGAGATACAGCCTGGTGACAGACGGACGGACGGACAGCGAAGTCTTAGTAATAGGGTTCCCGTTTTACCCTTTGAGTACGGAACCCTAACAAGTTCTGAGTTAATGTACATTAAAATTGAATTTCTGTGGTAAAAGCCACGCCTATACGCTTCAAAATTCGCTCGCGTTATCAATTTCATTTCGTTGAAGAATGAACTTTTTTCTACAAGCCAATACAGTTCATTTTGGTATTGGCGAAAAATTCAACGCGCGTGTTTTGACGCGCCAGTGTGCAAGGAGCTTTTTTTGTACTGCCAACATAACCACTTTAGTATCTGGCAGTTTTTATCACAGAGTACAGTTCATTTAACAAATCATTTTGATTTAACCATTATAATCAGGGTATTAGTACAAATTACCAGGCCTTCTTTCTATAATTGTGAAACAATAGTTATGTATAGAGCCAATAGCTATTTAGTTAGGTTTATTTCAAAGCAGTGGTAGCCGAGTGGTCGATTTCCCGCTTTGCAATGATGGTGTGCAGGTTCAAACCCTAACGTGCGATTCTCATTTTCTTCCGAGATTACCACTTGTCAAATAACATTGTAGGAAAACATAGTGAGAAACATTGCAGTGAATTTAACCAATTCTCGACAGAAGTGTGAAGTCTGCCTATCCATACTCTACCATGGTGTTGGTCTATAGCCTGAATCCCCCTCGCATTGAGGGGAGGCTGTGTCCAGTAGCGAGGCTTTAAAGGGGCTATAATTGTTACTGAGTTAATTGACCGTTTAATAAATAATTTAATGTAAACGTAGAATATATCTACAACCAGTAAGATTGAAAAATAATAGACACAAAAATGATGGAACGAATGGCGGTAACACACGAAAAAATCAACGATCTTAACCACGAAATGTAATGTCATACTTCCCAATTATCTGATGGTTTAACATTTATTGTTTCACCGCAGTGGTCTGTTATTTGTAAATCTTTTTTCTCTAGATGTTCATTAAAACAAAATAATCTTGAAATTCTTGAAAATGATAGATGTATATGTTTATTTTTGTTTGAATATAACCTACTGTAACTGTTATTGTAATTGATAATGACCGTAGAAAAAAAAAACTACCTAATATTAAAAAAAAATTCGAGTGGTGAAAGGCTATTTGACTTAAGCGATATTTTTAGGGTTCCGTACCCAAAGGGTAAAACGGGAACCCTATTACTGAGACTTCGCTGTCCGTCCGTCCGTCCGTTTGTCACCAAGCTTTATCTCATGAAGCGTGTTAGCTAGAGACTTGAAATTTTCATAGATGATGTATTTCTGTTGCCGCTATAACAACAAATACTAAAGAATAGAATAAAATAAATATTTAAGGGGGCTCCCATACAACAAACGCGATTTTTTTGCCGTTTTTATAGATAATAATACGGAACCCTTCGTGCGCGAGTCCGACTCGCACTTAGCCGGTTTTTTTTAGTTTACAGGAGAACATGCTCATTTTACGCAGAAAAATGAGCTGACCTCAAATATGTATACATATAAGTCAATATTACCCAAAAGTGTCGTTTAAGTTAAATAGCCTTTCACCTCTCAGTATACTCGAATATTTTCTTTAATAAACAGTTTAACCAACGAGACAAGTTTTTGAACTTGTCTCGTTGGAGACAACTCTGTCATAGTATGCATTGTTGAAACCTTCAGCCGATAATTGGCTATCTCACCCTACACGTCTGATATCTCGTTATATGTATTGCTTCCATCACAAAGACGTCAATACACAAAAGCAATTAAGTCTCAGAACTCAAGAGTTTATGCTAAGATATACTGTCATTATAAAAAAATAATTCTGTTGAGCCCTGCACTCAGTGATGCGTAAAAGCGGGCGCGATTAATTTTTGCCAATCAGAATCAGTATCAGAACCAGATTTTTTTATTCATGTAAACCAATACAGGCACTGAAACGTCAGTAAAAAATAAATAATATTAATATTATCTCTACCACCCATTCGGAATGCATTTCCTATGGAAAATAATGGGCAAGAACTACCATGGTTGCTTTTTTCCAATAAGGATTTACAAGTTATTTTCTTTTTTTTTTTAATGGACTACGCTGTTGGCCGTGAGTTGGCCTTTACAGCTTGACCGGAGGAGAAGTTATTTGCATTTGAAATACCAATATGAAGGAATTTTTCCGCCATTTTTATCATATTCATTACACTTTTATATTTTTAATGTGTATTAATTTTTTTTTTCTTATTATTAACTACTAGATATTGGCAGAATACCCGCTAATCACAGGTGCATCTCCAAAATTTCACTTTTTTTTTTAATTTCGTAAAAAACGAAGATCTTAATGAAGGAGCACTTTTAATAACAAAATCCATGACGCGATTTAATTTTGAAGCGTGGTTTAAATCACAGAAATTCAATCTTTATGAATATTGAAACAAAGTACATTTTCAAGAAAGGCTAGCTAAATCGCTCGCCCAAGTCGGCTCAGGGCGTCATGCATTTAATTTGTCCTTAATGATAGTTTTATCGTATTACGCATACCTATCTTCTTGTTTGTTTATTATTATCAGTATCTATATCTATACATCTATACAAATAAATAAAATTGAAGTGTCTGTTTGTAATATCAAAATAACACTTTTTTACCAAATGCGTATGAAAGTATATACGATACCTATAACGAAAACGCAATTTTAAAAATTTTTGTCTGTCTGTCTGTCTGTTTGTTTGAGGTAAACTTCTAAACGGCTGAACCGATTTCAATGGAACTTTCACTGACAGATAGCTGACGTTCCAAGGCGTAACTTAGGCTACTTTAATTTTAGAAAAAGCATTAGGGTTCCGCGGGAAAAACATAATACCTACGTCGTGTAAACATAATACCCAAGTCGCGGGCACAGCTAGTAAATAAATAAAATTGAAGTGTCTGTTTGTAATGTCAAAATAACAGCTTTATACTAACGCATATGAAAGTAAGTACGCTACCTATAAAGACATATTTTTTGTCTGTGTGTTTAAGATATCCTCCCAAATCCCTGGACCGATTTTGTCGAGAGTTTCAGTGTCAGATAGCTAGTGTTACAAGGTGTAACTGAAGCATCTTTTTTCTTTATTCCACGGGGGTGGAGTTGCGCGCTCCGCTAGTTTCTGATAAAATTATCGCTGTCATGCTCGAGTATTGCCCTGTCCGTCGGTGCTGTTTAATATTAGAGATGAAACGGATATCTGGTAACTATCCGGTATAAGGCCTATCCGGTAACTATCCGGTATCCGGCCTATCCGGTAACTATCCGGTATAAGGCCTATCCGGTAACTATCCGGTATCCGGCCTATCTGGTAACTATCCGGTATAAGGCCTATCCGGTGACTATCCGGCCTATCCGGTAACTATCCGGTATAAGGCCTATCCGGTAACTATCCGGTATCCGGCCTATCCGGTAACTATCCGGTATAAGACCTATCCGGTAACTATCCGGTATCCGGCCTATCTGGCCTTGTTTTCACTATCCGGCCGGATACCGGATAATTATCCAGTATCCGACCGGATTCCGGATAGTAAAATTAAAAAAAACCTCAATATTTTACACAAAGTAAATCATACACAATAGGTCACGGACACCGTTTATTTTTATGATCGCACGTCAAAAATATTTGTTTTATTATTTAGAATTGTACTAAAAATAAACAATAGGCAAATTGTGGTGGTGTTTTCAATACAGAATATATGATTATACTTAAAACCCGGCGCATATTGGGGCGTCAAGTTGCGCGCATCAAAATTTGTAGGGTTCCGTACCCAAAGGGTAAAACGGGAACCCTATTACTGAGACTTCGCTGTCCGTCCGTCCGTCCGTCTGTCACCAGGCTGTATCTCATGAACCGTGATAGTTAGATTGTTGAAATTTTCACAGATGATGTATTTCTGTTACCGCTATAACAGCAAATACTAAAAAACAGAATAAAATAAATATTTAAGGGGGCTCCCATACAAAAAACGTGACTTTTTTGCCGGTTTTATAAATAATGATACGGAACCCTTTGTGCGCGAGTCCGACTCGCACTTGGCCGTTTTTTACTAATACTGTAACGGAATGTATCTACTCATAGAAAAAGCTCATTCTTCAATGAAATGTCAATAAAATGACAGTGCGAGCCAATTTTCTCGCGTGGTTTTAACCACAGACATTCAACCTTTATGTATATTGAACCAAAGTACATTTTAGCATTGGCAAAGCTTTAGACGCGCGCGTCTTGACGCTCCAGTTTGCTGGTGCATTAGCTAGCAGCCAAATTATCTTCTACTGTGGGGTTAGCACGTCAAGATAAGATCTTTGTCACTGATTTGCTCGCTCGCTCTCGCACTAATTTCATACGAGAGAAAGAGACAACATCAAGATATGCCGCGAAATACGTCTAGTCTTGGCGCACATGCTACAACTGTTAGTGTTATGGTATTTTCTTTTTATACGATTTTCATGCATCCATTTAGACGTGGTATTTCACTTTTAGACACACGTCTGTAGTTTTTTGTGTCAACACGAGTAATTAGATCCTCCTTGTCAATAATACGCACGCACAAGACTTTCTCTATTACTGGTTTGTGTATTGCGAAGGTCAAATATATTTACTTACTAATTTCTTTTATATACCTTTTTAAATATGCCAGAAAGTCAAATGGGAATGGTCTTGAATGGTATAAAAATTTGATTGAAATTCGTATTTTTCAGCTTTTTTCGCCGTGAAATTTAAACACTGTGCTATTTTGTGAATATTACTGATTACCCTTAATGTAGTTCACTCTGTTTGATAGGGTTATGTGCCTGTTGGGCTACTTATGACAAATATTCAAAGTCCTGTATTTCAGAAACCCACCAGACACCACCCGTCTTGCAGCAATGTTTTCAGTATTACTTTCAGTAATTGACAGATAACTTTAAGAAATGAAAACAACAATACCTACTTTAAGAGGAAGTAATAAAGCCCCTCATCATCAACATAACAGCTGCCTACTGTACCTAAAATATGAAGAAACTATTTAGATCCTTTGCTCTTTACCGGCAAATAAAACTTTGAGCATGCCTTTAGGCATGGGCCTGATACAGGATGTATCAGGAGTCTGAAATAATACTTTGGGTACATATATGGTAGCTCATATATGGATGCTTAGTTTAGACAGTTTATACCTAACTATCATAGTTTCTGAGTTATAGACCTTGGAATATTTGTCACGGGTATCGTGTTCTGGCCTTTGGGCACATCCATAACCCTATTCAGCAGTGTAATCTACACTTATGAATGGCGACTACCAATATTCACAAAACAAAACATGCAAATTTTACATAGGACTCAAGATATTACGAGTTATAGAAATTGATGACGAAAAAAAGTTGGAAAAACATGGTCGAATTTCGATCCAATTTGTATACCATTCAGTTGTATACCCGATACTGATGCAAATGTCAAAGTAGTATTTTGGACTGCTGTAACCCCCTGTATATGCGATGTATCGCACGGCAATAGAATTTAAAATACAATCACAATTTGTAGCACAAAGATGGAAACGCCAGCGCTAACTAGGCAACTTGTAAATGCATCGCGTTCACCGAAACAATGAGTAAAATAAACAGCTATCTCCGCAGTTGGAAACTAAAGGTGGTCCACTTGACCACCGCGCGTAGACCGCCCCGGCCATAATGTCCGCGGTTCAGCTTTCTCCACAATTGACGGATCAGTAAATACCTACGCCGTAGAATGCAGGGTTAATTACTCGTTCGTGACAGCGAGATCGTGTGTGGACTTTCTAGTATTCTTGTAATTCTGTAAACTATACTCAAGTCCATTCGCTTCATGACTTATACGAATATTATATCGAAATAACACATTTTGCAATATTTAATACAATACTAAGGTTACAAATTTATGTAAAACTAGCTGTGCCCGCGACTTCGCCCGCGTGGACTTTAGGGAGATTACCCGGAAATATGGGTATTATGTTTTTCCCGCGGAAACCTAATGCTTTTTCTAAAATTAAAGTAGTCTAAGTTACGCCTTGGAACGTCAGCTATCTGTCAGTGAAAGTCCTATTGAAATCGGTTCAGCCGTTTAGAAGTTTACCTCAAACAAACAGACAGACAAAAAAAAAAATCGTTTTCGTTATAGGTATCGTATATACTTTTTATATACGCATTTGGTAAAAAAGTGTTATTTTGATATTACAAACAAACACTCCAATTTTATTTATTTGTATAGACAAGTGGCTTATACATCCCTATACTTTTAGAAATTCAGTGTTAAACGCGTGTGAGCAGAAATTTTAACTCAACGCTTGCAAATTAGTGTTTATATCGAAATAAGAATCTTTACCAGACACTGCTTACTTTGCTGAAAGCATTTCAGTTTCTTTTGAAAATATGTAAATAATGTGAAGTAAAAGTACATTAAACTGCAGAACGAAGTCCAACAACCAATATACTTTATAAGCAGCAGCGTTATATACAGCTTAACTCATCAAACATTATGTACGTCTATATTGGCATATGGAATATTGCTACGGGAAGTGTCCCCAGACACAGGACTCATAACAGTAAAGCAAACAATGTTGGCAAACAAACTAACCTTTGTCCAAAAACTTGTTTATCTTCGGCCTAGAACGATCTGGATTTGAGCCAAAACTTAATGATTCCCTATGTGAAAGTTTGTGAGGATGGATAGATTCGTTACTCTTCCACGCAAAAAACCACTGTACGGATATTCATGAAACTTTACAGCATTTTTGTTTATGCATCAGAATAACATACCTATAGGTTATTATTTCGATATCGCGGGTAGAAGCTAGTACTGTAATAATGTTATAAATAAAATAATAAAAAAAACTTTTTAAAAACAAGCTTTTATTCAATTGCTTTTATTTTCGAGTTCTCCTCAGCAAGCCCTTTCATTTGATACCCATACTGTGGTAGTGCAAAAAAAAACTATTCCACCATCTTGGATGATCCGCCATATTGGAATTAGAATGACGTCACATAGCTAAGCATGCATTGTCATCCAAAATAAGCGTGTATACCAAATTTCAGCTCAATCGGTTAAAGAAAACTGATTTAAAATTCCGTTGCAAGATTCCACCCGGACATACATTGCAAGTTAATATAAAGCTTGTAATAATAATGAAGCTTTACTTTATGAGGTTATAATACGTGTAATGTAATAATAAGTGTTTGACCTGTCCGATTTAAATACGCGTGTGAAGTTATCCAATTGAATCAACAGTTAACGCTAAATGATGACGTTGCCAGCAAATATGGCGACATGTGGTGTGAGGTGCTCTGTTTTTGTATTCAATCTGCATTAGTCATTAGAACAATGATAGGTTAGTAATATAATCAGCTTATAACTGTCTCCTTCTCACAGTATACAAAGATACATTTGAAAGCAAGTTTGGAGCTAAACGATTTCAAACAGGTTTCAAAAAATGGTTCATTTGTCGTTTTTTATGTGGCATTTAAAAAAAAACCTGCAAGAATCTATATTTTAAACCTGAATCCACAATGTCTAAACCTCACCTTCAATATGTCCCTTTACCAGGTCAATGACAATGGCTATCGTGTCATTCGTACCGCAATAGGCGAAGTCCTGTCGGTGACTCACGTTCACAAATTAGTACATGCACTCACAAAGATTCAGACATGCAAATGACTTACTAATAAAACGATCGCTGGAAATACCAGATTTGTCGGCTCGTGTTGTGTATTTAATTTATAACATTTATATCTCAATAAATATACAAGTTTACTCTATTAAGGATAATTTACATAATATAATAAAACCGAGTTGATTTGATAGACTAATAAAAACCGGCCAAGTGCGAGCTGGACTCGCGCACCGAGGCTTCCGTACCTATACTATAAAAGCACCGAACATTGCTCTAACAAACTTAACTTTGCAGTTGGTATACTGGAGTCCCCATACAAACTAACTACAAAATAAGTTTGTAATCGTCAACAACATTTTCTAACAATACATTTACAGTTTTCGGATGTATTGCTTTACTGGTGCTATAAGACCTTGCTTCTTGCCAAATTTCATGGTTTTAGGTCAACAGGAAGTACCCTATAGGTTTTTGATTCCCGCGAAAATGTATTGAAAATGCAACATAAACCGCTGTATCTTTTGATTGCATTAACTTAGAAGTTTATTTTTTTTAGGGCACCAAGGGACCGCAGACATAAATCTCTGTTATATATTTCAACTTGATACCTTCACGCGTTTCTGAGAAAAAGGGTCTTGACAGACAGACAGACAGACAACAAAGTGTTCTATAAGGGTCCAGTTTTTTCCTTTTTAGGTACGGAACGCATGTATTTCCCGAAGGGGTAGGCAGAGGTGCACTGTAGTGCGCCCACACTTCGCCGATGTATTTTGGTCCCAATGTAATAGGGGGCCAGCCTATTGCCATTATAACGGGTACATTCCCCCTCAATACGAGGGAGATTTGGGCCATAGTCCATCACGCTGGCCCAGTGCGGTTTGGTGAACTTCACACGCCGTTCTATAGACGTGCAGGTTTCCTCACGATGTTTTCCTTCACCGTTCAGCAAGTGGTAATCATTGTTGTAAATGACATTCACACATGTAAATTATCTCAGAGGTGCGGACCTGGGATTTGAACTTGCACCCCTTACGTTCAAGGCGGGCGTCAAAAAGATTGTTTATCAGTATTTTTTGATATTGGAAAAATATTGGTCGCACTTGACAAGGCTTTAGATTCTGTGAATATAAAATGTCCCACATAATTATTTATGTCATAATCTCTTGAGCACTATACATCTAACGACAAGAGACCCAAATACTTTGTACTAATTAAATACAGTACTATTTGATACTTTTATTCAGTTAAACAGAACCATTTTTGTATTGTTTGCGAACTGTAAATTGCTCGAGGTGGTTTAGTCTAAATCAGGGGTTTCCAAACTTATAAGTATCATGCCTCCCTACTGCTTTAAATTAATATGCCTACGCCTCCCCTCGGCCCAGGGTATGTAAGTAGCAGCAAGTGGGCTCGCCAAGCAATTGTAAAATAAAATAAGGGTATAATATACCAGGTTATTCCTACTTGATGCGAAACCTGAAAGTAGTTTATTCAGAATCCCTTATAGAATCGATTCCGATAGTTTTTAAACCATGTAATATTTTTCGTCAAAAATTTACGATGTACGATACGTATGCGCGCGAGCGACCGCAGTGATAACCGCCGCCCGCACCCGCGCCCCCTGTAGATGTCGTTGCGCCTACCTAGTGGGCCGCGCCCCCCACTTTGAAAATCAATGGTCTAAATTTTTTGTTCGTAAACTTACTTTATGGCTAATTAGACTCTGTGTAAAAGTCTACAAACACTTAGCCCTTCAATTTATTTAACGTTTACCTACGGGAATCGAACGCACAACCATCCAGTGCAGTAAGCTAAGCGGCGTTCTTTCGAAATACTACACCAAACCATCCTCGTATAAAACATAAATCTTAAAATACCATTCAAATGGTTTTCAGTCAAATTTTGAAGTTAATGTATTACCGTGTTTCTAATCGTCGTGTGGTAGCCGAGTAGTCGAACGCACGCTTTGCAAATCAAAGGTTCAAACCCCGGCTCGCACCTCTGGGATTTATGTGCGAATCTCATTTTCATCCGAGATTATCACTTGCTATGAAACGGTGAAGGAAAACATCGTGAGGAAACCTGCACGTCTAAGCGTCTGAGGGAACTTGTCTAGTTCTCGATAGATGTGTGAAGTCTGCCAACCCGCACTAGGCCAGTGTGGTGGACTATGGCCTGAAAATCCTTCTCACATTGCGGGGAGGCCCGTGCCCAGCAGTGGGACGTTAAAAGGGCTGTAGTAGTAGTAGTAGTAATCGTCGTGATGTTTGAGCTAGACAGAATCACGCTTATTGCCAGCGTACATAGTCGCAATTCTCGCAGTATTACAAATTTGTCGCATTTGGTCTTGCAACTTCTACATTGTAACAAATTATGTTCATACGGTAACAAACAATCTAAAAGCAAACTTTAACTTGTTCCAGATCTGAAAATAACAAGTGTCGTGGACGTGTCAAAGCCGTAAAGTGCAATCCATCAATGTTGTGAAGTGATGGTGCAGTGTGGTGTGACACCTTCACAAATGAAGCGTCGCAAGCCGTGGCCACCTAACGTATTGGCGGAACAGTGATCACAATGTTGGCGAACAATGTATGGATTTTTATCGCAGGATGTATATCTATTGGTGAGTTGGATGACGGGATAATAATTTACATAATACAGTGGGATACTTTATTGCGTTTTCATCCTAATACATGGTAGCAGCTAGTGTTGTACGAACAAGTAACAGGGTTATGCCTTTGGTCAGAAGATTTCTGTAGTTACTAAGTTTACGTGCATGTTCAATTTATCGTAGCGCAAAAGAATTCAATTGATTCTTTACATAGAGTGATAAATTTAACACATTTTTTTTACGACATTTCAATGAATACACAATGGCTTCTAGTGGTCTGAGCGTAAGAAGCTCGGCTCACTGCACCGGGCGCTTACGGGTTCCTTTCCCGCCAGCGGTAAATTTCAAAAATGTTTTTTTTTGTAATATGCTCTGGTCTGCGTGTAACTGGGATCGCTACCAGTCCATTGTATCCCTATTTTTATCCCTTAGTACAAGCTTTGCTTAGTTGGGATCAAACGATGAGTTTGTGGTGCCTTGAAATAAAAAAAAAACGGCCAAGTGCGAGTCGGACTCGCGCACGGAGGGTTCCGTACCATTATCTATAAAAACGGCAAAAAAATCACCTCTGTTGTATGGGAGCCCCCTTAAATATTCATTGTATTTTGTTTTTTAGTATTTGTTGTTATAGCGGCAACAGAAATACATCAACTGTGAAAATTTCAACTCTCTAGCTATCACGGTTCATGAGATACAGCCTGGTGACAAACGAACGGACGGACGGACGAACAGCGAAGTCTCAGTAATAGGGTTCCCGTTTTGCCCTTTGGGTACGGAACCCTAAAAAAAGATCCTCTATTGAGTCTATACCAAGTAGGTGGATAATGAGCATAGTACGACCATTCTTTCGATTCTATTATACGCAAATCGATTTACTGTTTAGTGGTACGATTGTTAGTTTGCGTGATCCTCTGAACAACACAATGAGACGCGTCTGCATTGTATTTCTTATAAAGACAACATACTTGAGTTATTCATCTTTGTATAGCTCAATAAACGAGTAGAGTAGACCTGTGCCACTCTGAAGGTGTTTCGATATACAATGGGATTTAGAATAGATATAACAAGCCTGCAACCTTCATTACACACACAATACTTACACACTATTTATATTTTATCTAATAATTCAATAATTAATTTCTTAAATAAATATAAAAATATTTATTTAATTCATTTCCCAAATAATTTTAACACATAAACCCAAAATACTGGCCACGCCTAGTTTGGGTTAACTCGTTTTGTACCTGTTTTGGTGAATAATAAATTTTATTTTATTTGGTATGTGTAGTTTAAATAATCATATGGATGCTGAATTATATGGATGCTGAATATCCTAGCCTAGCTATGGTCAGGTCGCTCATGCCTTCTGCCGTATTAATATTTAAATCGAAAGAAGGTAACAGATTATTTTACAGCCGATGTACGTGGCGAATATTCAGGAAAACTTAATACGTCAAAAGATATTTTGAAGAGTCATGTTATCATACGTATTTTGTACAAGCATGGAACTATAGTATTTTATAGTATCATCTTCATTTTCACCCCAAACTCCTTTAATTTAGGGTAACACAACTAAAAAGAACGCCGCTATATTCAGGTCCTCTGATATCTGCCACTTTTTGCTGAATTGATTGACTTAATTCTTGTTACAAAATTTTTTTTACATCAAAAACAGTTCCAAGAATGTTCAATTCTTAGTAGATTTTTTAGAAAATAAAACCTTTTAACGAATTATATTACAGCCCTTTTAACGTCCCACTGCTAGGCACAGGCTTCCCCTCAATGCGAGGGGGATTCAGGAATTCAGACCACGCTGGCCTGGAGCGGGTTGGCAGACTTCAGAAATCTAGCGAGAACTAGTCAAGTCCCCTCAGACGTACAGGTTTCTTCACGATGTTTTCCTTCACCGTTTCATAGCAAGTGATAATCTCGGAAGAAAATGAGATTCGCACATAAATCCCAGAGGTGCGAGCCGGGGTTTGAACCTGCACACTTTGATTGCAAGGCGTGCGTTGGACCACTCGGCTACCACTGCTATATTTTAACGAATATTTTTTATTATTTTTCTATGATTATTTCTTAGAAGCAATCACGTTATTCAGTGAATGTTATTGAGGTTGCGTAAATTTGTAACGGTGACCCTGATTAGAGATTCGTTTGTACAGGGAATTTTATTGGAGACCTTTATTCAATATTTGTTTTGGCACCCTATTGAAATGTTCTGCGCCTACGCTCACTCTACAAAATTCAAAACATTATTAGGCGGAATTTAGAATTCAGAACCAGGACATCATGGTTCGGAAAAAATACCTTGAATTATTTTGTCATATAAATTTATCGATACGGTACTAATAATTTAGCACTTTGTATAGTCATTAACAGTATAAAATAAGAAATTGTGTCCTACCCACTGATTTTGCGTAAAAGATCTAATATCATTATGGGGATTTTCTCAACCTACCTACATAAAATGGAAATGAATTTTAGTTACAGTTTTGTTCACCATATACCCCATCATTTCTTTAAAAGAGGTTCTTCTTCTTTCCATGTGTTACCTCACGTCTAAAATGAGATACAATGTATTCAGGCTAAATTAGATCTCTTGTTACATGCAAATACCTTACGTTCGGAATATATAGAGGCTTATTAACAGTGCAATATTGTTCTGCGAATGCATGTGTCGTGGAATCTAAACTCCAGCCGTAACCGAATTGGGAAATTTAAAGGTGCGCCGATAGCATTACTAAAAGAAAGAAAATAAAACTAAAATAAGAAATATTATGACTGACGAAAAAGAAAGACTTTAAAAGGTTTCCAAGATCATTTTTCTACTAAGTTATTAAACAAGATTTTTAACGTAGAGAGGATTTTAGATTGTTGAGATTATAATTGTTTTTTACCAAGTTATTACATTTATTATTACATTTAACGTAGAGAGGATTTTAGATTGTTGAGATTATAATTGTTTTTTACCAAGTTATTACATTTAATATTACATTTAATAACTTGGTAAAAAACAGTTATAATCTCAACAATCTAAAATCCTCTCTACGTTAAAAATCTTGTTTAATAACTTAGTAGAAAAATGATCTTGGAAACTTTTTAAAGTCTTTCTTTTTCGTCAGTCATAATATTTCTTATGATAGTTTTATATATACATCATCATGCCTGTATTCCCCGAAGGGGTAGGCAGAGGTGCACTGTAGTGCGCCCACACTTCGCCGATGTATATTGGTCCCAATGTAATAGGGGGCGATTTTTGGGCCATACGAGGGAGATTTTTGGGCCATAGTCCACCACGCTGGCCCAGTGCAGGTTGGTGAACTTCACACGCCTTTCTATAGACGTTCAGGTTTCCTCACGATGTTTTCCTTCACCGTTCAGCAAGTGGTAATCATTGTTGAAAATGAAAATGACATTCGCACATGAAAATTATCTCAGAGGTGCGGGCCTGGAATTTGAACGCACCCCTTACGTTCAAGGCGGGCGTTCTTGCCCACGAGGCTACCACTGCTGTCTGTTATAGTTTTATTTCTTTTTAAACTCACTTCGTATTATAAATAGATTGTAAATAAATACATTCTGTTAAAACAAATAATAATTTAATGAGTGCAAATTATCCTAAAGTAACTGATGTATATAATTCATTTTAATGTAGGCACCTAAATTAATCATTTTAACTTGAATCTATGGGGTTGTTGTAAATTCGTCACAAAGTAAATTTGCCACAGAAATAAGTATGTGTAAATTCGCCACAATTCTTAATTTTTAAGAAAATTACTAATATACCAATTTTGATTATTGTAAATTCGTCACATTATTTTTGTTCGTACAGACAGCAGAAAAATCAGTCACTCTACTGTGTTGTTATTCGATACGGCTTGCAATAAATTTTCGAGCGCTAGAAACTATTAGCTTTGTCTGCTACCGGTACTTTATGCAAAAATAATGTAAAAAGAAGACCTGTGACGAATTTACAATAACTCTTATCTGCTTGTGACGAATTTACATATATTTTTAATAGATGTGGCGAATTTACTTCCAATGTATAGAGTTTAAAAAATGTGACGAATTTACTTTGTCACGAATGTACAACCCAATCTATGAGCTAATAGGAGCGTTTACGGGTAAGTTTGATAAAATATTGACTGCATATGAAAACACACAATTAAAGAGTAATTTTTAAGATACATTAGTTGGACTAAACAAGTAGCAAATTTTTGGTTGGCTTTCTAATAAAGGTAAATAGGTACTTAAGTTTCACTTAAGAACTTAATTTGAGGATTTAACCTAATATCAATTTGGTAATAATATTCTTGAATACAGACTTTTCAAATAAAACGAATATTATTTGGATTGGAACTCCGTTTTTATTATGGAAATGTATTTAAAGATAGGTTAGGGGTAAAAATGTTTTTATACCCAGCATGTACCTAATAAGACTATGCAAAGCTTAGGTCAATGTCAAGGTAATTTGGTCCCGATAAATATCTGTCTGGGTCTTATTGATTTGTACTTTGCCGGGTAAAATACATAATAATTTATGGGTACGCGTGACTTTTTTGGGGTTAAAAGATATTTTTACTGCTACGTGCCGATAGTGTAGTTGCGAAAAATCTTTTGTTTTGCCTCTTTTTTTTTTTAGAAAAACGTGCCGTGTTTGAAACCAGAAATATTGAGAATGCGTGTAATAATAAAAAGTATGAAAAATATTTTTCATAAAAATTTACGCCCATCCGTGATTATAGTAATGTACTACTTAATAACTTTCTAGTATAGTTTATACTAGCTATTGCCTGCAAAGTTATCTTCGTAGCCTAAGTTAATATTTATAAAATCAGCAAACTGCCAGTGAAAGTCTCGTCAAAATCAATCTAAACGTTTCATAGATTACCCGGAAAAAGTCGCCATACAGGTAGACAGACAAAGCAACACACAAAATAAAGTTTTTGTTAGTAATTAGTACCATCTATACTATCTAAGAAGCTGTTATTTTGACAACACAAACATACACTTTGATTTTATTTATTTGTATAGATTTTAATTTGTGTATGTGGCTATCCCTAGGGTAGCCCTTGGGTTCCTAATGAGCGGTAGACCTTGATAACTTGGAAAATAAGTTTAAAATCTAATACAAGCATCAGCTTCCACAAATAATTTCTAATCCTTGTATTTCTTCCTGTTATTGTTATCTTAAACGGTCATCTTCATTTGTGGTGAGTTTTCTTTTAATGTTGTATTTATCCTTCAAGTAATTACGAAACTGCAGGCATCTGTTGCTCAAAGTCATTACCGAGGCTCAGCTTTGAGTTTTACTGTAACTAATTATTCCACTTAATTAACTCTATTCGGAAAAATATTTTAGATTTTATTTCACGGAGTGCTTATTCTAAAACGTTATAAGCAGTGTTTTTTAATTAACACGAATACACTAATTAATATTATGATGATCTTGTACGGAAGGAGCATTATACGAGTATACAGAAGTACCTGAACCCACGGTTTAGTACGTGCGGAATTAAGGAACCCTAAATAATTTCCAAAAATTAAAGTAGTCTAAGTTATTTGTAACATCGGCTATCTGCCAGTGAAAGTCTCGTTAAAATCGGTCCAGTCGTATGGGAGTTTACCCAAAACAAACAGTCAGACAGACTAAAAAAATATATTTTCGTTTTATGTAGCGTATCATATGCTGCTATATTGACATTACAAACAAACATTTGATTTTTTTTGTTTATGCAAAAGTTCTTAGTATTTCGTTACGGGTCATTCATGGAAACCTTCTTATAGTCAAAAACGTTCATGTAATTAGACGCCAAGGTTGTGTATTTTTGTTTCATTGTCAGATCTAAAAAAAGGCATACCGATTGTCCTTCAATTAAAGTATTAGGCCCATTTAAATACAGACGTTTATTGAGATCAAACCTGTAGGCGAACAGCTTCCGAACTTCGTCCGACGTTTCACTACCGATTGGAATGCTACGCCGTGAAGAAGACTGCTAGCTTAATCAGCAAAAAAATCTGTGTATTCGTTATAGGTGCGATTAAAACCTTGCCGCTAATACTGTATACTATGCGATTCAAATAAGAATAGGATCGACTCTGCGCCATATATTGTGACGAACGAAAACTAATTATGAGTTTAAATAATTAAATATTATACTAGTTTAACCTTTTTATTAAAATCTGATGTAAGACTATTATTATTGATATGCAAATAAGCTTTTTGCAAACCATACTTTTCAAGTGACATTTGACAGATATAGGTTATTGACAGTCCTATTCTTATTTGGATCGCACTATAAGTATATTTTTCAGTTTAATTTTATAAAATGTATTTATAAGTCAATGAATTATGCGTCACATAATAAGGATTTAAGATTAAGATTTTTGCCAAGTAAAGATTTTAAAATTGTAAGCATTGTTGGTTCCTACTAAGTCCATGAATTGTATGTTATTGTTATAATGGGAGGCGTAAACGGGTTGAACAGGTGTCCCGTTTTGCAGAATGTATTATATTGCGTTTCATTTTCTAAGTTGTTTGTGATTACCGAGAATATAATTGTTGGGTTATTTTATTGTAATTTTGCTTTTGAATTGAGGAACTATTTTTATTTTAAAATTATTATCTATTAAACAATCTTCTTTAGAACAGATAAGTAATAGAATTTTTCATGGCATAGGGATTATTCTAAAATTGAATTTAATCTTAAATTTATTGTAACTAAGTTAGGTTAATTACCCAGTTACAAATTCCATTAAATATTTTATCAAGGTATCAATTTTAGAATAAATTAATTCTATGGTATTGACTATATCGTTAAAATGTTAATATTCTATCGATATGATATGAACACAACAAAGTAGGTGGGTTAGATTAGATTTCTCAGAGCATTAGATGTTCTTAGAAAGTACTAGGACATAATAACGTAGCAACACGTCTACGCAAGCGATCCCGTATGTGGGTAGTACTACTATCCCGATACACACATGTAAACTTTTCTATGATCCCTATACCTGTTTCTCTCTATCGCGTATCAGGGGGTAGCGTCAGAGCGAGAAGATATGGATACGCGTGTATGAACCGGTGTGTTGAGTTTATAGGGACAAGAATTTAAAATGAATTATGTCTATTTGCAAATAGTTTCTAATAAAGATTAGTAGGTACTTATAGGCTACGTACGAGTACATATAAGATTAATTATTGTCTAATATAATATAATCTACTATTATAATAATTTTTGTTTTGTCTTAACCAATTCAAAAGAACAGGGACCCAATTCTCGCAAAATCGAGATAATAATAAGTCGATATGAAACGTCAAATTAATCGTATTTTTTTTTCGTTTCGTTCCGATATTATGTCGAATTAAAGATGATGTCGAGAATAGCCCCACAGTCAGTATGGTCCATCCTTAAAATTAATGGCAGTAGGTATGTGTTGTAGAGTTAATCACAATTGTTCAATATAAACTTAGATTACTGTTATATAATATAGCGGCCCGTCCCGGCTTCGCACGGATGGACACTTTTTCAAACATTTTGGGATAAATATATATACCCTATGTTCTGATATAACATCAGTGATAATGTAGCTTTCTAACGACAAAAGATTTTTTGTAATCGGTCCAGTAGTTTTTAAGTTTATTCGTTACATACAAAAATACAAATCTTTCTTAGTATAGATAAATTCCCCAATGACTGCTTCTCAAGACCCATTTTTCATAGACTTTATGCAAAAGTAGTGTAGTAGACATAAATTAAAAGCAGTTTAAGAATTGAATCAGTAGACAATCATTACCCCTATAAACAAACAAAATTTACGTCGAAATAAAACTATTTTACGGATTTTAACGCGTTTATTTACTATTTTATTTTCTCGACGTTTCGGCTGCTTTACAGCAGCCATGGTCACGGGGGGACTGAGGTGTTAGACGTCCTGATGTCATAGTTAATAACTGGGTACCCCCGTGACCATGGTTGCTGTAAAGCAGCCGAAATGTCGGGAAAATAAAATAGTAATTTTATTTTCCTGAATTTATTTCAATGTATAGTATTCGCGTAAATATAAGAAAACAATAAAATTTACGTCTTTATAATGTTAGTATTTGGATAGAGTATATATTGATTTTACTATCCTCTAGATCTCAAATGTAGCCTCCCTAGATCAGGTGGATCTCTCTAGATCCTCGTAGATAAGTTGGGGAAATTGTTCCTATGAGATATGGCTGAGTCCTTGTATATTATTGGGATTTAGTGTCCCACAGTCTGGGATTTTCTACTGTAAATTACAATAGTTGCCACTTATCTATGAAACTTTATTGCCTAACATAACATTCCATACATACCTAAGTACCGTTAACACGTTAACAAGTAGTAAACTGATGTTTCTATCCATACAAAGCTAGTGTGTGTTGAAATACAGGTATACGTGTCAATAAAGGTTTAGTGGCCTATTGAAAATTACACACACATCTATATACACAACACCATAGGAAGACGCCTTATTTGGTCTCTTGCTGTACCTTTACTTTAAGTATTTATTTTCAAGCAAAATTCAATTTTAAACCTTTAGCTTTAAAGTCGATTTTCGTATGATGGTAACTAAAACTTTACCTCCAGTACGCTGCTGCTAACCTGGTACTCTCTAACGCACACACGTCGTGTCACCGCGACTCTCAATCCATGTTATCAAGGTCATACTCACATGCATCTTTTAGTTGTCTCTTGTGCACCTACGGTAACTAGTTCAGTGTGAAAGAGTCGGCGATAAGTTGCCATGGGGCTGCGAAGTCGTCTAGACGGTCTGCAGAACTTTTGCGGTCAGTAGGCTTTCCTCAAACACGACAATGATAGATTGATGAAATTGGTACTTACGGAACTTGGCAGTATGATGTGTTAGGTAATAATATGTTTATTCCATTTTATATATTATTACAACACCATACACCGTGGAGGTAAGATACTTTTTGTGAAATTAATAAATTAAATATTTCAACGGCAGTCATTGAAGGTAGGTAGTTAGCAGTTCGTTAACTTATTGTTTTCTTATATTTACGCGAATACTATACATTGAAATTAAACTATTTTACGGATTTTATCGCGTTTAGTTCGTTAACTTATTTAAAAGTTATAGGTAAATAAATAGTTCCATTCAAATACTTTAGTTGATTGCTTTCAAATCGTTATTATAATTGGTTTTAATTCATCATGTAGGTACCTACGTACGCCTACCCTAAAACAATTCTGACATTGTATTTTTACTAGAAAATTCGTGTATCAATATAATTTTCAAACCTCAGCCGTTGAACAACAACGCAACACGTGTGTGAAATGTAACGATTTATCAGAGCTCCAGTGGCGCACGTCCCATAAAAAAAATTTACAGGGTGTATCAGAAGTCCGAAATAATATTTTGGGTACATATACGGTAGCTCATATGTGGATGCTTAGTGAAGACAGATTATGCCAAACTAACATAGTTTCCGAGTTGGAATATTTGTCACAGGTATCGTGTTCTGTTGGGTACATCCTTGATCCTATCAAGCAGTAAATTTACAAAGGGCGGCTACCAATAATCACAAAACAGATCATGGTAATTTTACATAGAAGTCAAATAGAAATTGACAACGAAAAAAAGTTGAAACACAACAAGGCGAATTTCAATCAATTTTTTATACCATTTGGTTGTATAACCGATACTGATGCAAAGCCAAAGTATTATTTCGGACTTCTGATACATCCTGTATGGCCTTTGTTTCACACAAATTGGATATTTTTGTGTATCGATATTTATTTTTTTGTGTATTTTTTATACATAAAATCACTAAAAGTCTAAACATTAAAACTGAAACATTTACGAAAGATTTAGTACATTTTCAATTATCAACAGTTACCTAATTATTATCATAGAAAGTCTATAAAATAAAAATAAGTTTATTGGGACCGAGTTTTCATCAATAGAAAACATTATTTTCATGGCGATAATTTAATGTTGTGGAAGTCTTTAAAAAATAGAGAGTGCGAATAAACAAAGTTTAGTTAGATAACTGACGCGGCGACGGAACCAAAATCTTTACGATCGCAAGGTGATTCAACTCAATCAAACATTTCAAATTAAACGATAGAATGATTCACAAAAACAGGTTATAAGAAACGTTCTGCACGCTTCGACCGAACGAGAAATCGATTGTTTGGTTGACTCCGAGACAATCTCTGTCGCTTCATTTGATAGTTTATTTTGCATGAAATTGACTTGAAAAGAGTTTGACAGCTGCTATTTGGCAAACACTTTACGAGTTACTGCTGGCACTTTCGAAAGATTTCTATATTTTTTGATTGAAAGTCAGTTGTTTATTTTTAATAATGATTACCACTAACTGAGCGATGAAAGAAAACATCGGTAGGAAACCGATGTTTCACACGTCTTTAGACAGGCGTCGCTATTGCCTAAATCTCCCTCGTATTGAGGAAGAATGTGCCTGGTATATAGCAATAAGTTCGCCCCCTACTACATTGGGACCAAAAATCAATAGGTCAAGTGGAAGTGCACTGCAGAGCATCTCTGCTTACTCCTTCGGGGAATACAGACGTTTTGATAATATTCATATTCATGAATAATAGTTACATGTTTTATCTATTTATTTACATAGCACATGTATTCTGAAATATACTGTATGAATATAGCCAAACTAAAATATTTTATACACTAGGGGTGTAGATTACCTACATATTTTCCTTATATCAATATTAAAACTTGCAATGTATATGCCGAATTATCGATGAAAATATACTCAGAACTGCTTAGATGAGTTTATTTCGAGGAACTAATCGTGATCTTACGATAAACTCTACGTCGTGTTCAATCGTTCGTGTTTCATTCAGATTACGCAAAAACTCTGTTGATGTTTCCATTGTAACTGTTGTTTATTAATTATCTTGCATTGTTTAGTATCACTATTATTTCGTTTTTTGTCTTAGTAGGCACTATTAATACCACTGGAGCATCGAAGATCGCGCTACAAAACTTATACCAATACCAAAACGAACTTTATGTCAACAGGCATAAATATTGAATTTCTATGGTAAACGCCACTCCCCGCACGCGCCAAAAGTCGCCTGCGCTGTCAGTGTTATTTTGTTGAAGAATGACCTTTTTCTATGAGTCAATACAGTTCGTTTTAGTATGGCAACAAATTTGACGCGCGAGCGTTCACGCGCCAGTGTGTAGGTGTTGTAACTTGCAACATTTTTATTAGCATTTTAGTCTGTGGTAGTTATTTAGTATGGCAACATTGTCTTGGATTTGGTTCTGGTTCTTCTGTGTAATCGCAATGTAACGTGTGTAATAAGGTGCAATAAAACACGTGTATAAATTCAGTAAAACATTCGTGGTTTCCTTTATACTCAGCCCTATGGAAATATATATTATATACACTTTACAGAACCCTAGCTAGTTCGCTTCTTAACAGTAGGAGGCTTAAACGTCGTTCAGATAATTTCCTTCTTCCTTATTCATAGCTTCTCCAGTGCTCTTAACGTTGTAGTAGAGATAAGCAAACAAATATTACGAATTCCGGATGACATTCTCGATTCCTTCACGAGTGCTTTCATTTTGTTATTGAATAAAATTAATGGTAAAAAACCTGTTAAAAACAAGCTTTTATTTAATTGCCTCTAGTTTTCGTAATCTCCTCAGCGAGCCCTTTCATTTGATACCCATACTGTGGTAGTGCAGAAAAAATAACTATTCCCCCATCTTGGATGATCCGCCATATTGGAATTTGAATGACGTCACATAGCTAAGCATGCATTGCCATCCAAAGTAAGCGTGTATACCAAATTTCAGCTCAATCGGTCAGATAACTGACTTAAAATTCAGTTGCAAGATTCCACCCGGACATACATTGCAAGTTAATATAAAGCTTGTAAATAAAGCTTGTAATAAAAACAAAATGATAAGATTACAGTATCATCATTCGCAGTACAATAAAACTCTCGACGTTTGTTTGCAATACATTTTTACAAGTCCACTTGATTCCGAGCAAGTTCGTGCATCTCGTTCCTTCATATCAAGTCAGAGGGAGACGGAGGCCGTTTAAACAAACACACTCATCGGTGAAAGCAAAGCATACGACCTCACACTTTCACTAAAAGATAACCTTGGATTATGAAACACGTAATGTGTTGCCATGTTGCTTATTCAATTCGTGTTTCGTAATAAAAAAGAAATCAATTTTCGGGGTATAAGGTATCCCACACAAAACTTATCGATGTAGACATTCTGTCAAATCGTGTTCGATATTTGTGTATGGGTTCCGAGAAGCTCGTGTTTCCAATAAAAGTAGAATTTAGTTCAGACGCAAATTATTTTAAAGCCGGCAAGTTCTTTTGAAGGTATTTTTTGCGTTGCTTGATTGACAAGATGGAAAGGCCAAAATGTAATAAAATAAAAATATAGGTAAAATATAGGTAATAAAAATACTTAGAATTTGTGTTTTCATAAATATAGATTTGTATTATAGTCTCTATTCCGAAATGTAGGTGGAGCGGGACACGAAAAGCCAGCGTTATTTTCAGGGGACATTAAATTTTCAATGGCGTGTTTTATTTGAAAACCGATGTTTTGGAATTCCCTCTTGTCGTTTATGTGAAATCTTCGTCCAGTTTTAACCTATTCATGAAGTTGAGTACGTACTAAAATTACCTTTTCAAGGGTTTAATACGTTCCAAAATACTCCTAATGAAGAGAATTTGATTGAATTAGTGAAACTAACTTATGAACTAATTAATTTTAATTAATCATCTGCTTCATCACATAAGGAACTTCATTTTCACATTCATTCCCATCAAGTAATTTGGACTCCCTTGCTAGATTTTTTTTTTGTTTATGTTTAATAGTTTGATCATCTTACTTTAAGTGATATGTTGGTTATCAAGTTTCGCATCGTAGTGTGAAACTATTATTGGATCCTTTCATTAATTGAAGTAGATTTCTAGAGAGCATTTCGAACCGAATCGAAATTTCAGATTAAATTGCGGCCGTTATGTCATAAACATCAATTCTAAGTACTCTCCGATGTCAATTAACTTAGTTTCAACTGGTCGCCATTAAATATACAAAATTATGAAGTCAGATCAAGGTGAGCGGCTCACGGTGAACTAGTACTTGAAATTCCTGACATGGATGAGGTGCATCGAGAAACCGGCCTTCGGATGCAGGAAAATCAATAATTGTCATATTATTGATGACACGAAGGTCGTAACATCTCCAGCATAAATCATATTTCCTTATTTACTAAGTTCGAGAGCTTACTAAGTTCGTAAATGTTTGATAGCTCACAATATCCGGTGGACGGTGGCTAAGGAATCCGGTTAATTTCATGCGATCGATTATTTTATTCATAAAATAATAATTATTATAGGTTTCGAATCCCTGATGTAATTTTAACATTTATAGTTCGATTACATTTATTTAAGAAGTTGAAATCAAATTTGTTATTTAATTTTAAATCTGAATCGGATAATTTTAATTCATGTCATGATCATGTCAGAAAAACAGACTCTAGTGGAGAGATTGTTAAAGGAAGAATGAACAAAGAAATCCTTAGTCACTCTCTTTAGAATTATAACTATGATACCTTAGCATAGCAAGAGTAAGTCCCAGATACTTAGTGACTCCGTAACGCTTTTAGAAACATCAAATATTCGAACCAGCTTAATACTATAGTTCATTAGCACACTAACAAAAGGTAATTTCAGAAAGATGCCACAAGGCTCGAGAGACTTAAGATCTCCCCAGCGTGGAAACCTTAATCAAAATAAGGCTTGACAGAGGGATAAACTCTGGGAGACTTGTAACTTTCTAGGAATTACCGCTGACCTTAATCTTAGAACTAAAAATACATGAGGAAATACTTTATCAGGTTGTGTGGGTGTTGAGCGATAAGCCCCGGGCAGATTGGCGCGTCGAAACGCTAGATATATTTGCCAATGATATAACGCACTCTGTGTCAGTATACATTACGATCGAATTTCTTTACTATAAGCCACACGACCAGTCGGTGAAGTTCAATTAAATAATGAGCTATATCTATGTGCTAATACAGTTCATTTAGGTATTGGCAATTGGATCCCCGGAAAAAGACTAGGAGGAAGAAAAGGGAATATATTTAATGTACTATTAAAATTTTATTATTTAAAGTATGTAGTATAATATGGTAATGTAATAATTGAACGGCAAAAAGTAAATTATATTATGTGTGGGCTCAATCATTCCGTGGTATGACAGTTTTTAATTATATTTTTTATTGTACATCTATGTGATTGATGTCACTTTGTCTACCACACGTAAAACAAACACAATTATCATTTTTAAGTTACGATAAACCAGAAAAAATATTTGAACAGTTTCTTGTGAAAGGTTTCTGACCGCTGTTTCCGAGCAGCGAACTATTCGAATTTAAGTTTAAATTACACAACTTTGTCGCCGTAGCAAACGTGCCTCTTGATTTAAATGTAAACAGTTGGTATTCCCGTGGGAACTAATTGCGGGTTCTATGTTTTAGTGATCTAATGTTGGTACACTGCGAGTTTTTGAACTCTAATTACCTATTGTGCCTTCTTAATATTAAATTATAACCTAACTAATTATGTATTTATGGCAATACCCAGAATTGTCAATCCAGACATCTCAGAAACCATTCAATGACTTGATTAGGTATCCTTGATGAAGTGAGTTCTTGCAGACATGACAATTTACACCACTTCACCTGCCCGCAGCTGAAACGCTTAGAAGTGTGGTGCTCCGTGCTCCGTTGTACCTACTTCATTTCAGTGGCAATTCATCCTATACAATAATTGTCTTCCGCACTAAAATCTTGGGAAGTGGATAGTGTTGATCCTACTCCTCCTAGCCTCCTACCCTTTTTTTCAAGATAATTTAGTTTTTCCATTAATTTCGACGAGGGTCAAACTTTGGCATCTGCCGTAAAGCCTGGCCTACGGGAGTAACAGTGGTGGGAATATGTGACGTAATTAGTCCCACAAAAAAGCTTGATGGTAAATTAACTGGTTTGTTACAGCATCGTCGTACGTCGGAGGCAGCGGTCCCAGCTTCCTCCCCTCCATCATGAAAGTGGATAGGAACTGGCTGGTGATGTCAACCCAAAAGATTGGTGATTACGTCGCCAAGGCGAGTACGGAGAACTCTGGGAACGAGCAGGTCACATACGGGCTGGAGACCTCGGGTCCGCCGGCACCCTTCACCATCGATCCGCAGACCGGTGTAGTTACTGTTAATGACACACTTGCTGATAAGGTACATAATATTCATAATATAATCATTGTAGTAAAGTTCATTTTTATTAGGGTTGTACAAAGGTACCAAATCTACAGTAAGTAGAATATGCTACTAAGTAAAGACTTAAAAGTATTGCATGATCAAGTGTCATATCATTAAACATTTTTTTTCAACAACGAGATAGCCCGCAATCGTTCTTAATTTATAAGGCTAAATATAATTTCCATTTTACATAGAACACCATGATAGGTTTTATTGAAATACCTGTCTGTATGGGCATTAAAATGTTCCAATTTAATATTTAAGTATCCACGCCACTCTTATTGAAATATTCAAAGACACAAACATAAGTAGAAAGTAAAATGCATTACAACTTTACAAGAAAATGGAATTCTTGAAATCATATTGAAACCTTTACAGTGGTATGTAGACGTAGCTGATAGAAAACAGACATTCATCGAATTTAATTGAAAATAACGACGACGTAGCTACGCGAATATGCACTATTCTCTTTTGTAACTTTTTATTACAGTGTCACATGTCGCTGTGAAATATTTCAAAGTTTCAAAGCGAGCTGAGACTTTTTGGAATAATCCTTTGTTATGATCACGTATCAAGATTTATTTATTTCTATGATGTTTTTAGCAGTGATAGCCCAGTGGTCGAACGCACGCCTTGCAATCGAAGTGTGCAGGTTCAAACCCCGGCTCGCACCTTTGGGATTTATGTGCGAATCGCATTTTCATCCGAGATTATCACTTGCTCTGAATCGGTGAAGGAAAACATCGTGAGGAAACCTGCACGTCTGAGGGTACTTGTCTAGTTTTTGATAGATGTGTGAATTCTGCCAACCCGCACTGGGCCAGCGTGGTGGATGGCCCGAATCCCCTTCGCATTGAGGGGAGGCCCCTGCCCAGCAGTGGGACGTTAAAAGGGCTGTAGTATGATGTTTTTATGTCGAGATTTTTTTTCTCACACATGGTTATTCTTAAAAATGTACCTAGCTTACAAATAACGAATCAAACCCTTTGCCAAGGTTACTTAATGTTTTTTTAAATGTCAACAATTTTACCTTCTCGTAACACGGTAGCTGCTTCACTAGGTTTTAAAAGCCTTAGGAGTACCTTTCTGCATATGCAGGTGCAGAAATAGTGCTATTTGACTTGGTACGCACCATCAAAAATACTTCCACTGGGCTTCCAATCATACTGGTTGCGCAGTTTGAAATTATATGAAAACTGGCCTAGCAGCCAACGTGTTGAATTAAATAGCTTGGGACTTACACATAGGTATTGCTCTTCTTTTAAATCAAAATAACTTTCCTGTTTCAAGTCAGCATCATGTTCCAAACAAATAAATTTGACGCCTGACGGTACTTGAGTTAAATTTCATTAAACCCCGCCGTACACGTGACGAATTTCAGATAATTAAAAAGAAAAAAATAGCATGGAAACCAATCCACAGATTGACTGCCACTGATTGGTTGCCAAATATTGAATAAATCAATACTTTTGGGACGTGGGAATTAGAGCACTGAAAAATAAAATAGGCGCTTGGATTTTGTGAAAAAAAAATAAGTTCCTGGCGCTTCAAAGGTTACGCAAATTATCAAAGAAATTTGGAGCACCATCGGACTTCATTAAGTTTTAAACTAATGTACGCGGGATATAGATTGAATTGTATTGAATGAGAAAATATATATTTCTGAGTATCTCAAGATACTATAATAAGAAAAATGATGTGACATTTTATAATATTTTATTTTTGTACAATGCGCAATTGTAGGTGAATACATGAATTTAATGAAATCGAAATATATATTTACCTTAGTTTTTAAATAGAAGATAATCATACGATTAACGGTCCTATTGTCAGTCATTAAGGTCTTATTTTCTACACTACCATGTCTGCAATAAAGAAAACACAGTCGACTGCAGATTGCAGCAAAGTTAGCCGACAATTTGTTCTTCTGGTTCTTTTCATAAATGTAATCCTAAACCTTATTCTTTCCAGGAGAACCGTTCCTATTCATTATGGGTAACGGCAAACGGTGGCTCAATACCGCAAAGGATTGAAATATACGCGACAATTGCTGACAAAACAGGGCACAGACCAAATCTCTCTCCACTCCCACCGCACCAGCTGCCCGGCTACGAAGACTTACCTCCTCTACCGATACCCTCGCGAACCACACCGAGCATCACCAAACTTATCCAAGAACACTTCTTCACAACTGTACCTGAACCTACAACGACCGTCACTACTTCAAGCCCACCGGTCACTTCAGAAGCCGTTTCAGAAGGAAACAATACCCAGAACAATGATAAAAACAAAACTTCTGGTCCTAGAGAAGAAAATTTAACAAATAGTGACGTATCTCTTACTGTAGTACCATTGGTAGCGATAGGTGGTCTCGTGGTCATAGTGGCAGCTGTGATAATGTTTGTGTGCAAGAAGAATAATACACTTAAGAAAGATAGCAAAAAAGATGACATGGTAAGTTCAAGCTAATAGGTGTATTTGTTTTCTAATCCAAGAACAACGAATTAACTTTAAACATTACGAATGCTGTAAATATAAAATCATACATCATTACGCCCTTTAAAATGTGAGGAGAGGGAGACAGATTCATGTCATAGTCCACTACGCTGGCCCAGAGTGGTTTGTCAAACTTCACATTTATCCGAATTCATAGAAATCACAATACATTCTCAAATTACACCACAAAGCACTTTCAGATCACAGTGCAGACGATTATTCTAACGTTTCAGAATCTAATTCCAAACTCATCTGAATACGTTTATTTAAAATTAGGATCAGTTAATTTTTCTATAACTAAATAACATTCCGAAACTTGTATTACTGGTTAGGAATAAACTAAATTGTTTTTTTTTCATTTGAATGCGTAATTAAATAACATTGTTTTAATAGATTTTTTTTCGCTAATTTTGGAAAATACATTTAATTAAACCCGAATCTTGGTTGATAAAGGCAATCCTATTTCAGTAATCCCTTTTCTAGACAAAAACCTCACATGGTCCTCCAAATTTATTGAAATAGGAATCCATCTCTAAACCATTGCTCTCTAATAAATATCCCTTGATCTCATTGTCATGTTCATTTGTCTCATTCATTCTATGTCCATTAATCATTTTCATCGTATATCGATACCATTCAAATAACCCCTATTGTCCACAGAGCAAAGATTCGGGTGGTATCGTCCTACAAGACCCACCTCTCAACGCTTGGGACCGCCCGAGAGCATACTCCAACAGATACGAGTCCTGGGACAACAATCACTTGCAGGTCTTTGACGTTTCCTCCATTGTTCTTTGATACCCTGTTACTCGCATTATTTGAATTCCGTGTCCTATGTTATTATGGACTATCTGTTCCCCACTATGCGGCCTTTTTAATTTAAATAACACACGATTCAACGCTCTGTGATAGTGTAGCCTTTTAACAGTAAAAATATGTTCAAAATCGGATCTGTTATTCCAGAGATCACATTTACAAACATACAAAAATTTAAAACATTCTGAACCATTGCTAAAATTCCATTTCCGGAATTTTTCGCTGACGGGAATCGAACCGAACTGGGTGGTAGCACCCAGTGCAGCCAAGCAGCCTACGCTCGAACTACTAAACTAAGCCTTCGTCAAGTCATTAATTATTACACTCTACCACCTCTTTAATAATACAACACCTATCCTTTATTAATTAAATATGTATAATATACACAACATAAAAGGTATATGATACATTTGACATATTTTGGGAAATACAATACTAAATGTATCAAGTTAGAATGTACCAGACTTGAAATTAATAGTTATGGGAAAACCCTTTAAGATCACAAATATGTTGAATTCGAATATTATAGTCAAATATGAATAACGAACGTCACATAAAATTATACAGTTTTACTTATTCTGTACATCAAAATAAAATTAGGACGATTTCTCTGTCAGCCCTATCCTCAGTAAAAGGTAAACTCGCATGAATGTTTCGATGTAAAAGTAGAGATGCAAATCCATAGATTAGATAGAACATAGTAGTTATAGAAATCTGAATCCTTTCACAACACTACCTACAGTAGACTTTTTCAGTACATAAGTGTTCTAAGTGCCATTATGAATAGATCATTACTTTTAATACATTTTGGAGTAAAAGTTAAATTACAATCTGGTGCGAGCGAATTCAATTGACTTTTCCTTTGACAAAGAACTCTGTGGCAACATACATAGTACATAGCTAATGGCACGCAACAGCGTGACCAAATTAGCTCGCTTCATCGATGACATTTCGTTGCAAAATGTGCTTCTTACTTCAGTTAATACAGTTCGTTTTGGTATGATAAAAAATTGGACCGGCCTATTTGTGCAGGGTGTATCTAGTAAAGTGTACTCTTATTGATATCCCAATAACCGTAGTTCTCACATATCTATTACTAGCGGCCCGTCCCTGCTTCGCACCGGTTTCTAATATAGCCTATGTTACTCAGTGATAATGAAGCTATCTAACGGCATAATATTTTTTGAAATCAGACCAGTAGTTAATTCGTTACATACAAAAATACAAATCTTTCCTCTTTTTAATATTAGTATAGATCACAGATTAGTATTTACAAAGTTTACAAAGCAGTTCATCATACAAGATAAGTTAATATTATTGTTCGATGTTAATAAAGTTATATATTCCAATTAATTACTACATTAACAAATACGAAGAAAATTTAATAATAATCACGCACATTGAAACTTAGTAATTTATACTCCTAAAAGGTCCCCGCAAGCAGAACGTTTTAACTTATGGTAAACATATTTCTTGCAATTCTCTGATGAATTAGGATAATTCCAAATAGAATATCTTGAAGAGAATACATAATAAATTATATTATATTTATTTAATTGTTTATGCATAAAATAAAAGCTTATTTTTTGTATGGTAGCCGTCTGAAGAAACATCGATTTCGAAGGAGGAGCAGCCGCCGGACAAGTGGGAGTTCCCGCGACACAAACTGAGGATATTCAACATTGTCGGGGAAGGTGCCTTTGGACAAGTGTGGAGAGCGCAGGCAATAGATATTGCTGGTAGGTATCAAACACAAACAGTACTGATAACAACAGTCAACGTCAAAGTCAAAATTAAAGTCAAAGCCAAAGTCAAAATGGAAGTCTTTTCCAGTAAAGGGAAGACCTTTGTGCCAGGTCTAGCGGGGTCCGCTACGCCGCCCCCCAACGGATATTGTTGGGGTTAGAACTTCAGATCATCGAGAACTCTTCTTGCGCGATTTGGGATTTTCATAGAACGTTGTATGACGTTGTGTGACTCGATTTTAGTATACGGCGAATTGCTTTGTGTCGGTAGTCGCGCGATCTATTACCGAGTGGTGGAAGTTTTGCTTTTGTGGCGAGATCGCGACAAATCTAAAAAAATATAACGTACTATTCACGGGGGCGAAATAATTCATTAGAAATTATTGAAAATGTACTTTGTATACCCAATAAATAAATAAAAATTATACATTTCGTTTGAAAATGTGATTGTTTTACGAGTTAACGTAGTTCGTTACTCTATTGAAAAATTCTGAAAAGTTGGGATGAATTCATTCTCAGTGGTAAACTTTTTATAGTTGTGAATTAATCTCAGGCATTAACGAATACATCTATACCTATATTATATAAAAGAAAGATTTGTATTTTCGTATGTAACGAATAAACATAAAACTACTCGATCGATTCCAAAAAATATTTCGCCGTTAGAAAGGTACATTATCACTAAGTAACATAGGCTATATTAATTTATCCCAAATTGTTAAAAAAATGTCCATCCGTGCGAAACCGGGACGGGCCGCTAGTTTATGTTAATTATAAAGTGTAAACACCATTCGGGAGTTAATTAACCAATATCGTATTCAATTAAAATATATAATTACTTAATTAACTGAAAGATGTAACGCTAATTAATATAATACCTTAGCATAAAATTGTTTTGAAAGGAAAACCGTTTAGCCTAAATAAATACTATAAAGCGTATTTACCATAAAAGGGTAAGCAGACGTGAAATTTATTGAACTATATTCTGCAAAGTACGATTAATGGTATGAAGGATTTAATGGTCGTTATTTAATGCTATGAAGGCGCTATGCATATTTAAATATTAAATAATATCGCAGGTAAAAAAGGCGAACAGACGGTGGCTGTGAAAACGTTGAAAGAAAACGCATCGGAGAAAGAGAAGATAGATCTGCTGCAGGAGTTGCTGGTTATGAAGAACTTAGGAACACATCCAAATGTTGTGCAGCTGATAGGATGTTGCAGTGAAAAGGTAACCTTATGGCAGTGTATTAACTACCGTTCTTAAAAATCCAACTTAGATATTGATCCTCGTTTATTTGAATTCCCCTTTCCTAGCATATGTTATGGCTGAATCAGCAATTCCTCACACACCCGTTTCTAAAATATTTAATACTATGGAACGTTCCATTCTTAGACCACCTATTTACTGGAATATCCACTTCCTAGAATGTGCTGTTACTGGAACGACATTTCCTCAAAAGTAGTAGTCTACAATAAAATTGGATGTTTTTGTTCAGGAACCCACGCTAGTCATCATGGAGTTCGTGAGCCTGGGCAAGCTGCAGCAGTTCCTGCGAGACTCAAGGGCGGAGCGCCACTACGGAAACACGCATGGTGGCAGCCAGTTCCTCACCTCCCAGGACCTCACCAAGTTCGCCTTCCAAGTAGCTAGGGGCATGGAGTTCCTCAGTTCTCAAGGAGTAAGTAAACTATTTATTTCTTTTATTAAGAATATCAACAGCGTGATTATGTATTATTACCTTTTTTTTAATCTCTGAGGTTTGGTCAAAAGCACGTGACTACATATATGTATCATAATATAATAATACAATTTGTCTGGCAATCTTTCAAACAATAAATAACTAATCTAACAAGAAAAAAAGCCATGTAAAAAAAAAAAAATGTCTCACAGAAAACGATCTTGTTATAATATTTGTTTTTTTTTTCCTTTATAGAGTATAAAGATAGGATTCTTCGTAAAGCATATGTATTTACCCACTATTAACAATAAAATTGCCTGAAAACCCTTTTCTTATAACAAATGCACTGAATAGAATAAGATGGATCTACCAAAAAAAGATTAGGACGCTGGTCCAATTAAACTTTCAATCAGAGTTTTTTTACCAATTTTTTTCGTCAGTTATTCAAAACGAAATAATTCCCGTAATACTCTCCCTTTGTAGAGTATTATCTACCTCGAGCGATGAACGCTGAGTAAGATATTACTAATGCTAAACATCTAATTCATTAACCAACGTCTTCAAGCGTGAAATCTAAACTCATTTCTTTCTTATTTCATCCCAAGTTATGTCACTTTTGGAACAACATTCAAAATTCAAATTGAACTTTGAAATCATGACGCCCTGAACAGACTGGGGCGAGCGAATTGACTTAATTTGTTTTTTAATTTCTGCAGTGCGTGTGATGCGTCAAAATACGCTCCCGTTATCGATGACATTTCGTTGAAAAATGTGCTTCTTCTATGAGAATACAGTCTGGGATTCATCCGCTATCTCTGGCAATGTCATCCTCAAGATTTATTTATAATGTGTATTTATTGAATTTGGCCTTGCTATTTATTACTTGACACTGGCTGAAATACCCGCTAAGCGCAGGTGGAGCCATGCCTCATCTTATTCCATTAAATATCAATATTTCATTCATTTCGTAAAAAAAGAAAAGAAGAAGAATACAGTCTGTTTTGATATTGACAAAATGATGGTCGCGAGCGTCCTGACGCGACTGTGGACGCTTTATGTCAGAAAATGAGATTAGCAGTACGGGTAAATAATTAAACAACAAACTTTAACTTGTAACTTTACACGAAGGAAACCTGGCAAGTCTGCTGTACTTCTTCAGTTCGTATTGAAATATGTACAGAAGTTATTAGTTCTGAACTCATTATTTGTATTTCCATAATGTTGATTAAAAGTAATCTGCCTATGAATTGTACAAAACATGCCAAAAAGGTAAAACTGGTATATTACTTTATGTTTGATTCATATTTAGTCTATTTCTTGAAAACCTCCCTTTAAAATCGATACGTATTAATTTCAATTTACCTACACTATTATTGCATATATGTAATATAAAATTTAAAAAAAATATAACACCCAAAGTCAAAAAGATTTTAAATTTATTTACAGAGCAATAACCAAATTGTGGGTCCTTTGTAGATGGATTTGAATAGGCGTCTATAAAATCGAGGATTATTATAGTCAGTAGATATAACTTAACTTTATGAAACAAGTAACAACCGAACAGTGTCTCTGTCTCCTCAGAACAGCAATAAAAGGAAAAAATATCAGTGTAATGTTCTTCAATGGCGATTTCAGTGGATGTATTAAAAATAATATCACTAAGGGATATAAAACTGGGGTAAAGTGTCGCGAGAGATGAGAAAAAAAGGCTATAAAAGACCTTTGTGAGGAATATTACACTTAAACTGAAGATAAATCAACGGTAAGGTCGGCGAAAACGTGTTCATCCTATACATTCTGTAGAATTTTCGGATTCTTTGAGCTCTGCAAGAGCAGATTGGGATCAGTGGCTTTACTACTACTAATCATCATCTCTATTTCGATATATCTCGAAACAAAACGAAAAAATTGGACCAATTTGACGTTTTGTATCGACGTCAACTCTAATTCGACATAATTATTTCGAATTCGAGTTGTCGATTTTGGGAGAATTGGGAACCTGTAGATTAATAAAAGATAATATTAAAACAATACTGCTTCAAAGATAGCGGTGACGACGTATCCTTCAGTAATTTAAATTATTTATTTAAAACGCGAGACAAAACAATTGCTATGATACCAATTCATAGAAAGTTACCCATTTACAGTGGCTTTGTAGAACTTATTGCACTCGCTGAAAAATTGCAGATGTTATGATAAATTTTTATTTTTATTTCTATAAAATTGGGATTTTTTTTATATCTCATTATATGTACTCAAAGAAGGGCTATTAATGTAATCATTCGCATTTTATCTGTTAGGTACGTTTCCTTCGTCTTTGAAGGAAGAACGAAATAATTTATCTTTAAGACGGTTTTTCTCGTTCTGTTTGAAATTGATTTATTAAGTCGAAGAATGGATAGAAATAATCAAAAATATTATTAAGATAATGTATATTTACATATTTTATTATTATGTGATATGATTTCACATGATATTGAAATTAACTTTACTGTCTAAACGGCTTTTTGTACATTTTAAATGTAAATTGAAGCCGTTGTTAAGCCCCAACGCGATTGTTATGTCAATTTCTTTACAAAATGAGGTGTAGACCATTGACTCGAAAAGAAGAAGAAGCATAAAATGTTTAGGATTCAGTTTTAAAGGTGACGCAAATAATAATAAATGTATTAACAAAACAAGTTTTAAATTGAGCAGAGCAGAGCAAAAGAGAGGCAGATATACAAACGCATATTGCAATACAAGTGCCAATTATGCTTCACAGATCATTCATAGGGACTTGGCGGCACGGAACGTGCTCATAACCGAGGACCGGGTGTGTAAAGTAGCTGACTTCGGCTTCGCGAGAGACGTCGCCGATACACACGTCTACGAGAGGAAGAGTGACGGACGACTTCCAATCAGGTAACATAGGACTATGGACTTAAGACTTGAAGAATGCTTGGAGACAAAACTCATAGACTTTTTGGGCCTACAAAATAATTTCTGAAATTTAAAGATGACTAAGACTGGTTTTTTGAGCGTAGGCAGCTCGTCTTGGCTCCGTTCGATTCCCGTCGGTGGCGAATTTCGGAACTTGCCTTGCTTGTTACTGGGATTGATCCTAGTCCATTGTATGGTACCCATAGCACAAGCTTTGAATAGGGAATGGAGCGGGCGACCATTCGGTGCAGTGAGTCTACTGGTCTTGGTTTAAATTTCTAGGCCAGGAGGTAGGTAAAAAAAAGACGTTTTTTTTTAATTTTTACATATTTTTATTATTTTTCAGATGGATGGCGCCAGAATCACTGTACGATAATATTTATAGCGTTAAGTCTGATATTTGGAGCTTCGGCATCCTCCTCTGGGAGATAGTGACCCTCGGCTCCACACCGTATCCGGGACTATCCGCCAATGACGTCATGAAGAAGGTGAGCTTTTTTAAAATCATTTTAAGATAAATAATTCGGGTAATAGGGCGTTTCACCGGTCGCACCAAGTTCCGAAACGCCCACGTCTAAAAAAATACTGGTCGTTTCGGAGAGTGTTCCGAAAAAGGGTCCTTGGGCGGTTCAGAACGTGGTTCGAACGGCTTGTGGGGCGAAACGCCCCAGTACCCAATAATTCAATAACAAAGAATGAAGGACTACCTAACGTATGTTATACTTTTTTCACCTTCATTACCCATATTATGTATTTTTATTTAATGCTACTTGACACTGGCAAAATACCCGCTAATGCGATGCAGACATTTCTGATCTTGTTCCATTATATTATTTTATAATGTGATTCATTTTAAAAAAAATAAGAAGTGAAGAAATCATGTTTTATAGGTATTTACACACAAGTAAAGCAAACAGTTATAAAAGAGAAATAAGGTATACACAATATAAATAGACACTCAATTCAAAATAAAATAATATTAAGTTGTTATGCGTACTGTTATTGTCCCTTTTGAAATAGAGTAGAATACTACATTATCTATTGTTTTGTATGGTAATAGAAAGTTTCCACAATCATTTCGCCGTTTTATTACAATACTTTTTCCCCTGGTCTCTCGTCTACGCTTTAATACGGGGTTTGAACTAGACCCGTATCGATGCGTAGACTCAGCGGCTAAAGTATTTTTATTTTCAACCGTATCTCTTTTGATAATTGGACAAATGATGGAAGTAAATGGACCGCATTGGAGCGCTACCATGAGTTATATGATCTCGACATGCGTTGCCGATACGAATCAATACAATTTATTGTGGTAATATTGAATTTAGATATTCATAAACAACTGGATACATTTAGATGCTTACATAAGTATTAATTAACAATCAATAGAGCAACAAACACCAGAATACGTTATTGGATCTTATGATAAACAATCTCTTTTTAAGCCGATTCCTATAAACAAGAAATTCTCATTTTCCCCAACAATCGATAAGATTTTTAATAAGATGCAAGCCACAACTGTACCAATAAAAAAAGTTTCCGTAAATTATGGCTCGTTATGTCCTGCGCACTCTGGGGCATCAAATCTTATGTTTGCCAATACCAAAAAGAAATGTATTGACTCGAGAAAGAACTCATTCTACAACGAAATAACACTCACGGTGCGAGTGAATTTAACACGTAGAACGTTGGTTTTTACTACAGAAATTGAATCTTTATGCATATTGACATATAGTTCGTTTTGGTACTGGCAAACACATTGCCACGCGAGTTTTGACGCTCCAGTGAACGCAGGGCTTCACTCGTTTCTTGACAAATCATTGCTCTTACCGATTACGATTTGTTTGTATTATTACAGCACATCATTATCCCTTTAAATAGAGCAGGTTATCATTTACTTTACAGGTCAATGATGGTTACCGCTTAGAAAAACCGGAGCATTGTCATCGGGAACTCTACAATATAATGTACTACTGTTGGGAGGCGGAACCCGCGACACGACCTGACTTCACCGACATCGTGCTGAGACTAGAACCCCTGATCAATAAGGACATGGACTACATACAACTGGAGAGGTTCCCTGACCACTCGTATTACAACTTGCAGCATTTGGATGGTGAAAAACTTTAGTGACGAGTTTACATGGCGTGGACATGCGAGCGAGAGGGAATTCATTGGATTTTTCCTGAAAATATGTTCTATGCTAATATACATAAAGGTTGCATTGGTTAAAACCATACGTATAAATTTGCTCCCGTCATACATTTTGCTACAAAATGTACTTCTTTATAAGGGATAATGCAATTGGTATTACCAACCAAAAAATTGGTCGCACCCGTAAAGACATGACTGTTTGCGTAGGTTTTTAAGCTGCTTGTATCTTGAGACAAAACAATATAGTGTTTGTACCTCTTTACAAAAAGGTCTGGTAGAGCTACAGCTCTCTCAGACAATTTAAGCTACAGCTTATAAACAAAAACGTAGAGCTAACTTGAAAAGTTTTGAAACGTCTTCTATGATCGCTTATAAAGTTATCATAAGGATAAATAAAACTGAGATTAAAATAATTTAATATTTTTGCAATAATAATTATTAGGCATTTTATTGGACTTATTTTATTCTAGACTAGTCTTAGATAGTAGATATATTATCAGTAATATTCCTTAAAATTCGATTCAATGTACATATAACACTAATTCTAAGAATATTATTGTAATTGTATAGGTATTATATAAGAAGATGCAGTAAGCTTTCGAATAAATGTTTTGTTGTAAACATATATTTCATTTACACAATCTAAATAAAATAAATAATGCATTTTACATAGTCAGAGTGCAAAATTATTTGCGAAAACGATGAAGAAAATCATCACCATTCCTAAAAGGTACTTAATAGTCATCTTCTTCTTTGCGGGTCAAAGGCCTCATTTTGTAGAAATTTTGCGACAACAATCACGTTAGGAGTGGCACAGGGGACAGGGGACAGGGCACAGGGGACAAGACAGCAAGTGTTGCATCGACTGTACGGGATCACCACAGTCGCACTGCGTTAGGGTGGGATCCCTGAAGCCCCACTTGCACATGTTCAGTCTGCAGCGATCTACTCCAGTGCGAAGCTGGTTTAGAGTTTCCCACATTGACCACGGTAGGTCATGCCGTGGCGGAAGCTCTTCTAAAGCTTTAAAGGCGACTCAAGGCCAAAGGCGCAGTCCTTTAAAAAAAAAACTGATCACAAGAAATTCTAGAGCTCCGTACCTAAAAAGGAACCCTTATAGGATTACTTTGTTGACCATCTGTTTTTGCTTATAATAATGTGAAATTATCTTTTGGACGTACGGAGTATTAATAGCAACTTCTATGATTAAAACAAATATACTACTGATGTGGCCTATCGTTAAGGCTAGAAATCCAGCTTGCAAATCATTCAATTTCAATGGAGCGCAGGTGGTATTTGCGGCTAACGCAGCCGCTCTCCACTTTTCAATGAAATTCTCTAGAGAGCTCTTCATGTACGAATCTATACCAGCTTCAGTAAATATTGTTAAAATCCTCGAAATATTTTTCATTAATGGAAATCCTTTCAAAGCTACCATCTCTATAGATGCGGACAATATCGTTGAGTCAAAAACGTGATAGCGAGGTTCAGAATCCTCGTGGACTTCAGACATTTTTGATATTAGATGGGCTAGTTCAAGATGACTACAGAGTAGCGACAAATTTCTGTACACGGCCACCTTCGTCATAGCCGTTGTCATGTCACTATCTCTAACATCACTCCATTTTTCACTTAGTTCTTGATCAATAGGACTTGAATTGTTTACAAAGATATCTTTTAATACTTCAGAGCCCCCAGGAATTAACTCACTTGCTGCCAATTCATCAAGCGTATTAATCTGATGCCAGTAAGTTGAACTCCTTAATACATTAATAAGGTTTGCCTGATATATCGTTAATACCAGCATTGAGTACAATCTCAGAGATATAACAAGCAAACATAAGCTATTTCGTTTTGGCTGCGTGTAAGTCACGAAGCCCAGCATTAGTATCCATGTGTTAAGGAAGCAATGATCGAATTTTCTATTGAAAGGCGCGTCGTCACTGAGCTCACCAATCGTTCTCCATATTATAACAGCTATAATAAAAACGGCAATTTGAGTATACCAAATGTTTCCTTCAAACATAGTCACGAAACGGCTCCATCGAGGCATCTTCTCAGCTTTCGGTACTACCCAACTGTAAGCATCTTCCAAATATGTTTGACTGGTTTCAAAATCTTCATGGACATCGAAATCTGGAAATATTCCACCAACAAGTATTTGAACGTCCTTATTTGCCAAGTGCTTTAGAGCCCCGTTCCATTTTCCAGGACTTTCCCTTTCACCTCTTGCTTCATCGGTGTACGAAAAGCGAGTGGTAGCATTAAATCTTTTAAACAAATCATTAATGATTCTTTTTTCAATATTGGTGTTGTTGTCATTTTCACTAATAAATATTGGTCTATTTAAGCCGAGAATATGCACCGAACATCCTTCCATGTTCATTGGGATTCTGTTAACGAATACTTTCCGCTTATATTTGTGTATACCACGTTCACACAAAGTACCCACAGTTACTCTTCCTTGAGCAGTTTCATTATAATGTCCACAGTATTTGGGAGGATCATAGGGTTGCCAAGTATATAATACTACGTTGCGAGAGTTAGCTGACTGAGGCGCAATAACAACAACATTTATAGCATTAAATCGAAACAAACAGCTCAATATTTCCTCAACACATTTGATAGCGTTTGCTCTATATAGCAATATAATAAATTTTGCGTGGGGATTCCAACTGCGTGAGTAAATAAATTTTGTAGCTAGTATAGCGAAATCATTGTAACTTTCAATGACTATGAGATAGTATGTACCACTTCTGGTTGCCTTGAATTTTTTAAAGAATAATATTTCTGAGTTGTGTTTACTTTGCTTACATATATCCACTTCGTTATGAGGCACCATAACTCTAACGCCATATTTAATATGTTCGTGAATAGTTTTCAGTAATTCCGTTTTGATGCTGAATACTGGAGCGCTCATATTAAGTGAGCTTGCAAATATAAATGGATTAGGAGATTCTACATTAAATTCACTTTCCATCAAATTATTAACACATTTTGTATAATCACGTACTAGAGACGGACCACGATCATTAAAAATGGCTGAAACTTCAATAACAAACGCAATTATTACTAATATTATTTCAACGTGTTCCATTCGTGCTGCTTTGGAAGAGATTTAAATTTAAATGGAGGAATGATATTTAATAGCGCATACATGTTTTGTTTCTATCGTAAAATTGTTATTACTATATCTGTGTTGATCATTATCTTTCTAATTAGCCGCGCGTACCAGCTACACAATATATCCGTTATTATGTTAGTCCTGTGATTGTAGCATAAGCGCCAAGATTAGACGTATGTTACAGAATAATGTTGATTATATCTCTTTCTCTCGAATGAAATAAGACAGAGAGCGACCGAGCTAATCCGTGTCAGACCACATGCGTGCTAACACCACTGTTAACACTACGATAGGTGAGCATCTAGATACGACCAAGATGACGGTTTGGATTAGTGGTTTGAGCGTAGGTCACTCGCCTCACTGAACTAGGTGGTGCAGATTCGATTCCCGTCAGCGACAAATTTCAGAAATGACCTTCTCGGAAATTAATCTGGTTTCGGTGTAACTGAGATTGCCCCAGTCCATTTTTCGGCAACCATAGTACATGCTTTGTTTGGGATCAAACGATGAGTGTAAGCTGTCTGGACAGTGCTTTATACCAAAACAATAAAATAGTAAATTTTATCCACAAAAAGGAGACGTAACGAAATCATTTTGGAGACATATCATAGCTAGTAAGGAAAAAAGGCATAGGTATACATATGTACACCTATAGGTGTAAAAGGATACAAGTTGCTTTATAGCAACTTGTTCCTTTTTTGAAGTCGGTTAGAATTTAGACTCGCTGCATATTATTACAAAGTAAAATCATTTTGATGTAATCATTTATTTCTAATAATCACGTGCTAGTAGTTATTAAAAACCATTATGGTAAAAGTTTAAATCAGGTTAGACACGCTTCAGTTTTACGGGTAAATAAATGTTAATGATACCCGACGACGTTACGAACACGAAATAAATAATGTAACCAAAGGCAAACTACTAAGGCAATGGTTTAACGTATTTATGAATTATGCCTCATCATATTTCTTGAGAGTAAACTTAATTAGTTAAAAACTTAATTTTAATATGATAAAATGTATCTCCTCCTAGTCATCCGTCGCAAGTTTCTTTGCAGACAACTTTGACGTTCTACGAAACTTATTGCAGTACTGCGCAATGGATATTAAATTGAGAATGTCGTAAGAAAATACCGTATTTTATTTGAACTTAGAATTTCATTTTACTTTACTGTACTACAGGAATACTTCTATGAGCAGTAGAAGAAACGTAAGTATTCTCTAGTTACCTCCTTATTTTTTAACGGATCTTCGCTATTTACATTACTTTTTGTTACAATATAATGAATAACAAAACATACCTAATTGTAAAACAAAACAAGAGAGCTGTCGAAATGTCTTATGATTTTTGAGGATTTAACAACGTGATACTTATTATACAAAGTGTCAAATGTCCTTAAATTGCATGACATATTAAAATACCCGGTAACCGCAGCTGGACCCATTCCTCATCTTACTACTACAGCCCTTTTAACGTCCCACTGCTGGGCACGGGCCTCCCCTCAATGCAAGGGGGATTCGGGCCATAGTCCACCACGCTGGCCCAGTGCAGGTTGGCAGACTTCACACATCTATCGAAAACTAATCAAGTTCCCTCAGACGACGTGCAGGTTTCCTCACGATGTTTTCCTTCACCGTTTCATAGCAAGTGATAATCTCGGATGAAAATGAGATTCGCACATAAATCCCATAGGTGCGAGCCGGGGTTTGAACCTGCACACTTCGTTTGCAAGGCGTGCGTTCGACCACTCGACTACCACTGCTTTTATTTATACTCATCTTACACCATTTAATTTCATAATTTCGTAAGAATAGAAGAAGATTGGAAGGAGAGTTAGGTCTCAAAGGGTTTATGATAGTTTCTGATGTTATACATTTCGATTTGCATCTTGTTGAGGGCTAAGCGTATCCCTAGTTACAGAGTCTATCGAACCCATCATTGGAGTTCAACGAATGAAAAGTACCTATAATAAAACACCTTTTGCGCTCTAAACGTTTCGGTCCCTTGGGGCACCCTGTTTTGTTTTAAGAGATAAGTGAAGCAGTTTGAGTAGGGTCAATAATCGTTGGGTTCTCTTAGTTTGATACTACATTAGAGCTTTGTTTTCGTATCCAAATAACTAAGCACGAGTGATAAATGTATTACTTATCTATAGAAGACAAGAACAATATGTTCTATGGTTCGTATATGATAATGGTAAATTTTGTACTAACCAATGGATCGGTCTAAACTAAATAAAAGATAACAAACGTCGTGGATTTTTATTATTCTTTGACGACTTCGCACTGGGATTTATTTGATCTTTATTTTATTATAAAAAGAACACCCCTGAGGTGTCTTTATGAATGGATTCCACAGCATCTGAGCTGTAGAATGATTTTTATTTATATAAACCGACGGAGGCAAAGTTTTCAGACATTCGTGCCACTAAACAGGTGCCATTGAACAATCAAATGTGTCTAGCTAGTTGCAAAACGTTTACAGTTAATTTCAGCTTTGTTCAAATAGAAAAAACTTTTTGGTGATGTAAGAAAAACTTAATTTAAAAGTTTGTTAATATTTTGTACAGGAGGGTTTATCTACCTCGTACTGTTTCGTTTAACGACTCACATGGAAGGTAGAATTAAAGGAGGGCAATCTCCTATGGGAATAAAATGGAATAAGTGTCCGTCAAAATAAATAATTAGTAGTTCAAAAACCTTCCACAATAGCGCTGGTGTCATATAGACGTCCCCCTGGAATAAGTCGGTAAGTGCCATTATGGACTTTTTGCTGTTATGCCAGATTCGGAATCAGCGATTTAGGATAAATCGCTGATTCCGGTTTATTCCCGGGGGGCGTCAATCAGCGCCATTGTGGAAGGTTTTTGAAGTACTAATTATGCATTTCAACGGACACTTTTACCTAACCTACACTTACACTTATTTACTCTACCCTCCATGATTTAAGGCTGCCTTTAAGGTGATGATAGTGGATAGGTAAAGTTGTTCGACCGTATACTACTCAGCTCATTATACCGAGTGATGGCAGCCTTTTCGGAACATGCCCTGATTTGCATGTAACTAGAATTGCCTTCAGTCTATTCTATGGTACTCACAGTGCAACCGTTGCTTACTCTGGGACTGTAGGATCTGTAGATGTTGTGTGGCGATATTATCAAAATCATTTTTTTTATTCGTGTAGGCCAAAAAGCACTTACGAATAGTCAGATTCTATCACCGGTTAGGAATGCTGCTTCCACTAAGAAGAGCCGGTAAGAAACTCAATGGTTACTCTTTTCAAAATGATAATTGTGAATAATATATTCTCAGGAGCAGCAATGCCATGAGAGCAGACAGCACCTTTGCCACAATACTAGAGAAGAATTATACTCACAGCAATCTAATATTAAATACAAATATAGTCTTTACGCTAAGGAAGCTAGTACAGTAAGGTGCGTCTACTCCCAGTTACAATTAAGGGATTATTCTAAACCACAGATGGTTGTAGAAATAATTGCTTTGGTATGATGCCTTCAACGCAGTATGATAAGTCATTAAGAGGAAAATGGTTGGACCAGTCCTCGCAAGTAGTATTAATATTTCCATAAGGAGTTTATGTTGTCGTGATATTATTTAAACTCAAAGTAGGTACTGAGTGGATGTTCTGAAGGTCATCTACTTGTTGGCTTAGCGGTATTTTTCTGTTACGTCTGTGTCAATTTCGTTGTTTGATTCCGACGTGGTTCGCAAACACGTCTTTTATATATTTCTTGAAAGCTTTTACACTATATAAAATGCTTCTTAAAAAGTGACATTATTTAAAATACCTGTCTGCTGCGTTTAACGTAGAACCTGACATTTGATATATAATTTACATAAAAAATACATTATTAGTCTTAATATTGAGGGGTGAATATTGAGGGCTATTTGACTTAAGCGACGTTTTTCTAACTCTATAGAAGAGTATACTCATTCGACGCAGAAAAAAAGCAGATTCCAAATATGTATATAAGTCAATATCGCTCAAAAGTGTCGCTCAACTCAAATCGTTTTTCACTCCTTGATATATTTTTTAATTAAAGATAAATGAAAATATTTTAATATAAAAAGAAAGCTCATAGTACATACGATGTTTGAGCCTAGCCTGCGGGTACGATTCTCGTCATCGGCAAATTTGTGAAGTAGTAGCAGTGGTAGCAGAGTGGTCGAACTCACGCCTTGCAAATCAAAGTGTGCAGGTTCAAACCCTGACTCGCATCTCTGGGATTTATATGCGAAACTCATTTTCATCCGAGATTATCACTTGCTATGAAACGGTGAAGGAAAACATCGTGAGGAAACCTGCACGTCTGAGGGAACTTGTCTAGTTCTCGATAGATGTGTGAAGTCTGCCAACCCGCACTAGGCCAGCATGGTGGACTATGGCCTGAATCCCCCTCGCATTGAGGGGAGGCCCGTGCCCAGAAGTGGGACGTTAAAAGGGCTGTAGTAGTAGTAGTAGTATTTATAAAATTTGCCTGGTCGAGGTGTAAGCGAAATCGAATCCAGTATGGAAGTAAAAGTGTGGCTTAGTTTGGGTCATACAATGAGTAGGTACTCGTGTTCTTCGGCGATAAAAAAACTACCTATTCGATTATATACGTAAATTAATATAGGTACATCGATTATTTTTAATCTAATTAAATTCCGAAGCATAAAGCATACATTCAATTCCTTCTTAAATTATTTTGAAATAAAACTATTTTACGGATTTTATCGCGTTTATTTACTATTTTATTTTCCAGACGTTTCGGCTGCTTTACAGCAACCATGGTCACGGGGGGACTGAGGTGTTAGACGTCCTGATGTCATAGTTAATAACTGGGTACCCTCATATTTAGTTGTTGTTTGCGGTCCTCAGTCCCCCCGTGACCATGGTTGCTGTAAAGCAACCGAAACGTCGGGAAAATAAAATAGTAAATAAATGCGATAAAATCCGTAAAATAGGTTTATTTCAATGTATAGTATTCGCGTAAATATAAGAAAACAATATATTAAATTATTATTTACAAATTTTGCAAATGATAACATACATTACCTATAATAGGTACATGTTTTTTTCAATTTCCTTAATCATGTTAGCTAGGTTATATTAACTTATTTAGATTTTTTTCTTTTCCAATAAAAGAAAGCAAGGAAATTGGAAGCTTATTATCCAATCCGACAATGTAAATAGATTTTGGTTAAAAATATCAAGGTTCCTTTATATTAGATACGCTTACTGAATAAAGTTGTACAAATATAAAGTATTCAAATTTTATGATTACCTACTGGCTAAAATTAGAAACACGTGGTAAAACGCAGTTATTATTTCTGCTTCATAAATTTGTGTCCATATAAAACTACACGATTATCATAACGTATATATAAGGTAAGTAATGTTACATAACACATTTTCTGGATGCGAAATGTATACGAGTAACACACTGAAGCTATATTTACCTGTGTATTTGTAGTAAGTTTATGTCACATTTTTACCCGACACACCCCTGCAGCAGCTGAGCTACGAGCCTGGTTCGGCCGTAACATAAAACTGAAGGATTTTTGTTTCGAATCTAATATGGATTATAGAGAGAGTGATTATATAATATCATTTGAAATATAAATAGTCCCTTTCATTATAATCGATCGGTATTATTTCCTTTTCATTTCCACATCACCGAAAAATAATCTTAAACAATTGACTTTCCCAGAGTAAACGAATGAACATCCAAATTATAGGGCAAACGCTTATGATTTTGTATAGTTAGCAGATAAACTTTTTCTTGATATTAAACTTTACGGAACGGTTGAAAAAACTTAGTGAAAATTCAATCTATGATAAAAAAAATGTTTTGGTATGAATTGATTCATTTAATCAATTTAAAAGCTGTTATTTTATACAAACATATACTTCAAGTATATTTATTTGTATTATATGTATATAACTTTAGATACAGGAATACATTATTATAGTGTAAGATGAAATACTACGATTCTTACAAAATCCTAATGAATTAGTGAGTTAATATTTAACCATTTCTGCTGACTTACGTGTGTGTGAAGCTATGTGGGTGTGAAGATGGGTGAATGGCTCGGGTTTAATTACATTAATCGATTGACTGGGTGTAGGTGAAACGATTCCAAGTCAGAAAATCCTTTTGCTGTTTCCAAAATCTGGTGTAACACATCTACGGCCCTTTGTTTACAAAATTTAATTAAGTGGGCTACTTCTATTCTTTTGGCACCACTAACTCAACCATGCGTAGTGCATGTTTAGTTATAATTTAGTTATTAGCAATAGTTTAGCAAATTTTCATAGTCGAGTTATTTAGTATATTGAAAAGTTTTAGATATTGATACGATGATTACGATTGAAAAGTTTGATACTGTTTTCAATTTAAAAAGCTGATACAATTCCGCGTACCTCGCACCTTTTAACTACCGGTAGTATAAATTAATTATGTATCCGAACAAAATTGGTCGCCATTCGGGTTTGGCACGTGTTTTGATTTCAGAGTATTTTCGAGAATGTGGTGTCGTGATTAAGCTGGTCAAAACTCAATTTGATTGTTTGAGTATGGAGCCCAAATTATTATGATTGAGGATTTTTCCACTGCCTTTTGTCCCTTGCATACAAAAAGTATTATCATTTTAATAATTCTTCGATATTTGTCAGTTTTCGAAGTACAAAAACTGTAAAAAACTGAGCCGTCACGGGATGCCTGGCAGATGTGAAACATAAAACATAAACGTCGTAACGGCGAGTGAGCGAGTGAGCGGAGTCAGCCGGTGAGCGGAGTCTAAGCGGTGGAAAGAACCGAGGAGCCACGAAACTTCTCGAAGTTTTACCTTGCCCGTTCCCGGCACGAATATTACTATATAGTTTGTTTGTTAGTCTATGGTACTAATTTTTCACTAATCTAAAATTATCTACACTATAACTAACCCTTGAATTGATAGAAATTGTAATACATCTATAAATATTTCTCTATGTCACACGCTGGGTTTTTTGGGACTAAAATCGCGACATATTCCACCTCTATCACTCCTGTGGGACAAGAACCCTTAGTAGCTATGTTCAATGCAGATAGCAAGGTACGAGACAAAGATAAAGAAATTTGAGGATATGCCTGTTGTTAATTTGAAGAGTAAGACATCAATATGCTTATCATCAAAATTATGTTTGTGTACAAATAAACGAGAAACTGCAATGGAGTTTGATGTCAAAAAAGAAGCACCTTGACACAAATATTTGGACCAACTTGGGCATGTTTTAAGATTCGTATGTTTGTACACAAATTCAGTTGATATGTACCTACTATGTTCTCTTAATTTTGTTTTTGGTTAGGACAGGATTACACCGAACATGCACAATTATAAATCGCATATTCATAACGCGTCACACATTTCAATGTTTTCCACATGTTGATTATTGATTGATTTATTTGTGGTTTCAATCATTTCTTTAGGCTGGTGGTTAATCCGATGTTTTTACCGTTGTTTATGGATATAGGTATATATTTTTTTATATCGTGGATATAATACCCGCATATAATCAAACAGTTTTTTTTATATTTTAGGCAGTTTTTTTAAATACTTTGTATGACGAGATTTCTGTAATAATTTCACATCGCTAGTAATATTTTTATAAAAAAATGTCGTTAGCAGATAATCGTCAACAAACATAACAGGTAGCAATTAAAAAAAACATAAGATTTTTTTTTTATTGCTGAAACAATACAAACAATTTCAATTTTTAAGACTTACAATAATAATTGAAATCCGATAAATTTGAGGAAGGTAGACCTATTTTTTGACACAAAGCTAGACAAAGTTTACGTAACATTGACAAAGGAAAATGCTTTATTTATGTAATATTTAAGCTCGCACAAAAAACACCTTTACAAAATTTAGGTCACGATCCAGTGAGACCTAAATACATTTGATTTTATATTCCTTTACATTTAAATAAAAATGAATAATTCACAAAATTCCAGAAAGTTTTGATTATAAATTCGTCTATACAGTTAGAGGTAATTAGTTTCTTTAAAAGAAATGATTATAAGACTTCGCTAATTCCTGAATCGGCAAATGAACAGTGATTTCTAAATCGAAGTAACTATTAACGATTGATTTAAGTACAGTAATATGATAAACTTGGTTGAACTAGTTTCAAAATTATTTACAAATTGACATTATTACAATGTAATAAATATAACTAGGTACTGTACACTAGACCCATCCCTTTGATATTCAATCGTATAATTTTTTAGGACATTTGCTGTCGATTTTCTGAAAAAATAAAACGTGTTACTATTATTTGTTTTCTGTTATTTAATAGATACAAATACTACATTTTTGACACCCTTAATCATTTTAAAGACCTATTTCCGCTTTTATAGCTGCAGCCATTAATCAAAAGATACAGTTTTACAAATTTATTAAACACTTTTATTACAAAAGTTGAGAACTCGGTAATGGGAGGGATGATTTGCGATGCCCTTTTTTTAATTAGTTAATTTACATTCGGACTTGATGTCATTCTGTGGTCTCGTACATTTCCCACGAGGTACTTAGTTAAGTATGTTATTTTATGTACCTAACACCATTGTAATTGAATGTGTAGGTACATTATCAAAAATATGGAAGCATTTCCTCGCGCAACGAGTGGGTCTAACTACCTCGCGAAGGAATCCAGCGTCTTGGGTACGCTTACGAAAGGGCCAAGTTTTTTCACATATTTTTTTGTATTATTTTAACTTCTGTACTTCTGTACCAACTTTGAATTGAAATTCGTTGTGATTCGCTTGATCAAGTGGTTGGAGCATAGACCGCTCCGTTTACTGAGCTGAGTGGTTTTGAGATCGTTTCCCGTCATAAAATTTCCTTTTAAACACTGACCCTGATCTGGGTATAGCCGAGATTGCCTTCCAAATATAAAATTCCTTGTAACGTTCCTTACAGCTTACAGCATTGGGTAGCAGTCAACAACCCCTTCAAGAAGTCGAACTAAAACTTTAGTTTGATTTATTTTAATAAATCAACATAATTCTGAATGCAAATGTTCCAATCCCAGTGTATGGGGTGAATATTAAACATACTCGGAGTGGTTATTAATTACCCGAGATATCAGAATGGGGACCGTGTTCAAACATGTATTCAACATTCAGTAATAACTTCTAATAAACATTTGCTGTGGTTAAAGTCCGTATAATATCGCAATTAGATGGGTTTCAGGGTATATTGACATTGAATAGACATAATTATAGGGAAGATAGTTTGATAATCCGCATGAAAGTGAATTAGTGACGTGTAGTGTGCGATGGCAATGAGTACAGGATAGAAAATTGTAAAGCCCTGCACATAAAGTCATATCAAACGCCAACAATCAATTTTTGTCACTACCGCAACGGAATATATTAGCTCATAGAAGAATCACAAATTTTCTTACGAACTGTTGCACAAAATGCTTTAAGCTATCGCACCTGTCACGATAAGACTAAACTTATTACCCTTACCAGGAAACCTCTGCCTGCCTGTTCAGAGAATTTGTTTTGAAACTTTGCGGTGAAACCTAGTTGTTATCGGTCAAGGGACAAACTTTGAACATAATTTGATAAAGATCTGTTTTTGTTTTTGAGTTATTATATTTCAATTAAGTTTTAAAATGACAACCATACACATTATAAAATTATGAATCCAATTTACGGTATAAAACAATCACTACAGTAATCATTCATTGTTCAAAGTGATATCTAGAATTCCTCAACAGTGTTAATGTTTGTGTAATCTGCAATATGTAATGGAGAAAATAGACGAGATAGTTGGCTAAAAGTTATCCGCAGAAGTTGCAATGCGGGCATAATTTATTTAAGTGCTTCTGGCTATAAAACCTACAGCTCTGTGGCAACGGACTGAAACCTTTTGTAATGAAATGGGCATTGAAATACTTTTAGACCGTGACCTCTGGATAATATCGTGAGCCTAAGTAATTTTGTGTGTTATAAAAAGTATGAGGACTAAAAATATTTCTTAAAGAACCTCATTAGCTTTCACACGCATTTTTTGTGCAAAACTGCTTATTGTTACGTTCTATCTCGTTTCGTTTAGATCTCGAGATCATTTATTTTCCCCTCAATATGACAATTGAGACGCTTGATATTTTTTGACAACCATTTAAGATTCGTCATTATGGGAAGAAAAACTTCTTTCGTAAGAGATAGTCACCGACGACGGAATAGAAATACATCTATTTGCAAAAACATGATTTTATAACATGCAATAATCGTCAAATATCTATGATTATTAAGGATATAAATATATGAATTTTAATTGTACTTTACGCTCATGATTACGACTTTATCGGGAACGGATTTGCAGTGGCTTAACCACGGGCTCAACATTATATGTATGTCGGAGATTGGAAGACGGAACGTCAAATTTTAATAGATTTGGGTGTATTCGGATACGATGGTGGGCAACACTGAGGTTGACAGCTGATAGTTGTCAATGTCATTGATTATTATAAGCGCACGTGGAGCTGTGAACGGACACTCTTGTGTGAGACACGGCAGGGGAAACCAGTGTCCGACCTACGTCCAACTTCGCCGCGTTCCCAAAAAGTATTCCATTTTCATCCGAGTCACGTGTGCAAATTTAGATTGTAAAGTAAATTAATTAGTTTGATTAAAACCTATCGAGTATATACCAAGTATTATTTTCTGGATATACGATGAATGAAGAGCCAAGAGACGAAGAACGCCCACATTCTCCCACGTTTCCTACGTTATGTATATATATATTGATCGTTCATATTGCAATTGATTTGGTTTTATATTTTTAAAAATAATATAATTTAAAATTAAATGTGCTACTAACTTAACCCAAAATTGTACTAGTATGCCTTTTCCTTGCGTAAGGTTTAAAACTTGGGGTTGAGTTTATACATCATGTAAACACAACCACATATCAAAGGTGGGCGTACCCATATAGGTTAGTCCTCTTTCGATGTTTGAACTTGCAGATTTATAGAACCTATTAGCATAATTGACATATGATCGAGATTTTGGGTTGTTGAGTATCCGTCCTCCGATTTAATTAATATTCGCCCTGTTGAAGTTTCAGTTTGTGACCCTTCGTGCTCGTTTTATTCGACTTCACGTGATTAGGTTACAATGCGATTAATATCCAAAAAAAAATATTGTTATTTTTGTAACCTATTTCCGTGTCTAACTCCTAAGAAAAGGTCTCTTCTTTAATCCCCCACAAACAATGGTTTAGTACTGTTTGTGACCAAGGATTACTCGCATAGGTGACCAAATCATTCTGCCTTCGTCTTTTCAATTTGAGCCAACTGCGGCGGCCGTCGCTTGGCATCTGATGTTCAATGATGTTTACGCATCTTTTCAGGTCAGCAGACTCCCACTTTAGCTTTGCGGTTTTTGCCCCCAACGTTAGTATTATGTTATTTAAAATAAATTGAAGACTACAGATACTTTGGGCCAGCGTGGTGGACTATGGCCCAAATCTCCCTCGTATTGAGGGGGAATGTGCCCGGTATAATGGCAATAGGCTCGCCCCCTATTACATTGGGACTAAAATACATCGGCGAAGTGTGGGTGCACTACAGTGCACCTCTGCCTACCCCTTCGGGGAATACAGGCGTGATGATGTATTTGATGTATTTATTTTAGATACTTTCGTAAGATGCTATGTTACGCATATAAATGATATAAAATACTGGTGTGAAGCTTTGTGGTTGTCTTTGTGAGTCTGTATCCGTTTGAAAAGCCATCAAATATTCAGTGAAACGTGTTCAGAATCCACAATATTTTTTCCATGAGTCGGGAATACTTTTTTCATTTCCGGGTAAGATGGAGTGACAAGTGATTACATATAAGGAGACAGATGTGAAAAATTACTAGTTATGAACTAGGAAATTATGCTTTATGTGTAATGAGACTATGTACCTATCGGCAGACTACACACAGTCATAATGATCCCAAACTAAGCGATTATTGGGTTTTGTGTACCATAATATGAATATCAGGGGAACGCAGTTATAACTAGATCAAGGAAAACTCCGAAAAGCCATTTCTGATGCCAAACGGATTAGTCTTGAAATAGGTACTAGATCAAATTGTGTCTTCATAATATAAATCATCATTTATAAGTTCGCTAAAGTATCTACATAAATTATTTTTAAAGTCAATTGTCGAATTTCAGCTTGACTGTACATAAGCACTTTACATTTGTCAATTCGTTTACATCTATGTTGCCCATATAAATATTAAACGTAAACGTTAGCTACCAACAAGTGTAGAACATGCGTAAATTATAAGTTTATGAATACTGGCTCTACCATGACCAGATTACTATTGTTGTCTCTACATAGATTATAGTATACCTAATATGAATTTGCTTTTACAAAGCACCATCAATATATTTAAATAGGGTTTAAGAATATAAATATTTAAAATGTCTAAGTACGAGTGGTCGAACGCACGCTTTGCAATCAAACGTGCGAATCTCATTTTCATCCGAGATTATCACTTGCTAAGAAACGGTGAAGGAAAACATCGTGAGGAAACCTGCACGTCTATAGAAAGGCGTGTGAAGTTCACCAACCCGCACTGGGCCAGCGTGGTGGACTATGGCCTGAATCCCCCTCGCATTGAGGGGAGGCCCGTGCCCAGCAGTGGGACGTTAAAAAGGGCTGTAGTAGTAAGTAATAATAACATATAGCTGGTACCCGGCTAAGAGATAACTAAACCAATAAATAATAGATTAGGACACCTGAAAATTTCATGTATTTATTTTCAGTTACGTTCCGTAACAAAATAAAATGTAATCTTACCAAATCCTTTTGGAAAGCAATAAATAACGTTAAGAGATTTTAAGTTAGGCCTGGAAAATTGTCTATGTAACAAATTTTAAAAAGGGTTACACGATTATTCTAGTAACAGATGTTCACACTAAACATGACTAATAATAATAATACACGATCACACTTGTATTCTCCGAAGGCGTAGGCAGAGGTGCACAGCAGTGCACCCACTCTTCGTCGATGTATTATGGTCCCAATGTAATAGGGGGTGAGCCTATTGCCATTATACCGGGCACGTTCCCCTTCTTTTACGAGGGAGATTCACTGGCCCAGTGCGCGTTGGTGAACTTCACACGCCTTTCTATAGTCGTGCAGGTTTCCTCACGATGTTAGCCTTTACCGCTCAGCAAATGGTAATAATTGTTGGAAATTAACAATACCGAGAACGTTTTTTTTAAATGTCACTTAATCTCTTCATACGATGCGACAACAGGATTTTTCTTCACTTCACTTCACTTTTTAAAAAAATATGGCCTCCATCGTATTTAGTCGATGATTTTGCCAACAACAGAGTATGTAAAAACACTTGGTCGGTGGATGGGTGAGACTTGACAAAACAATAAGATATAAAATTTTGAGGCGACTATTTACAGTTGAGAAAACATAATATAAAATGTGTTGAACATCACAAACACGAAAATACATATAACAAAACATGGAGAAATAAATAAAATATTTATGATAACTATAAAAATTTTGCTTAACAGAATGAAGATAAACAGTAACATAGTATTAAATTAATAGTAAACAGACAGAATACAGATTTGGCGATAGCTTAAATTCTGATGTTGTTTTGGAGGAAAAACCTGTATAAGGTTTTGAAAAAGGAAATTTCAGAAAGGGTTAGTAAGAATGGTAGGTTTACTGGACGAGGGATATTATTTGGGAGAAGATCGTACAGAGGGGAAACTATTTTTGGACAATTGAAAACAACGTGTTCCAATGTCCCTTCGTCTAGACCACATTCGCACAAAGAGTGGTTTTGTATTCTTAATTTGGCTAAAAATACTGGAGTACATACATGGCCTAGACGGAGGCGAATAATTACCGAAGTAACCCACTTATCATATTTTTTAAATTTAAAAAACCAAGGTCTGGTAGGGATGTTGGGCTGTAGGTTTCCGTATGATTTTCCCTTAGTCTGACGAGATAATTGCCAGAGGTTATTCCACAGGGTATCCATTTTTAATTTAGCGGAAATTCGGAGGTCTCGCGAATGAAGTACAGAATGGCAGTCTAAACCGGTGTGCACAGCCTCTTTAGCCAATTGGTCGACTATCTCATTACCTGAGATTCCTGAATGCCCAGGAATCCAGGCTATAGCAACCCTAATTCCAGCATCATGACATCTATGTAAGACCTGCTTTATTTTTAATGTTACACTAAAATTATCTTTGGAGTGGAACGGGAGCTTCTGCAAGTCCTTAACACAGCTCTGTGAGTCTGTCAGAATCAAAGACTTATTTAATTTATGTGACTCTACATAGGAAACTGCCTCTAATAAAGCTATAGCCTCCCCAGTGAAGACTGAACATTGGGGGGGACATTTGAAATTTAAAATGATTTTATATTTGGGAATCCAGACAGCTAGACCTACACATGAAGTATTTGAGAGTTTTGAGGCATCTGTGTATATGATTAACCAATCTTTCCAGTCGGCTGCAATAATGCTCCTAAGGAGATTTTCTGCCCCAGGGGACATTTTGGAAATGCCAAAGTAAGAATATACTTCCGGCTGGAAGATCAGAGATTCATAATCACATTCGAATATAGGGTTGGACCTATACTGCAAGAGAGGTAAATTAAGATTTTTAAGAGTAAGGAAACTTTTAACTAAAAGGGGGGGGTCTTTATGAATCCAATATTTGGCTGTTCTAACATATTCAGCCAGCTGAGGTAAAATTGCCATGAGTGGGTGCATTTCATATTTACATATGTTAAAAAAGTAACGGTCACTTAAAAATTGCCTCCGTAGACGGAGAGGGGGGTCAAGACATTCTACTTGCAATGCATTTATTGGGGACGATTTCATAGCACCAGTAATAATACGAAGGCATTGCGATTGTACCTTATCCACCCTCTTGAGAGCTAACTTATTACAGGGTTCTAAGAGAAAACTTGCATAGTCAAAATGACTTCTAACCAGCGCATTGTATAATAGCTTTTGATTGTAGGGATGAGACCCCCAGTAAACTCCGGAAACAGCACGCATGACATTAACACTTTTCTGACACTTGTCGACAACATAATCCAACTGACGGCGCCCAGTCATTTTTGAGTCCAGGAATACACCCAAAAATTTTACATTTGGCTTAATGTCAATGAGTTCGTCTTTAATCGTAAGGTTAATGACTGGTATAGATCTTTTCCGGGAGAACACTACTGCGCTACACTTAGGGACTGAAATTGATAAGCCATGAGTGTCAAGCCAATCAGTTAAATAATTTAATGCCGAATTTAATCGACCCTCGCATTCTGTAAAAGATTGGGAGCTTGTATAAAGAGCAATGTCATCCGCATACTGGAGAATTTTACAAAAAGAATTAACAGAAAGTTCTAAATCATATGTATATATATTATAGAGAAGCGGGCTTAATACCGAGCCTTGAGGGAGCCCTTTCCAAATAAGACGAGGAGATGGGGCAGAGCCTTGTACACGTATGGATATAAAACGACCTGAAAGAAGATTATAGGTGAGATTAACCAACCTCGCAGGAATACTCAGCTGGAGCAGTTTCTGCCTGAGTAGAGGAAGTTGGACATTGTCGTAAGCAGAGCTTATGTCTAGAAAGACACCTATAAGGTTTTCTTCTCGAGAAAATGCCATCCATACTTCAGATGTAAGTATGCTTAAACTATCCATAGTGCTGCACCCTTTTCTGAACCCGAATTGACTTTTAGCTAATAGAGATCTGTTTTCTATAATCCACTCCAGGCGATTTTTAATTAGATTTTCTGTAATTTTAGATAATGTTGAAGACAAGGCAATAGGTCTATAAGCAGAAGCATCATTGGGATCCTTACCAGGCTTTAAAATCGGAATTATAATTTGAGTCTTCCATGAGTCGGGTACAGTGCCGGTAAGTAAAAAAGCATTGATAATATTTAGTAATGTTAGTTTGGAGTCTCTTGAATAATTGCAAATAAAAGAGTAAGGGATACCATCTACGCCTGGAGATGAATCCCGAAGATGATCTAACGCACAAGAGAGCTCCGCGAAAGAAAAAATATTGTTCATACTATCAGTTGTATATGATGATTGTTGAGGGAGAAGATCTGGGAAGCTATTTTGTGAAGGTACAAAAGGAGGTGCTAGTTTATTTAAAAAGTCCTCTAGCCAGCAATCATTGTTATTTGAGGAAAAATTTGGGGATGTTTGTACTCTGCGAAATGAATTAATTTTTTTCCAAACGAGTGTGATGGGAGTACGGGGAGATAGAGACTCGCAGAATTTGCGCCAACCTAAGGTTTTTTTCTTAAATAAAAATCTTTTAGAGTGAGCCAAGGTTTTTTTATATTTTATAAAGATGTCCAGAGTGTTATGTTTTGAAAATTCTATTTCAGACCCGTTGCGTTTACGGATGATGTTTGTGCAATCGGCGTCCCACCAAGGAGGTGACATAATATGTTCTCGAGGAGATTTTTTAATTGGAATACTTGACTCAGCCGCCGAATGAATGCAGGAGACAAACGTGTCGTAAACCGAGATACAGTTAGACTCATTTATACTCGGGAGAGATGTGACAAGTGAATTCAAGACTTGAGAGTATTTTCCCCAGTCTGCCTGACACACTTTATACTTGAGGAGAGGAGGGGGAATGGTTGGAGGGGAGAATTTTTCAGTTGTTGAAATTAAAATGGGTAAGTGATCGCTACCGTAACTACATGTGAGAACGGACCAAGTTAGGGATGGAACTTTGGAGGGGGAAGCTAGAGTGAGGTCAGGAGCACTAGGGTTATGCGATGGAGCAAGACGACGAGTAGAGGAACGGTTATTGAGAACACACAGATTAAGATCATCAAGGAGGTCTAGGAGAAAGGATGAAGGACGATCTACAAAGGACGAACCCCAAAGAGTATGCTGACAGTTAAAGTCACCCATCACAACCATTGGGGAAGGGATAGAAGACAGGATAGAAGTTAACTCTAAAATCACAGGTTGACTGGGGTGGGGAATATACACCGAAACATATGAAGTGCCATATGCTCTAACCGCAACAACATGCAACTCAGGACTATGACTTGGGATAGGAAGTTGAGAGTATGAGTATGTTCTTTTAATGAGAAGAAGGCATCCTGCATAACCATCCACTCTGTCATCCCGAAGACATGCATACCCGGGAACCCTAAAAGGGGAGCCGGGGACGAGCCAAGTCTCCGAGATGGCAAAGAGGATCGGCTTATACTGATTCAGAAGGTAGATAAGATCGTGTTTTTTAGGACGAATGCTTCTACTATTCCACTGAAGGAGATTGTGAAGCATTTTTTGCGATAAAAGCAGAGAGAAGTTGATGAACTAAAGTAATGACGTTGTTCGGTAAGCAATCACTAAACTTGGAAAGTATGTTGATCAAGCAACACGTGAGGAGCTCAATCAGGTTGTCGTTTGGGGTAACAAGGGGAGTAGCATCAATCAGGCGGGGATTATTTGAATGGCTACATGAGCCATTGGGAAAAAAGGAGGGAGGGTCTCTGATGATGGAGTTATGAGCGTGCACGTCATATGACTTGCCTAACTCAGGTCTAGGACGGGGATCTTTAAATGTTGTTTTTTTGTAGGATGTACTTACTGGGGAAGAGTAGGATGTAGGAGATGGTGGGCATTGTGAGTTGCGACTACAAGATTGAGATAGAGGCAGTTGGGTAAAAAGTGGCTGGGAAGCAGATTGTTGAGAAGGATAAGGTGCAGAGACTTGTGCGTATGTTTGTTTTTCAGGTGGGAAACGAAGCGCAGCCTCCGAGTAGCTAAAGTTTTCTGACGACATGAGCAGCTTAATAGATTTTTGTCTGGTATGTTCCGGACATCGAGGGTCAGTGGCTTTGTGAGAGCCACCCCTACACAAAAAGCAGGTGATGCTGTCATCCGAGACATTGCAAGAATCTCCAGTGTGAGGCTGAGCACAGCGGTAACAACGTGGCTTTGATCTACACTGAGAACGCACATGGCCAAAGCGACAGCAGTTGTGGCCCTGAATAGTAGGTAGCTGGTACGTAGACACAGGGAGAGAGGAGTGAAAGCAAAATACCCTCTCGGGGAAGGATTTTTCTTATTTTGCCGATTTACGATGGCTGTCAAATTGACGTAAATAATGTTCTGTGATTGTCATTCACATGTAAATACCCGTTTCATTCATTGAGTCGTTGTAAGTTTGTAATGTGTGATGAAGATGTTATTATAACTAAAACGTAATTAAAGAAACACTTTTAATTCGTTTAAGGTTCTTAGTATTTAGTACTGTGTTAGATCTATTTATAAAAAATATTTTAAAACAACTTTAATGTGACCGCTTTTAATAATAATTGTTTTGACTTAACTTTGAAATATAATGTTTTGCACTTCTGCTCCTCTGAGCCTCTTATTTATAATTTTATAATAAAGGAGTATATATATATAGGTTACGGTATAAGTCTGTGCCAGAAACGAAGTTTTTCTGGACGTATTTGGCTCGAAAATGCCATCTCTGTATGCCAAATAGGCCAAATAGCACACTACAGGTAAATAAAATGTTTCGTCCAAAACGCCCCCACGTTCCTCAGAGAGAATGTGGCGCATTCCATGGCAGGCTTCGGACCGTTCCGTTTTTTTTAATCTTACCGAAAATTGCCCGAATTACCTGAAATTGCGTTAATATACCCGTGCTGGCAACACTGCTTTTACGAGAGTAATAAGTTGCAGCTGCGAGATAATAACTACACACTAATAAATAACACTCCTTTATCTAAGAGGATAGGGACGTATTAATATTGAAATCATATGTGACTTTTTAAGATACAGAAACAGTTAAATATCAATACGCAAATTTTGTTATTTTTGAAGGAAAATCGTTAGAACTTTCCTTAATTATTTTTTATTCGGGATAGAAATAAATTTTAGTTGAAATTTTGATAACAAGTTGCCTTATGTTCTACATCGATTTACTTTTTTACGAAATGAGTGAAATGATGATATTTAATGGAATAAGATGAGGAATGGCATCACCTGCGACTAGCGCGAGTATTTCGCCAATGTCAAGTAATTAATAGCAAGGACAAATTCAATGAATACACATTATAAATAAAAATGGATAATGACAGTGATAAAGATGGCGGATGAATCCCTTCTTCTACATCGATGTCGATTCTTTTGTATAAAACTACAAATATTTGACAGCAAAAAACAATAATTTATGGGTTATAATTGTTAAAAGTACAAATCCCTGATCGACATCAATCTTTATTAAAGATACCTTTGTTGAATCAAAACGTCAAATTGCTCGTATTCTTTTCTTTTGTTTCGACATACCTCTAATAGAGATAATAATAATAATACCTCTATCAAACGAAAATCGGGGCCCTGAATCGATGAATAGATGCCATGTCCATCTATCTTACACATCTTGACATAAAGTATCTATCCTACGTAGTCGTCAAAGTCACACACAAAATTGGACGTGTGAAACTGCCAAATGTAGGAAAAGTTCTTTGATACATTATCTCGTTGCTAAAAATATAACCGTCTTGCTTATAAATTACGGCCGTAAAAAGGACGGCTTTACACTTAGTTTAGTTTGATGCTCACAGAATCAAAATCATTAATAAGATGATATTTAGTATGCTGTTGAAGTATTCGTGGTTGTAAATAAAACTAGTAAGTTTTTTGGGAACAGATATATTTGGCCAACTCTCATAGCTTTGATTTCACTTGTTTGACGTATATGACGGAGTGTCCGGGCGGGTGGCGTTGTGTCGGGCGTACGTTGCGCTCGATGGGGACACTGTCGGGACCCTCCAGCTGCCGCAGCAGACCCAGCTGCAGACATAATTAAGAACAATATCATAAGTGTCATTTTCATCCGAGATTACCAGTTTCTATGAAACGGTGAGGGAAAACATCTTGAGGAAACCTCCACGACTACAGAAAGGCGTGGCGCGTACACTGGGCCAGTGTGGTGGTCCATAGCCCAAAAATCTCCTTCGTATTGAGCGAGAATGTCCCCTGAAAGTGTAGGCGCACCGCAACGCACCTCTGCGTACCTCTTCGGGGAATACAGGTGTGATTAACGACGTATTAGTTAAGAACCAAAAAAATAAGAAATATCTTGAAAACTGCTTTCTGCTGTGTGGTGTCAATATTATATACAATTTAACCGTGTTCGAAATATCTTTATAAATAAAGAACTAAGTTTGAATATTTGAAATAAGTTTAATAGAAACTTTTGCAAGTTTTCAACGATCGTCAACTGTTTGAAGACAAACTAATAAAACTTCCTAAGCCCAGGGCGTCAAACCCGCGCTGTAAAATATTTGCCAGTACCAAAATGAACTGTATTGACTCACACAAAAGCTTATTCTTCATCGAAATGTCATTAGCAGCGTACACATGTACAAATACTCAAAGATTTTTTTCACAGTTTTTACGAGTGTACTTTAAATTAATAATTAAATTTCATTTCAAATAATTTCGTGCCGACTTGTAGTAAAAAGGTTTCTAAATAATTAATGTTTCAATTTTCAACAACTCGACAGCGGCCGGCTGGTTTATGTAACTCAAACAATTCTTGTGAATCCGTGCCCGGAGCAGGAAGCAGTCCAATTGGACAATAAATTGTGCGCGAATATAAATATGTCCTTCACAATAATGTACTAAATTAATTCAAGCTACTAAAATTACGAAATACGATGTTTTGTGATACAGAACATTCCTGTCACGAAAATGTACCTTTCTTTTTGATAGGGAAATTCGTTTGTTAATTATTTGTTTATTTGATTTAAATTCGTACATTTTTGTTTCTTTTCATTTACGTAAGCCTAGCGAACATAAAGCGGGTTTCAGACTACGCTATAATATAATAGCATATAGTATATAGCTCATAGCACAAAAATATCGCGCACCATACATTGTTATGGCCACGTTACTGCACTGTACTATACACTGTACTGTACTATATATTATTGGCTTTGTGTGGTGCGCGATATTGTTGTGCTATATATTATAGCGTAGTCTGAAAGCCGCTTAACGTGCAAGCAATGATATTCCGGTAATCTAGATTATATGTTGAGGTTCTCAATTTTTTTTTTCAAATGGTCTCATTGGAGCTGCCGCCGCTTAGTCTCATAGACAATCTGACGTACGTGAAAATCAAACACATGGAACTATTCATCTTAATATTGGAAGTCTGGAACTAACAAAAGACTATGAAAAGCACCGTCTGTGCTTGGTTACATTACGGTCTTAGTTTGTGAGTATACAACGATTTATACAATGCTTAGGTACAATACATCTGGATTTGTTTGTGTTAATATTCTTAAAACTAAACCTAAAGATTTTTAAATTAAAATAGAGCCTGACTTGCACGTTTTGAAATGCGAAACCAAAAAAAAGTAAAAATGTCCCTTTGCACAATAACAAAATATTTCAATTCGTGATAACGATGGGTATACATAATAATATCACGAACCTGTTCTGATCCAATCTTCACAGGCTTCTCGTAAATGATCCAGGTGACACATTCAGTGTATGGTGGTGTTGTCAGCGATCCTTTATACGTGACGTAATTGCCCTCCTCCAGATCATCGCTTTCCATCCACGCTAAGGATTCTAAAAAAATATTTCGAGCATTTTTAACGGCTGTTACTTGCTGTTTCGTATATATATATGCAGGTGTCGTGGATGATGATATTAATTACAAAACACACAACACTTTTGAGTTTATTTTACCAAAGTTATAAATTATAGTAAAGTAACACAACCGACCAGTTCGAGGGATGCAGCGAGAGAGAGTTGCCAGCACAATAATTATGAATAGTAAATTATAAAGTTAATGTTGTGTTGCCAACAGATGCAACAAGGCATAGGAATATTAACATCATCATGACTGTGTTTCCCGAAAGGGTAAGCACCACATCTATGCTTTTCCGATGTATTTTTGTTTGAAATGTAAAAGGGGGCGATCCTATTACTATTATACCAGGCGCATTCCTTCGAAATGTGGGCACCACAAGGGCCCAGTGCCTTTCTTTACACGTCACGTTACAGCGGCCTTTACACTTTTCTATTTTTATTTAATATGGACTACGTTGTTGGCCGTGAGGTGGCCTTTACAGCTTTACCGGAGTAGTGGCGAGCGCAGAGTGCACTCCAACCAAGGCCTTAGGGGCGGAAAAGGGTGGCAACTAGCTCAAGGGCGCCACAGAGGGCACGACCTCGGCTTGGGCAGTTACCGTGAGGGAGAGGTAGTGACTGTTCTCCTAGGTGCAAAGATGCACCTTCGAGCGGAAGAGGGGGTTCCACGACCTCGCCGGCGAGATCGGTGTCTGTTTGAGGCTGGTGTAAGTGTGTTGGTGGCCCTCTCGACGCCCGGGTCGAGGAGGGCGGTGATCGTGTCGGGAGGATCAATCAACACGTGCCGTGGACGGCGGTGACGAGTTGATGATGTGTGCGCGCGGTCTGGCTCGTAATTGCCGGCAGCGACAATTAGAGGATTTAAATGCGACGCGGCTTTTTTAAAATAGCTTTCGGACGCTATTTTTAAGTGTTTTCGAATTGAGTAGAGGCCAAGGTTGGAATGAAGATCTACGTTCCGTATGTACTACGGGGCACCTACGGCCCTACGGAGAAACCGGGACGGACCTTTACACGTCTTTCAAATACGTGCAGAGTTCCTCACGATGTTTGCCTTCACCGTTCAACTCGTGTTACACATTCTCGAAAATTACATTCGCAAATGAAGTTCCATAGGCGCGAGCTCGGGACCTGCATCCTTTGCTTCCCAAATATATCTTGTCACTATCACTCGTACGAATTACGAGAGTGGGAGAGTGGCTCGGTGTGACATAACATAGGTTTAGTTTAGTCTAGTCTAGTCATCTCTTGATCTATTCTTAGTGCTCTTATCTACCAACTAAGTTGGAGTGACATTGATGAAATTACAATGATGATGACCCTGATGCTGTGTTAAAAGCAGCCTGAACCCAAGTATTACTAGATTTACCTTCATATATTTTATCTTGGTTGTTTTTCATAATTATGTGGGATTTTGTATTTCTTGGTTTAAAAACCTTGGATTTTTCTTAATAAAATCCTTTACCTATTTCGGGGTAAATGTAAAATTATATCCCTTTTATTCGAAAAACAAGTTTCAGGAAGCACTTTCTCTTACATAACAATTCAATTAAGGTTAGAAGGAAAAAACAACACTACCTACTGCCTGCTAACTTTTTTTTGATGTGTGCAGTAAACATTTTTGTCCGTCTGAATCCGTCTGGAGCGAATTTAATATCTTTGGTCGGTACCTTAAAACCCCGCGCATCAACAGCGTTGTGTCAGTATATTTACCAATATCAAAACAGACTCTGTGTCAATACCAATAAAGATTGAATTACTGTGGTAAAAGCCACGTCCATACGCGTCACAATTCGCGAGCGCTGTTAGTGTTATTCAGTAGAAAAATTAACTTTTTATATGAGTGAATACAGTTTGTTTTGGTATGGCAAAAAAAAATACGCGCAGGTGTCGACTCTCCAGTGTGCGAGAGGCTTATTTATAATTATTGAAATAGAGATGCCAATTATGCAGTACGCGCCAACTACGACTGAACAAAATTTGCAAAAAGCAATATTACTGTTGTGTAAAAAATACATTTAAACTAAATTTGACACAAAAATAGTGCTGTCTTGCTCACATACTACGGCACTGAGTACGGAAACAACAACGTTTTCGAAGGTGACAGACTCACCTGACGTCAATCGCACAGACTGCTCATTCTTCTTGATGCTTTCGAAACCTTCAACCAGATTGTCAAACCTTGGATTCGGGGCGTCCACGGCCTCAAAAAGAAAGCCCACTACGGCCAGGCCATCAGGGTGGCCGACAGCCGCCTCCAGTGATTCGTATTTACTGTTGTAGTGGACAAAATGGCATTCGGCTGCGTAGCTGAAACGAGAAACTTAAATTAGCAGGCGAACTTTTACCTCCTTTACATAAACTTTTGTACCATTTATAGTTGAATTACTTAGAACTTTTTTGAATAGTGTTTGAAACGCCTTTGTGAATGTTTGGACAAAATTTCATTAAATTCACGATAATAATTATCAGGTTGTCGAGTTCACTCCATGTATGTATTTTTTTTTAGTCACAGACACTTGATTTGAACCTAATTTTAAATTTACAAAATTATCACGTATAAAAAAAAAACGGGGTCACGCCCAGGGACCCAATTCTCGCAATATCGACATCATCTGTAATTCGACATTATGTCAATACAAAACGTCAAATTGGTCGTATATTTTCGTTTTGTTTACCAAACATCCACAGTTAACTCTATTATTTTACAGTGAAATAGAGAATGACTATTAGTCCATGACAGACAAATATATAAAGACGTGTTTAGATAAAGTTCACAAATTCGTATGACAATTAGTAAAGCGATATTTTAAACCTCGCCTACGTCGTCTGCATCCTACGTATGTAAATTTCTTCAACGACAACGACCTACACGGCATTAATGGCTGTGAAAACTCACCCGTGTCCATCTAAAACGTGCTCGCAGCCAGTGAAATCGTCGACGGACCAATGGAAATGCATTTGCTCAAATATATACTGCCCCAGGAGAGGACCGCCGTTCAGGTACGGCCGGACATCGGTGTCGAATGTGAAATAAGCTGCGGAGCGGGCAAATTGATTCGGTTACAATATTGTATGGTTAGCACGTACGTTAAGGTTAGACCTGTAGGCTTAGAATGATCGTATAGACAAAAGTTTTATCTCTTTCAACTGTCAGATTTGTTAATAAAGTGACGTTACTTTTCGTACTGGACATGGCTCAGTGTGACGACATTTCCTTGACGAATCGGACAGTTGAAAGTCGTTGAATTACTAACTTATTTTTGCACGCGTCACGTTACACGCGACAGATTTAATGCAGCTGTTTTTCTTCGTACATAGTTTGAGAATGAAAATGAATCCATAAGCAACGGTGATGGAAAGCTGGCTATTAAATTTGTGTTTTACACAAACTGTAAGCAACGGTTTTATCTTTCGTGGCGGACCGTTTACGTTTTTGATATGCGTTTGTTTTTTTTTGTAATATGCGTGGGTTTTGCGGAATTGTTAGTATAACCTTTGAATTCAATTATTAGGTTCGCGTAATGTCAATTAACCTCAGTTACCGTCGACTGAATGCGGGGATGCGAGAATTCACGCTCGTAATTATGTACAGTAGGTAATTAAATGTATTTTAGTTTCACCGTGATTTCAAAGTTACATAGATTTTGAATAAATGGCTCTTATAGCAGTGGTAGCCGAGTATAGCAATGGTAGCCGAGTGGTCGAACGCACGCCTTGCAATGTGTGCAGGTTCAAACCCCGGCTCGCACCTCTGGGATTCGCATTCCGCATGAATCTCATTTTCATCCGAGATTATCGCTTGCTATGAAACAGTGAAGGAAAACATCGAGAGGAAACCTGCACGTCTAAGGGAACTTGACTAGGTCTCGATAGATGTGTGAAGTCTACCAACCCGCACCGGGCCAGCGTGGTGGACTATGGCCTGAATCCCCCTCGCATTGAGGGGAGGCCCGTGCCCAGCAGTGGGACGTTAAAAGGGCTGTAGTAGTAGTAGGCTCTTATTATATCGGATGTCATCTTGAATTAGGTCAATTGAATTCTAAACCGGATATTCCTTAAATCAGTCACAAAGCATAGCATAACGCCCTGGGTATACTAGGGTATCAATACACGTGCGTTTAAATTTTTGCTAGTACCAAAACGAACTCCATGTCAATATACATACCGATTGAATTTCTGTGGTAAAAGCCACGCAACCACGTGCAACCAAAATTCACTCTACTGCCATTGATATTTCGTAGAAGAATGAATTGTTTCTATGGGTTTTAGTATTGGTTAAAGTTTTGATGCGCGCGTCTTGACACCTTAGTGTGTCCAGGGTTTTAACCTGTCGAGCTGCGCACAATTAAAGCAATTGGTATTCTATTGTTAAGGGATTATCTTTCATTTTACAGTTATCATGGACCTTCACATATTATATAAATTCATTTCGATTATCGAAAATTCATAATACCGTTATCTAATCGCACGGGAGGCGCGTGGATACAAAACAACACTTCACAGATTTTTTATTTTATGTAATATGGTTTCGACGTAGCGTAAATATTGATAATACTATTCACACTCTTGGTTTTTCATTTAACTATAAACACTGTTTGAAAACCTTTCTATGTTAAACCGCTTTTGTAATGTAACCCCCAAATTTATAAACCAAGACGACCCCACGACTTGTTGGTTTAGTGGTTTGAGCACAGGCCATTCGAATCATACGATGATTATGTGAGGTCTATCGAGAATTTAAAAAAAAAACAAGTTTTACGTTGCTCTTTTTTCTATCTTGAACTATATTAGAAAAACAAAATTATTTGTATCATAGTTGTGCCCTGCTGTTTCATTCGAGCTAAATTCACCGCATTCACCTCATTAACTCAGTCATGCTGGAGATATGTTGGCATTTGGCAAAAATATGTAGGTAGGTATCTCGCATAGATAATATTTTTTATTGATTATCAGTAAAATTCGTCTTGTGTGACGTGACGCGTACGTTTATCTGGAATATGCCGATAAGCCGGGATTCTCTGCTATGATAAACAAAATTCTGCACGAATATCAACAGATCTTGTATTTATATTTTTTTCGTTTTATACTCTATGGTATCTTCACACTTTTTATCCAATATGCATTTAGCTTGCATCTATAGCTGCCGTTGTTTAGTTTTTATTAAGATCTGAATTGTCTGTAACTAGGACACAGATATAAACTATTGAATTATAGGAAGGTAAATTCAAGCAAGAATATCCTACATGTTTTAACTTAATACAATCAAGATATTCTTAATTCGCACGTTTGTATTTATTTATTGTTACGGCATATTGAACCATTTTTTTAAATTGTTAGTGAGATAGGGGAGCACTGGGCAATTTACCTGTGGATCCATTGTTGAGAAGTATTCCTTTAGCTTTGTTGTCCCAGTAGCCTCTGAACCGGAGTGGGTCTAGTGATGACCACGTGGGGCAGCGGCTTAAAGATATCGCTATCGGTGACTGTGAGGCTCTCAGCCGCGAGATCTGTTCAGCTGTGAACAAAATAGAGATGACCGCTAGAGAATACCAATATTAATAAAACCATACAGGATAAAAACATATTTCCTTCGTTAAGAGTCCTATTAGGTATTTTAACTAAGCTAAACGCTTGTGTTAGGTGTGCGCTCATGTCTATTGATAATAAAAATTCTCTAACAACATAATGAAATGTCTGTGGATTTTGAAACAAGATTTTAAACTTGTGAGTTTTTTTCTCTGTTTATATGGAAATGGAGGAATTATATTAAAAGTAAAAGGAAATCATCTATATATATATATATATTCAAATCTGGGTATATATATTCTTGAAAGGATATCAATAAAATTATAATAACTTTGTTATGTTCAAGGGGTCCGATGGTCTTTATATAAACTGTAATAGAAATAAAGATACCTAATTCCGGAGAAGGAGAGCTTGAATAACGTATATCGCGACTTGGTAAAACGTAAGGAAGGGGTCTTCGAATCATGACTTTTTAATTTTATAAGGCAGTTACAGTAAGTTGTAGATGTTACAGCTTCAGCAGTCTTAAAGAGATAATCTTACTCCCACCTTCAGTTATCACGAGAAAGGGCGATAAATATCACATGCTTCGAAGATAAGTAGGTAATCATTGTAGAACGAGTCACGTAATCCGGATTTCTGTAGCAGTCACCGTGCCGCCGGAGTTGGTGCATCACTCAAGATCAGTGTCAGGGAATGGATTATGTCTCTTGACGTCACTACATGTGCGTCAATGTCGATCTCTCATAGTCCCACGCACTGAAGAAATAGAGACATGACTGGATCCATCGATGGAACCAAGCAATAGAACTAAATGTCCGGAAGAAATGCAAAAAGACACAAGAATACATTTATTTAGCTATGCAGTTAGTGTTGTATAACCTAGCTCGTGGCTCACGATGTTCAAGTAAAATCTCTCAAAAATACTTAGAAGAAAAATTAAATCTCGAGTTATGCGTGTGATGTGTTTTCACGAGACGCTGCCAATTACATAGAACAATTTTTTAAAGAATGCTGCTATTATACATCCCAGAATTACTTTAGACAATAATGTGGCGAACTTATCATCTTGGCACTGTACACGTGTAACATTATTAACTTCTACCTATTAATAAATGTATAAATAAGTGCTTAAGTTTCTCGTCATACCATGCTACTTATTGTAATATATACGGCCCATGAATTAACTTGAGTCATGTGTCATATGACTTACAGTTGTTGTTTAGAAAATAAACGCACCTTTCAGCCTTGAGATACAAGCGTGCCGCGTCCGGGGAAATAAAATAGAAATATTGAACTTTCCTGAACCCCATTTTATATGGAGATAAGACATAATATTATATCATGTTCATGAACAAACATACATTACTTTGAAACTACTTTGCTAAACCGAAATAATGTTATTCACATTAGTAAATATTCTCCTATCTAAATTGTTAGTAATTATAAAGTTTTTGCTGTAGGCAAATCCTATTAGTGATGGGATTACGTGTAAGCTCCTTGTAAATTGAGAGATACCTATGGGTAATGATGGTATTAATTTCTTCTATAATAGTTTGCATATCGTCTACTTATTCAAAAACAAATTGAATAGTGCAGTCACTTTGAAAATATTCATTTTTGCACAGGACTGGGGAAGTACCCAAAATATCAATGTACACTACAGACCGTTGACCCCCTTGCGGGACGTATACGTCCCAAAACTATTAAAATCAATTGTTTTTATTATGCAGAGTTTAACAGGTCCATAGTCTAACTATAGAAAATATTTTATCTCGTCGCTAGCCAATATCTGTATTATCCCCTTCAGTGCTTGAATTGGGTCGCGTCATAGGAAATAATAAATTATTGGAATCGGATGGAAGTGACAGCCAACAAAACTGATCGAATTGCTAACCAATTTAAAACAGGAATAGTAGATTCGATGTCCAATACCATTAGAAAATCTTGATAACGAGTTCAGTTGCGGGTTAGCTGGTAGATATATAACTGTGTATGTCCAAAGCGTCTAAGCCCTGCTCAAATAGGTGCGTCAAAATATTAGCAATAATATTTTTGCCAATACTAAAACGAACTATACCTAATAACTGTTAGTAGAAGCACCTTTGCAAAAAAATATCTTTTATTTTATCGCTATACAATTTTACTTTGCAATCCAACGTTTGAAGAGTAGCTAGGACTGTATACTTTATGGGCTGTAATTCCACTGAGCTAAACCGGGTATCTAACATACACGCTCCCATGTATGAGATTAAGCAATCACTTCAGCACAACGTAGGGAATATTAAACCTAATGGCGGGAGTTGGGCAATACAACGAGTGGAACGAATTTCAAGAAAATATTTTACATTTTTTTATAGTTTTCTATCCAAAAGCTCATCGTTCCTCTAGTCTTATTGATTGTATGTGTCTCCGCCTCTTCTTTTTTGTCATAGCCTCTAGGATCATTATTGTGATAGGGTTAATTCGACTGCAAAAATTTAAGTAGTTCAAATCACCATTCCAATATCTAGTTGCTAGGTACTACGAAGTGTGGTATTTTTAACCGACTTCAAAAAGGAGGAGGTTCTCAATTCGACCCGTATGTTTTTTTTTTTGTATAAACATATACACTTTTTGAAAAATCCACCTGCAAATCGGCATTTTTCAGTGAATAGTAATGTTTTAAAATGTCAGTGTAAAGGGATTATTCAATTTTATAAATTAAGGGTTAACATCAAAATATATAATAAATACATTACCATCAGAAGCTGTCTCCTTCGCTTTCACGGACATCGGCCTCGGGTTGAACTTCACTATTTTGTTCTCCATGTTCACATAAATAAAATTAAATAATAACCTACACCAAATACGTCTGATTTAGGATTATGCTAACAACGAAAACAATTCGATTCCAAATCGCGTCGAAACAGATTAGATAGTGATACACTTATCATTTTCATGTTAGTTTGACGGGCTGACAAGGGCGTTATGTAAATGAAATGGGATTAACGATAAATGCCTCCGTAAAATTCTTTGATGATAGTACATAATATTTAAATCCTGAAATGAAGATCTTTTTAGGGTTCCGTACCCAAAGGGTAAAACGGGAACCCTATTACTAAGACTTCGCTGTCCGTCCGTCCGTCCTTCCGTCTGTCACCAGGCTGTATCTCATAAACCGTGATAGTTAGACAGTTGAAATTTTTAACAGATGATATATTTCTATTGCCGCTATAACAACAAATACTAAAAAACAGAATAAAATAAATATTAAAGGGGGCTCCCATACAACAAACGTGATTTTTTTGCCGTTTTTGGTACGTTAATGGTACGGAACCCTTCGTGCGCGAGTCCGACTCGCACTTGGCCGGTTTTTTGTCCATGAATAGAATGTTGCTTTGTAGTTTGACCTGTATGAGTATTTGAATTAAATTTTCTTTTTGGAGGTTTCATTTTAACATCAATTTTGAACACTTGATTGGTTAGACTACAAATGAATGGAAGATCGAATCTGTATTTTTTCTCGTCAATTGTTATGCTCCACGGTATTTGGTATAAGCCGCGGTACCACCACCTCTTATTGCATGTTTTTTTTAATTATTTAGAACTCTTGACGGTTTGTATATTTTTTTTTTATGAGATAGGGAGGCAAACGAGCAGACGTTTCACCTGATGGTAAGTGATCAACGCCGCCCATGGACACCTGCAACACCAGGGGCATCGCAAGTGCGTTGCCGGCCTTTATGGAATGAGTAGGCTCGTTTCTTGAAGATATTAAGTTGTTTAAAAATGAAACGTTATAACAACAACACTACAATAGGTGGTGTAGTAAGAAAATTTAAATCAGAAACATGAATCAGTGCCTACGTAGAAGTTATCAATGATCAATGTCGATAAAATTATGTTTCACTAATGTCATGTTTGATTTAAATGGAAATTCCAAATAACATGAAATTGTATTTCAGATAAGAGTTAATTCTTTGTGGGACATGAGACTTCATGTAAACGGTGCCAAATATATTGGAACTAATCAAAATTATACCAAACTGTGTATATTGCCATCTTTTTCATGTTCGCAATTGTATGAGCAAGACAGCTATATTTTTAGTAATGTCATATTAAGCCGTTATTTCTATTCAGCACAATTTAAGTTGAAGTCTACTAAGCATTCTGCTGCAAACATGATTGGGAAGGCCCAATGTTAGATCTCACGTGGTGGTCCCTGTAAGATTTACTGGTAGAAGGCAGGGCTGACTGGGATATTAAGACGTGAGCTACAATATGTTTGGCAAAACAAAACGAACTCTATTGACTCATAGAAAAAGCTTACTCTTCAACGAAATATCATTGACAGCGCGAGCGAATTTCGCAGCTTTATTGCGTGGCTTTCAATCTTTATTAATCTGGACACCATGTTCGTTTTGGTATTGGACTAACAATTTTACAGCGTGTATCTAAACGCCCTAGTGTGTCAAGACTTAATAAAGAGGCGATTTAACAAAGAAATACACTATCAATGAACGTATTAAAATTATGAAAACTTTAGTTTAGTATTACAATATGATAAACATTTACATTTTTAAAGTATCTTGACATTACAATAACACGTATAATGGTACGCGCCTATATCTATCATGCTTATCAAATGTGTGAGATTAACTTGCAAGGATAATGTTTGCTTAGGTAACAAAAATACTAGAAAAATAAAATGACTGTCCTTAAATTAGGTAGATATTTTCTTATCAGTTTTTATATGTGCTGTATTTTTTATACTTGGGATAAGACTCGGGCCTTGCTCCTAGATTACAAACGCCTATAGAGAACTAGTTAGGGTTCTTCACGATGTTTTCTTTCACCATCTTATCAATTGATAATCTCGAATGAAGATGTGTGAAAATGAGTGAACGAATGAAAATGAGCGAACGAATGAAAATGAGCGAACGAATGAAAATGAGCGAACAAATGAAAATGAGCGAACGAATGAAAATGAGCAAACAAATTAAAATTAGCGTACGAATGAAAATGAGAGTACAAATAAAAATGATAAATGACCTAGTCCTGCAGTATCATAAGATCAAATAGAAACGGTTATACATTATTTAACGTTCAAAGACAATACATATTTATCAATTATCAAACGATTTATTAATGAAAGTATTAGTAACCATAACTAACAAACGTAGGGACCTAGTTTACGATTAAGGTAAAGTTCTATCGATATGACTTGTCACTAGATCTGTTTGCTCACGGTTATCCAACATTTTATCGATGGATTACGCCGCGGCACTATCTTTTGCGTTACTGATTTCAGTACCGTACCTACTAACTAACGCTACGACTTAAACTACAGTTTAAAGAAATATTTATACTTAGTACAGCAAATACCTGACACTATACACCCACTTCCTACTTCTACTACTCACTACTACATATAAAAAGTTTGAATAGATAATTAATTAAAAGGCATGTAGATATAATAGGTAACTATATTTTTAAGAATCTTACACAATAACGACTAAAAACATATTTCAAAAAAGGGTATATTTTCTTAAGTAAAGGTCTTAAATCTAATTTAACTAGTTGTCGGGATCTAAGAGGGCAGTTTTGACAGCTAGATATGAGAATAGAATGTAACTTAGCATGAAATTAAGAAAATATTAATTATTATTAACTTTTTTGGGCGTCAAAACATGTATTAATTTCGTTCTTTAAACAATATGTGTGAACGTATTTCGAGTAACTTTTGGACGAGAATTGTCTTAAATCTCGACCACAATAAGCATAATATATACATAATAATTATTTAAGTGTATGTTTTGTTCGACGGTGATGTGACTTGTTATGAAGTAGAGCGCCAGTATCGAGGTATTTATTATGAGAAAAGAAATACTTTTCTATCGTTCAGCGATTGTGGTTGACGAATGAAGTGTTGCTGCGGAACCGTATTGGAGCTGAGGATGCCCTGGGAGGCGTCTACCACTTCCTGAGGAAAATAAAAGTCTTTTACAGGATACTCTATATTTCACACTTATAACATTTGTATACAAAAAAAAAACATATTTTTGGACATTTTCCTATAAAAAATGATTGTTTTCACTTTATTTGACTCAGGTTTATCACGAATAATATCTACATGAATAAAAAAAAGATGAAGGATATAATTTTACAAGCTTTATATTAACTAGCAATGTATGTCCGGGTGGTATCTTGCAAATTCATTTTAAAATCAGTTATCTTTAACCGATTGAGCTGAAATTTGGTATACACGCTTAATTTGGGACGACAATGCATGCTTAGCTATGTGACGTCATTCTAATTATAATATGACGGATCATCCAAGATGGCGGAATAGTTATTTTTTCTGGACTACCAAAGTATGGGTATCAAATGAAAGGGGCCTGCTGAGGAGAACACGAAAACTAAGCGCAATTAAATAAAAGCTTGTTTTTAAAAAGTTTTTTTTTAACATTAATTTTATACCAAGCATTTGCCTCCATATTTTTCAGTGCCAATCGACACTTCAAAACATTAGAGGCCTCAATGAATCGCTTAAACCACAATAATGTCAGGCTTTTTTAAGTAACAAACTCTCATTGTCATGAGTCAATTTGAAAATGTTTGTGGCGATTTATTGAGTTATCGCTGTGTTTTATATCTAAAGGAGTTTCCCAAACCATATATCATTCGGAACAGTAGCATATTCCACGCAAGCCATTTTAACTTATACCTAATATTGATACTTATCGCTACATTTTATCGAGTGATAGATGCGGTCAGTAAATAAAGACAGACGAGTATCCTACGGTAACATATTCAATATTCTGCTCATAATTCAGCTCCAGTCTTTCACCGCCATAAGATTTTCGCTTTACTTATCGTAAAACTCTATCCTAGTTCGTTTTCTCAAAGATAGCGGCGTTTGTCATCCAAACTTTCTTACCGGCTCTTTTCAGTGGAAGCATTACGAACCGGTGGTAGAATCTGATTATTTATAAGTGCTGTTTGGGATACACAAAAAATAAAAATTTGACTTTACTTGGAAACCCTTAATCATATTTTCATGTCGTGATCAATTAGTTGATGATATAAAACCGACTTACCCTTACAACTGACAATGTTCTTCCTCTGACAAACCATAGCACCGACTCGGTGCATGGGGGTGTCGGAAGGGATCCATGGTAGCAAGCGTACTCCTTAAAGGGCGGGTTGAAGTAACTTAAGGGCTTGTTCTCTATGGATATGTTCTGAACGCCCATGTTGACTGCGTGTTGAAGGAGTTCCGCAAGACCGCTCTGAGTTTCGTTTGAGAACTGTAAGTTTAAAATGTGCAGAGGATTCTTTTGTAAACCGTTATTAGCTTTGTAATAAACTTTTATGTGGCCTACAAGGTATAGAACAATTGTTGGACACACAATTTAAATCAGTTTAAGCAGGATATTGGTTCTCTTCATTTTATCTTTTTTTATTTTTCACTACAAAGGCCTTCCCGTTTTTTTTGACGTCGGAAAATATTTTATGGATACCCTGCCACCTCGAGGGAAGTAACAGGGTTATGTGGGAGTCCCGGCAGAAGGCCGTATACCCACTAAAAACCGACAGTGTACCATCTTCCGCTTATATCGGGGCGCCACGGGATCGCTTTCGCATGCACCGCGAAAAGGCCTTCCCCTTACGTTTTCCTCATGTCCAATCCCGCAAAAGCAAATTTTACCCGCAAAAGTTCTCTTTGACCATTGGATTATTTTTATAATTTTTCAGAAAGTATTAACTTTTAGACATTTTAAAATAAAACTTATAATAACTGGATTGAATTTAGTTAACCATAACTCTAAATTTCTTGGAACCTTTTCACACCATCAACTCGAGCGAATCTTTGAAAACTTTTCCGAATTCAATTAAAATGTCAGTTCATTTATGGTGTTATTTTGACAAGAGTCGTCAAGATATTTCTTATATAATGAAGCTATCATTCTGAAATGTTTGGTAGACAGTGGCTTTAATCAAAAGTTATGTCAGGTTTTATAAACTGTGGGCCATTTCCATTGAGATAACGGCCGATATTTTATGACAAGTGTCTTTGACAGTGTCTTAATTTTAATTAAATGTGCTGAGTTAAGATGAAGTGATGGTGACATTGGTTACTTATCTGTAACAAAAGATCACCTATCTATATTTATATGCGTAAGAGATGATACTTCTAACAAGAAATCTATAATTGTAGTTCAAGAATAGACTTGTTTGCGTCACCAGACTCACCTTAGCTCTTTGGTCGCATCGCAGGGTCAAGGTAGCAGGGAGTTTTAAGCCAGTATAAAATGGCACGTAAAGATTTATGAGGCTCGAGATAAACTCCAGACGGCGACAGAATAACGTAGTACTTTCTAATACTGAATATTGGAAGCATTTTTATACGTCCTCAATTGAGAGATTGGATGTAGGTAAATATCACGCAAAAAATCTTGGTAAAAGAAATATCTAGATTTAGATGTTGGAATTTGAAGCAGGTGTTTCTAATAACGAGATCGAACAACACTAAAAATATTGTATTAAATTGAGGTGTTGGAAAATAAAACCTGCTGATTTATTTTGTTCACAAATACTTATCTAAAATTTTGATGTTTTTTAATGCGAATGGTCTAAAAAGTTCTTACTTTATAATATTATTTCACGACGGCTTGGTGTAATACTTTGAGCGAAGGCCGCTCGTCTCACTAAGCTGAGTTGTGGGTTCGATTCCCACCAGATCAGAATGTCGGAAATGCTAATTTTCAGGATTGATCCCGGTATGGGTGTAACTGGGATCGCCCCCAGTTCATTGTACCCTAATATAGGTTAGGTTAGTATAAAGTGAGCATAGTTTATACTGAACAAGCTTTGCTTAGTTTGGGGCACAGACCGGTCTGTGGTTTGGGGTCATACGGTGAGTATGTGTTGTCTGGCAATATATAATATACATTTAGTATTTCTATTACTTTCGGGAAACCTCAACGTATATATTCATTAGTAATAAAGTGACACCAAACAATTTAAAGTGACAAGTGTAGTTAATATCAACCTTATACATATTGGCGACTGCGAGGAAAGCTTGTGGGTCACTGGGTGAGGCTTGGAGAGCTTCGTTGAGCGATTGGTATTCAGCTGATATGTGCACAGCCTGGCTCTCCATCGGATACTGCAATCCTCCAACAGTATGCTCGGAAGGCCAGTGTAAGGTGAAAGAATGGAATATATAGCGGCGGCTGTGGGCAGCACCACCGTATATCAGAGGCTGATGTTCTTTCGGCCATTCACCATAGAGAACGACTGGAATGTAGAAGCGTACTTTAGTTCAAGCGTAAAAAGTAATTTCGCCAACTCCCAATTTTGGCACAACTCTTTTTCGACGAAAAACAAATTGCTTTCGACAAGTTCGTGTTTTGTTAAATTCGTTTTTCGTCACGTTAATATTTTGTTACGTGGCTCGAATAATAAGCCAGTTTTCTTAAAATACCACAGCGTATTCACTCTTTTCACATTGAATATTAATAAGTGTTCTGAAGATATAAGTTTACAGGCGTTATCAAGGTACTTATGAATATCTTATGGTTTATTACGGCCGAAACAATAAAAATATTTTTGTTTGATAGAGTTGGCGAACTGGTAGTTAGAAGTTTGTATGGGTAAAAGCTAGGTTGTCTTCAAATTATATTACAACGATTTCTCCCTCACTCCTATCCTTGGTAAGAAGACAGGCAATTTTATTTTTAGTTAGGCTAATCTAGAGATTAGTTAGAATATAATATGTCTAATACACTAAGTCTGAAATAAAAAAGTTTTAAAACTTTGTACTTGTAGATACATTTGAAGCTCATGTGAAACCAGGGTTCATGTGAAGCCATGTTATAGGAAATTAATCGTATTCATTATGCGGATCTTCATTTAATGGGTTACTTACACGTGTATAAATATTAAATGCACTTGTGACGCACCCTATATCTCGCCACAAAACAGAACTTCCGCCAATCGCTACTAGATGGCGCGACTACCACATCGCTATTTTATGCGTACAATAAATTGAACCGCCATACAAAGTACTATGAAAATCCTAGCTCGCGGTAGAAGAGTTCTTGACGATCTGTAGGCTAATTCTCGTATTTACAAATGGTCCAAGCGTCGCCGCAGTTCCGACCCCGCTCTATCGTAGATCTATCCAAAATTGGTATTCTCGTAATATCAAAACAATGTCTTTTGCAATAAATATCGTGATTTTGGTCGAAAAAAATTAATAAATTACACTTAAAATCATTAAAATAAATATAAAATATAAATTGAAATTCAAAAAGCACTATTTGTCATGATTAAGCAGAAAGATGCTAAATGGATGCTAAATTGATTCTGGTATAATGTTTATATTAGACTTAAGCGTAAGCGGTGATAGCCTAGTTGGTAAAACGCCCGCCTTGAACGTATAGTTGCAAGTTCAAACCCCGGGCCCACACTTATTGTATTTTTATTTCTTTATTTTGTATTTTTTTATAATTTTCCTTAAAAAATATTATTTTTATTTTTTCTTTTTTTGTCACCTCTACAACAATAGATGGCCTTTAAGAGTCTGTTTGCATAAAATAATAATAGATGGCGGTATAGTTCGTAACATATTTTAATTTAAGTTTTAAAATTTTCTTAACGTATTTTAGGACTCGGAGTTCTTTTTAGGCTCCGAGTCTTCGAAATCGTAAAAACAGCTTAAGTTGGAGCACATTATTTATATTTTTCAAAAGAACAATACATGTAATCATCGCAAATAACCTACGAGTGTTCAACGGCATTTTGATTGCGAAATTTGACAGATTCCCGCTAGAAAGTAATTTTGTTGAGCTATGAGAATACCAACATGTCAACGTGGTGGAACGATTAGAAGACGATCAACTTTTTTGCGAACAAATTCAACGACACTTCGACGAAAGTACTAAAAAATCGGTGCCGTTCAAGCTCGATAGACGGATGAGAATACCAAAATGGCTTGAACGACTAATTCGCTACGATATCGCTACGATTTTTATTACGAGAATCAGGGCACTGAACTATATATACAAAATTCCCGGGTGGTTCCCCGCCAGGCCTAGCAGAAATATCTTTCCTCTATCGCCAAACTCTCTTTACTAACGCACCTCGCTTTCCATCATTGACCAATGTCATTGTGAGCGGTATCACGTTGTAGTTGCCGAAGTACAGTCTCCTCCCTCCCTTGGCCTTCACTAGCCCTTCGGTCGGAAGATTCACCGGTGATTGAGAACGGCCGCCGCATTCCGGGTAACTTTCATACCATTTGTTTTGTACTATTTTTAACATAAACTTCTAAATAAGCATGTTAATACATCCATAATAGCATTTTTGAGTATGAAAATGTTCTAAATACCTTTATAAATGGATCATAACTTTCTTCAAATTTTGTTTTAAAAGTGCAACTCTACCTACATAGAGTTTATATGTGCTTTTTGCTCGCTACCTTGACGTAAAATATTTAAAGTATCTCTAACATCGAGATATATAACGGAGATGTCACATCCACCGCCCTATTTTACGGTGCAAAATACATCAACGAAACAAATAGCTAAGTATTATTTCGGACTTCTGACACACCCTGTATACTGGGGCAATCTCATTTCGCGATTTTGCAGTAAACGTATTTAACTACTTACATTTATAATTCCAATCTTCAATTTGAGCTGTAATAAATGAATAAAACATTTAGTAATTTTATTTTTAACCACTGTTTCTTCATTAAAATAATAATTAAGGCAGATAAAATATTACGTGGCTCTGTGGTCATGTCGCCAATTCGTGATGTACTCTTTAATAAGGCCTGAAACAGAAGGTCCAACTAAATAAATTTAATTATTACTGTTATTAACTAATAACTACTAAATACGCATATTGTATTGTTAATTAATAAATCATTTGTATGGTATTACTCCCTGCACTCACTGGGGCTAGCAAATTGACTTGATTTTATTTGAAAATGTATTCTATAGCAATACACAGAAACATTGAATTTCCGTGTATTGTCACGTGACCATACGCCAAAATTCGCTCGCGTTTTCGATGAAATTTAATTGAAAAATTAGATTTTTCTATTAGTAAATGCAGTTCAAAATCAAGATAAAAAAAATTCGCGCGCATTTTGACGATCTTGTGAAGGCAGGGCTTTTACCTAGTGTGTCCTCTAAACAAAACCTACAACTAATTTTCCACTTCCAAACATTACTAACACCGAATGTTCTAGAATTCCGATCCAAATCACTTACATTCAAACTTAGACTAACGTTTACATACACTTAAGTCCTACAATAGCTCGCAGTACTTTAGTGTTTGTTCGAATAACTTACAAAATCCCTCATTGACCTAGTCCTCTGTTCCGTGGAGAGTTCCATACCGTTAGGGTCGGACACGTGGTTGGGGAAATGAAACACCCAGATTGTTTTCGGCTGCCAAGTTAACAAAATTTAAATATCACCTGACAACGCATAGGTACTCTTTTTATGAGTCCAAACTAAGCAAGGCTTGTACTATAGGTACCATACAATGGACTGCGGGCGATCCCAGTTACACTCAGACCAGGGTAAATTTCAAAGAGTCCAGTTTGTATTACTTTAAGAGGTAGAACATTAAAAAGTTATACAGAGTGTGCTGTGTATCAGAAGTCTGAAATAATATCTATTTTAGGCACATATGTGGGTGCTTAGTGAAGACAGATTATTTATTTATTTATTTATTTTAATATAATTAGAACGGCCCGTAAGAAAGTACCAATTACACTAATTATAATACCCAACTATCATAGTTTCCGAGTTATAGACCATTGAATGTTTGTCACATGTAACGTATTCTGGCCTTTGGGTACCATACCACCCATAATCCTATCAAGCAGTGTAAACTACATGTACGAAGGGCGGCTACCAATGTTCACAAAACAGATAATGAAAATGTATAGAAGTCGAGATATTACAAGTTATAGAAATCGACGACGAAAAAAAGTTGAAAAAAAAAACGATCTAATTTCAACAAAACTTTATACCATTATTCATATACCTGATACTCATGTAAATGGTTAAGTATTATTTTGGACTTCTGAAACACCCTGTATATCTACAGAAATTTGCCGCGGTGGGGAATCGAACCCGTGACAATCCAGTGCCGAGTGGCCTACACTCGAGAGGCAAAGTCGTCGTTTATTGTTTAAAACAGTGTCAACTTGAGTACGTGCGTCCAGCATATTGAATAGTTCTAATTGCCTGAACTTAACTGGTACTGTAGTGTGTATAGCTAGATTGATGTTTAAATTAAGCTACTGAATACAATCCAGAGTTGTAGCTAACTTAATTTCTAGTTACCCCTTTGTACTATGTCAAAGGTATTTGAAAGTTTTAAATGGCACGGATTGATACAAGCCAACTTAGATTTTAAGAGCTTTAGTAAATATATCTTTAAATGGAATTAAATTAATGGAAATTATTTTGTCCTGTGAAATATTAAGTTGAAGTTAAGTAAAAGTCAAATCGTTTAGTTTGTTTAGGCCTACAGCACTTAGATATTGAAATTTTACTAACAAATTAAACGGAATTCAAGGCGACCTTGGCCGCGAGGATTCGGCGAAATGAGCAATCATGACTTGTCATTTGTTTAAGTTTTAAATATATATCGTGTTTTTAGGGTTCCGTACCCAAAAGGGTAAAACGGGAACCCTATTACTGAGATTTCACTGTCCATCCGTCCGTCCGTCCGTTCGTCTGTCACCAGGGTGTATCTCATGAACCGTGATGGTTAGACAGTTGAATTTTTTACAGATTATGTATTTCTGTTGCCGCTTTAAAAAGAAATACTAAAAATCTGAATAAAATATATAGGAGCTCTGATACAACAAACGTGATTTTTTGCTCGTTTTTATAGATAATGGTACGGAACCCTTCGTGTGCGAGTCCGACTCGCACTTGGCCGTTTTTTTTATTTGGACTACAAGTTGATCTTATGGACCATTATTATCTACTTGAGGGTAATTTAAGAGTTGAAACACTTGGCTTGCAGATAATAACAATATCTTAACTGTTATCTTTTCAATAACAGAAAGGCTAACTTAGAAACAGAACCTATGAATCGTCAATAAACAAAAAAGAATCTCTACCATCCATTCAGAATGGAGAAGAATGGCCAAGAAACTCCATTAGGGCTCGGTACAAATGGGTGTACAACTCTCCACCCCTGTCTACGTGAACTATGACATTGTTCCAACTCACGCGTCCATACTTCATCCTGTCCCTTGCTTCATTATCAAGTTGTCTTTGTATGTCATCAGCATCATCGGAGAGTGTGTTTGCTCTTGGACTGGTTTGGTCCTGAGTTTCACCTTAGTAAAAGCAATATAATCATTATAATCCTTATTGTTACTGGACTAAGTTTCTGAATCGATAGCACTATTTTGATTTGTAGAACCCTTAAGTCCTAGGCCCATACCAAAAGGAACACTGTATCAATAAGCATAGAGATTGAATTTGTTTGGTACAAGCCACACGTTCGCTCGTGTCATCAATGACAAATTTGCTTTTTTATGAATCAATACAGTTACTTTTAGTATTGCTCAATTTTTTTTGACGCGTGGGTCTTGTCGCCCCAGTGTGCCTCGGCATTTAATTTCGATCGTAAAACGATATCCTAATTTATTCACGGCTGCCAAGTGAAATTTTACTATAAAAAAGAGCCTCAATAAACGTTCATATTTTATTACAAAGCTCTGCTTATTACACCATAAGTTGGTAGGTGCGTTACAATTTATTGCCTTGTTATTGTTAAATATTATAAGTTGAGTTAAATATTATAGCAGTGGTAGCCTCGCGGGCAAGAACGCACGCCTTGAACGTAAGGGGTGCAAGTTCAAATCCCAGGCCCCGCACCTCTGAGATAATTTTCATGTGCGAATGTCATTTTCAACAATGATAACCACTTGCTGAACGGTGAAGGAAAACATCGTGAGGAAACCTGCACGTCTGTAGAAAGGCGTGTGAAGTTCACCAACCCGCACTGGGCAAGCGTGGTGGACTATGGCCCAAATCTCCCTCGTATTGAGGGGAATTGACCCGGTATAATGGCAATAGGCTCGCCCCCTATTACATTGGGACCAAAATACATTGTCGAAGTGTGGGCGCACTGCAGTGCACCTCTGTAAAAAAGTTGAAAACGATATTTTATTGAAATTAAACTATTTTACGGATTTTATCGCGTTTATTTACTATTTTATTATTAAATAAACGCGATAAAATCCGTAAAATAGTTTAATTTCAATGTATAGTATTCGCGTAAATATAAGAAAACAATAAACGATATTTTATGTTTCTATGTAGGTTATACTTACTCAACAATTTCCTTCATAAAGATTGATTAAAAATCGATAATTTTATATCACACAGCCCGTAGGTACATACAGCTACACTTCTCATCAAAAAAATCGAAACACTTTCGTTTTTATTGTTTTTGTCCTAATTTTTAAAATTACTCATCATACAAAATACGAAACCTATGAAGACTTAATTTGAATTTAGAACATTAACATTAGGATTTATAAACCTCATACTACTCACTATTAAATGACATTTTACATTTATTCCTAAATATACACATTTTTCTGATAATCCTTATCAAATCATAAACTGCGAGGTGTTTCGATTTTTTTGATGAGAAGTGTATATTATTTATCGGAAAAACTATGTGGAATAATGTTTATGTAGGTAGGTAAGGAGCTATTTTTATTTACGTTGACATCAAACAAAAACACTTAAAATGTCGATCAATTAATTAAAACGAAACCTTTTACGCTTCGTGAACAATCCTGTAACTAATTTTTAACCATGAATAAAGTTGTAACTTAATATTTCTTGGTAGGTAAGTGTTTTTTTGGAACTCCTTATAAAAGGTAGGTTGAAATACTAAATATCTTATTTGATTACCTACGTGTATGTCTCGTCGCGGTGAATACTTAATCGAAATTCGACCTAAAATTTTGCATAGTGGTTTGAGAGTAGCTCGGACCATTACATCGGGTGTTGGAGAATTTGATTCCTATCACGGGAAAATTTCAGACATTATCTTTTCGAAATTGGTCCTAATCTTTGTGTTACTGGGGTCAACTCCAGTCTATTTACTGGTACCCGTATTACTAGCTTTGTTCCGTTTGGTATCATACGATGAGTAAGATGTGTAGGTGCTGCTTGGCTATATTTATTTTATTATTGTCGCATATTTTAACAAATCTCTCGAGCCAGTACATTAGCCTAAACGTTATTTATTTATTCGTGCGGGTTCCAAGACAATTTAGTGTATCCCCGGGACTTGCCGAGGGTCAAACCTCGGTGTCTTCAATGGACACCGCCGTCGATCCTGTCTTACAGGAGTAACCGTGGTGGGAATGTGTGGCGGGCTTAGTCCCAAAAAATAAATGTTATTTATCTGGACCAAGGAGTAAGTATGTTGCGTTTAGTGGAATCAATTGTTTCATAGGTAGGTAGTCTTTCAGTGTAAAACACAGGTTATTGGTACTGCCGCAAGCTAATTTAAAAGGTAAACCAGGAACTGGAAAACGCTGTTTATTTATTTACAAAGTTCAACGTAGAGGCGGAAAGTTGGCAAGTTACCAAGAGTAGGTACCCGTCTTTCGTGAATTTTATTTGCTTTCCCTGAGACTTGTGAATCATGACGATGTTGGTTCAGGCCTAGATTTATTTCAGGTAGGCACACACAATTACTGAAGATATTTTTGTATAAAGATTATATTATAAAAACAAAGTAAAACATCGGTGAAGAAAAACATCGTGAGGAAACCTGCACGTTTAGGCGTGTGAAGTTCACCAACCCGCACTGGACCAGCGTGGTGGACTATGGCCCAAATCTTCCTCGTATTGAGGGGGAATGTGCCCGGTATAACGGTAATAGGCTCGCCTCATATTACATTGGGCCCAAAATACGGCATATTCTACCTATACTGATACCTATGTCACCTTAGAATAACCTGTATTCGCAAATAAATTACTTTGACTTTGAAAATACATCGGCGAAGTGTGGGCGCACTACAGTGCACCTCTGCCTACCCCTTCGGGGAATACAGTCGTGATGATGTGATGTAACAAAGTACATATTTACAAATATACTTTTATTGGATACACCGCTTCTACTGTAAAGGCCTCCCGCACACTAGGGCGTCAAAACGCACGCGTCAAAATTCTTCTTCTTTTTTTACGAAATGAGTGAAATGATGATATTTTCATAAAATAAGACGAGGAATGGCTCTACCTGCGTTTAGCGGGTATTTCAGCCAGTGACAAGTAATTAATAGCAAGGGCAAATTCAATAAATACACATTATACGTAAAACTCGGCCAAGTACGAGTCGGACTCGCGCACGAAGGGTTCCGTACCATTATCTATAAAAACGCCAAAAAAATCACGTTTGTTGTATAGAAGCCCCCTTAAATATTTATGTTATTCTGTTTTTTAGTATTTGTTGTTATAGTGGCAACAGAAATACATCATCTGTGAAATTTTCAACTGTCTAACTATAACGGTTCATGAGGCCTCAGTACGCCTGCCAAGATAAGACATTTTCTCACGCATCGTGACGTCATTTTTGTGGCAAAATCGTTACGTCTTATTTGCTAGCATGGCGTAAATATAAAATGGGTTTGACAGTTAAATAAAACGTGTTTGACGTATGGATAAGATGTTATATCTTAAGTGCTAGCATGGGTTACCAAAATGTACCATAGAGACACGAATTTGACAGGTCAACGTAAAGAAATTTCTCACGGTCAAAGGCCGGTGATGAGAAAATAATTAGGCTGTAAGAAGTACATAAATATAGCATTTTATACACTATTATAACAAATAATACTTATTTTACTCTATCCTTCGCCAATATCAAGCGGACTACATGCAAAATTCTTCCGAAAACGAACACGTAAATTTATTTTCGTGTTCGACAAACAACAACAAAAAAGTGTAGAGACATTTCTATCTGTTTTATTTTCTTCCGAAAATCCACATAATCCTATTCCACGTGATTTAAAATCCTTATTTTACAAAAAATCTGTAGGTTTGAGGTTAGATTTTGTTTGCGTGCTTTTTGCCGTTTTACAATGTAATGTTATTTAAATTGGCAAATAAAAATAGTATAGTGCCCAAGAAATAAATTTTAAGCATAATACCACCGACCAAATGATAATACGTAAAGCTTCCGGCATAATAAAAAAGAAGCTATGCCCAAAGATATTTTTAATCTGTGCATAAATAATCTAATATATTCTATGATGTGTATGCAGCATCTTTTTTCTTTGTAAAGCTCCGTCTCGCTCTATTTGTCATTTCAATGAACGAATGAACGAAAGATCGTAAACTGTGAGAAAATTTTAGCAGGCTGTCTAATTTTAAACATCTTGGAAGCCATGTTAGCAAATAAGATACGGGAACGCAAGTTGACAAGATGTTTTTGGGACTTGTGAGAAAACATCTTGGCAGGCGTACTGAGGCCGCTGGTGGACGGCCGGACGGACAGCGAAGTCACAGTAATAGGGTTCCCGTTTTACCCTTTGGGTACGGAACCCTAAAAATGGATGATGCCAGTGATAAAGATGACTCATGCAAATAGTAAATTCTTTTACCCTGTGATATTGACAGCCCGAGCGAATTTTGACGCGTAGTAGAAGCATTTACTACAAATATTCAATTTTTCAATTATTTTTTGGATAGATACAGAGTTCGTTTTGGTATTAGCAAATATTTTGACGCGCGACTTTAAACGGCCCAGTGTGATTTGGTCCTTGATACTGCAAACATGTCTAGACAAAAGCTTAATTTTAATATTAAAAAGCACAAAACAAACACGAAAGGCCATATCTGCTGGACGATTGAGAACAAACAAGATACCAAGAAGTCTAAATGAAGTAGATAATTTTTAAGACAAAGAATTATTATAAAATGGCCCTATATAAGACATGGACATCGTATCGCTGAAGCTTAATCTTTCCGGCAAGTTTTATTAATGCCCGTAATTTATTAGACTCTTAGCCTAAATGATCAAGATATTTGCAGACAAAAAAGGACCAATCTATCCCAATTAACACAATTTGGAATCGGTTAACTTTGAATGTTGATAAAGTGTCTGCTAAGTCTTATTTGAGAAAGGTTTTGTTGGAAATCCATAAGGATTCTAAGACTAAAGACAGGCACTTATGAGACGGAAAGCTATTATTTATTCATTGATGGAGATTGATAAGCTTATGATTTTTGAATTTACCTTTTCCCCCTAAAAGAATGAGTAATCTACTCACAGGATGTGAAAATACCGAAGAAATTTTAGGTCAGGACCTTCACTTTACTATGGACCATTCATTCATTTTATTATAGACCAGCTGGGCACACGACTGCGTACGCGCGGGATTAGGAAACTGATTATTTTTCGAAACTTATAGGAGTCTAAGATACTCCTTGTATCATCAGCTAGCTGCCAGTGAAATACCCATCATAGACCCATCATCGGTCCAGCCTTTTCAGAGATTACCCAAAACAAACAAATATGTTGAACGTTCCCTTAACCGAATATAATTGCGATCTAGTGAGTAGTGACCGATAACTCACAGAGTGACCTATATGACTAAATTATGACTCAAGTTGTTATCTTTAGGTACCTACATTGCTATGTTAATGCTTGATTTAAAAGTAATTAACATTTTATACAAAACTAAATTTTTCACAAATTTTTGAATCACTGACAAATAAATATCTATACATATATATTATACAAATTATACATTATACTTACTACAACTAAATAAAATTGGAGTGTCTGTTTGTAATATCAAAATAACACTTTTTTACCAAATGCGTATGAAAGTATCTACGATACCTATAACGAAAACGCAATTTTGATTTTTTTTGTCTGTCTGTCTGTTTGTTTGAGGTAAACTTCTAAACGGCTGAACCGATTTCAATGGGACTTTCACTGACAGATAGCTGACGTTCCAGGGCGTAACTTAGGCTACTTTAATTTTAGAAAAAGCATTAGGGTTCCGCGGGAAAAACATAATACCCATATTTCCGGGTAATCTCCCTAAAGTCCACGCGGGCGAAGTCGCGGGCACAGCTAGTAAAAAATAAAAAGAGAATATAAAATTTTGATTTTAATATAAAAGTGTGTCACAGAATATCTGTTTTCGTTATATGTATCATATTATATATCATATACTTTCAAATGCACGTAGTAAATCGCTGTTATATTGCCATCACAAACAGACTCTTCGATTTAATTTATTTGTATAGATTTCACCTGCCTACTGCCCGTGTATTGATATGCAACAAGTAGCGCTCATCAAACCTTGTAGATTAAGTACCATATTCATACTAATAATTTAATGTTAGATCCGTTGTTTTAGAATATATTTAATCAACAAAACAGCTCTGCGCATATTAGCACGTCAAAAAGCGCGCAATGAATCTTTTGCATAATACAAAACGGAATGTGTTAACTCGTCGAAGAAACACATACAAAAAAGTACTATTTTAAATGATACATCAACATCATCGCAACGCCTGTATTCCCCGAAGGGGTAGGCAGAGGTGCACTGCAGTGCGCCCACACTTCGCCGGTGTATTTTGGTCCCGATGTAATAGGGGGCGAGCCTATTGCCATTATACCGGGCACATTCTCCCTTAATACGAGGGAGATTTTGGACCATAGTCCACCACGCTGGCCCAGTGCGGGTTGGTGAACTTCACACGCCTTTCTATAGACGTGCAGGTTTCCTCACGATGTTTTCCTTCACCGTTTAGCAAGTGGTAATCATTATTGATAAATGACATTCGCACATGAAAATTATCTCAGAGGTGCGGGCCCGGGATTTGAACTTGCACCCCTTACGTTCAAGGCCGGCGTTTTTGCCCACGAGGCTACCACTTTTAAATGAAGTTATTTGAATTCGCTCAGCTCAGTGTGTTCAGAGCGTGTGTATCATTCACCCTAATTGGGTTTGTCTCAATATCTGTACTAACCTATAACAAATCACAATCAATCCGGCTCAAACAATATTGGAATCGAAATTGACTAGCTTATAACAGGCACGTTACTACCGCGGCCTATGAGGTATTAGGACTAAACCACGCGTTGGATGGCAAATGAGTTTGTCGGAAACAATTTGTGTTGGACATTATAAAGGAATTTGGAGCTTCGGTGATTGGATTTTAGAGTGTGTATGGAATGTTAAATTGATAGGGTTCGGCTACACCAAAGAATAAAACCTCTTGCATATGTGGGCAATGAAAGTATGTATTTAATTCCAATGTTTTTTGAAAACAGAGTGATAGACTAAACATGGAACTTTTATGACTATTCTATTCAAATAATACTTACTTACCTGTATATCCGGATGCATGTATATGACTGATAAATAAACAACATAGGATTGTACTGATCCTATCGTAGAACATTCTGCGAGTTTGGTACGCAGGTGGCGCAACTACCCAATTGGCATGTATTCAGTAAACCAATCTCAATATGATAAATAAATCAAGGTTTCTTTAAATTAGTCGATCGTAAACTGCGAGTCAGAGAAAATATATAGTAAACGTTAGTTGAAATAACCTCTAAATTGATTACAAATTAAATTACAAACCAAAGAGCATCCAAAACAGAGTTATAGCAAATAAGCATAGTAATAAGGATTAATAGTAATCCAAAGACAGTCTATAGTCTTAGATAAAATACTCACTTATGTAAACGTAATAGTATTTCTTATAATTGTCTTTAGTCACAGATCACTACTCAATTTTTAAGTGATTGTGTAAATAGATAGTAAATAGTATACCTACATAGATTATTAAATCTTTAAGTGAGAAAATAACGAGAATTAGAGACAAAGCAATAACAACTTCTTGAGTATTAACTCGTACTTCATTAGGTAGCGAGGTACCATTAAATATTATATCACGAGTGGTTTGATCATCCAAACACCTGCTACAGGATCTTCTGAAATAAATTTAATTTTGCACTTGGTGATATTTCTTCTGGTGACTTTCTTGGTGACTTTCTTTTCTTAACAAAGTCGTTGGTAGTTAAGTAGAGTCCATGTTGAACGTTCCCTTAACCGAATATAATTGCGATCTAGTGAGTAGTGACCGATAACTCACAGAGTGACCAATATGACTAAATTATGACTCAAGTTGTTATATTTAAGTACCTACATTGCTATTGTTAATGCTTGATTTAAAAGTAATTAACATTTTATACAAAACTAAATTTTTCACAAATTTTTGAATCACTTGACAAATAATTATAAAAAATAAAAACAGAATATAAAATTTTGATTTTAATAAAAAAGTGTGCTCAGAAACTCTGACCACATATTGTCCGTTAAATTTACTAGATAACAAAGGGTTGTAAGGTAGTATTACCTACTCAAAGGCTGAAAGCTAAACCTCGTCATGCCTGGATTAGGCAGGTTTAGGTTTTGGTACGTGCATTTTAGCGGTAAAAGGACTGGAAGGATAATAATACAACAATTAGCTAGCTTATTTAATATTACTAAATAACTTTATTTTAATTGAAATTCAATTAAAGTAACGTAACTGAACAAGGCAACTAAAATGATAGAAATATAATTCAAATTGTACAATCACAAAGGAATGTTCCTAAATTGAATAGTACAAAGGGACTATTTCAGGTCAAGATTACCCTAAATCTTCTCATTACGTAAGAGAAAACCAAAAATTATTTTTAGATAAAAACGGTAATTGTTTAGCTAATCGATAAAATAGTTTTCGTTAGACTCTACAAAAATCAAACTCAATCCATTTGTCTAAATCCAAACTGCTTAGAACTCCGGCGCAAAGTTCTATTGTAGTAGCAACATGTTCATACACATGCAGGTAAAACAAATTGCGAATTCTTTGGGCAGCCACCGGGTCCCGTCTTAGATCTTGGGTTTTAGATCGCGATTTCATATTAGAAGCACTCACTAACTGTCTTTTGTCCGCATACTTCTCTGTGATACGATCATACTCCATATCAAACTTATTTGCCAGCTGTTTGAGTAACAATTTTATAATACGATACTTATGTTTCAAAAGCTCATCACCTTCGTACCATGGCTTCAATAATACGCTATGAGATTTTTTAAGCAGCTCGTAATACTTCATCCTTTCCTCGTAATCTTTCGCCATCATTTTTGCTCTCCATGTACTGATCGATAGGTCCCAAGACTTCCGTGGTACCATTTCCGTATATATCTCTTTCATTTTTGCAACTTCAGTCTGATGGTAAAAACATACTGGATTTTTCATAACGAACAGCTGTCCTTCCAGGAATAATTTCTTATACGGATATATCTGTGGGACTTTAGTGAACACTCTATTGAACGCTTCATTAATCAAACCATTAATCAGGTTGTGAACAGCTTTTCTGTCGATTCTCTCTTTTAATATTTCAATCTTCTTTTTAATACGTTCTGCATTTTTATTCGAATCACCGGCCAAGTTTATAATAAACTTGTCCGATACAGTATCAAAAAAACAAATATTACAGAAACTGAGTTCCCACGTTTCGCTAAATATGCCTGACTTGTCTGAAACGAATGTAAATGATATGTTTTTGCTTTGACCTGGAGACAACACGTCTTCGTTCTTATTAAAAAAGAACGCTTGCTCATAAATATCTTCCGGTATAAGAGGGATGGGTCGTTTTATTTTTTTCCAACAGTATCTTAGGGTAACAGTGCCAAGGTTTTTCAGAAATAGCTTAGCTCTCCCAGCTCTAGTTGTAGGAACATTAAAATAGTATGTCCATGACGTACAGTGTTCGTACCAATCCTCTTCCTGCATTTTACGTAAATGGGTTATGGTTTGGCCAGGTATATCTTTAAAAATAAGAGTATTATTTATCCTAATAGCATAGACGTTCGACAAAGGTTCTTCGGCAGGAGTAGTCGGTTCCGTTACAGTAATTACCGGAAGTGGAGGCAGCTTTCTGGGTGGCGTTACGGGCTTAGCCCCTTTTATAACCAGGTCGCTAGCAAATGGCCTGAAAAACGTAATGATTAGGTAACTGTTTTATTATAACTACGTATAACTAGTAAAATTTATGAAGTCTCTTTAAATCAGACACGTGCAGAATAGCCGAAATCGCGACCTTGGGATAAGGACTTTTTATACAATAGACATGCTCTTCTACACGCTTCTAATTTGAAGTCGCTCAGAAATGCACCAACCGAAATGGGTCAATCTTCTTTATTTTCTCATCCAACTCAAATTCACGTTTATCTCTATATTTCTCATAGTCAGTATTCAATTGAGGGAAATGTTTTCGTTGCGGAATACCGTCCATACCCATTTCAGTAACTTTGATGTACGTTGGAACACTGATATGCTCAATTACAGAGGGGCGACCCATTTCGGCTGGCGTTCTATGTATTTCATAAACTGGTTCACAGTAACATCCCTGCTTCAGTCTTGGCGCTTGTTCCCACAAAGTATCTCTTACTGCAGGTTTTTTTTCGATTTGAGCATGCTCTAACGCAGTTTTTCTTTCTTGGTCCTCTCTTGAATTCCATATTAAATTCATAGTCAAATCCACAGGCGGTCTTTGCCCTTTCTTCCCAAGGTTAGTAGTTTCCTCTTTCCTGATTTGAATCCATTTTTCCCAAACCAACAGTTCATTATCTGGCTGTGTAGGTAGGTAAAATTGTAAATCTGTCGTCTTATTGTCTTTTTGTTTCGTATTGTTTGCTTTTTGCATGTTTGATTTAATGTTGGCTAGGTACTTAAATACAATAAAACACAAATATAATTATTTTAACTAGTAAAGTAAATAGGTTCAGCTCTTCATTATTAATACACTTGTAAGAGTACCTACCGTAGGTAGTGATTACTTATTTAGCAATTGCTCAGTGGACATTAATAATGCAAAATCCAAAATTCGTGCGAAACGTAGATCAAAAACACGGAGGTCTATGATCAAACCCTAGCTTTTTAAAACCTTCCTTAATTTTGAAGTTGTCACTACACCACAAACAAGGTTACTTTTCACAAATAACCGAAATAGTTTTCTTACAAATTATGTCAACCTGATAAACTATGAAAAATGTCATGAGTGTTATTTATACATAATTTATTTTAGTTGTTATCCAAAATAATGATGTTAGCCAAATTTCCGTGATTATACTTGAGATGAATAAAATTACAGTACAAACAGGTACGAATAATATTTATTTTGAAGGCGTTGCTTACAAAATATCTTATATACATTATTCTATATTTTATTGTTTATTAATATATTCTTTAGATAAAGGCCCTCAGGACACTATAATCGTAGTGTATTGTAATGGGGACTATTAAATGGGGACCCTACTATAATGTACATATTTTAATATTATTTGCAAACACTAATGAGTATTTTGTAAAATGGGAACCAGAGTTGTTTTTTAAGAGTTACGTAGTATTCAATCACTAAGTGTTACCTGAAATTTCAGATGAAGAAGAAGAATCCCCAGCTCCTAAGGAAGAAGTTAAAGTAGTGCCGGCGGAAGGCACAACAGAATGGATTCAGTACTGGAGCGAGTTTGAGGGCCACCTTCCATCTCCTATAGACGTCTCCATAACTGGCTCCTTCGAATATTGGTGTCCACAATTGAAATGGTTCAACTTTGAAGTATATCCTCATAAAGTTAAAATAACTAATACTGGATTTACAGGTCTGTAAAGTTATTATAATATCTAATTCTACGCATAATTAAGTTTATATAATGCATAATTTTAGTTAAAGTATTATCATAATATTTAGTCATTAAATAATAGTATACTTATTTTAATTTTGTCAGTTTGTGTACTATAAAATGAATCCAATCCAGTCCAAAAATATAACGCTTTAGGATATTAGAATTAGCAAAGGATATTTTAAACCTGTTTAAGATCTGCATCTAACTACATAGATAATTAGAACCTAGTAATAAAGTAACAAAACATAAATGTACTCAAAATGGTTCTAATTTCAATGTCAGAATTTTTTACTAGGTGGTGGAATTCCTCAAATAAGCAAATAGGGTACCTGGTCCTGGTTAATTTTCAGTACATCTCGGTGCAAAATGGAAAACGGAACGCCCATATTTGGAGGGTGGTCCCTTTTTAGAAAAACACGTGCTGTCCCAAATCCACTTCCATTGGGGCGAGGACATGATGCATGGCAGCGAACATACCGTGGATAAAAGGCGGTATCCCGGGGAAATGCAGGTACCTATGGGTACAACTATCTTCTATCTATATTATAATCAATTGCTGTTCGCTAGTCTCGCTAAAACTCAAAATCGGATTGATCTATTTGATGTTTTTGTTCAATTCGTTATAATGCAAGTATGGTTAAAAAAAACCGGCCAAGTGCGAGTCGGACTCGCGCACAAAGGGTTCCGTACCATTATCTATAAAAACGGCAAAAAAATCACGTTTGTTGTATGGGAGCCCCCTTAAATATTTATTTTATTCTGTATTTTAGTATTTGTTGTTATAGCGGCAACAGAAATACATCATCTGTGAAAATGACAGACGGACGGACGGACAGCGAAGTCTCAGTAATAGGGTCTTACGTTTTACCCTTTGGGTACGGAACCCTAAAAATTGTAGGTACCTATAATTGTAGGTGATTTTTCAATTATCAGATAAATTTATTCATAAAGTATTTCCAACTGACATCTTGTTAATCAATATAGGCAGAATTTGAATAGCCTACTGGCGGCAAATCTGTAAATCCGCGACCCTATTTGGATGATAGTCTGATGATAATAAAATATATTATTAGATATAGTAAAGGCAGCGTCGTATGGTCACCACATTACAACACTCATCAGTTAAGAATAGAGCGTGTACAAAAAAGATTTATGCGACATCTTACTTCTTCCTGTAGATTACATAAACAACTCCCCACATATACAAGTAAATTAGAACACTTCAAACTCCAAAGCCTAATTGTCCGCAGAAATGTTTCAGGTATGATTTTTCTATTTAAGCTTGTACGTAATTTAATTGACTGTCCTGCTTTGATGCAAAACATTAAGTTTAATGTACCTCGCAGGTTGCCGATTCGGTCAACTCGTGCAATTAGCCTTTTACATAAAGAACCCGCCAGAACGAACCTAAAACAGTACTTCCTATTATCAAGACTGTCAACTACCTTCAACTCAATCGGTCATGAAGTGGATTTGTTTAATGATACACTCTACAAATTTCGCAAACTGATCTTGTCATCGTTGGTGCGTCAATGATAGCCTTCTAGTCACTTATCACATTTAATTTAATTTAATTTATTTTAATTTTTATTGTCACATTCTTATTTTTCATTTATTATCAATGTTCCTTTTATGTTATTCCTCTTACTTATGCATGTTGTGGCACCTTTGTTAACTGTGCATTTAGTTTTATATTAATGTATTATTAATGCTACAGTTTTTGGATGTCCTGTTAAATAAATAAAATAAATAAATAAAATAAGGCAGAATAGCCTTTTTTTAACTACCTGTATGTAAAGCCATAACGGATAGTTGGTTAATAGGCTACGTATTAGGTTTAGATGATGGTTATTGCTTGCTTTAAGAGAAAACGACTTAGTTCGAACGTAGAAAAAAAAGTTTTCTGTCCCAAGGCTTCATCGATAAGCAGTTATTTTGATTTCCTCCGGAACATTACGATTTCCCGGGTTATGATGGGCTGCGTTACTGGCCTGGAAAATACTGCCTATATTTTATTGTAATCTAAGTATTTTATCCTGCAGCGTACCAAGGCGTTGAAATATTATGGAAGTAGTAACCTTGCTTCCGTTTAGATAGCAATAAGGATATTATATAAGTAACTACCGACGAGTAGAACACAGCCATAAATCTCATAAAAATATTATATTTTCAGATAATAGGTTTTACAAGAGCAAGAAGAATTATCTCATAACCTTCAGCGTCTCGACCTATAAAGTGGTATATAAACGATTAAGGCACAATATTCAATTGTCAGATATGTTTTTTTTGGGAAGAACTTGACTACTTAATAAAATAGTCAAATAACTTTATTTGTGTTCACGAGATTCTGAATTCGACCCCTATGTTTTAATACGTTAAGCCCCCGTACGAGACTTATACGTTGCATGACATTAGAAAATCTTTTTTTAATTTTCGTCATTTACGAAATGAAATCAATTTCAATTTCAATACGGAGCTCGACTGCTTTTCGAATCTACGGTTCCAGATTTTGTTTGAGTTTGTCAATGAAAGTAGACTTGACTTTCAATTACCTACTTATCATTGAATTAGATATTTATTTTTATGTCACTATAACTTCGATTTTTGTCGTCGGCTGTTGACTCTTAATTATCTTGTTAGTAAGATGTTATGGTGTTCTTAGTAACAATTGACCGAGTTCCATTTCCATAAATAATATTTCAAGTATAATAACAGCAAAAATTACGGACAGACCGGTTTTATTTCCATCCTCTCCTTAATTAGACTGCGAATAATTATAACTTTACCTACTGTAGGGAATGAGTAACATGTGAATAAAATGTTTTATATCTTATCTAGCGAACTGGAATTGGTAGATCGTATTTGTAATGAGGTAAGGTAGCTGTGAGTCCTAATTATCGCGCACCTTGTGTGTGTAGATACTGTTCCGAGAACTCACGCGTGCGTATAATTAGGTACCACAGTCGCGTATTTTAATATTGAACAAGTAATCAAAGAAGTGTTTGATTTTATCACGCCCACCGCGTCTGTCTTTGCTTCCATGCCCATGCTTAACTAATAACAAAGACCCAAAAAACGCGATTCGTTTCTTAGTCCTTAGTTTTAGACCTGCAATCCTTGATTTTAAAGCGGACATTCTACCAACAAGACTACTACAGCCTTAATCAGGATTACCGATCAATTTAGGTTATACTACAACCCTTTTAACGTCCCACTGCTGGGTACGGGCCTCCCCTCAATGAGAGGGGGATTCAGGCAATAGTCCACCACGCTGGCCCAATGCGGGTTGGCAGACTTCACACGTCTATCGAAAACTCGACAAGTTCCCTCAGACGTGCAAGTTTCCTCACGATGTTTTCTTACACCGTTTCATAGCAAGTGATAATCTCGGATGAAAATGAGATTCGCACATGAAACCCAGAGGTGCGAGCCGGGGTTCGAACCTGCGCACTTAGATTGCAAAGCGTGCGTTCGACCACTCGGCTACCACGGCTATGATAGGGTTAGGATATTTAGGTTATATAGACAAGAAAGTAGGGTAGATCATAATTATGATAACATTATTTTGATATTACTTTAGGTAACATTCTTTCGTGCGGAGTATCTAACTCAAGTGGAAGCATTGAAACATCCCGATGGAGTCGTAATGATTTGCTACATTATTAAGGTTAGTAGGCAACTAAGGACTAAAGGTATGGTAGGTACGTGAGTTCTAAGTGAGGTCCCCTAAGGATACTATTCAAACAGTTGAACTAATATAGAATATCCGTTATACATCAAAGTCCGCAAATTCTTTTAAATTTTACTTACGACTAGGATAGCTCATTGCTGGTTCCTTCGGCACCTTTCAAACAGACCAAATAATTGATCAGTAGATATACTTACGTAGGTACTCCCAAGATATTTATTCATTTTAAAAAATAGACTGTTTTCAGTACGGTGTAAATCCAGACGAGAGATTGGACTGGGTCATCGAAGGGTTCCCAAGAATACAAGAATCGAAAACCAGCACTCGAGTGGGTCCTTGTCCAATGAACCGACTCCTGCCGATGTTCTTCGAAGATTACTTCCTGTACTGGGGCAGTCTGAGCACTGTAAGGGGCGAGAACTTTGCCATCAGGTGGCTTGTGCCGAGAATAACGCTGTTTGCTTCTTTGGAACAGGTAGGTACATAAGCAAATGAAGCGAGATGGGGTTGTTTCTTCTATTTTATGTCGAGCTGTGCGGTATAGAACCTGCTTAATAAGCAACCTTGTTCTCATCGCTTGCACAGATAAGTTAGACCAGAACAATGGTAGTCAAATATCAAGAAGTTATTCGATATTCTCGATGGAACTGACTGGCATTGTGGTTATTGTCGTGTATAATATAATCGTGGTAAAGACATATTATTTTAAAACACTTCTTAACAATGAGATACAAGAAGGCAGGAATCTTAGAAATACTGCTGAGTAGATCACTACTGTTCAGATAGGTAAATCTTTTCGCAGATGAAAGAGTTTCGTAAGTTATGGGACCCGTGGGACGAGCCCAACCTAGGTAATAGTCGGTCATTGCAAGAACGCGGCGATCGGCACGTTTTCTTCATAAATCGCCATTGGAGTCAGTATAACTCGTTGTTACCAATACCAAGAGTACCAGAAGAATCCATCTCGGAGCTGTCGCCGGCATATAAACGCCATCCTTGGATGTTACCTCCTCAAAATGCTTACATGCTACCACAGCCGGAAGAAGAAAAAGTGACATCCAAAGTATAACGAATATATTATTGATTAAAAACAAATCCACAATAAAATAGAGATTCTAAAACATTAAACTTGTATTATTTTGCGGATTTATAAAATATGCGACATAATAAAACTCGAAGAGCCAAATTTGCAACGACATAACAAAACGTTGCACTGTTTTGCACGTCACAGATCTGTCTGTCAAAGTCATTGTCAAATTCTAACCAAAACAAAAAGATAACCTACAATTTTTTACATCTACAAGTCGATTCGCGTAAAATGATACGAAGTTTTCTACGTACCAGCCGCTGGCTGGCACGAAGGCGAATCAATATTATTATCCCTGCAGTACTGCCCAAATTTTCGTCTGTTACCTCATCTATCAACGACTTTGTTTTCACAAAACGCCAATATTCAACAACGCCAATACAGCCAGAAGTTGACCCGGCTGTTTTCGAAGATATCTGCAACGAAACACTTGAATCCTTATGTGATTACTTTGAAGAAGTGGTGGAATCTACTCCAAATTTGAAAGCTGCAGATATCACTTTCAGTGTAAGTGCTAACCTTATATTCTTTAAAAAAAATAAGATTTTCTCATGTTTCTTTAGTCTTATCAATTAGGTGTCCAAAGATTTTATAAATGGTCTTATTAGATCGTATTAACAAAATTTTTTTTCAAAGGAAAGGTATATCGTGTTAAAGACATTTGTTATTTAACCTAGGTGCCTACTTTTAGTTTCATACCTGCTTACATAAGTAACTAAGAAGATTCCATTGCATGTTATAGCAATAAAAAGATTCCCAATGCACTTAAAATGGATTGGATGCCATTAGATTATTATTTTTCTTTAGGTATTACATATGGCTGCATGGAATTGTTCAAAACCATTCAACCAGTAGCATAAGCATAGGCAATAGAATAAATAAAAAAGTTTTCTTTACATTTTAAAACATATCAGGCCATTAAAGCTAAAAAAAAATTAGGATGCCATTAAGTATTATTTTCTTTTTTTACTATATGGCTGCATGTCATATTTTTTCATAACCAAATTGCCAGTATTGACTTTTATTTGTTTGCACAAGTGTTACAACCTTTTTGATTGAATTATTTATGTTTTTTCAGGATGGAGTGCTTACAATAGCACTTGGTGGTAGCTATGGCACCTATGTGATCAACAGACAAACACCAAATAAACAAATCTGGCTTAGTTCACCTGTTTCCGGACCAAAACGTTATGATTTAGTCCTCAAAGATGGTGGATATTGGATTTACAAACATGATGGAGTAACTTTACATCGGCTTTTACAAAACGAAATATCCAAAATAGTTAAAAACGTAGATTTTAATAAGTGTGTTCATGGTTTAATTTAGTTAATTATCTTTATTGTACATTTTAATTTATTTTAGTTAGTAAATAGGTTTCATTTATTTGTTTGTTTTATTTTTAACTCAAAATGGAGGTTATCGAAGATGGGAACATTATGGATCGAATCCCTATATTACTGCAAAGAGATTTGGAGTACTACCAGGTAAGATTAATTATTTTTTTCTCATTACAGTAGGTATATCTCAGACACAAAAGTCTAATATTAGAATTACAGCATTGTATAGATAAGGGAGTTAAATGAAATGATAACAGATTTACTGTGTAAAAAACTTTGCTAGTGGGGGTACTTTAAAGTATGAGTTGTTCATTTAAACAAGTACTATTATTAAATAAAAGCATAAATTAATTATCAAGAATCATACTCTTGTTGCAAAAACCATAGCCCAATACAATCATATTTTTTTCAAAACTAGAATGAATTGTTACCAAGAAGATTACAAAGAGACCACAGAGTGATGCTCTTTTAACTTATATAATTTTTTTTAAAACATAAATTATATAAAACGCTTACAAGTGGCTGTCATATTTTATTTTTCTAGATAAAATAAGGCAAAAAATAAAAGAGTAATTTATGGTTATGGCTATGGTTTTTTCACTATACTTTGAATATAGAATTCTGTGTCATATCTTATGTTACAGAAGAATCAGACAGTGTTATCAGAAACTATATGCCGGGGAGTAGTGGGTGGTCGTTTGGACTTCCCTCGGAACGCTTCATTTGCCTCTGTAAAAATTGTACTTTGGTTGGAAGAAGAATTTTCTATTGCATTTAAGTATGTTAACTTCATTACCAATTAATAATATTATGTAATGTGACTTTACTTGATATATTTAGATAAATAAGATTTATTTACTTGCATAAATATCGAAATATTGCAATACATACTCTTTGTATGATCCCAAATTAAGCAAAGGGTACAATGGACTAAGGACGATCCTAATTACACCCAGAGTGGGGCATATTTCGAATATTTCCGAAATTTGCCACTAGTGGGAATTAAACCCGGAATCACCTGGTTCAGGGAGCCGCGCTGCCTACTTTCAAACCACTAGATCAACCCGAATTCGTAAGATCTAAGGAGGTAGGTTCTTATTAGGTAGGTCGTTTTATTTTGGAATTGTATATGTACTTACGTATTTAAGTCAGTTAACTCAAACCCCAAACAAACCCCGGCTCGCACCTCTGGGAATTATGTGCGAATTAAATTTTTCATTCTTGATTATCACTTGCTATGAAACGGTGAAGGAAACCATCGTGAGGAAACCCGCACGTCTGTGGGAACTTGTCTAGTTCTCGATAGATGTGTGAAGTCTGCCAACCCGCACTGGGCCAGCGTGGTGGACTATGGACTGAAATCCTCCTCACATTGAGGTGAGGCCCGTGCCCAGCATTGGGACGTTAAAAGGGCTGTAGTAGTCAGTAGTAGTAGTAACCAAATTGACGTTTAGGTCAGTTAACTTAATTGAAACTGGGTTGAATGGAAGGAGGATAGGGAGACCTTTGCCCAGCATGACCGTGTGTGTAGATTAAGTTTTATCTATTTCAACTGTCAGATTTGTCTAGAAAATGACGTCACTACAAGCTTTTTGTACTGGGCATGGCTCTCGGTATGACGTAATTTTATTGACAAATCTGACATTTGAAAGATATAACTTATCTCTACGCAGTAATGCTAAGCCTACAGCCGTGGGACACAATCGTTTAGGAAAAAAAAATGTACCTATATCAAGCCTGTATTCACCAAAGTACTTTTTTTTTCAGACAGGGCTCCGGAATGTTTGTAATGACTGAAGAAGAAGATAAAGCTGATGGTGGTGTTGCTAAAACATCTGACCCAGACAAGTTTGTTCAGCTAGCTATCAAATCAAGCGACTCCTTATTAGGTATGTTATGCTATTGAATCAGGTCTTTTTGCGACGGCGTGCTCTAGTGGTCTGAGTGTAGGCCGCCCGGTTCACTGCACCGGGTGGTAGCAGGTTTTATCCACGTCAACGGAAAATTTCAGAAATGTCCTTTTCGGAATTTTCCCTAGTTTAAATCATAGTATTTAAAATAAAAGTGCTAGCCTTGTTGGTAGTGAGTTCAGGTGCCATAAAAGCAATGTAGCAATGTAGCCATAAAACCAACTTTCACCTCTGGGCTTTTGGAATTTAATTCGTAAATTGGCTTGGTATACGCTGAAAGTAAATGTTGTGAGGCTGATGTACCTATGTGATCTCCAGAACACCTCCACATGCTCGCCCAGGAGGCGCTCGACCACGCTGACCTCCCGGTCTTGACAGCTACCCTCGGAGCCGCGGCGCTGCTGAAGAACAGCCTATACTGCTACGTACAGCACGTAGAAGACACGGGCAGCACCGAAAGACACTCCTTATTGCAGGTATTTACTATAATACTTGCTGACTTTAATAGCAAATTGCTTATCTACACCAGATACTCAATAACACTAAATGTACTCCCAAATCTTAAAGCCACCCTACTACTACTACTACTACTAATATAGCCCTTTTAACGTCCCACTGCTGGGCAAGGGCCTCCCCTCAATGCGAGGGAGATTCGGGCCATAGTCCATCACGCTGGCCCGGTGCGGGTTGGCAGACTTCATACTTCTATTGAGAACTAGTCAAGTTCCCTCACACGTGCAGGTTTCCTCACGATGTTTTGCTTCACCGTTTCATAGCAAGTGATAATCTCGGATGAAAATGAGATCCGCACATAAAACCCAGAGGTGCGAGCCGGGGTTTGAACCTGCACACTTTGATTGCAAGGCGTGCATTCGACCACTCGGCTACCACAAGCCACAATCCCTCTATAAACTATTTGCAACAGATTTTTTCAGTGCTAAAGGTTCCATGATGCCACTGTAAATGGATCAAACGTTTCTTTTAGTCTAGTGATATTGGCGTGCTCGACATTGTCATTTTGAATGAGTGAGTAGGCAATATTTTTATTAATAATCAAAGGTTTTAAGTGCAATTTGACCTTTTAGACGATACTGACTTATACAGATTTGGAATCAGCATCAATTTTTCTGCGCCGAATGAGTAAGCTCTCCTGTAAAGTTAAAAAACTGTCGCTTAAGACAAATAGTCTTTCACCAGTCAATATATCGCATGCTTAATGGAATACTGACCTAAGTCAAAAATAATGTTGTTGAAAAATGGTCGTTAGAACGACCCCTTAAGATTTATAGTCGACATCCTAAAATTTCAAAATGGGTCTCTATACTATCTATTATTAGTTTGCGGGTGGAACGTGGCCACAACAAGCCCAGGACAGGAACATGTGGATACGGGAGGGGGAGGCCTTTGCCCAGCAGTGGGACACATAATAGGCTATTAAAACAAAAAACACATATAGTACAATTTATACAGCTGGCAGTTGTTGTTACTATGTAAACAAAATACCCTGAATCGCTCTAGGCTCTTCCGCGCTTCCAATGGAACTTTATCTCTTTAAATAATTTTAAAAATGTTTACCTATCCCTTCCATCGCTCCAGGCTTGCTATAAACGCTGTAACACCATGTCGGAAGCGGTTGGCGAACGGGTCCTGGACTTACATAACCGTGTATTGTCACTGTACATACTACAAGACTCAGGGGGGAGGCCGATAGATGGCACCACTAAAACTGTACTCGAGACAGGAACGCCATCTGTGCAGGGGTGGTGGCTTTATATGAATGGTGAGTTTTGTTTCATTTTATTGAATTTATTAAAGCCACAATTTCCGTTAGTATCTATGAGAGGGCTATACGAGTAGTTTAATAGCTACAGTGGGGATCGAACCGGAATTTCTTTGTGACCATGACCGCGTAGACATAAGTTTCTTAACTCTTTAACTCTTTCAACTGTTAGATTCGTCGAGAAAATGACGTCACACCGAGCTATGTTCAGTACAAAAATCTCGAAGTGACGTAATTTTCTCGACAAACCTGACAGTTAACAGCGACAAACCTTATGTCTACACGGTCATGCTAAGGGTGCTGTAGACTTAGCATGACCGCGTAAACATAAGTTTTATCTTTTAAACTGTCAGATTAGTCGAGAAAATGACGTTTGACATTTGAATGACACTTTAAAAATTAGTATAATATTTTGGTTTGCATTTTTTTATCTTAATGTACATACCTACGTATTTCAAGAATATCACGGCGAGTCCGAAAGATGGCGTTACTTAATATTATGTGCTCAAGATAGAAACTTTATTTTTTTGTTATCTGTATATCTACATAACCGTTCTAAGTTATGAATTGTAAGTTTCAGATGTTGTCAAGTAGATTGTTCCTTCTTGTACTTATTTGTTGTAGGCAGCAGAAGAGATCTGTGGGACACGGTACCTCCAAGGATGGCTCAGAGAATATTCGCGGGAATGCTGAACGAAACACTCACTATTTTGTCAGTGAGATATTGTCAGGTACATAATTAGTTAATATTACTGCTAACATATTAATTGTATCTAAATTTTGGCGGTAAAGGGAGGATCCTCCGACCAGACGGGTGTTGTGTCTGGTGGGCTACTGCCCGACGGATGTTGTCGGGTTCTTGTATATATGTGCAATCGCTCGGATCGCTTTAATATCGCGATGCAGGATTTAGTTCGTATGTGGTGAGATAGATGTCGCTACAAAATAATCGGCTGCGTATGTCTTTACGTAGAACGAAAGCTTTTATTTAATTTTAGCGGTAAAGGGAAGATCTTCCTGCCAGGCGGGTGGTATGCCTGGCGGGGTCCGCTACACCCCCCGTTGATGTTGTCGGGGAATTTGTATATATAGTTCAGATCGTCGAACACACCAGTACCGCGAGCTAGGATTTTCATAGTACTTTGTATGGCGGATAATTTCTTGAACGCGTAGAATTGCGATGTGTCTACAGTCGCGCCATCTAGTAGCGACTGGTGGAAGTGGCGAGGTATTGGGTTCGCCACATAATAAAATTGAGATACATAGTACTATTGACTACATGCATGTGGCAAACGATAGTCTCTGCCTACCCCAATGGGATACAGCCGTGAGTATATATACTATATATAGAATAAGTATGTAATTGATACACAACGTCCATTTAAAAATGAATGATTAGGTTAGATTCTAGATAGGTTTGTAGTTTATTAATTAGATTTTTTTACATTTAACAGACTTCAAAAAGGAGGAGGTTCTCAATTCGACCCGTATGTTTTTTTTTGTAGACTAACACGACAGAAAGTACGACCCGTATTCTTCTAAACGACATATTGAACATACTCCTATGTGTCTCACAACTGCTGCCATCTATATGCACCAGTGGCGCCGACCTGGCGGGACTCGACGTCAAACACCAAACTAGAGACGTGAGGGACGTCCACGCGAAATGTAACGAACTGTTCAAATGTTTCGTTTATAGGGGTGCTGATCTGCATTTTATACACCAGGTATAGTAACATAGACAAATGTATAAAAGGCCATCTACCTAATTATATTTTTAAATTTGACTGTTTAACAATTCCTCCTTTCTTTCGTTTTTAACAACACTTACGCATCGTATGATCTCCAACTAAGCAATGCTTGTACTACAGGGTGTATCAGAAGTCTGAAATAATATTTTATGTATATATACGGTGTCCGTAATGATATTCGTTTAAGTATTTCTTCTCAAAAAAAGTTTTATCTCTTTCAACTGTCAGATTTGTCGAGAAAATGTCGTCACTTCGCGCTTTTTGTACTGGACAAGGCTCGGTGTGATGACATTTTCTCTACGAATCTGACAGTTGGAACTGATAAACCTTATGTCTACCCGGTCATGCTACAGGGCCTGGGTCCCAATTTTCGGGCGAACGAGATTCATCTCTCTTCGAGTAATCTCGAAACAAGTGAAATAAAATACATACAATTTGACGTTTCGTTTCGAGATATCTCAAATAGAGATTAATCTCAATCGCACAAAAATCGAGGCCCTGGACATGGCTCGGTGTGACGTAATTTTCTCGACAAATCTGACAGTTGAAAGAGATAAAACTTATGTCTACGCGGTCATGCTTAGCCTACTGAACATTATCTTTGACAGGCATTCAAAGAGATGGACCAACCCACTTTATCCAAAGAAAGTTCGTACCCATGGTTCACATTTGTGAGCCCCAAGCTGTTCGACAACTATCCTGACACATTAGTCTTGACTACTCAAGATTTGTCCAATAAAACCGCTTTGGGGTTGGAGCTGATTGTTTTGTTGGCTCAACCGCAGCCGTCGTGGGCTTTGCTTGTTAAGGTGAGAACAAAAATAAGTAATTTTGGGAGCGCTGAGAAAGCAGATCACAGCAAGCGGAGTAAATACGCTTCTCTAAACCTAAATTACGTATTTGTGCCTTTTGCCGTAGAGACGCTAGGCCCATGGATTCAAAGCTCCAAAAACATGGCAGATAAAACATCCCAAAATTAATGTCCTCTACAGGTGACAAGATGGCTGGCTCTTTCCATTCTAGCTATTCAACGAGGAAATGCAGCCAGCGTTCTAGCCACGATCACACGCGGACAAAATCTTTTTAAATTATTACTACATCATCATGCCTATATTTCCCGAAGGGGTAGGCTGAGGCCACTACAGTGCACCCACATTTCGCCGATGTATTTTTGGTTGCAATGTAATAGGGGGTGAAGCTATTGCCATTATACCGGGCACACTCCCCCTCAATACGAGGGTGATTTTTGGACTATAGTCCACCACGCTGGCCCAGTGTGGGTTGGTGAACTTTTTACGCCTTTCTATTGGCGTGCAGGTTTCCTCACGATGTTTTCCTTCACCGTTAAGCAAGTGGTTATCATTATTGGAAATGACATTCGCACATGAAGATCATCTCAGAGGTGCGGGCCTGGGATTTGAACTTTCACCCCTTATGTTCAGGGCGTTCTACCGACGAGGCTACCGCTTCTTTTTTTATTACTAATAAATCTGTAACTATTTTTATATTTAGTTTATAAATTGTAAATAATTTGCTAATATATTAATCTATACGTGTGTCACCGATGACATTTTGTTGAAAATGTGCTTTTTATATGACATAATACGGTTTGTTTTGGTATTGGCAAATGTTTTAAAACCTTTATAAGCTTAGAGTCTTTGATGTCTTAGGTATTAATGATGCGTGACTGTCATCTATCCCGGATGCTTTTGATCCGCGCTACTCGTCACATGTGCGTGGATAACTGCCGATGGCCGGCCGACGGCTTGTGGTATAGCGTGGACGATAGACACAAGAAATGTTCTGGATTTCTGTGTACCGCTGATGGTATGTGCCGATTCAAGGGAGACGATAACGGTAAGTAATTTAGTAGTTTTCTGATATCTGAAGTCCTTTGAGAATAGTTGAAACGCAATAGGACAATCAGTCTGTATGACTCAGCGTTTAACTAAACGAATTCTAACATTAACAACTGTTAATGTTAGAATTCGTTGAAGTAGTAAATTTACTTGGGCTATCTTCTTCTTCTTCTACTTAGCCAGTTGGCTAGTTGGCTACTTAGCCAGTTGGCTAGTGGTAAGGCGAGTTCGCCTTCTTGGCTACTCAACCGTAAAGACTATCCTAGACGATACAGTTACACAACAATATAAATAACTGCCATCCCTTTTGTTATAACCCCTTACTTTTCTGGAGAGATAGGCTAGCGATCAGACTGTTTTTCTCCAAATAGTAAAAAAAACTAAAAAAGACGGTGGCGAGACGACCTTGACACCTTTGTGGGAAAAACGTGGCCGGAGGTTGCCAAGGACAGAGAAGTGTGGAAGAGGAAAGGGGAGGCCTTTGCCCAGGAGTTGGACACTATTATAGGCTAGTTAAAATAATAAAACTGAATGGTGTCGTGGGACACCAGGTAGGAACGAAGTTCCTTCGGCTAATGTAGAATAAAAAAACAAAAAAGGTCCATAACGACCCGGAGTTCTATGTATTTTAATAGTTCAACGACTGTCCCACAGATGGCAGTATACTCAATGTATTTAATATGTGTGTATTATTATTAGTATATAAAAAAAAACAAAAAAGGTCCATAACGACCCGGAGTTCTATGTATTTTAATAGTTCAACGATTGTCCCACAGATGGCAGTATACTCAATGTATTTAATATGTGTGTATTATTATTAGTATATAAAATAAAAACTATAGCAAAACCTAAAAAAAAAACAACAAAATATAAAAGTAATAAAATAAAAAAACATCGTAATTCAAATTATCAACTAAAGTCGTCTCATTTAACGATTTGATTCCACGCACTTTTTTCCATGGATTTTTTCTTACGGTTTTACTATCACATTTTTTTCAGTTCGGTCGCCTAGCAAAATCGCTATCCCCTCCAAGCCTGCCGTAAGGAACTTCGTTCCAAAAAAAAAAAGTAAAAAAACGTGACAAATTGGTTTTCACCATAAATTTATAGTAAAATCCTCCTACTTATCACTAACAATAGCTTTTTTGTACCAAAGTGTTTGGTAGTACTAAAATAAATATTCTTATTTGTCTATTATTTTCAGCTGAAGTTGAATTTGCGCGTGCAGCGGGCGCTCTGACTTATATTATCACCACAATCGGCAGTAAAGCTGAAATTAAGTCCACATTGTGCTATGCACTTGAGATCTCCGGCAGAGACTGGGCTGCTTGTTTAGATAAAAGACAGGTATTATTCAAAACAACTTTAAAATTGGCAAAACCTGATGATAAAAAATATTAATCGTCAATGGCCTAGTGCTTAGGTTAGTCTGGTAACTGATATGTTCCAGGTTCAATCCCCACCAAAAGGGCTATTACAAAATCTCGGATTATTTGGAAGATAAATCAGCTTGGGATTGTACAGCTCAGGTTCAAATCAAAAATAAAAATATTGCCCGTCATGTCAAAGTGTAGCGTGTGTTGCCTTACTAACGTATTGTTATCTTATCTTTATTGCTAAAAGCAGCTCTAAGGCAACACACTGGAGCTATATGTACCTATGTATTTGTAATAAGTTTTGGCGATTTAAAAAATGATCAGCCCACTGAGTTTCTTGCCGGATCTTCTCAGTTGAGGTCGCGTTTCGATCCGGTGGTAGTATAGTAGAATATAAGAAAAAAAATGTAAACTTGACAATTTGTAAGTGCCCCCATTAGCCTATACAGAATAAATGATTTGACTTTGACTTTGACTTTGACCACCTTGTCCACTTAAGTACTGATGAGAGCTCACTTCCAGATCAACTAAGTGTTTTAGTTGGAGTTTCTAATATGAATTTGAGTATCTCAATGGAATCTCTAATGGGAATCTCGTATTGCAAGATTCTAAAAAAAGTAATGTCTTCCATTGAAATAAAACTATTTTACGGATTCTATCGCGTTTAGTTCCTTTATCGTTTATCACTTTCTGCGTGGATCGGACAGCAAACAACAACTAAATATGAGGGTACCCAGTTATTAACTATGACATCAGGACGTCTAACACCTCAGTCCTCCCGTGATCATGGTTGCTGTAAAGCAGTTGAAACGTCGGGAACATAATAAAGCAAATAAACGCGATAGAATCCGTAAAATATTTTTATTTCAATGTGTAGTATTCGCGTCAATATAAGAAAACAATAAATGTCTTCCAGGTTTGGTGCGATAGAAGACCTTCGTGGCTGGCTGGCATATTAGCAATAGTTGGAACGGCCCTGCAGTTCATACCGCCTATATTGGTAAACGCTATACAGAGTGGGGCTTCAATGTATCAGGTAATAATAATGCAGCCAGCTTTATTTGGCTGGACGCACTCCCGTGCGTCTAGATACTTGTTACAATAAAAAAGCGATAAAACAACATGCTAGTCTTCTTCTTTTACGAATAGAAGTGAGAAATAATGATTATTTTAATGGAATAAGATGAGGAATGCTCCAACTGCGGTTAGGCGGGTATTTCAGCCAGTGTCAAGTAATTAATAGCGAGGGCAAATTCTATAAATACACATTATAAATAAAAATTAATGGTAAAAAAACTTTTTAAAAACAAGCTTTTAATTAATTGCTCTTAGTGTTCGTGTTCTCCTCAGCAAGTCCTTTCATTTGATACCCATATTGTGGAAGTGCAGAAAAAATAACTATTCCGCCATCTTGGATGATCCGCCATATTAGGATTAGAATGACGTCACATAGTATTGTCATCCAAAAAAAGCGTGTTTACCAAATTTCAGCTCAATCGGTTAAAGATAACTGATTTAAAATTAAGTTGCAAGATTCCACCCGGACATACATTGCAAGTTAATATAAAACTTGTAATAATAAAAATGGATGTTGACAGTGATAAAGAGGGCGGATGAACATGCTAGTCGAATGACATCGTATGATCATAAACTAAGCATAACTTGTACTGCTACCATACAATGGACTGGAGGTGATCCCAGTTACACACAAATTGGGACAAATTACGGAAAGGCCATTTCTGAAATCACTGGCTGAAATCGAACCCGGAACCTCATGGTTCAGTGAACCGGGCGGCCTCCGCTCAAACCACTAGACCAAGCCGGGATCTTGTAAAACGATCAAGGATCTTGTAAAACGGGAAACTTATTACTGAGACTTCGCTGTCCGTCCGTCCGTCCGTCTGTCACCAGGCTGTATCTCATGAACGTGATAGTTATAGAGTTGAAATTTTCACAGACGATGTATTTCTGTTGCCGCTATAACAAGAAATACTAAAAACAGAATAAAATAAATATTTAAGTGGGCTTCCATACAACAAACGTGATTTTTTTGCCGTTTTTGCAGACAATGGTACGGAACCCTTCGTGCGCGATTATGACTCGCACTTGGCCGGTTTTTTATAGAGAATGGTACGAAACCCTGCGTGTGTGAGTCCGACTCGCACTTGGCTGTTTTTTTTTTCACAGACGATGTCCCTTTGTCTCTCATGCATATCGCGGTCATTGGACTGCATTCCTCGCAGCTTCACCAACACATGTACAATCATGGAACAAACCCTCCCATCCCATATTAACCCTGTCGGCGGTTCCGTACTATTGCAAATGTTAGTCACCATTACTTACGAGGAGATTCAGATTTGGGCGAAGAAGGAAGCAGCTAATGAAAAAGCAGGTAAATGCAATATTCGTTAAAAAATAATTTGAGATTAGCGCCATCTAGTTGAAACTATATTTAATGTGTCGAACAGGAATTTCACCAGCGAACGGTGAACCGCACAATATGAAAACAAAATCCAATAAACAGAAGTCCAAACAAGTTAGAATCGTCAGTACAAGTGGGACAAGTAAGTTTAACTATATTTGTTGTATATATGTATTATTTTTATTATTCAACGTCAAAAATAAGCACATGGATATAAATCCTATATACCCATAGAGTATCTAGAGTGCCCGTAACTACTACACTCTTCGTATAGCTCTGCGGTGTTTTTTTCCGCCATTATTGTTATCTCATGTACCTGTAGTATACGGCAACTATAAGGGCAACCGACAATGGCGGAGTCAGACAAATCAGAAAAATTACCGCAGCGCGAGCTCGAAATACCATATCCGTTATAATATCTCCATGTTGCCATTTGGTCCCATAAAAATTTAAGATTGTATGGCCAAGCAGTTTTCATTTTATGAACATTTTTATATTTACTAAGATCATTTTTGTTCACGTGGATGATGTAATTGTATAGTTTGCGTACGGCTTTTTAATACCAGATACATTATTCTGTAGGACACATTGTCTCATTATTAATACGAAGGAGTAGGTAAATGAATTTGATATTAGCGACATCTAGATGTTAGCCCTAGAACAAATTTATATGTATTGTTTTTAAAACGGAAATTTCGCGTTTTACAAACCACATTTACCTACTTACTTAATAATACAAAGACATCCGAGTTCCAATTTTGTTCACCTTCTATTGTTCCACTCCTGGGTTTAGGCCTCCCTATTCTCCACTACACACCTATATCCCCTGACTATTATGTCCATCCCTCCATACATCCGTTTCCCTACAAATAACACACAAATAAAAGAATACATAAATTTTCATTCGGATAAGAAATCTACACCTATAGAAATCAATTGCTGTTCGTTAGTCTCGCTAATACTCAAAAAGGGCTTGATCGATTATTTTTTTTCACTTTAATTTGGGGTGGTATAAATTTAAAAATGCGAAGAAAATTAAATGTAGGTGATACGAAGTCATCTAGTATAATATATTTTTAAGCAAGAGATAAATACAATCTGGTATAGAATATCTCTATATTTTTTTATTTATTTTTATACCGGACCTCTATCTATATATGTGGGGGTCAGAGAACTTAAAATTAGCCTTATGTTTAGTGTGTGCAAAATAATTTTTCCAGCCTGGATTATTTTTATTCAAATAAATAAAAAGTCAATTTTTTTATTAATATATCTCTATATTCCCTCTGTTTTTAGTAACATCAAACTCCATAAGCTTCGACGGTAGTCACAGTTCGCCATCCAGCATTGCTCTCGCAGTCGGTGAGGCTCTCTGCTCAATAGACGAGGATGACAAACACACACACGAGATACAAACCCTTGTAACACGCTCCAAGGGAAAAGTGGTACTGTCCAACCGGTTCGGTTTGGAGTACTTCCCGGAGTTCGCAGAATTATTTGAAGATGTATGTTGTTCCTATAGCCACTGGTCTATAACTACTATTCAGTTAGACTACTTATAAATAATAAGTTAGTTAGACAGCAGTGGTAGCCTAAATTGTAGAACGCCTGCCAAGAATTCCAGGAGTGCCCGTTCAAACCCTTGGCTAAAAACTCTGGGATTTTCAATAATGATTACTACATGCTGAATGGTGGAGCAAAACATCGTGAGGCAACCTGCACGTCTATAAAAAGGCGTGTGGAGTTCACCAACCCGCCCTGGTCCAGCGTGGTGGACTATGTTTAATCTCTTAGGTGTGCCCGGTATAATGGCAATAGACTCGCCCCCTATTAAATTGAGACTGAAATACATCGGCGATGGACTACAATACGTGGGTGCACTGCAGTGCACCTCTGTCTACTTCAGATAATATAGACGTCATACTCGTAAGTTACTACTGTAGTTGTAGCATGTGCGCCCAGACTAGACGTATGTCACAGAATATCTTGATGTTATCTCTTTATCTCGTATGAAATTAGACAGAGAGCGACCGAGCAAATCTGTGACAAAGTCTTGTCTTGACATGCGTGCTAACACCACTGAGTTAGTTAGACTTCTTCTTTCTTCTTTGTCGGTATCACTCTTGTCAGAGCGGTCGTGGTCATCACTGCAGGTGGCTAGCTTCACAACACGCCGCCACTCCTCTCTGATGGCCGCCTTCCTCGTACATTAGTGTAGTGATGATGAATCATTTACTGCCGCTTTTATCTGGTCAGTTCATCTCATAGGCGATCTTCCTCGTGGCCTGGTACCCTCAACCTTTCCCTGGACCACAAGTCGCTCAATAGCCACCTCCCCTCGGGCCGCCGAGGGAGGCCGCCATATGCCGAACTGACCAAAAAAGTTATCTTCATATGTTTGGTTTAACCCATTATGGACCAACTTTTTTTATATAGCTAGATATGTTTTTTACAGAAGATAGGTACATAATAAGAAAAACATTGATATTTAATGGGTTAATAATAATAAGTAGTGGTAGCCGAGTGGTCGAACGCACGCTTTGCAATCAAAGTGCGCAGGTTCTATCCCCGGCTCGCACCTCTGGGTTCCATGTGCGAATCTCATTTTCATCTGAGATTATCACTTGCTAAGAAACGGTGACGGAAAACATCGTGAGGAAACCTGTGTGCCCGGTATAATGGCAATAGGCTCGCCCCCTATTACATTGGGACCAAAATACATCGGCGAAGTGTGGGCGCACTGCAGTGCACCTCTGCCTACCCCTTCGGGTAATACAGGCGTGATGATGTATTTATAACATTTAACCATCATATAAAACCGCGTAAACTTAACAATCAAATTTTGTATGTAGGGTGATGTACCGGGGTCGAATGCGGAGCGAGGGAGCGACGCTGCGGTATTGACCAGTCAATTGCTAATGGCGGCGCCAGGAAGAGATAGTCTTCGAGTGAGTGTAACAGGAATTACTATTGAAACAACAATATTTTAACAGATGTTAAGGTCCATGTCCAGGTATTAACATACCAATCCATTCTTAGACATTTACACATTTTTAATAAAATTTATTTGACTTTAATTTTTAATAAAACAAACCAGGCTGGAAAAAATATTTTACACACACTAAACTTAAGGCTAATTTTAAGTACTCTGACCCCCATATCAGAGGTGAGCACGCGGGCCGGGTCGATAGAGGCCCGGATTAAATAAAAAAAAAAAAACATACCAATCCATGATGGAAGCGCAGGGGATAGCACCGGTAGATTCACGTGGAACAGTCCGGTGAGCCAGTTGACAGTCAAGAACGTTTAGCCGACCGAAGTCGTTGCCCGGGGTGGACCGCGAGGAGGTAATTCTAGACCAATGCCCACTTCGCTGTTTTCCCGGAGGCATCGACTTCCAAATCTCCCTCGTATCGTAAGGAATGTGCCCGGTTTAATGGCAATAGGCTCGCCCCTATTACTCTGGGACCAAAACCACTGCGGTGCAATTCTGCCTACCCCTTCGGGTAATACAGGCTTGATGATAACTGGGTTTATTTCTCTTACAGGTTGTGTACGAACATCTGCAATTGCACGCGGAATGGATATATAAAGAGCTTGGTATTCAAGAATTAAGGGATTCTGATGTTCCCTTGAATAAGGCCCCGTTGTTGTACATCATGTTTCATATTGGAGGGCACCCGTTCGATCAGGTAATACAGGCTTCAAAACACAATAAATGTTTGTGTAAAAACGTCCCGAACGAAGACTTTTAATAGATGGAGTCTCCCTACAAGGCATTCTGTCAGGCTACACGCCTTTGTGGCATGTTGATGGTACCAAATTATTGATTTCACTAGATTAAGAAATACGTTCCAGTTAAAATCTCAGATGCACGAAGCTTCTCACCAGAAACAGTCTTAGTACACGGTCTTCTGTCAAAAGTGTAGCATTTGTAGCCATTTGATGGTACCAAATTATGATTTTCGCCTCACTACGAAAGACAAGTAATACGTTTGAGTTAAACCCTTAGAGATGCACGGAGACTTAAATTAAATGTGTTCTTGATAAACGACTTTCTGTCAAAGGTGTAGCCTTTTTATGGGCCATTATAGGCTTTGAGCCAACAATGACGTCTTGAAGAGTGTACGTCATGCCAATGATGTTATTAATCTTACTATGTAGCGCTGTTTCTACGATGATATCCAAGTTCTTTGTCATGATCGTGATATTTTGTTACAGTTCCTTCGAGGCGAGTGGACCATACCATGGAGTAAGTTGGTAACGACTGCTAAAGCGTGGTCTGGTGTAGAGGGCGCTCGAGTTCACATCAACAGACGAACGGATGTACGCAATGCGAAAAGCCAGGGGAAAGGACACAAGCAAATAATGGAACTATGCGCTGCCTTCAAATCGCCTAACGATGGACACTTGTAGGTAAAAACATGAGACATAAGCCCTTGGGAAGGTTGGCTATTTTGCCAATACTGAAATGAACTGTATTAACAAATAAAAAAAGCATATTATTCAACAAAATGTCGTGATGCATTCGAATTTAGACGCATTGTCGTATCGCTTTTGTCACAAACATTCAGACCTTATGTTTATTGTTATAGAGTACTTTTTCAAACAAATCAAGTGGACTCGCTCGACCCGTCTCTATATTCAGCGCTCGAATGTTATACATACAGGTGTTACAGTAACATTGTATCCATAACTTTACTCTAAACAATGGTCTTAGCATGATCGTGTAGACATAAGTTCAATCTCTTTCAAATGTCAGATTTGTCGAGAAAATTACATCCCTTCCAGCCGTTTCACATCACATTCTGTTGACTTATCTACTTCCCTTATCGTAAATTCTTTATGTAGATTGTTAGCCTTGCACATTGTTCATTGTTCATAGCTGCTACATTTATAATAAATTAATTAAAAGAAGGTAACTACCTACCTAAATAATAAATGACTTTTATTTTGCTAAACATCGGCGATTTGATTAATGTGAAAAATAATGTGCGGTATATTAAAATACGATGAAATTTAGGACGTAAGTAGGAAAGTTTGAGAACCTAGCATTGATAGCAGTGACGTTTGTGAAAAGATGTAGTACACTTTGTCTTTTTCGTATGACTTATAGAAAGGGAGAGACTGTCAGACATTATCTGTGATATAAGTCGTGTCTTGCGCGTGTCTAGACTACAAGCAAGGAACGGGTATGCATACAATTATCATGAGAAGTTAGTTCAACACATTCAGTTCAGCTCAGACATTGACAACGTTAATACACACGAACTTTATATTCCATTACCATGAATCACTTGTCAGAATCCATTCAATCTGCCACGAGCATCTATGAATCGTAAAAAAACTCGCAAACACGACACTCACGTCTCTGAATACTTTCCTTCAATATTTTCCAATAAATATTCTTACAAGCTACGACACGAATTCCTTACATTATGTCTTCTATCTCACGACTTGGGCGTTGCAGACGTGATACAATTTGTGTCGCGACAGCATTGCGTGTGTCTTAAACTTAACATTCCCAAGATAATTTTCGTATTTGATTTAAGATTTGTTATAGTACCTATTTGTTTAGTACACCCCCTCCTTACTAGTACTTTAATTCCTCTCCATCCAGGTAGAGATCACTTTTAGTAGTTATGGCCGCTCATTGTAACACTTTAAATTTATATCGCATACGTATAGTTTGTATTACTTTAAGAGGTGGAACTGTAAAGAGTTCTCTATCTATCTATGTCTTCGATACCTACAACTAAGGCCATTATTGCTTGATTACAGGAGGTAATTTTTGTTTGGCAACTCTAGAATCTAACTCCATCTCGTTGGACCCTTGCCAGACAATACCTAGTTTTAAAATCTACCTGGTTTTGCAGCCCTATTCTAGGTAAAAGGTAAACTCACATCAATGTGACGCAAAGATTAGAAAAGGAAAGAAATTAAAAAAAAGAAAAGAAATAGATAAGAAGATTGGCAATTCCACAGATAAGAATATAGGTTTCTTCTGCAAGTCACTTCTTAGATGTTCCGATGATGATCCGATACCGTCGTTCTCAAACTATAACAAAATTATAACTGACAGCAATAGAAATATTGTCATCTTGCTCATGCATTACGGCCGTAAAAAGGACAGTAAAACGATTAATTTAGTGTCAACATAATCGATACCATAGCTAATTAAATGTTATATGATTCAATTAAATCGATGAGGAATCGATTTCTCTCAATCGAGTGTCAAGTCTGCTCGAACCTGTATAGCTAAAGTTCTCTCCGGCTCGGGTGTCATAAGTTTTATAACGGAATTTATAGAGCCACGCAAGTTTATGGACATTGACATGTTCTCTAGAGTTTAAACAGTATAGATTGTGTTACTAGTTTGTGGGTGAGTCGGAAGGTATCGGTATAATGTTATGATATCTTAAACCGACGTATAACACGGTCTTCGAAGTTTCAAAGGAATTTAGAATGAAGTTCGCTGTGAGATTTCAGTTTATTTGATTTAATTGTTTTGATGGTTACGGGTTGCATGTCTGAAGACGGTGCCTGAAGTTTGAAGACGAGCGGAATTTTCAGAAGCCTTTTGCAAAGCGGGACATCTTGTGTAGAAATTAACTTTGTCACCTTTATTGAGCGGCCGACCTTCCTAGCACCAATTGTTTTTAGGGTTCCGTAGCCAAACGGTAAAACGGGAACCCTATTACTGAGACTTCGCTGTCCGTCCGTCCGTCCGTCCGTCTGTCACCAGGCTGTATCTCATGAACTGTGATAGTTAGAGAGTTGAAATTTTCACAGATGACGTATTTCTATTGCCGCTATAACAACAAATACTAAAAAACAGAATAAAATAAATATTTAAGGGGGCTCCCATACAACAAACGTGATTTTTTTGCCATTTTTATAGATAATGGTACGGAATAATAATAATTACACACATAATCTACAAACCACAATAGCTGAAAAACTTTCCAAATATACAGAATTAAAAGATGAAATAACTCGACTTTGGCATCTTCAAAAAGTTACTATAGTCCCGATAGTGCTCTCTACAACAGGAGTCATACCTAAGCAACTACACCAATCACTCAGTACCCTAAATCTCCCAGCCAATATATATCTCCTCCTACGAAAATCTGCAATACTTAACACATGTCGCATTGTTCGAAAATTTATTCAGACAGAACTCCTGTTCCAACACTAACAGCAACACACAACAGTCTACATCCGCACGAATCACACTCTCTACCAATACACAACAACCTACAACCGCACCAATCACACTCCCTACCGATACACAGCAATCTAGATCTGCACCCATCACACTCTCTACCAATACACAGCAATCTACATCCGCACCCATCACACTCTCTTATTCACACAGCTCCGAAGAGAGCACTACACAACCGTTGAAACTCACACCAACAACGTGAGGTGTACTTGGCTTAGGCCCGTGCACTTCAGTAAACCGGTATTTAAACCGAGTAAAAAAAAACAACAAAAACATAATAATAATAATACCCTTCGTGCGCGAGTCCGACTCGCACTTGGTTATTAACCATACATTACTTTAAGTAAAATAAACAAAAACAATCAAACTTGTCAAGTGGATTTTGGATTATTGCGAGATGAACATCAAATGATTTTATACATAAATTACTTGAAATTGGCAAAGTATCTGTCCGCAAGTGCAGTCATTCCTCATCTTATTCCATTAAATTCTCATTCATTTCGTTACAGAAGAAGCTTATTTACGCTTAACTTAGTAACTGTTAGTTTGAATCAAATACGGAACCTATAATTACGGACCCGGCCTCATCCATCCGAGCCGCATTTCAACTAACTTAATCATAAACACAGCTTCCAAGTGCTTTGTGCGGGTGCGGGGAACATTGGAAACCGATGCAAATAAACTTGACTAGGGATCGAACCCCAAATCTTTGGCGCGCAAACACTGTCGGCTCGTCGCTACACGCTTTGCTTTTCGGTGTATTCGACATGTTAGATGTAAATTGAGATCGACTGGTAGGACTACTATTGGTCGGAAACTCATAAGTTTGGCGCTTCTTCACCGACTGTCGACTTCACTGCCGAGCTTGTTGTATGAAACATCGGAGTACCACGGGAAGTGCTTACGGCCCTCATATTTAGTTGTTGTTTGCGGTCCGATCCACGCAGAAGTGCTTACGGTAAAGTGCAACTAAATATGAGGGTACCCAGTTATTAACTATGACATCAGGACGTCTAACACCTCAGTCCCCCCGTGACCATGGTTGCTGTAAAGCAGCCGAAACGTCGGGAAAATAAAATAGTAAATAAACGCGATAAAATCCGTAAAATAGTTTTATTTCAATCGGAGTACCATTTTGAATTCTTATTTATTCTATGCTTTTTGGACATACCTATAAGTACCTACTATCTAAATGTCTTGTAAATAAACTGTTAATTCAGTCTATCACAATATACGTACTTGCAAACTTTTGGGTAACGTACCTACTCTAAAAATAGTTTCTAGACGCTTAATTTTTTAGGGTTCCGTACCCAAAGGGTAAAACGGGAACCCTATTACTGAGACTTCGCTGTCCGTCCGTCCGTCCGTCCGTCTGTCACCAGGCTGTATCCCATGAACCGTGATATCTAGAGAGTTGAAATTATTACAGATGATGTATTTCTGTTGCCGCTATAACAACTATACTAAAATACAGAATAAAATAAATATTTAAGGGGGCTCTCATACAACAAACGTGATTTTTTTGCCGTTTTTATAGATAATGGTACGGAACCCCCTGCGCGAGTTCGACTCGCACTTGGCCGGTTTTTATACATGGTAGTGTTAGCAATTCTCTATTCTGATTTAGTGAGTTCTCGTAGTAGTGTAACGATCACCAAAGTTGTCCCGGGATTGTTTATTCAAAGCGCGCCACGGACGTGATACGATTGTTACGCGTTCCGGGACGATTCCAATCAAAATTTGATTTATTCCCTTTGTTCCAATACGGATTTTCGGCGGCGTCCGACTGATTCCGACGCTAATTTCGATGTGGGATCACGAGCCGCGAATGTTATTGAAAAAAAAATAATTCCTGTTGGACTTTGACAGTACTTACATATCAACGACCTTGTTGTTCACTTTGTTTCAACCGCTAACTACCTTTTCCTCATAATGTTACCTTTAAATCGTTTTTGGTCAACTGCGGCTTCGAGGTACGATTACCTAACAGTCACAAGAGCTACGGCAAGCTAAAGATTTTATTGCTAGGAACAAACGGCTCACTATTGATTGACATTGTTCATGATCTTTGGAACGCTTTTGTACCTACTATTAGAAATTTTGTTAGATGAGTAATTTGCAAACGTGCTATTCTTAGGTAGAATATTTAGCAGTAGAGTGTTACTTACATAACTCTATTGCAATCAACTACCGTCAAATTAGCTGTCTAAGATAGTGTGCAAATGCAAATTATAGTAATGAAAGTTACACAAACCCTAAACCCTGTGACATTAATTGCAAATCGGCCTGCATCCCGACTTAGGTCTTTGTCAGCTGCATCCCATTAACAGAGCTCTAAGCCGGGCATCCGAAACACATAAACAATGACTCCCAATTTCCTAAGACCTCGCAATCTTCGAGCCAAACTATTGACGAAGTTGTGGAGTGAGCATAAATTGTGTCTCTCGCCAATAGTTGGGGGAAGTAATGTCCGCTTTTGTGAACTGCCTCGCCGGAGCGCAGTTGGCTTCGTATTTACCAACTAAATTGAGGGGAGGTTGGTACTTGCTGTGTAGTTCTCAAGTGTAATGGGTGCTGGTAATACCTATATGGTTATGATTGAACAAACAGTAATGTAATGAAAAAGAACAGTAATGATTGCGTTGCCTTAAACGCAAGGTGTGCAGGTTCAAATCCCGGAATGTTGCACCTCTGGAATTTTCGGATTTCATGTCATTTTCAATCATGATTACCACTTGCTGAACTGTGAAGGCAAACATGAAAAACCTGCACGTCTATAGAAAAGCGTGTAAAGTTCAGACCGCAGAGAGCCAGCGCCGTGGACAACGACTTAAGTCTCCCTTGTATCCAGGAATGTGTCCGGTTTATAGGCAATAGGCTTGCCTTCTATTACATTGGCACTACAATACATCGACAAAGTGTTAGTGTATTTCAGGGCACCTTTCAATACAGCGGTGGTGATAATGTGTTAGTAATCAAGACGAAAGAAAATCTTCAAAGACCCATGGGTAGCCATGGTATGTGTTGATTACGTAAAAGGAATTTTGTACATCACTGGTAAGACCCATGAGAGTGCTTGAGTTAACCACGTTAGGATCAGCATAAGCGGGCTCTGTTTTGCTTAGGCAATCGGATGACGCGAAGTTGGCGTTGCATATTCAGGGCACAAACACTATGTAACTAGCGTCTCTTGTTAGATACGCTCCTCCAAATAACCTTAGGTTCGTGTTACCTCACTCTACAACTAATCAGAGAATTTACATACAAGGTGTATCAGAAGTCCGAAATAATAATTTACCGTTTACATAAGTAACATAAGTACATAAGTAACGGGTATAAAGATTAGATCAAAATTTGAACATGAGTGTTTAATTTTTTTTTAAAGTCATGTTATATTTCGAGTTCTATGGAACCTTTTCGAGTATGCTGTGGTAATCAGAGTTGGTGCCACAATAAACTAAATTTTACATAAGTAACTATAAGTTAAGTATAAAAAACCGTAATTCAGGAACTATGATAATTAGGTATAGTCTGACTCTACTATCTTATAGCTGCCATATATGTACTTAAAATACTAATTCGAACTTCTGATGCACCCAGTATTGAAGATTTTGCAAACCGTTCTATGTAGTATTTTGCAAACGTCGCTCATTCAACACGTTTCTGAACTAAAACCAAAGTAATATCCAGATCGAGTAATGAAACCGCTTTCAGATCAAGTCTGTCGCGCTTCTCGACCTAAATTGAAAGGAACATTGTCTTTAAGTCATTGTTCAAACCTTCAATATCCAACCTTACAATGCTTACCCACTTGGGTAGGAATTTAGTGCTGATATTTACTTTAGAGGTCTCTAGCGTTTTGAATTTAGGAAATAAAGATCATTTATATATTGCCAAAAATAATAGATAGGTATTTCTCTGAGAATCCACGCAAGTACGTATTGGCACGTTACAAAATAAATTGTTTCTGAATAAATATAGAAGGAATATCTCATTTCTCCGTCCTAATAATAGATATCTCAATTTATAGATTCAGTGCTGTAACTAAAAGGCCTTGTAATCAAAATCTGAATGCTACACGATGAAACTCAGCATTGTTAATGTTCAGATTTAAGTTTAGTAATATTAAGTGCTAACCTAGTCAAGCCCGCCGCTCAGCGCTGCAACAAAGTGCTTCCCAACTAAGCTTAGAGTTGTTATAAAGTGCTTTAGCTCCTCTGAACCCACGAGTTATTCTCATTAGGGTAGACAGACTAAGATGAAATCGCGAATTTGGCTTACACGGAGGATTCTTTGGTTATTAGATAAGTTAAGATAATTTTTATCAGTTTCGTGTACTTAATCACTTTGATTTGGTAAGAAAGGGAACAATAACTTTCTGTTCTAATGAGTTTTGAAGTTGGAAATTTCTTACAGTAGACTGTACTTGTGGTATATATCGAATATCACAGAACGGGAGAACGAAGGACCGGAGAGGAAACATATTTAACGCTAAACATGTTTCTACCTATGTCCGTTATAAACTTTGTTTCATTAGAAAGGAAATAATGCGAAGCTGGTTTTAGACCACCAAATAAACAAAATGTCTTTTTTAGGGTTCCGTACCCAAAGGGTAAAACGGGAACCCTATTACTGAGACTTCGCTGTCCGTCCGTCTGTCACCAGGCTGTATCTCATGAACCGTGATAGCTAGAGAGTTGTTATTTTCACAGATGATGTATTTCTGTTGACGCTATAACAAAAATACTAAAAAACAGAATACAATGAATATTTAAGGGGGCTCCCATACAACAAACGTGATTTTTTGCTCGTTTTTAGTTTTTACGGTTCTAAATGGTTCTAAATTTTTATCAAGTGTGTTTTTATTTTTATCTTTTTCAAATTCTAAATTGACCATTGATACAGTGCATAAATAATTTTCATAAATTGGGACTAACATTTTGGTGTAAATACAAACTAGAAGCTTTTAACTCAAACCGAAAACGCACTCGTAACTTGAAAAGCGACTTGGCACCTTGGTTTTTTATAGATATTGGTACGGAACCCTTCGTGTGCGAGTCCGACTCGCACTTGGCCGGTTTTATTTAGCGTAGTAGCACACGCCGGGTATCCGCTAGTTTTATATAAAGTAAAACGAACCAATACTGATTCTTGAACAACAAAGACTGCAATGAACAGAAATATATACATCTACAAAATACTCAAAGCCAAAGCGAAACAACCCTTTGAAGATATAGGCCCAAACACAGGCCCAAAGGATCACAATGGCGGTGGAAAGTTACAAAAAGTCATTGCAATCTGCAAGCGGGCGGTTGGTACATATTGCACTAACACTACAATGGCTCAGGGAGTTTCACAATTCGCGGCGGGGACGCAAGAAATCAATGAACACCTCGACTACCGCTGGAGACAGAATTTATTGGCGGTCAAAGTTGGACAATGGGTTAGTTATTCCGTGTCGATCTTGATGCTAGCATTTCCAGGGTTTCAAAGGTATATCTGGCACAAGCCAGTATATACAAATATTGATTTCTTTGATGGAATTTTGCCATTTGTGATTTATTGTAGGTATCTACATTCTTTCCTTAATGAAAAGGTTATATGAATATAATACCGCAATCATAGCTTTAACTAGCTGTGCGCGTGACTTCGTGTACCTACTTGGTAATTGCTTTCGTTTTTGAAAATAAAATAATATATATAAATACATCATCAGGCAGAGGTGCGCGCTGTAGTGCGCCCACACTTCGCCGATGTATTTTGGTCCCAATGTAATAGGGGGCGAGCCTATTGCCAAAATATTTTTAATATTTTTATTTATGTGTGTAGATTTAAAGTTCATGAGACAATTGAGTAAGTGAGAAATACGCATAGAATCTCACTAATAATTTAAATACAGGTTTATATAGTGAGGTAGTACTAACTGTAGTACAAGTACCTACATGTAGTTCAAACAGAAAACAGAGTTCCATAAAGTTTGTAAATTCGTCACAAACTAAATTTGCCACGTAAAAAAGTATGTGTAAATTCTTTATTTTTAAGAAAATTACTAATATACCAATTTTGAGTATTGTAAATTCGTCACATTATTTTTGCTCGTACAGACAGCAGAAAAATCAGTCACTGTACTGTGTTGTTATCCGATACGGCTTGCAATAAATTTTCGAGCGCTAGAAACTACTAGAAACCGGTACTTTATGCAAAAATAATGTAAAAAGAAGACCTGTGACGAATTTACAATAACTCTTATCTTCTTGTGACGAATGAACATATATTTTTATTGGATGTGGCGAATTTACTTTCAATGTATGGAGTTTAAAAAATGTGACGAATTTACTTTGTGACGAATGTACAACAACCCATCTTACCCTCGATAGATAGATTTTATAGAGATAGAACTCTTTATTGTTCCACCTCTTAATTTACAAAAATCTATACATAGGTATACCTTAAAAAACTACATACTATATGGTGGCTATAATTATATGGTGGTGGTATATTATCGCCTCACGCTCGGTTGGTTTTAAAACCAATACACTACACAATCTTTTTTATAGTCTGCTGAACGTTAGTGGAATTCATTGAGTACTCGCGTACCTACGGACCATTTACATTGCTGTTATAGCTTATCTGTCGAAAAAAAATACGATTTGCGAGGCAGACACATTATTATTTCATGAGAAAAGGGCTTTTGTATATAGTAAAGACCACGGACACACTGGGGCGTCAAGTCTACCGCGATCAATTATTTGCCGATTCCAAAACTATGAAAATGTTATCGATTACGATTTTATCATAGAAATTCAATATTGATGTACTTAACTATAGCTACGTATTGAAACAGGGAGGGCACATTTCTATAAAAGTTAAGTAGCGCGCGTTTTGACGCTCCTGTGTACACAGGGGGGCAATTCTCGCATGATCGACATTATCTCTAATCTCGAAATATTATGTCTAAACAAAACGATAAAATACGACCAATTTTACGTTTTGTTTCAAAATATCTAGTATATCCAGTTAGAGATAATGTCGATCATGCGATAATTGCCCACCAGTAGGCTTAACATGACCGAGTACATGTAAGTTTTATCTCTCAACTGTCAGATTTGTCGAGAAAATTACGTCATTCCGAGCCTTTCATCATCTTCTTTTTACGTAATGATGTTATTTTAATGGAATAAGATGAAGGATGCCTGCACCTGCGATTAGTATTAATGGCAATGTCGAGTAAATAATAGCAAGGACAAATTCTATAAAAACACATTATAATTAGAAATGGATGATGACAGTGATAATGATGGCGGACGAATCCAATATCTTCGAACTTTTTGTACTGGACATGTCTGGGCGTGACGCAATTTTGTTGAAAGAGATAAAACTTATATGTACACGGTCATGCTAAGGCTGCAGGGCTTAATACATTAGTCACAGACCTTATACTCGTGATTCAACTTTCTAAACTCTCTCTTGTTTTTGCCAAATGTAGTCTTGGTGGTTGGTAGGTAAGGAATCCTTGGCACATGTCTTGAGGTGAACTTAGTTGCAAAAATATTCGCATCCCGACTACTGTGTAAGAAGTTATGATTTATGGTACACATAGAAAAGTAAAACGTAACTTGTATATGATTAACGGTAAGTAATACGCGTGTTTCTCTAAGAATAGGTATTGCTGTTTGAGTTGTTAAAATGTGAGAATCTGAACGCGAGTTTTGCGGGAACTGAAATTTTTTTACCTATACTTATCAGATACATCCGGGGTGTATATTTTTAAATAGCTGTATTAGTCGCACTTCAGGCCGAGGTCTCCCTTATTCTGTGTTTTTAAAGGACCAGTTTCCTTACTAGGGTTGTAGATGTAGTTTTTCGGTAAACAAACCTCAGTTAGTACCTAAGTAACTAATTTAAGGAACCTACTTAACTATTTATAAATATAAATAATGTCTTGTGAGTTGATTTAACAACCAATACTACTACAGCCCTTTTAACGTCCTACTGCTGGGCACGGGCCTCCCCTCAATGCGAGGGGGATTTCAGGCCATAGTCCACCACGCTGGCCCAGTGCGGGTTGGCAGACTTCACACATCTATCGAGAACTAGACAAGTTCCCTCAGACGTGCAGGTTTCCTCACGATGTTATCCTTCACCGTTTCATAGCAAGTGATAATCTCGGATGAAAATGAGATTCGCACATGGATCCCAGAGGTGCGAGCCGGGGTTTGAACCTGCACACTTTGATTTGCAAGACGTGCGTTCGACCACTCGGCTACCACTATTGGCCCAACTCGGCATTGGCAACTCGGCAACCAATGCTTAAGGGTAAATTAAATCTCAAATTAACGAAAATAAACACGTTTAAATTTATCAATTTTATTGTTCGTGGATTCGAGTTCATACCCTAAGTTTTAAACCTACTTTTCTAATTTCTTAACTTGATAAAACTTCAGAAATTCGGCGAAATTAATCGTTATAACTCATGTGGAAAGATAAGGTAACTTAATAACTAATTTGTATGCTCTAGTTTACTTTGAATAGTAATTTTAATATAGACTAATTTCAGGGCATTGACTTGTTTTCCTACTTTAGTACCTACCTGTATTTCATTTCAGATATTTCTTGTTTTTCCGGCTAAAATCCAAAACAGTTCTACAGTTTTTAACCGATGTTATAAGGAGCTTAAGCTTTGGGTAATAAAATTTGTTCAATTTTTAGTTTCAACGGAGTTGCGGGCACGTACAGTTAACAATATAAAGGAAAAAAGCTACCCATTTTCCAATATAGCGAACCAAAGTATGTACATAAATCTAAGTTCATATAAAGCTACTTTCATATATTGAACAAAATACGGCATCCATATGAAGGTCCTACCTGTCTCATTTGTGTCACCCAAATTTAATATTGCAAGAAATATAGTTGCAATATTTGAGTCAATACACGCAATCAGTGTCTGCTCCTGGCGGCGGGCCAGCCTCGGCGGCTATGAACTTAGGGATTCATTGGCAGGGGTACAAATCTTCGAACCTCCGTCGGAGCAATGTCTTGACGTAAACGTCTTACCTGCGCGTTAAGGTGAAATTACCTTTTTATACAAAGTAAGTAGATTGCCTACAGGCTTGGTTGACGACGCCTCAAGTTAAGGCCACTCAACTCACTGCACCGGGCAGTTGCGGATTCGACTCCCGTCTGCGGCAAATTTCGGAAATGAATACGGAATTCGCTCTGATCGGGGTATAACTGAGATTGCCCCCGGTCATTTTTAACCGACTTCCAAAGGGAGGAGGTATGATTTTTCTGTGTTTTTTTTTGTTTTTTTTTTATGTATGTACACCGTTTGTTTTAAGGTGATTTTTTTTCTGACTATAAAAAATTAACTTTTTAAGGGTTGTTATGAGGTGATATACACTAAAGAGCGTGAAAATTGTTTTTGAACAAACAAGTAAAACCGACTTCAAAAACCTAGGTGCACTAAAAAGCTAAAAAAAAACCTTATAATTCATTATTTTTGAAGTCGGTGCCAACTCATGTGTGTATTTGCCTAGTCTGACGTAGATTGGCTACTACTCCAAATGTAATGAATTATAAGGTTATTTTTAGCTTTTTAGTGCACCTAGGTTTTTGAAGTCGGTTTTTTTATGGTACTTTTATATATAGCTTTGCTTAATTTGGGATCATACGATGATACGTCGTACGATACGATCGTACGACGAGTATGTGTTGCCTGGCGATAGGTATAATAATAGTGGCGGTGTGTGGCCAAGTAGGTACGCAACAAATAGAAAATATAATTGGTCACTCCAATGGTCTGAACACGGTATGTCAAATGGGGGCAATAAAAGAAATATGGTGCAATATATTGAAGGCAATAAACGGCTTATTACGGGGCAATAACGAACGTTAAACGTTATATAAATGCTAGTTTATAAGTACGAGTACTTACAAGTGGACGTAGAAATTGCCAAAAAGAGTTAAGTATACCAAACGGTTCCCATTTTAATCAACAAAAAAGATCCCATCGAAAAATAAATGCAAATAAAAAATTTACCACCTAGATTACCATGCTACAAGTCCCACATGGAATACATTATCAAACTCCAATCTGCCATATCTTAAAACTGACTTGATGTTGATTGGATCCTTTTTGTTTAATTAAGTCCAATTGAAGTAAAGCCCCGGGTACACTGCCCCGACAAGACGCGCGCTGCATTTTTTGCAATACCAAAATGAATTGTATCGACTTACAGAAAAAGCTCATTCTTCAACGAAGTATCATTGCCAACGCGAGAGAATTTTGTAGCGTGATCTAGGGGATATTGCCACAGGAATTCAATCTTTATGTAGTTAAGAGTTTACTTGATTTGTTTACCTAATATTAGACTGCTGGAGTTAGTATATTTATCGTGTAGTATTGAGGCAAGGCCACTTAGACTAAACGATGGCCGGTGGACAATACGTCTAACATCATGGCCAGGCCCGACAGGTACCAGAAAACGAGGTCGGCCTCGGCCTACAGCTCGCTGGGATGGCGATATAACAATGGTCACAGTGAAGGAGTGGATTTTAAAAGCCAAGGATAGAGACTATTGGTCTGCGATGGAAGAGGCCTTCACCCTCACACATAGGGGTTCTTGCACAATTTACTACTTTACCTAATATAATTAAAAAAATATGAATAAATACTAGGTCACGTCGTTCGTATGGACCCGCAGAGGTGGGCCAACATAAGTACCAAATGGAGTCCCGCAGGTACAAGACGCCGTGGAAGACCAAGGAAACGGTGGCGCGATGATTGAGATATCATTGCGGGGAAGACGTGGCCGGAAATGGCTCAGGATCGGGATCGGTGGAGGGAGAAATGGGAGGCCTAAAAAAAAAAACAAAAATACTAGGTCTCGCAATAATTATCATTTTGAAAAGAGTAACCATTGAGTTTCTTACTGGCTCTTCTCAGTGGAAGCAGCATTCCGAACCGGTGGTAGAATCTGACTATTTGTAAGTGCTTTTTGGCCTACACGAATAAAAAAAAATGATTTTGATAATAGTTTGGCAATATCAATTGGCAAGAAATAAAAGGCTTTTTATTTTATGATTTTTTTTTATTTAGGGAACAGGTGCTGCCTACTCATAGGGCATTGCAGATACTGCGTTTTTTATTACCTACAAGCTTTATATTAACTTGCAATGTATGTCCGGGTGGAATCTTGCACCTGAATTTTAAATCAGTTATCTTTAACCGACTGAGCTGAAATTTGGTATACACGCTTATTTTGGATGACAATGCATGCTTAGCTATGCGACGTCATTCTAATTCCAATATGGCGGATCATCCAAGATGGCGGAATAGTTATTTTTTCTGCACTACACCACAGTATGGGTATCAAATGAAAGGGCTTGCTGAGGAGAACATGAAAACTAAGGGCAATTAAATAAAAGCTTGTTTTTTAATTAAAAGTATTTTTACCATACATTTTACATACTGTGCTTAGCACAGTGGAAATGTATAATGAAGGCAGTATTGATTCATGGCTTATAGGTACCACAAACATTTCTATAAAAGGACCGGGACCTTTGCCAAAGTCTTGGCTAGCAGACGCGACTATAAGAGACGGGCGATCCTTTGTTACAATTGGCATTTGCTAGGAAATAAATGCAATCTTCGGCAAAATAACTTTGCAACTCTATTTTTAGATACTTACTCTATATTTAGATCTAGATTTAAAACAATATCTACGTAGGTACCTAAAGTAAATTAATATATTTTCTACCTTAGGTAGGTTTACAACATAGACGTATAAAAAGGAGGATTCCAAACCACACATGTCGAAAGTGAAGCAACTATCTAACGCACACATAGAATTAAAGTATACCAACAAATGCGTGCCGCGTAACGCCAACGATCGACTTATTATGGTGTTAATATGTGCAAGATAGATATATATGTGATAGATATGTGATATACGTAAAAGCGAGTCTACTTGCTATGGGTACTTCACTTATTGTTTTGCGAGATTCAATCTGACTTTTTATTCGTTCATGTTTTACAATAGCTTTGATTTAAAATTAATTTTGATGGCAATTGGCTCGCCCCTATTATCAACATTGATACCTAAAAACATCGGCGAAGAGTGGGTACACTGCAGTGCACCTCTATGTATAGTTTACAACAATAAAATGTCATTATTCAGGGTAATATCGCCAGATGAGTTTTTCAGGTAAGTTTATAATCAGGGGATAATACGTAGATGGGGGACTTCCTTTACAGGCGCTATTTGAAAATAAATGAGCTTTTAACGAGAAACGTTGCAAACACAACAGATATTTTTAGGGATCCGTGCCTCAATAGGAAACCCTTATAGGACCACTTCGTTGTCCATCTGCCTGTCGGTCTATCGGTATGTCAAGATCCTTTTTCTTAGGAACGAGTTTCTTAGGTATCAAGTTTAAATGAATATCAATAGAGCTGTACAAAAATCAAATATCGAAGTAAACGCAATCAAAATATACGGGCGTTTATGCCGCGTATTTTGATTCTTGCAACTGAATCAAAACCTATAGAATACTTCGCGTCGACCTAGAATCGTGAAATTTGGCAACACGCCACGTCAAAGCAGTCTTATAGCATAAGTAAAAGAAAAAAAACAAAACCATAAATTTGTAGTTGCATCACTAAAGTAAATTATATTATATTATTAAGCTTGCACGGAATCCGCGGTTCGCTAGTCCGACTTGCACTTGGCCGCTTTTTGTAGGGTTCCGTACCCAAAGGGTAAAACGGGAACCCTATTACTAAGACTTCGCTGTCCGTCCGTCCGTCCGTCTGTCACCAGGCTGTATCTTATGAACTGTGATAGCTTGAGATTTGAAATTTTCACAAATGATGTATTTCTCTTGCTGCTATAACAATAAATACTAATATAATAATAAATAAATATTTAAGGGGGCTTCCATACAACAAACGTAATTTTTATGCCGTTTTCATTGATAATGGTACGGAACCCTTCGTGCGCGAGTCCGACTCGCACTTGGCCGGTTTTTATAAATGAGAAAGTATGTCGCATAATATTATTCGAATTCCGACGATGTTGGGAATGATTAGTCGCGTTCAGGCCCACTCGACTCAACAATGGACGGAAAGTAAAAATATATAATTCAGGAAGAAGAATACAATTGCTACAGAACATTTTTTTTTCGCAAATCGCCTGCAAATTGTGATGCTGATGTATTATTCAGTTCCAAGGTTGTCTATACACAAATAAATAAAATTGACGTTTGTTTGTTACGTTAACATAGAAGCTTTTTATTAAATGCGTAAGAAAGCATACACGGCACGTTTAATGAAAACACATTTTTTTTTAATTTTGTCTGTGTGTCTGTTTGTCCTGAGTAATCTCTAAAATGGCTGATTCGATTTTGATGGGACTTTCTTTAGTAGATAGCCGATGTTATAAAGAGTCAATTTAGCTTCTTTAATTTTAGAAAAATAATTTCGAGTTCCGCGCAAAAATATAATCCATTTGTTCAGGTTAATCTCCGAAACGGCTGTACAGATTTTGACAGGACTTTCACGGGCAGATAGCTAATGTTATAAGGAGTAACTTTGCTTCTAATATTTCAGGAAAATAAATCGGATTCCCAAATTCCGCGCGGACGATGACGTCACGGGCTCAGCTAGGTTTTCAATAAAAAAGTAATACATCAGAAATGAGATCAAACATCTTCGAAGATGAATAGAGTTTGAATTCAATGGGTGTTTCCTATTTCGGTAAATCACGGTGGCTTGTTGGAAAATTATCAATTATTGTCATAAGCCTGTTCTTGAACCAATTGGGGCTTACAAAAGGCCATGTTGTTGACAAATAAACCTATTAATAAATCGAAAATACCTTACCTGGATACGTACCCACGGATGAATCAATAACTAGGTACCTTAGAATATAATTTTATCTTCGGCCATAATAGCTTATAACATTCATCTTACATTTTGAAACAGAAGGGTAATATAAAAGACGTAAACGTCGGGGTCACCAGTTTGTGGGGTATACTTTATTGTTATTGTCGTTGGTGGTATTAATAATACTTCAATTTCAATGTGTTACTGGTAGCTACCATTGTAATTCGACTGAACAACGCAGATGGTGGGCGACGACTGGCGTAACGTACTGGCCAGTCGGGCGCTTACATTATTTCGCTGACATAGGTTAATTTATACCTAGCTTATGTGTCGCTACATGCTGTTCGCTGTCCGTCCGTCCGTCCGTCTGTCACCAGGCTGTATCTTATGAACTGTGATAGCTTTAGATTTGAAATTTTCACAAATGATGTATTTCTCTTGCTGCTATAACAATAAATACTAATATAATAATAAATAAATATTTAAGGGGGCTCCTATACAACAAACGTAATTTTTATGCCGTTTTCATTGATAATGGTACGGAACCCTTCGTGCGCGAGTCCGACTCGCACTTGGTCGGTTTTTATAAATGAGAAAGTATGTCGCATAATATTATTCGAATTCCGACGATGTTGGGAATGATTAGTCGCGTTCAGGCCCACTCGACTCAACAATGGACGGAAAGTAAAAATATATAATTCAGGAAGAAGAATACAATTGCTACAGAACATTTTTTTTTCGCAAATCGCCTGCAAATTGTGATGCTGATGTATTATTCAGTTCCAAGGTTGTCTATACACAAATAAATAAAATTGACGTTTGTTTGTAATGTTAACACAGAAGCTTTTTATTAAATGCGTATGAAAGCATACACGGCACGTTTAATGAAAACACATTTTTTATAATTTTGTCTGTGTGTCTGTTTGTCCTGAGTAATCTCTAAAATGGCTGATTCGATTTTGATGGGACTTTCTTTAGTAGATAGCCGATGTTATAAAGAGCCAATTTAGCTTCTTTAATTTTAGAAAAATAATTTCGAGTTCCGCGCAAAAATATAATCCATTTGTTCAGGTTAATCTCCAAAACGGCTGTACAGATTTTGAAAGGACTTTCACGGGCAGATAGCTAATGTTATAAGGAGTAACTTATGCTTCTAATATTTCAGGAAAATAAATCGGATTCCCAAATTCCGCGCGGACGATGACGTCACTGGCTCAGCTAGGTTTTCAATAAAAAAGTAATACATCAGAAATGAGATCAAACATCTTCTAAGATGAATAGAGTTTGAATTCAATGGGTGTTTCCTATTTCGGTAAATCACGGTGGCTTGTTGGAAAATGATCAATTATTGTCATAAGCCTGTTCTTGAACCAATTGGGGCTTACAAAAGGCCATGTTGTTGACAAATAAACCTATTAATAAATCGAAAATACCTTACCTGGATACGTACCCACGGATGAATCAATAACTAGGTACCTTAGAATATAATTTTATCTTCGGCCATAATAGCTTATAACATTCATCTTACATTTTGAAACAGAAGGGTAATATAAAAGACGTAAACGTCGGGGTCACCAGTTTGTGGGGTATACTTTATTGTTATTGTCGTTGGTGGTATTAATAATACTTCAATTTCAATGTGTTACTGGTAGCTACCATTGTAATTCGACTGAACAACGCAGATGGTGGGCGACGACTGGCGTAACGTACTGGCCAGTCGGGCGCTTACATTATTTCGCTGACATAGGTTTATTTATACCTAGCTTATGTGTCGCTACACGCACTTAATCACTTTTTATTTTAATAACTGTCGATTCACATTTGGACAGAGTTTTGGCTTCGCTGAGTGCTCGTAACAGAATGACGCTCCGAATGCTAGCGGGGCTTTATATAGGCGAGTTCTGACGTTGGCTGTCAGTCTGACGCGGCTGTATGGCTTGGCTTTGGCTTGGCGTTGGCTTGGCGGTGGCTTGGCATTGGTTTGCCGGTGACTTGGCATTGGCTTGCCGGTGGCTTGGCATTGGCTTGGCGGTGGCTTGGCATTGGCTTGCCGGTGGCTTGGCATTGGATTGCCGGTGGCTTGGCGGTGGCTTTGGCATGGCATTGGCTTGGCATCTGGCGTGGTGTTACAATTTAAATAAACTATTTAACTAAAACTAAAACTATTTATTTTTACGCTCCCTTGTGACTATTTTTGCTATAAGTAGTAAGTACGAGCCTCAATAGGATATATTTAAACGGTTAAGCCGCCTGCCAATGATTACGTGTGTCTGATGTGTTGTAGCAAAACACAGTAGTGGTACGGAAACGTGATCACGAGCTGCCGAATTACGAGAGTCCTGTAATCTGACAGCTCATGTCAGACATTGCAACAGACAACAGACACTGTAACAATGCATCCATATATTGTAAGCCACTAACCTGATCGTTTAACTAACGTGAGCGCATAACATATTTAATAGAGCTTAGTTTGAACAGTGGTATATCCCAATAAATCAGCTTGGGATTTCAAAACAATAATCAAAATATTGCCCGTCAAAGTGTAGCATGTGTAGCCTTACTAACGAATTATCCTATGATTATTATTAAAAGCAGCTCTAAAGGCAACACACTGGAGCTATATGTACCTGTGTATTTGTAATAAGTTTTGACGATTTAAAACAATGATCAACCCACTGAGTCTCTTGCTGGATCTTCTCAGATGAGGTCGCGTTTCGATCGAGTAGTAGTATATAAGAAAAAAAAATTAAACTAGACAATTTGTAAGTGCCCCCATAGGCATACAGAATAAATAATTTTACTTTGACTTTGAATGCTAGTCCAAGACATTATATATAATGTTCTAAAAAAACATCAGATAAAATCATCGCATGATCACAAACTAAAAAAGGCTCGTATGGGTACTATACAATAGACTGGGGGCGATCCCAGTCCCAGTTGAGGGTAAATTTAGAAAAGGCCATTTCCGAATTTTCCGCTAACGAGAATCGAACCCGCCAGCACCCGGTCGAATGAACCTACACTCAAACCGCTAGACCAAGCCGTCTGCTACGACACATTTATTCCCGTTGAGCCAGTAATTATGGGCAGTCGGCTTTACCGTGAGAATAAAGCGGGGTACGTAGACATATCGTGAGATCCACTCGTTACAGGCCTCGGATCCGCAGCTGAACATAACATAAGTGGAAAATGGCCGCGTTCCACTTCCACTCCGAATGAATTCAAGACAGCGTCGCCCGCCCGGGAGTATTTGCGAAATAAATTCGGTTACATCGTCGTCCGCCGAGAACAGCTTGGTAAGTTATATCTACTGCCCTTCATGTCTATATTTTAAATTAAGCTGCAGACAGCACCAAGGTTTTATATTGATAAAAATACTTTAAAAATTGTAGTTATAAGGTACCGCCTATGTTTTATTACATTAGGAAGAATCCATATAGATGAAAATCATATGAAAGTACTTCGATTAAATAGGCTCTATAAGCCTTACCGGTAGGTAATTACTTGTTAGTAAACATGGAACTCGGCGCAAAAACTATTAGTCAGAAGCCAAAATGTGAGATATGACCATTTTTCACCTTCTCTTGTATTTTATATAATACGAAAGTGAGAGAACGACTAGGAGCGATATAATCCGTGGCAATCACAAGACTTGGCGTCATGTTTCCATAAGATTTTTATTTGCAAAATAAAATTTGCAAATTCAAGCAAAAGTAAGTATTTCAGCAAACAAAGGGCGAGATTAGAAGTCGCGATTGCAATACTGTATAGTATACACAATGTCCCGCCACGGCGGGAGCCGCCGTCGAAAACATTCCTTAATTAAATAACACCAGACAGGTGGATACTGCTACAAGGAAATCTAATATACCAGATAGGAATTCCTTTGTTTGTATCCAAGAGAAAGAGCCCCCAAGGCCACGATCAACTTGTTCAGCGAATCAAAAGCGCAAAGAATTTTTTTCCTCATTAGTTCCCTTTAAAATGTTTCACAATTAATTTTGTTTGGGAGTTTCTTCGCGTTTATTCTTGTTTGTTTACCCAGGCGTCATTAAATTTTATCACCGCTTGGACTATCGGAAATTCATCGTTATTTTATAAGCATAAAAGTTCTTTTTTGGATTTGTAAGTGCATAGTGACAATTATAATGATGTTACGAAAGCAATTACCTGCACAGCTAATTTACGAACCGGTAATGACATGTTCCATGTTCAATTTTTATTGGTATAACAATCATGTTTTAAAATGTTTTAGGTTTAGTTTGGTTTGTATTTATACTTCTGATTTAAAATCTGTATGCCAAATGGAGAACCCATTTAGCATATAGACTAGCTTATTGCTACTAGCTTATTGTTAGCGAATGTTTGAAGTCACAAATATTTTAATATCGTTATTAGTGAGGTTATTGATGTATTACGTTTCCCTAAAATTGAGGTTAACATAACATGCCAATATGCATAAAGTTTGAATTTCTGTAATAAAAGCCAAGCGTCAAAATTCGCTCGCGCTGACAGTGTCATTAAGTTGAAGAATTAACTTTTTCTGCGGATACATCCGCCATCTTTTTCACTGTCATCACCAATTTTTATTTATTATGTGTATTTATTGAATTTGTCCTTGCTATTAATTACTTGACATTGGCGAAATACCCGCGCTAGTCGCAGGTGAAGCCATTCCTCATCTTATTCCATTAAATTTCATCATTTCACTCATTTCGTAAAAAAGTAAGTTACTTTTTCTGCGGTCGTCATTAGCCATCTTTATCACTGTCATCATCAATATTTATTTATAGTGTGTATTTATTGAGTTTGTCCTTGCTATTAATTACTCGACATTGCCATAAATACCGCTAATCGTGGCCGCCGACATTCCTCATGTTATTTCATTAAAGTCATTTCACTCATTTCGTAAAAAAAGAAGATGAACTTTGTCTGCGTGTCAATAGAATTTGTTTTGGCATGGCAAAAAAATTTACGCGCGAGTGTTGACGCCCCAGTTTACCCTATAGACGAGTATTGGTTGCTCATAATAATATTGACGTAGCGGTAGTTGTCGAAAAATCTCTTGCAGTCCCCGACAATTTGTCATACGTTGTTGGACACATTCCATTAGTTTTCTATATTTTCCTGTCCCGGGATTGATTTATGGTGATAGTTTGATGGCTATATTGAAAACATATGCCGTCAACATACGAAGTCTTCTTCTACATTTACTAAATGATGAAATTTAATGGGATAATGTGAGGAATGGCTGCGCAATCAGCGGATAAACTGATAATTTCTAGTATTTAATAGCAACGGCAAATTTAAAAGATACACATCATAAATAAAAATGACAATGACTTCACATAGCTAAGCATGCATTGCCATCCAAAACAAGCGTGTATACCAAATTTTAGCTCAATCGGTTAAAGGTAACTGATTTAAAATTCAGTTGCAAGTTTCCACCGGGACATACATTGCAAGTTAATATATAAAGCTTGTAATAAAGCTTGTAATAACTTGTAATAATAAAATGGGAGATGACAATGATGATGATGATGGACGATCATATCATAGATTTACCCAGCTCTGGTAGAAAAAAAAACCCTACATCTTGGTTTTTTCAAAGTAAACTACTATACCATTTAGTATTACCAATTCTTTTTCCATAGTTAATGTTTTCCGAATGGGTGTTATTACAAATAAAAAAAAACATTGATTCTGGTTCTGTAACTTTGGGAATAAAGTTAGAAGGTCGCTCTAAGTGGCATTGCAAAACCTTATAACAGAAAAGCAACAGATTTCGAGATAGCGCGTTTCGGTAAATGTCGGTGAATTCGTCCGATAAATAAGGCAATTTGCGGTGGCGACCGGCCAGCCCCGCGCTGGGCCGGACCCTCTAATTAATTATCTACACTGGGTTGCCCGGACCAGTTGCGTAGGAATTAATCAACTATCAACATGTTAACTACTGGTATTGATTGGTGACTTCAGCTTCATTTGGAAGAGTGTGTGTTAATGAAGGGAATTCAATGACGCAAGATAATTAAAATGACATTTGAAAATGTACTTCTTTCAATATAGATACAAATAGATTTAATTTCTGTGACAAGAGCCGCGCAACCACATGTCGAAATTCGCGCGCGTCATTGATAACATTTCATTGAAAAATGTGCTCCTTCAGAGAGATAATAGAGTTCGTTTTGTTGTTGACAAAACTTTGGGCGCGAGCAGTATGGACTGGACACACCAATAGTTGTGGCCTGGTAGAGATCACTTTTAGTGACAAGGCCTTTTTTAACACTTTTAATTGATATTGTATACGTAATTTGTATTACTTTAAGAAGTGGAACAATAAAGAGTTATCTATCTATTTAATATGCACCTACCCACCTATTGTAGAGGTAACTTTTGAAATAACAATAGCGACGGTAATATTAAAGGTAGCGCCTGCAAAAGATGATCTTCTGTTATAACAAATAACTCGTTTTCCTGGGTCATAAAAACAGCTTACTAAGCTAACAATGTCAAAACAACAAAAGAAAAACGTATCCTATAGGTTCTCCGTTAAAAGGGCCATTATTCAACCGCACAAGTTGTAATGGATTCTTGGAAACGTACGCAAAACGAGATTAACTTGATCCACACTCCAAATCACGTTGAATTCTAGTTGTTTTTCCAATACCGAAGCCCAATTCTCGCATTATCTCTAATTCCACACTATGTCGTAACAATACTTGGTGAACTTCACACACCCTTATATAGACGTGCAGGTGTCACGATGTTTTCCTTCACCGTTCAGCAAGTGGTAATCATTATTGATAATGACATTCGCACATGAAAATCAGCACATAGGCGCGAGCCCGGGATTTGAACTTGCACCCGTTGTGTTCAAGGCGGGAGTTCTACCGACGCGACGAGGCTACTACTGTTATTTAATAATTGACTGTTGACGTTTTGTTGCGACATGTGTCGAACCAGAGATGATGTCGGCACTTGCGAAAATTGCCTCCCTGGACCTTGTGTTGAGACAGCTAAATGCACTGTACCTAAATCACCGACACATAATTAAGCCAATTAGTTCCGTGACTGCAACATTATTACCTCCATGTTATTGCTCTAAAATTACCCTGATTGCAAATTTTCGAAGCGAATGAATCTATATTTGCACATCATTGGGTGTAACATTAATTTGCCAATTACTCCACTTCAATAGTTTCCACATAACTCGTACGTTACATAAGTAATTAGAGGTGTAAATATGTTATATATACTATGTCAACTTATCTATAAACTTGTTACATAAGTAAGTATATATTTTATATACGTTGTGGCGATGTTTAAACGTTGTATAATAAATAATAAACTGTATTGTGCTGCAGGCGTACCATATTTCTCAATAAAATTATTTCTTACATAGCCGAGGTGCCGCAAATAGTAAGGGAACGCCCTGCAGTCACTGGGGCGAGCTCATTGACTTGAAGTTTTTTTTAAATTAACCTCGTGCCAATATACACAAAGGTTCAATTCCTTTGGTAAAAGCTACGCGAATACGTGTCAAAATTTAAATGCAACGGCATGTGGAATGTGCTTCTTGTTTGAGTTAATCACAGTTCCTTTTGGTATTGACAAAAAAAATAACGTGGACGTTTTGACGCCCCTGTGTGCACAGGGCTTAATAGGATAAAATATTGTTATTGTTCTCCCTATGGCCGAAGAACGTGACACATAGGTTAGATTTAAATGCAATACATTTGTCAGCGTCGTGAGCAGACTTAATAAGCCGGTCGCCGGGCTAATGGGCAGGAATTGGAGTCGATAAATAAGGAAATTGGCCAACCCGCACACGTGGCGCCCTCGAAGGAAATACAATTAATTACAGCTATACGCCGCCGAGCGGAGCCAACAATTTACTTGACCGAGCCAACCGAGACGTTATTCCAATAGTTTAGGGGTATTGTGATCAGGTTCTTCAACGTTTCGATGTTACTAGTATGCTTTCTCATTATTTTTTCATAGGGGCATACGTGGACACTTAATTTTTTTTGGTTTACATGTTTTTTAACCGACTTCAAAAAGGAGGAGGTTCTCAATTCGACCGATTTTGAAAAAGAAATTGACGTTTGCTAGGGAATTCTTCAAGGTTGGTCCCATTTTCAAAATATTATCAGTAATCAACCCCCTTGGGCTTCCCCATGGGGGGGGTTGAAAGGTCACATCGGGTTTTTAGGTCTGTTTAGTGTTTTGTTAAAAATAAGCCCTTATATGCTACGCCTGGATCGGAACGCAAACCTCCATTGAAAAGATCCATCAAAAAACTTAATAGGCCTGTTTTTTTCTGTTTAAGTAAGTAGGTACAATACCATTACCTATGTAGCAGTTTCTATGTTGAGCTATTGCATTGTATCTGAGTACTATATAATACAGTTATTTTCTATTCAAGATACAAACCATAAACAATATGAACGTATTATTCAGTCAATAGTGTGGCTATTATGAAATTAAGGTCGTACATACCAATAATCGGTTTCATCAATCAATAACGACCACTTCATTTCTTGGTCCTAATTATTTGTAGGTAGCAAGTGTCTGACTGCTTAAATATTTAAAAATACATTACCTATTTTGAAAATCGGATGACACGACCTTTTTTACGAAATTAATGATATAATGGAATTTAAATAAATGAGATGAGGAATGGCTCAACCCATGATTAGCGGGTATTTCAGCCAGTGCCAAGTAATTCATAGCGAAAACAAATTCAATAATACATCATCACGCCTGTATTCCCCGAAGGGGTAGGCAGAGGTGCACTGCAGTGCGCCCACACTTCGCCGATGTATTTTTGGTCCGAATGTAATAGGGGGCGAGCCTATTGCCATTATATCGGGCACATTCTCCCTCATTACGAGGGAGATTTTTTCTTGGGCTATAGTCCACCACGCTGGCCCAGTGCGGGTTGGTGAACTTCACACGCCTTTTTATAGACGTGCAGGTTTCCTCACGATGTTTTCCTTCACCGTTTCAAAGCAAGTGGTAATCTCGGATGAAAATGAGATTCGCACATAAACCCAGAGGTGCGAACCGGGGTTTGAACCTGCACACTTTGATTTGCAAGGCGTGCGTTCGACCACTCGGCTACCACTGCTTTCAAATTCAATAAGAACACATTATAAACGCAAAAGGTTCATGAATGTGATAAAGATGTCGTATGATTCCCTTATAAACCTATAAATACGCATAAAATAAATCCAAACAGCCTTCAATCCCGTGAATATGAGCCAGACACCCTAAGCTCCTTTGATGAGTCAACTATGGCGAGTAATCAAAGGCGCACCTTTGTCAATTTCCGTCTATCGACGCAAGCTACACGCCATTTTTGTGATAGCCACTCTGCTATTGTCCAATGAGACTGTAACGGAGACCAGTGGGGATGGGTATCTACGATCAGAGCCATTGAGCGTCAAAGAGCCATTGTGCCCTAACTGATTACTGGCAGGTAATAGATGTCAGAATGTCATACAATGGGATGTTCACCGCTTAGTTGGGTGGGATTTACGGGCACTAAGAATGGCATGCGTGGGCTAAGAATATTTACTCCCGTATGCTCCAAGGTAGCCGTGAGGGTTATGTTGGACTCTAACTGGTTAAAGCCCTTCTTCCGCTTTCTTAAGAGAACCAATCTCAACTCTAAGAGCTAACTAGAGTACGCTCTTGGGTTATCGTTTTATACTAGGATCATTATTTATCGATATGCTAAAGATACTTACAGCTTATATTTTTATGATTTAGTTGATGGTTCCAACAACTACCTTTAGAAGATTTAGGAGGTAAATAAGAACTTATGGAGATTTCCTGATAAGTTTTTTAATGAGTAATAGCATAAACTCAAGGCACCGGAGTAGTTTTTATGAAGTAGAGCATAACCAGACAACGGAAATGAGGTCTAAGGTGAGTGGAAGTGAAGGTGATAAAGTCATACTGAATGAAAATTAACAGCTATATGTATGTGGTAACTTATTGGAGATTGAAAAAACTTTGCTATTATTTCAATTGCAAAAGGGGATTTAGCTGGAGCATTCATAAGCCGAGATTGAAAAAGCTTGATACAATTGCAAAAAGGCATTTAGGTTGAGCATTAATCCACCATCTTCATCACGTTCATCACCCATTTTTATTTATCATGTGTATTTATTGAATTTGCTCTTGCTATTCATTACTTGACACTGGCTGATATACCAGCTAATAGCAAAGTGGAACCATTCCTCATCTTTTTTTTTATTAATTTTCATCATTTCATAACAAAACGAAGTAGACATACAAAAAGGTTTCAATTTAAAAAAGAATGTGGAAATAAAAACTGATTTGCATTATTTATGTTCGGATCTCTGCAGACCGAGTCCGTGTGTTGCACTTAAGTCACGTGAGTATTGCTGAGAGCGATTCGTGAATATCCGTCGGGAGTGGGGTGGTCGATTCAATTTTCCCTGAGAGATGGTAGATGTTCGCATATCGTCTGGTTTAACCCACATTAAAACTGTACGGCGTATGAAATGGGGTCGAATCGACCCTTTGCGTCTAGTATGGGGTTATAGATTCTTTTTATAGTTTCCTTTGTTAGTGTGGAGGTATTAGGTTGGAAGAAATCACGGTTTTCGGATGCGCGAGTTGAGTGAACCTTCGGGGAATTTCATTGCTTTTCGATTTCTTTAGGGCGTATAGAGCACGAAGTGGGGATTAAGATCTATTATTGAGTTAATTTACAATAGCAGAATCCTTTCTGTAGAACAACCCGTTTGAACAGGTACACTTTGTTCCAACTCATTAAAAGCTAAAGGAAGTACAAAAGTGAAATAAAATATTCATTACGCCGTAGCTCTCTGCATTGCAGATATTGTTCTTATTAAAGAAAAAAATTCTGACACCTCATGATAAAATGGATCAAAATGAGCCACCCTCTTTTTTAAAGGAAGTCTTATTATGTTCCTTAAATATTGATATATAAATAAACATAAGCATTTAATTGCTAAAACACCATTCCCCATATTAACCGAAAATTTAATCCATTAACTTCCAATAACATGACATTCCCATTTTGTTTGCTACGGTTTGTGGGTGGAATGAGATTTGAGAACCTCCTTAGGAATGTATGGTCGGATCGTTATCTATATCTATTTGTAAGTAGGTAGGTACCATCTGTACTAACCTCAGTAAACCGTGTTTAACTGGTATTTAAAACGTCGCTCAATTTAAAACAAGCGTTTTTAGTATTGTAGCCTATTTGACTCAGCATCACTTTAAAACTTCCGAAGCAATTTCAACGGAATCTTCATGTTTGGATTACATATAAATGATCTTAACATATAGATGGCAAGTAATCACGCTGTCAATAGGGGGTCAACCAGAAGAATTTTTATTTTTTATTTTTATCCTACTTCCAAAAGACGGAGGTTCTCAATTCAACCCAATATTTTGATGTGAAACATCTAATGGCGCACTTGGCGAATTACAGCGACTGTTGATGCCGCGATGCCGTGATCCCAAAACTTCGAACAGCTTCGTGGCTCCTCGGTTCTTTCCGCCGCTTAGACTCCGCCCACCGGCTGACTCCGCTCACTCGCTCACTCGCCGCTATGACGTTTATGTTTCACATCTGCCAGGCGTCTCGCAACGGCTCAGTTTTTTTTTATAACAAAGTCTGAGCGGGTGATGTCGCCGTGGCTTGGCCCAAAGCTAGTTCTATTATACAGCTGTTTCATTACATCACACATGTATCAATGGGCAAGCTGTTAATCACGTGACTCTTCGACTCCATTAGTCTAGCTCACGCACCCATTACGCAGCATAAAGGCAATGATCATTTATTACAAACACAATCGCTGTTTCCAATGTGGACTGGTGTTTGAACAACACCGGATATATTATTACTGAATTGTGACGTAGGTAAGACATTATAAAGATCAATTTGAATTTGGCTTAAATAGTTCGATTCATAAAAAATATGGAACTATCTGAGACGATCAGACGGGTGATTATGTAACTGTCTTTAATGTTTTGCAAAAACAAAAAAACTGTATGAATTAACGAATTTGTTCGACTGTTAGGCACATACATTTTGACAGAAAGTGATTGAAATCACAAGGACGATTGGACTGGTGCGTCTATTGCTTCTTAAACTAGCTCTAAATTTTTATAAACAATTCATATTAAATAAGTACACATAGTTTTTTAGTACAAAATTGCAGCCATTTCGGCGGAGGATTGTTATGTGAGTAATTAACGTCTCGCCACTCCAGCCCCCTCACCACCACCCAGTTTTTGACTGTTTACTGAGTACAAATTAAATCCAAAACCAAGTGTACCATTGCAAGACCTCAAGACACCGTAAGCACTTTCTGCGTGGATCGGACCGCAAACAACAACTAAATATGAGGGTACCCAGTTATTAAATATGACATCAGGACGTCTAACACCTCAGTCCCCCCGTGACCATGGTTGCTGTAAAGCAAACGTCGGGAAAATAAAATAGTAAATAAATGCGATAAAATCCGTAAAATAGTTTTATTTCAATGTATAGTATTCGCGTAAATATAAGAAAACAATAAGTTACTTTTGAAACAACAATACCTTAAGGCCCCTGATGATGGCGATGACATTAGTCCACCCTGTGCTGGCAGTGGATCATCATAAGCTCGTTTTTCCAGTTCGCGAAGATTCCAGAACCTTTCTTCAACGATAATCAGTTCTACAAGCTTCGTACCCAGTGAAGTACTGATTAATTATTTTCCAAAAGCACCGCGTAGTCGTTTAAGAAGACTGATTACGAACGCATATGTTCGAGTTTGAAGTTACGAAGATAAATTAATGCTATTAGCATCGACGCAGGTTGTATAGGCTTCTGCTTAAAGTGGAGGTGACCTCCGAAGGGTACGTAGCCCCATTAATTCCGTTGAGCTTATCAATCAATTACTTGTTATTTAAGCAATAAAGACCTGGGAAAATAGGAGCGTAAAGATGCGCGCGATTATATTTTGCCAATACGAAAACGAACTAGGACTAATCCCGCCACACATTCCCATCACTGTTACTCCTGTAAGGATACGCACAAACACAAAAATACACTCACACATACTAACATACACATACACATACACACGCACACATATCGAGAGGTGAAATGATATTTGACTTCAGCGATTTTTTTTACTATACAGGAGAGCATATTCATTTAACGCAGAAAAATTTGCTGATTCCATATATACATACATCATCATCATATTCCCCGAAGGGGTAAGCAGAGGTGCACTGCAGTGCGCCCACACTTCGCCGATGTATTTTGGTCCCAATGTAATAGGGGGCGAGCCTATTGCCATTATACCGGGCACATTCTCCCTCAATACGAGGGAGATTTTTGGGCCATAGTCCACAACGGTGGCCCAATGCGGGTTGGTGAAACTTCACACGCCTTTCTGTAGATGTGCAGGTTTCCTCACGATGTTTTCCTTCACCGTTTCTTAGCAAGTGATAATCTCGGATGAAATTGAGATTCGCTCATGAAACCCAGAGGTGCAAGCCGGGGTTTGAAAAGTGTCGCTTAAGTCAAATTGCCCTTTACCCCTCGCTATCAACACTGAATACACACCATTCACACACGTACCTATAAGTACTTACCCTTTACATAATACTAAGTTACATTTAAGCAATTTCATGTTCCTCAGTTTTATTTCTTATTTGTATATTTGTAAATGTGTTGCAAGCACATTCTTCAACGAATGTGATTGATAACGCTAATGAATTTATCACATACTTTTGCCGCAGACATTTACACGTTATGTATAATAACACAGAGTACATTTTGGAAACGTCAAGTGAATTCGCTCGCTCACGTGTGTTTAGGTTAATAATATAGGGGGGTGCGTTTGAAGTGATTTTCATTGGATTAATGGGACACGCACATGCATTGTCGCATTATTGGATACATAGAACAAACACATCCCTCACACGTATCAACCTATGTACTTATTCGTAATTTGTAGATTACTAGAATTAGCATCAAACAAAGCCATGTAAATGATTGATTCCTGTAAGTTAAGCTTATAAAAAAATGTAACATACCTACATAATTACGTTAGCAGTGGTAGCCTCGTCGGTAGAACGTCCGCCTCAAACGCAAGGGGTGCAAGTTCAAATCCCGGGCTCGCATGTATTACTACATCATTATCATCACGTATTACTACGACGATGACAGCTGAACGAAGGCCACACAGCCTATGAACGGGATGGTAGCGGGCTCAATTCCCGCTTATGCCAAACTTCGGAAATTTGCCCTAGTTTCGGTGTAACTGGGATCACCAGTCTATTGTATGGTACCCAAACTACAAGCTTTGCTTAAGTTTGGGATCATACAATGACTATGTGTTTTCTGGCGATATTTATATAGATACTTCTCACAAATTTGGGCTCTACCATGCACTCTTAGGTTCCACAGTCGGGATTAGTGACCATGAAATGAGTGAAACTCATAGTGCCGCTGCTGAAAAGGTGCTAGGATAGAAAATACAAAAAATGCACATCGAATTCACAGCAAAGACTTACAAAAGAAGACATGTATGTACATTTATAGAATTCAGTTACAGTGGTTATATAGAACACTTTTGGGTTAAACAAAACCTTTGTAGATAGCATACACACATACATCATCACGCCTGTATTCCTCGAAGGGGTAGGCAGCGGCGCACTACAGCGCACCCACACTTCGCCGATGTATTTAGGTCCCAATGTAATAGGGGGTGAGCCTATTGCCATTATTCCAGGAATATTCCACCTCAATACGAGGGAGATTAGGGCCATAGTCCATCACGCTGGCCCAGTGTGGGTTGGTTAGCTTCAAACGCCCTTCTAAAGACATGCAGTTTTCTTCACGATGTTTTCCTTCACCGTTCAGCAAGTTGTAATCATTATTGAAAATGACAGATGACCTTTGTCTATAGATCAACGCCAGATTACTTCTTCTTGGATTGCGAGGATAACATTACTATTGAATATGTATATAGGTAATTAAGAAAGCCTTGAATTCCGACGTTTGTATACTCCATACGCTTCGTCTTCTGTCTAAATAGATAGTCGAAGTCAAGCCCTCAACCGCAGCGCACTAGGCCAGTAATTACTCGGCCCAACTGACCCATGCTTCATTCACCCCTTATAAACTTGCCTCATTACACTCCAATGTATATCCAGGCAAGTTTTTAAGAGGGGAATGGGTCTGAGACTCCCGGCTGCGGTCCATCTTCAATCACGCAAAACATAATAAGGCTAACATTTAGTACCGAACTAATTGACTTGTCGCTTGATAAGCACTTAGTTGAATTAGTTTTGTGTTACAATGGAATTACGATGTCCAAGTGGAGGTCTTTTTAGAGGTTTTTGGCGAACATATTTATTAGTTAATTATGGTAGAAACATTAATGGATTCCCACTTAGAAATATATAATAATTTATACATGCAGTGTTAGCCAAGTTAGTAGAATGCCTGCCTTGAACTCAAGTGCTGGGATTTTTGGATAGCATGTGCGAATATTATTTTTAATAATGATTTGGTGGAAAAGGGAGGATCCTCCGACCAGACGGGTGTTGTGTCTGGTCCACTCGGATCATTTTAATATCGCGATGCAGGATTAGTTCGTATGCGGCGAGGTAGATGTCGCTACAATGATTACCACTTGCTGAACGGTGAAGATGAACATCGTGAGGAAACCTGCGTATCCAAATAAAGGCGTATGAAGTTTACTAATCATACTGGGCCAGCATGGTGGACTATGGCACAAATCTTCATCGTAATTAATTTGGGAACAAAATAAACATTGGGACTAAAGGACATTGACGAAGTTTGGGTGCACTGAAGTGTACCTCTGCCTATCATTACGTATTTAATTTACGCGTTGCGTTTTAGGTACCAGACAGAATAAAATCAAAACCAGAATATTCACAAACTATTTTATTCTTTATAATCAACACACATCCTTCTTTGACCTACTAATTTTGCGTCTGATTCTCTCAGTGTAAGCTGCTACTATATTCGATAAGAGCGGTAGAGCAGACGACTTCTCATCATCCCTGACGCCTACGTCACTACACAGATCAGCTCTGCTCTTCTTGGCTTTAGGCATAGCCGCTTCTGACGACATCACAGAAGCGGTGTACAGATACCCGTTCCATTCTAAATACTCTCTCACAAGCTCGTTAACGAGAAGAACTTCTTCTGTGGGAGGTGGGATTGAAGCCTTATCAGCACCTGTGGCCTGACGATCTTGCAGGATCTTTGTTACTTGACTTCGGACCTGTAATGTTTAAGTAAGTTATATAGACTTAGTAAAATTGTGTCACAATATTTTAGTTCTTAAGCAACCTAATTAATGGGGTACAAGGTGCATATTCAAACTTCGGCCTCGACTTTTGAGATTTTTGGAATTAATGTGCGAATGTCATTTTAAGTAATCAATTACTAATTTACCCTGCACGTCTATAAAAAGATGTGTTAACTAAACCTCCATTCGAAGCGCGAGCTATATAGCCAATATCTCCCTCGCATTGAGGGGAATGTGCCTGGTATAATGGCAATAGGGACCAAAAATACACAGTTCAAGTGTGGGTGCACTGCAGTTAAACCTTGTCTACTCCTTCGGGGGACACAGGCTTGATGGTTTTGCATTACTTGAATGTACACAAAACCAGAAATCACCAGCCCAATCCCTTAAATGATGCGTATTATTACGCAAAACCACATTATTTTCGTCACCACAAACGTTGGTTACAAATAGCGCTGGAATCGTAAAACAAACATTCCAATAATGGCTTTTATTTAACTGTAATGAATATTCTGCGGCGCCCCGTTACATTTCGTACTCTCTGCCTCTGGAAACGGGAGTGTAATATATGGTTAGACGTTACCAATTCTACTCTTGGTGTAACCTACAGACATACGACAATTGACTTATTAATGATGGCTTTAATTTGGTACTCTATATAATTCTTTTAGTATTTACCCATTTTCATTATTTATTTATTTAAGAACGACATACCAACAGTATACCTATTAACAATTGGGTAAGTAAAATATTAAATAAAAACTGGTCTGATAGGTACACCAATGACAGGCGTGTACAACTTTCACCGACATGAGACTTAAACATTTAAAAAAGAAGCAATTTAAGAAGTAATTAATTATAAACATAATCACGCCTGTATTCCCCAAAGTGGTAGGCAGAGGTGCACTGAGTGCGCCCACACTTCGCCGATGTATTTTGGTCCCAATGTAATAGGGACGAGCCTATTTTTATTATAACGTATATTTATTGATTGTTTATTTATCATATTTATTGAATACTGCTAACCGCAGATCATTTCTTATCTTATACCATTCCATTAATTCTAGTTTGGTGCCGAAGGAATTAGCGTCATTGTGGTATGAAAAAATGCATGAGAAGCTAAAAAATACCTAATACTTTACCTCAGCGGTCAGTTTACTCAAATTGCCATTTTTCTTCAGAATATCCTTTATAGCAATCAATAAATCCTTCTCTGATACCAATTTGCTTTCATTCATTTTGCTGTGAAAATTCCAATAATCCAAATATTATCAAAAAATTTGACAACGCTGCTTTGCCAATTGCGCAATGTCCACAGATTACTATATAGTAGTCAGAGCTAATATCACATTTGTAGTAAATACTTATTTTATCAGAATATTTTTTCTAACACTACAAGCAAATTCTACATTTAATTCATGAACTCAAATCATTTAAAATAAATAGTAAACATAGGTATTATAATAAAGTATTCCAATTTACAAATTGATAAACTTACCTTTGCAATAATAGAATGAATTCGCCAAATCAATGATACAATTAATCGTATATTGCCCTAATTACGCCTAACCAAAATCAAGAATTTTTTTTTCTAAGTATTTTTATCAATTCAAAGCCCTTTAAATCAATAAATACTCTTATTAAATAAGTAGGTTATTGCCTGTACCTTAAGAAACTTTTCAGCTTTGCTAAATGTTTAGTACTTAAGGGAGAAATAAAATATAATTTCCCAAATCATCCTTATATTGGTACTTCCTCCAAGCAATTTCATTGAGGTAAAAAATCTTTCGAAAATTAAACATTCCAACAAATTTTGGGTAACCTTGGCAATCTTGGCATAAAATTCAAATAAGAAAGCTCTGGGGAAGGCTTTAAGTGATTCAATTCCGGTAAAAGGAGGTTGAATTGAGACAGTTTTTTGGGGGAACACGGTACGGATTCGCGTGTTACTGTAAACGAACCAAGCATGAAATTGTAGTAACCGCCCATAATTCAAAACAACGATGGTTTAAAGTACATAGATTGCTTAAAATGGGATCATGAGTTTGGAATTTTATGAATTCTGCGAGGAATTTTCTTTTTTCGGTTAAAGTAAACGTAGCCAGGTATGCAAGTATATTTTGCCATCCGATAGCTTTATAGCCATTAGCCAAAATGTTTCTTAACAGCCTTAGCGTTTAAGAAACGTTTTCTCCATCGGCCAGTCTTGGTTTTATTTTTCTAACATTTATTGTTATCATGATACAACTCTCTATGCTACCACAATTTCATCAACATCTCTTTCTGTATATTTGCTTGTATCTTAAAATTGTACTCACATAAGTAGAGTTTTGGTAGTTGGAAAACAAAACGTTTTATCTATAAGGCAGTACTTATTTTTCTAACGTTAATAGTTATTAAGATACATATCGAGGGGTTATTTGACTATCCTAAGCGATACTTTTGGGTGACATTGACTTATATACATTTTAGAATCAGCAATTTTTTCTCCGACAAATCAGTAAGATCTCCTCTAGAGTTAAAAAAATGTAGCTGAACTCAAATAGCCTTTCAACCCTCGATATATCAAACAAATCAGTCCTTTCATAATTTCTAGGGAGAATTTCCGATTTTTTTCGTATAGATTAGAGTTGGATTTACTCACTTTAGCCATAGGACGGCAGAATTATGAAGTTCACATAGACAACTAACTCAAGATTTGTTATACAGAATAAGGGTTACACTAAACACTCCGAAGTGCACTAACACCGCCCTCAACATTAGCGCACTTCCAACAAATGTTCCACACATTAACTTGAACTGGAACAGTTCCGCGGCGCGTCGATAAATAACACTTTGCGGATATAGTCGGTATCTCAGCCTTGCATCCTGCACGCTAGATTGATTGGAGAATGTTTATTGCTTGTTTTACTAAGGGATATTGAAATCTAGAATAAACTAGCGGATACCCGGCGTGTGCTACTACGATGAACGGTCCACCGAATGAACCTAATGCATTGTTTAGTAGTCTAAAACCATTATTGCCTTTCTAATGAAACCGGTTCTGGGCACATCGCTTGAATGGTTTCAAAGTCTAACGGACATAGGTATCTAGTATTTTTTTCTGTGTTTTATAAGGACAAACGTTTTATAAGGTGACAGGAAAAACTCACTAAGTACAAAAAATGGGAAAGATGTTTCTTACACTAGGTACCTTTAAATATCAACAACTTTCCCAGGAAAAAGGCATCATATTAATAAGTTCATTACTTTAAAGAATCCCAAGAAGCAAAAATCACTAAATCACATCAAAAAACCTATTAAAATCCAAATGACTGCATTGCTTTTTTGTTACTTAATGAGTTTTTTCTGTCACCCGATGTTATAGAAGATGGCAATTACAGAAATGGCCTTTTTGGAATTCGCCCTGGTCTGGGTGGGTATTGGGAGCGCCACCAGTTCATTGTATGGTACCCATAGTACAAACCTTGCTTAGTAGAAATAGACAAAATCAACATATCCCGTGACATAAAACATGAACTAATTTTGAGGGCGGCAGAGGAGACAGGGGGGAGGGGGGGAGAGGGAGCGGAGGAATCGTGCCATGTACGTAAACACGGGTAACATAACTATACAGTACGGAATTCAAACACATTTTGGAATATAGTGTATACTTATGAGTGTTCTCCAGTAATCAATTACTCCTGACAATAATAACAGGCGTTCCGTGTAACCCCGCGGCCGGTTGACCGCAGACACGTGCATGATGGATGGCGTCCGCTTTAGTCCTGTTCTCTTAATTAGGGTCTGATTGTTATCGACCACGTGTGATTACCTATCCAGTTGCAAGATAGATAATACAACCATTTATGATATCCTGGTACTTATTGCAACATTACAGCTCTGGGCACATTGGGGCATACACACGTGCGCGTCAAAACTTAAAAGAAGTGTATCATAGAGTAACTAGAGTACCCATAACTACTCTACTCTCCGTTTGGGTCTGCGGTAATTATTCCACCATTTTTGTTATCTCATGTACCTGTAGTATACGGCAACTATACCTAACAAAAAACAACAATGGCGAAGTTAGGTAAACTAGAAAAAATTACCGCAGCGCGGGCTCGAAATGCCATCTCCGTTATAATATCTCCATGATATATACTAATGGAATGTCATTGAAAGCACAAGCTAATTTGGACAAGTGTTCGCGTGATTCATCCGGCATCTTTATCACTGTCGTCATCCATATTTTTATTTATAATGTGTATTTATTGAATTTGCCCTTGCATTAATTACTTGACACTGGCCGAAATACCCGCTAAACGCAAGTGGAGCCATTCCTCATCTTATTAAATTAAAATATCATCATTTCACTCATTTCGTAAAAAAAGAAGATAAAGCAGTGGTAGCCGAATGGTCGAACGCACGCTTTGCAATCAAAGTGCGCAGGTTTAAACCCCGGCCCGCACCTCTGAGTTTCATGTGCGAATCTCATTTTCATCCGAGATTATCACTTTCTAAGAAACGGTGAAGGAAAACCTCGTGCGGAAACCTGCACGTCTATAGAAAAGCGTGTGAAGTTCACCAACCCGCACTGGGCCAGCGTGGTGGACTATGGTCCAAAATCTCCCTAGTATTGAGTGGGAATGTGCCCGGTATAATGGCAATAGGCTCGCCCCCTATAACATTGGGACCAAAATACATCGGCGAAGTGTGGGCGCACTGCAGTGCTCCTCTGCCTACCCGTTCGGGGAATACAGGCGTGATGATGATGTAGAAGAAATAAGTGTTCGCGTGACTTTTACTACAGAAATAATATCTTTATAAACATAGACACAGAGTTTGTTTTAGTATTGACAATCATTTGCAATGCCCGCGTGCCTCTCATGACACTCCAGTATGCCCCTGCACCATAAAGCTGCAATTTCGCCCACGCTGTCAATGACATTTCGTTGAATAATGAGCTTTTTTAGGAGTAAATACAGTTTATTTTGGTATTGGCAAAACATGTGCAGCCAGCGTTTTGACGCCTCAGTTTAAGCGTAATCATAAATTAATCTTTTAAATTTATAAATATGTGTTTAAATCCTTACAAACCCAACTCTTTGATATTATTCAGAACAAAAAATGTTCTACAATGTCAGTGTAAATGTATCGTAATAATATAATATACTAGCTGACCGGGCGAAATTCGTACCGCCTTAGAATTAGTGACATACGAAATCAGCGCCACCTACCGGGTCTAATTGTGAATTTAAACCATCCAGGACACCAACCAAACGCATACAAAAAAAAACATTCAAATCGGTCCAGCCGTTTAGGAGGAGTTCAGTTATATACACACAGACATAAGAAAAATGTATATTAAGATTATAAATTTGGTTTCACGAGTATATAATATTAAAATGATAACTCGTGGCACCTACTCTATGTGGAGGGTTAAAAAGACAATTCTCAATACATTTGCAATAGAAAACAAATGCGAGTAGATTTTTCAAGCGCGTTCAGATATCAATTCTAAATGTCGGTGCGAAGTGCTAAATTGAATACGGAAGGCGCCATGGGGCTATCGATAAAGAGGAGAGTGAGGAACGGTGTTTACTTCAATGCCTCAATAAGAGGGTAAAGAAGTTCACTTCCTTCATTGATCTGTTAATGACTTTACTAAATTGATGTGTGTTGTTAATCAATCAGCTTGAAATACTTACGTTTGTATGTAAATAGGCTCGCTCGTGTTACATACTATATACTCACGTCTGTATACCAAGGAAATAGGCAGAGACTAGCCTTTGCCACGTGCTATGATCCTGATACCTGTTTTGTTTCATCCACATTCATACATCTTTACACATCAAGAGGCGAAAGGGCGAAAAACCTAATTTTATGAAAAACCTGTGACATATATAAGTTAATATCGCCCAAAAGTGTCGGTTAAGTCAAATAGCCTATCTTCCCTCGGTATAGATAACTACGGACTTGACCTTACTGGAAGAGACCTCTCAATATAACAATGGGACTAAAAATACATCGGCGAAGTATTGCACCTCTGCCTACCCCTTTGAATGATGTACCTAAACTAAAGGGCCTAGCGAATAAGATAGATAGATAGAGTACTCTTTATTGCACACACCAAACAAAGAAAATAATACAACATTCTTAGTTCTAAATACAGTAGCTATGTACAATTTGGCGGTCTTATCGCTAAAAGCAATTTCTTCCAGATAACCAGTTTGGACGAGAAAACTATACTTAATTAATTATGGGCAGCTGGTGGTGGTGTACTCAAATATAAATCAATATATAAAATAGCAATACATACACATATACATACATAATTTATATACACATATATAAATTCGTTCATACGTTAAAACGAACCTCGTTGTGCGACGACTTGAATAGATACAATAATAAAAGGCAACTAAACGTTTCATGAGCCAGAAATAAACATCTTATCGAGTTATTCTGTAAGATTTAAGTTCGGTCTGATTCTATTTTTGTCAGATAATTGGTGTTTGATATGAAACGATTTCAAACACATTTCCTCTTTTGTCAGATATTTTTTCCGCTATCCAAATTGAGTTCTGTACACTTCAATATGCTACGATTTAGATAATTTCTAAGTAGAAAAAATAAACAGCAACTAATTAATTGTGTTGCAAACTGTTTTATTATAATTATTATTTAAGAACTTTAGTCACAATGTGAGGAGTATAATTGCCTATTATAAAAATATCTTAGATAGCACTTAGAAAAAATATTTAATTTCTATCTAGCACTTTAAAAATACGTGTTTCTTCTACTGCAGGTATTAGAAGGAGCCTGTCTACCCGATATCATTCCAAGTTATACGAGATCTTTATGAAGTGCGCTTTCAAACTTTGTGTGATGTGTGTAAGTAAGTGGCTCGGAAAGGCCGCGAATTCCGAACAAAACTTCAAAAGCGCTGAACTTTTCATAAAAGCCCCTTATTTCGTGAGCTTTTTAATGCTCACCCGCTCAAGTATGAGAGATTGTCAGACCAACTTATTAAAAAAATAAACATTTGAAGAGAACTTTATGATTTAACTTAAATGCTTTATAATTCACGTCAAAGTTTAAGATCCATTTTGTAAGCTAAGGTAGATATTTCGGTAAATGGAATTCGTCTTTTAATTTTTACATTAAAATTAGTGTTTTTGTAACAAATTTCGATTGATTAAACAAACTAACTTGACAGTTCGGTTTAGTCGTATTTTAATTCCAAAGCATGCAATTAAATCCATATAATAATGGATCCACAGTACTATTAAAAAAGTAGTCGTTAATGACTGGGTAGTTATACAGTTTGGAGTCCAAAAAATATTATTAAGTGGAACACGCTACTGGCATTGAATGCCCGCAAGCAAATTCCTCAATAAAAGTATGATGCAGATAACCAAACAAGACGAATTTTCTGCGGAACACGATGCATAAAATTGAAAACAGGTAGAATGGAGACAATCTCAATACGTATTCCATACGAAAACTTCGGAATACCATGTTTTACGATATTGGTTCCATCCTGCATAGCGTAACTCTAGTGCATAGATAACAAATATCCGACGGGACGAGACGCCACACAATATACTGAATAATCGTGTTGCATAGAATAGCCGAGTTTGGTCGAGACCTCCCGATCGTGGGTTTTGAAACTTGGATTGTGAGCCGAAGTAAAAGCGCAGTTTACCGCCGACCGCTATGCGAAGCGGACGTGTTTGCGGACAGAACAAAATATCTCCGTTGACAGTTTGTTTGGTGCAAGTGAAATGATAAAGTGTGACTTAAGTTTTACTGTGTCAGTTAGGACATGAGTGGTTCTCGTTTTCAAAGCCAATAGGACTTAGATCGGTAAGTTGGTTATATCATTTATTGCTATAAGTTTGTGTTAATTTTATTATACTCGGAGCGTTTAATAAGTTAAAATAAGGCCTTATATGCTATACTTTATATGCTAGGCCTAATATTGCTCTATAATTTTCAACATATACAATGATTTGTTCAATTTGATAGCTACAAGGCTACAATAATTTTAACGGAATAACTGTATAATAGGTACAACAAAGAACAATATTTAAAAAAAAAAGTTAAATTTAACACCCTGAACAAGTGTTGCATAGAATAGCCGAGAATTTATACAATTAATAGAATTGCATAGAATTTGCATATTTAGGTCTGTTCAATTTATTTAACAAATCCACATCAAGGTTTATCCCGTAGCATTATAGCTACGCCATAGTTGTGAAGTGCTACGAGTTGCTACGCCTCGCTTCGATGCGCTACGAGTTAATTGTGGTTTAATTATTTGGAACCGTGTGTTGAGATTGTTAACGATGTGGGGTTTCATTAAAGTTTACGCTAAGATTTAGTTTCGGAGTTTAAACTTAAGTACCTACAGATACTTAAGTTTACATTACAGATATTTTGTAGATTTACTTACAATATTGTATTGATGATTAGTCAAGATTAAAATTAATTTATTTACCGTTTCAATGACATTAACCAAAGACTTTGTTTTTAGAGGGATTGCTAATTTTAGTGCCTCTAAACTTGTACTTTTTCATTATCGTGAGTCTGTAATTGTATAAAATATGGCCAAAAATAATTTGGAATTCGAAAAAAAAACTCTAAATCGAGTGAATTGAATATATTTCATGGTTGGGGATCATAAGTGGGATACATGTATGTATTTATATGTATGTAGCGCTCGCTTAGCTCCGCCAAAAGACATTTACAACGACGTTAAGGATTCCAAATCGTTTTTATTGGAAAACCCTTTCTTTTTGCGGTCTCGAACTTTTTATATTATATGGAATAGCTATTATCTTTTAGTTTTATAGGCCCTTATAGTTTTGGATACGGTATTTGAATATAAAAACCCTTTTATAAACGATAGTAATCATTTCTTATGTATAGCTACCAAATTGTATACTGCAATTTGGTTTTGTAAACTATGTACAAGAAAACACATCAGGATCCATCTTTTAAGGCTTGTTTATAATGATAAGCTGCCTCCTTGACACATCTTTCTATCTAGGTAATAGTCATATCTCATAACTTATATATATATATATATATACATCATTACGCCTGTATTCCCCGAAGGGGTAGGCAGAGGTGCACTGTAGTGCGCCCACACTTCGCCGATGTATTTTGGTCCCAATGTAATAGGGGGCGAGCCTATTGCCATTATACCGGGCACATTCCCCCTCAACACGAGGGAGATTTGGGCCATAGTCCACCACGCTGGCCCAGTGCGGGTTGGTGAACTTCACACGCCTTTCTATAGACGTGCAGGTTTCCTCACGATGTTTTCCTTCACCATCCAGCAAGTGGTAATCATTGTTGAAAATGACATTCGCCCATGAAAATTATCTCAGAGGTGCGGGCCTGGGATTTGAACTTGCACCCCTTACGTTCAAGGCGGGCGTTCTTGCCCGCGAGGCTATCACTGCTTCATATCTCATAACTTATGTATATAATATTTTGGAAAAGAAACTATGGAATTTATTCTCCATTCTTCTCCATACGAAATTTATTTCGAATGGTTATTAATATTTTAACGCCAGACAACACACGTTCATCGTATGATCCCACACTGAGCAAAGCTTGTATTAGTACAAGCTTTCGTACTGACGTAAGTCTGGGGGCGATCCCAGTTACACCCAAATTAGTGCAAATAACGCAAAGGCCATTTCAGAAATTTGCCTCTGGTGGGAATCAAACCCACAACCAGCCAGTGCAGTGAGTCAAGCGGGCCTACGTTCAAGCCACTAGACCAAGCCGTCATCGTGTATTATTATTATGTTCTTTGTTTGACGATTCATGAATAAAAAAAACTCTGATGCTGACCCATCACTGGCCTGTTGGAAATAATATTTCCAATAGAAGAGAATTACTTTTATTCAAGTAATCAAACTGGTATTTCTTACAAGACAATAATGGCAAGTGACATAGTATATATAAACAACTGACGATCTCTACATAGGTACGAATATTATTTGAACTTGTAAGTGATATCTATGATAAAATTCATTATCCAATACGGCCGCTGGTGATACATATTCTGTAATTAGATAGGGCAGTAGCCTAGTGGTTAGACAGGCCTCGTACGTGAAAATTTTCGGGATGATCCACACTCTGGAATGTAAAGTATTGACGTAAACCCAATCCTAGAATAAGCAAGCTTTTAATTAAGATAGAGAGATTAGTGAGACTACTTAAATGTGTCGATACCCTCACATTGCTTTTAATCGTAAAGGAAACACAGCATTATATAATCTATAAAGTATTTGCACCCTGTAAGCAGTCTAGCCATGTAAAGGTAAATGATATGAATAAAATTAATTATTGCATTGATCGCACTGGTGACATCTTATATTTGGAGAGCGACAAATTTCCTCTATTTCGAAATGTAAATGATTATTTCGATACAAAGGACAAGGAGGAGTCATTGCTTCACCCGCAATTAGCAGGTAATTGCCAGTGATAAGCTATTAATAGGTAAAAAATTTAGCGGATGCTACTCTTTGAAATGGGCATGTACAAAAGCAATTGTTAATACGTTCGCTGCTTAAGAATTTTTTGTGTACTTTTAGCTAGTGCGGTATGAAGTTATATTGACGTATAGAGGTATTGAATTTGTGAGCGCTGCGTACTGGATGAAAGTTCACCACGAGCCAATATGACCTCACAACGCAGCGAACGTGTTAAACCATTGACATTTTAATGTATTTTTTATATTCATCCTTGTGTATAAACATCAAACAGTTATTAAACAACTGTATGAAATTGCTACCGTTGTAACAACTTGTCTTCAAATAAATCATATGTAACAAGAGACCGGAATATTCAGTTCACACACAAAAATAACTATCATCAACCAACTTGAGTCATTAAGTACTGAATCGATTATACTTGGGAACTTATCGATATCCATTTAGGTGGAACTTTTAATCGAATTTCGGTGGCAATACGTTTGTAATTTGTCGGTTATGGAGGATGGGAATTATAGAGAGTGCCTACTTACTCTTCATTATTGAGATGAGATATAGTTATATTATAACAGAGCATTCATTTTGGTTAACGATCCTTATTATTGAAATTAGCTTATAAGGTCGGGCTTAGCTTTATAAGGTTATCACTAACTTATTTATGGTTCATTAAAAAACTTCGAGTGGGTAATAAGTAACTACTTTTGAAGTAGCCAGATAATATACTGTACTCGTAAGGTCCCAAACTAAGCAACACTTGTAATATGTGGGTACCATACAATGAACTGGAGTCCACTGGGCGGTCTTAGTTTCACCCGGCAAAACGGCTAGCATCTAGACATGATTTATGTCACTATTATGTCGCATCAAGTAAGTCTCTCACTCACGTAATTCCAGTTGCCGTTGTCTATTTCTTACCATTATTTTCGTTACCTACATTTCTTTAATACATAAAAATGTGACAATGTCCCAGTCCAAGATACCGTAGAAGTATAATACTGAACGGACAAGTAATAAAAGTGGGACACATAATCTCCACTCCATTACATTTTGTTGTGAAAAAAATGTATGAATTATTGATAAACGCCAGTGTTTACGGCACCCTCTTTAAAACAATGCCACAATTACTTAAGAAGTTATCCAACAACGCAGAATTCTCATTTCTTTCCCTTTTTGAATATAAGGAGCTTATCCAAACATCGATTTGGAGAGAATACCTATTACCTTTGTTGGATTTCCTCCGTAAAATGTGTTTTCTGAAAGGAAAGTTAGAAAATATTGGGAAAAAAAACCTATGGTAAAATCTCTGAGCGTGAAGTTTGCTCATAAAAGAAGTAGGAAATTTTCTCTATCGTTGTTTTTTTTCGTAGAAAATGTTTTTCTTTTCAAACTTACACCGTTGTCGGGTAAAAATATGATAAGATGATGATGGATAAGTATTGTAAAAGTTTCAACGAAGTGTTTAATTTTATTGAAGCAACACAACGATTGTACAATGGATTGAGGGCAATCAGCGAATTCTAAAATTTGCCAATGACTGAAATCAAACCCGCGACCAACCAGTATAGTAAGTCAAGCGGCCTTCACTCAAACCTCCAGACCTTGCCGTCATCAATTACTACTACTAAGGAATAATAATATCGACAAGTTATAAACAGCAAAACCACTTATAAAACCGGCCAAGTGCGAGTCGGACTCGCGCACGAAGGGTTCCGTACCATTATCTATAAAAACGGCAAAAAAATCACGTTTGTTGTATAGGAGCCCCCTTAAATATTTATCGTATTCTGTGTTTTAGTATTTGTTGTTATAGCGGCAACAGAAATACATTATCTGTAAAAATTTCTCTAACTATCACGGTTCACGAGATATAGCCTGGTGACAGACGGACGGACGGACAGCGAAGTCTCAGTAATAGGGTTCCCATTTTACCCTTTGGGTACGGAACCCTAAAAACCAAATCGTTTTAGATAGTTCGTAAACAGATCGCGATGTTAGAAAGATATCGACTTATTCCAACCTTTTGATCCCCGAATTGAATAGGTTTAAAAATAGGTAGTAACGTTTACGCTATGCCGATATAAAATGTGACTGAAACTGGAAACAATCTAACACTTTTTGATGGATGTGAAACGATAAAAACTTTATTATTGAACGTCTGAAGCTGAGACCAATCTTAAAACTTTGAGACGATATTTTTCCCTTCTAGCCTTTTGAAACTCCAAGCACGGAAGTGTCGGAAGTCGTCACAGAAATGACGGCGGCCGGTGCCTATGTCGACTTTGACTTTGGAACTTCTTTGGTCACGATCCACTCGATTAATTTAAAGTTGCAGGTATATCAAAAGCGTTTAATATTTTGAAAGATAGGTATCTAGGTACTGAGTTTAATGTAGATCCTGGCATACAAGACATCAGAGTCAGAAGTCATTGTCGTTCAACGAGTGTATCGTTGAATGACAATGCTTCACTTTATAATGCGTAAAACAAACATTTTTATCAATAATAGCAAGAATATAACCACACCTTCGTTAATAGAATAGTCATATTCTAGTTACCATTGATAAAATAAGTTAATTTTTATGATTTAAAAAATTAAGCCATAGTCAAAAACAGTTATGTTACTACACTTGGGGCCCTGGAGAGACAAGAGTGGTGAGCTAGGTCACAAAAATATAGCTCACTGTTTCTACTTTAAAAATTGATAATTATTTATTTAATTCGGCTACTTAACCATAGAAAGGTTTTTTAATTTTTTACAAGCCTGTAACAGTGTCCCTCTCCTGGGAAAGTGCCTCCCCTTCTTTCTTCTACATTTCTCTGTCTTTGGCAATATCCAGCTACGTTTTTTCCACAAAGGTGTCATCGTCTTCTCGCCACCGTCTTCTCGGTGGACCCCGACGGCGGCGGCCAGTACTAGGAGTCCAGCTCGTGGTAATATTGGCCCACCTTTGAAATGTCCATGCGAGGGACGTGACCGGTCCACTTAAATTTTGCCGTATTTTAACCTACGTCCGGGATGCGAGTGAACAAAGAAAACAGAGAGGAAAGTAACTATTTTCCCTTAGCGTTCTAAATAAAACAGGTTTTCTTCTACCATAATTGCCGCTGGTAACATAGTAAAGAACATATCTTGGACCAATAGATACTGAACTTAATCTATCGTTACATAAAGTCGGAATTTATATATGTACTTATTTTGAAAAATACTGCCTCGGACGGCTACTAAACTACATTTTATCCTAATGAATATTAAAATATCTATCCCATCTATAAATTAATTGGATCGCCCGTCCCTACCATAACGGGAGCTTATTCTCGTGACGTCACCGCTCGTAAAACCTTTTTTATAAATTACGCGTAACTCTAGTGCCTCGTACTTCTCAATCAAATCGTGGCTTAAGTTTTCCATTTGTGGGAGCTGTTTTCATTCGATTTCCAGCAGCGACTTTTCTTTTATTCATAGTGTACATTGCTTTTCAAACACTAATCCTATGTATCGGACAGTGCACGCGCGGACATATGGACAGGAAATTGATTTCTACGGCTTCGCGGCGTGTTGTGATCGCTCTTTAGGGTTCTTCTAGGGTCCGCTTAAAGTTCTGGACGGAAAATACATTTGAAAATTGACATAGATTCATAATATAAATAATACAATATTTGTTTTTGTAAGTACCTGATACAAAAGTTTAAAATATTATCCATTTGAAAAAGGACAACCATGGAGGTTTTTTGCCTTCCCATTGGTCGCCAAAAGTAATTGATTTTGAATCAGAATGAGGTGATACTAGAGTCCTATGTATTTTTTTGTTTGGCGTTACTTAAAATCTGTTATAATGGTTTACATGGATAAAATTAAAATCTGATATACTCTTTTAAGCTTACTTAGTATAAACGATTTTTACGCCCACTAACGTATCTAACACTAATTCCTGAACTTAAAAAAAATATAACTTGTAGTGTGAGGGTATTACCATCATCATTACTATTATTCAAGTTAGTTTGTCTAACTAAGCCAGATGCTTGTTCTAGGAGCCCCTTCAATAGTTTATTGATCTCAAGTTTGTGTCGAAGTAGAAATAGATAAAAGTCAAACTTGGAAATTCTGACAAAAGTAAAAGATATATAGCCTTTATTTGTGTTCTTCCTAGATTTAAAGTCTTATTCTTAGTTGTTTATCTTTAAAACACTGAGAGTAAGTGTACGGTTCGGTCAATACGGGTCTCCTTCGCTAGTTTAGTGGTCGTCGCCAGATTTTTTCACAGGAAATTGAATTTCACCGCTTCCCGTCCCACGTCTCCAAAGCAATCTGTTTGTTTGATGCTATGAAAAGAGGAGACTAGTTCTACTTTCAGAAGAAGACAGGTTATGTTCTGCATCAGCTGTTGAACATAAAACATAACCATATTACATTATATTTTTTAAGAACGAAAGAATTTAATGTTACTATTTGAGTTCATTTTTAAAATTAACTCTAACGGAATCAAATACGCAGTGATATCAAAGACCGATGATGAAACTAGTAGACCATGCATCTATTTAATCAAAATCTTATGAGTTTACTACACCTACCAAGGATTAATAAAACGCCCCATTATAAAAAAAAATCATATTTATGAAAACCTAAATTATGTCTTGTATATGAGTAAGTAGGTGTACTCCATATAGACGCGTTGAAGCGCCCATAGCGTAGTGGTTAGACGAGCTACACTCGTAACTGACAGCTTCCGGGTTGGATTCCCACCCATTAAACTATAGAGAGCCTACCTACTCCTTATTTTTCAAGCACTTAAAAAATTGTATTACAAATGTGATAGAAATAACATAGGTGTATGGATAACTATTAATTGTTCCACATTTTAAAGTAACTAATACAGATTATCTATACTAATATTATAAAAAGAAGATTTATATTTTTGTATCTAACGAATTAACTTAAAAACTAATGGACCGATTTGATATAAATTATGATAGTATGATATAATATAAAAGTGTTACAATGGGCGATCTTATCACCAAAAGTGATCTCTACCAGGCAACCTTTGGGTGGAGGCGAATTATAGTACTGTTTAAGGAGGGGGTGTACTAAAAAAATAGGTACTACACCAAAGACTGATCTATAATTACTTATCTATGAACAACAATACGTGTTAAACAAATAACGTAATTTATTTTGAAAAAGCGTTTTACACATAAAAACAAGAAAGAGGAAACAAAATGAAAAAGTCTCGTCGAGCAAAATCCGTATTATTCATACGTCAGGGTCCCAACAAATGTCAGCGAAAGACGCGGCGATGATAATAACCGTATAATAAATAACACGGAACCCTAATCTGCGAGTGGCGGTTATGGCGGGGTTCCGGGATAGTTCGTAGTTTTGCGACTATTTACAAATCGGTTTATTTCCACTTTGGCTGTTGTTTTTTTTTCTTATTTCAGTAAGTAGGTTCAAACTAATTCAATTTTACAAGGAGATGCATAAATAAATATACAGTAATTTTGAGATTTTTTAAATTAATTCCGCATGCTGTGTTTATGATTTTCCCAAATAAGTATACATTGTGATTGTGTCTTACAAACACTCAACTATTTTATCATTGGACGTGTGAATAATTTTAAAAATACTCCTACAACATGTATCTCTATGAACCCAAGAATTTGTAGTTTTTTTTCATATCATAAAACTTTAAAAGATGCTGTTTGCTGATTTAAAACACTTTTCCGTCTCTACATATTGCACCATGTCCCAACATCCCCGTGTTAACCGAACAAAAATTTACGAGCGCCCGAAAGCAAAGATTACGTCAAAATTTCAACAGGGAAATATATTTGGGATTGTCGCCCGGCGCGATATCGTGCCCCCGGCTACACCTTCAAACCCTGCGCACACTGGGGCGTCATCGCTCGAGCGCCAAAATGTTCGCTAGTACCAAAACAAACTCTGTGTCAATATACATACAATTTCTGTCGGAAAAGCCACGCCCCTTTGCGTCAACATTCTCTCGCACTGTCACTGTCATCTAGATGAAGAATTTTTTTTTTATTTGAAATTTTGTTATAATAGGTAATTTACAAATTAAAATTTCGACAAATTAATACCTAACTTTTTACATTAATATCTAGAAAAGGAGAAAATATATATAATGATTAATTAAAAAAGATTTGATCCGCGTGGGATTACCATCCCACGCGGATCAAGTCTTTTTTGCAAGAGTGTAGCAAGAACGCTTTTCCTCGTTAAATAGCAAGTCTTATTCGTTCAGCGAGGAAAGAGCTAGCCCTCTTGTCACCTGTGTTGAAGATTTATTTTTTTCTCAAACAGACACCGATCTCGCCGGCGAAGTCGAGGAACCTCCTCTTCCACTCGTAGGTGCATCTTTGCACCTAGGAGCACAGTCACTACCTCTCCCCTCACGGTAACTGCCCAAGCCAAGGTCGTGCCCTCTGTGGTGCCCTTGAGCTAGTTGCCACCATTTTCCGCCCTTAAGGCCAGGTTAGAGTGCATTCTGCGCTCGCCACTCCTCCGGTAAAGCTGTAAAAGCCACCTTACGGCCAACAGCGTAGTCCATTAAATAAATAAATAAATGAATTATTTTTTTCTATGAGTCAATACAGTTTTGGTATGGCAAAAACATTGGTACTCGAGTGTCGACGCGCCAGTGAGCGGGAGGGTTTACCCTCGGAGGCGTGTTACCTTAGCGCCTTGACATTTTCGCTTTACCTCTGGAAATAAAACTACAAAACCAACGTATACACTGAATTTAACGGTCGCCTTCACACGATCGCTTGAGGGAAGTAATAATTTTTCTTACAGTAAAAATAATTACCAACCTCGTAGCATATACAGTAAAATACTGTTACTCACTGATGCTACAGAAATAGGTCGTTGATTACGTTATAATTGTAACTAGGTCATACAATATTGTTTTCTTATATTTACGCGAATACTATACATTGAAATAAAACTATTTTACGGATTTTATCGCGTTTATTTACAATTTTTGTTGTTTTTCTGTAAAGCAGCCGAAACGTCGGGAAAATAAATTAGTAAATACACGCGATAAAATCCGTAAAATAGTTTTATTTCAATAGGTCATACAATTTAATATGAATTAAAGTACTAAACAAAATAATGACTAATGTAATAATGATTAGTGTTATGATATTTTATAATTTCGTAGATAAACGTTATTTTTAGGGGAACGAGATCCTATTTCCAAGATTTTGCTGTCCGTCTGACTGCTTGTCCGTGTGTCACCAGGCTGTATCTCATGAACCGTGATAGTTAGGCAATTGAATTTTTAGGGTTCCGTACCCAAAGGGTAAAACGGGAACCCTATTACTGACACTTCACTGTCCGTCCGTCCGTCCGTCCGTCTGTCACCAGGCTGTATCTCATGAACCGTTATAGCTAGAGAGTTCAAATTTTCACAGATGATGTATTTCTGTTGCCGCTATAACAACAAATACTATACACATCATCACGCCTGTATTCCCCGAAGGGGTAGGCAGAGGTGCACTGCAGTGCGCCCACACTTCGCCGATGTATTTTGGTCCCAATGTAATAGGGGGCGAGCCTATTGCCATTATACCGGGCACACAGGTTTCCTCACGATGTTTTCCGTCACCGTTTCTTAGCAAGTGATAATCTCAGATGAAAATGAGATTCGCACATGGAACCCAGAGGTGCGAGCCGGGGATAGAACCTGCGCACTTTGATTGCAAAGCGTGCGTTCGACCACTCGGCTACCACTGCTATAATACAGAACAAATACTAAAATACAGAATAAAATAAATATTTAAGGGGGCTCCCATACAACAAACGTGTTTTTTTGCCGTTTTTATAGATAATGGTGATAATGGTTCGTGCGCGAGTTTACTCGCACTTGGCCGGTTTTATTTACTTTACTTTTGTAAAGGCTATGCAAAGCAACATAAAATTGTAGTTTCATTGTTACCATTACCTATATTACACTATAAGAAGCTTAATCGTAAAATTATTTTCTTACCTGTTTCCAATAGAACTTATGTTTGGAACACAAATATCTACGCATATTACATATTCAAGTGGGTAACTGATAAGTTGGTGTTAAGTTACGTAATTACCTGCTAAGTTACGTAATTGAAGTGTATTCAAAGCTGATGACATTGAAAGCTTAAGAAGTAGTACCTAACTTTCAATTGTTGAAATTAAACTAAAATGGCTTCTACGAGATGACTTTCAAACTAATGAGTTTGATAGTTTCTTTTATAAAAGTCGAACGTAACAAACTTGTTCTATAATGTATGTAAAAAAAAAAACTTTTTAAAAACAAGCTTTTATTGAATTGCCCTTAGTTTTCGTGTTCTCCTCGGCAAGCTCTTTAGATACCCATGCTGTGGTAGTGCAGAAAAAGTAACTATTCCGTCATCTTGGATGATCCGCCATATTGGCATTAGAATGACGTCACATAGCTAAGCATGCATTGTCATCCAAAATAAGCGTGTATACCAAATTTCAGCTCAATCGATTAAAGGTAACTGATTTAAAATTCAGTTGCAAGATTCCACCCGAACATACATTGCAAGTTAATATAAAGCTTGTAATAAGTCAATAGGTATATTTATCTTATTAAAAATACAATAAAATAAGATAGAAAATAAATAAGGCTCTCTACCAACGCTTGAATGACAATCCATGCTATGCAACAAAAAAAAAACATATGGGTCGAATTGAGAACCTCGATATTGAGAAGTCGGTTAAAAATATCGTAAAATGAGTTATACAGGGTGTTTTACAAGTCTGAAATAATACTTTGACGTTTGCATCAGTATCGGGTATACAACTGAATGGTATAAAAATTCGACCATGTTTTTTCAAATTTTTTTTCGAAGGCAATTTCTATACCTCGTAATATCTCGAGCCCTATGTAAAATTTGCATGTTCTGTTTTGTAAATATTGGTAGTCACCACTCGTAAGTGTAGTTTAAACTGCTGAATAGGGTTATGGATGTACACAAAGGCTAGAACACGATACCTGTTACAAATATTCAAAGGTCTGTAACTCAGAAACTATGATAGTTAAGTATAATCTATCTTCGTACCTACATATATGTACCCAAAGTATTATTTCGGACTTCTGATACACCCTATATATACCATTCGAACAGTCTGATCTTTCTGCTTCATTTTTTATATATAAATAATTTCACGAGTTTTTGTCGCTTTTTGCTTTTTATCAAACGAAAATGGGGCCCCAGGATTATTACCTAACCTCAGTGTTCACGATATCGCGTCGCATATGATTTCAATACGGAACCCCAAAAATAACAATCACCATTCAAAACCCCAAACAGAACCCGTAACGTCCAGTATCAGTAAAAATCTCACATAAATTGAACCCTTTTTCCGTATTCACAAAATTCAATTTGTTTAAGCAACAACTTGAGCGGTAATAACGCTATATTAGTAAAAATAAACGTATCGGGTCGCTGTTATAATAACGCGCCTATTGTGGGCATCTATTCACAAAATTGAAAACGCAGCATAGGTTATCATTCTTCATCACTCAATTTTGTTTGAGTATATTTTATTGAATATGTAAATGCTATTAATTACTTGACACTGCCAAAACACGAGTGCACACATGCATCATCTTGTTTTATTGTATTGCATCATTTCGTATCTAACATAAGAAGTGCCAAAAAGTAGTTTAGGTCTTTGTCAAATTTGAATATTGATTACTGACATTTGACAAATTTTGTATTTGTCAAATATTGTGTCATTATTCCTGTCATCTTTACAGAATCAGAATCAGATTTTTTTTATTCATGTAAAGTTTATATTGTAAACCAATACAGACAAGTGCCTAATAAATAATAATAATAGTTTATCTATCACCCATTTGGAATGCATTTCCTATGGAGAAGAATGGGTAAGAAACTCCATTACGAAAGTCATAACTATGTAACGTATTATGTAAGAGTTGGATTCGACACGACAATCAATTATATATCTTTAGGTGACATACGATTTTTCCGCTGACGGGCATCGAACCTGCAACCGCCATGTACAGTGAACCGAGCAGCCTATGTTAAATCCACTTGACCACGCTGTTGTCAAACGATATGTCGATGATTGCTTTTGTGAGTATACCCCCTGAAACGGGAAATTGCTAAATCGCCACAGAGCGGCCCGTCGTGCGTCGTCAAACAAAGGTGGTCCGATATAAAAAGAGGGAAAGATAAAAGGAGGTCGTGCTGTGACAAAGGCGGGCGCGGTGGCAAAGCGTGGGCAATACGTAATGCCGTGTTATTCCGTTGTCACTTGTTTCACTGCCGGCGTTAGACAAAGGAAATGCGTGTAAAGATATACACACCGGGATAATTAACCGACACGGTTACTGATTTTGAATTATAAAAAGGAACGTATTCTTTTTTTAATATTAAAAAGATAATAGTATTCAAATTTTTGGAACTCGCCTTTCATTTGTTTTTATATCATAGCGTAGATACATAAATCGGTGTAAGGCAAAGAGCGCCACAATAAATATTACGATGAAATTACGACTTTCAGTTGTTTATTTTAATAAATTCATATATTTTTTTAAGTATTTTTTTTTTCGTTTTGATGTGGACGATGTGTTCGTAATACAATTTTCTTTGAAAAAGCTAACGAGTCTCTTAGAAAAATACCTCCTCAACCTAAACTATGCTTATAAGCAATATGTACTGATTTATATATTTTTTTTTTCAGATAAACGCATCAAAGTGTTGGTTACAGTGAAAATGCGAGTGACTTAATTGTGAAGTGGTCACAATGAAGACCTCACATTTGGTGTTGACACTCATTTGTGTCATTTCACTCACTTGCACTCACGCCAAAACGGGTAAGTCGCCACTAATACACCTTTACGCTATTATATTATTATCCTACTAATATATTATATTTGTGAAAGTTTGTGAGGATGGATGGATGTTTGTTACTCTTTCACGGAAAAACTACTGAACGGATTTTGATGAAACTTTACAGTATTATTGTTTATACATCATATAATATAGGCTATAATTTATAACCTTATTGAGTAAACGAAGTAAGCGAGCAAGGTCGCGGGTAGAAGCTAGTATGAGACCAAATTCTTGCTATTTACTTCTACAACACAGGCATTTGTTCCACCAATTAGGTAAAATAAAATAACCTACTACCGAACCATTTAACACATAATACATGCCTATGATGTTTGTTAGTCGCTAACTAACTAGATGATTATTACTGTTAGTCACCAACTCAGCACGCAGATATTGCCCCGCGTTTTTTAATAATTCAATTGTTTTCTATACATACATACATACAATATACAATACAAATAAATAAAATTGGAGTGTCTGTTTGTAATATCAAAATAACACTTTTTTACCAAATGCGTATGAAAGTATATATGATACTTATAACGAAAATGCAATTTTAAATTTTTTTGTCTGTCTGTCTGTTTGTTTAAGGTTAACTTCTAAACGGCTGAACCGATTTCAATGGGACTTTCACTGACAGATAGCTGACGTTCCAAGGCGTAACTTAGGCTACTTTAATTTTAGAAACAGCATTAGGGTTCCGCGGGAAAAATATAATACCAATATTTCCGGGTAATCTACCTAAAGTCCACGCGGGCGAAGTCGCGGGCACAGCTAGTTTTAAATATGTGTATGATACAATTTATTTGGACATTTATATTGAAATCAATAGTATGCCTTCAAAATTGTAGAATATCTATCTAAATGTAATAATTTTTTTATCACATCCTATACAGTTGTCCAATCGTTAGTCCTTCTTCTTTTTTTACGAAATGAGTGAAATGATGATATTTTGATGGAATAAGATGAGGAATACCTGCACCTGCGATATGCGGTATTTATGGCAATGTCGAATAATAAATTAAATAAATACACATTATAAATAAAAATGGATGATGACAGTGATAAAGATGGGGGATGATCCAATCGTAAGTTAATAATCCAACAATCCAAAAAAATCGATTGATTGACAACAAAACTAATCTAGAACATGTCATCAACGTGACATGCAATCAGCGCTAACGGCTGCATTATCCGCTGTCAAGTTCTAAATGAAACGATTGTCAATTTCGAATCAAAACGGTTGGGCGTCAATTGGTAGCGATTAACATGTGGCGAGGGATAATTAGAGCCAATCTATGGAGCCAATGTTTAACGTTTGATTGTTGGGAAGTGGATAGCCAACTCTCGATGTTGAACATATTGGCAATATTGTTTGTTATTAATGGTAGATCTACTACTGTGGGCCCTAATAGTATTTCATTATGGCCCGAATTCACTTAACGTTTTTTTTGTCAATTCACTCTCTAAGCTCTACAATGTACATGTCATTCTTTATGTAGACTCTACATAAAGAATGAATGTGTGCAAAATACAGGCCAACTTACGAAAAAATTTGCAATCGGAACGTTGATATTTCGATGAAAAGTGCACTTTTTCTATGAGTTAACACAGTTCGTTTTGGTATTGACAAAAATAATCACAGGCGTCTTTTCACGCATGTGTGTGCAGGCATTTACATTTGATCTTTAGACAATTTTTTATTATATTGTTAAACTAGATGAGCCCGCGACTTCGCAAGAGTGGTATTGAGATAAAAATTAATGGTAAAAAAAAAACTTCAAAAAAAAGCTTCTATTTAATTGCCCTAAAAAGAAGAAAATAAACTTTAAATTAAGTCAAACCAATCAATTTGGTACATGCATTACACTATCTATTATACGATATAAAAGTTGTCGCGAGATTTACCTGTGTAACTACTAACTATAATAGTCTAGCTTGATATATTGAATATAATTAGTTCTATGAAAGCAAATGTTTCCTATATAATATGCCAATCTCTCGACTGCCCTGTCTCGTTAAATTTGAAACCTTGAACAATAATATCCATCCATCATAAATTATTACTGCTCTACATACCATTGTCTCTGTACATTATCTAACGGACAACCCTCCTACAGGCCGCTACACTATGTAATCTGGGGTTGTATGTAAATCAAATGCACCCGAAGAGGATCCCGGACCGCAAGGATTTGTTAACTGAATAGTTAACCCTGTTTAAATATCTTATTACAAATTCACTTGGGCCGTTCCAGTGTGTGTAAATCAAGACAATTTTGTTGATAGTGGTGACCACAAGACCGTTTCGTGCCATTAAAATGATTAATAAATATCTGTGAGACTATATAAATTAGGCTTTTATATAAACCCGATAATTACTAGTGTAATGGATGTGCAGTGGCGGGACGATTTTTAGGGTTCCGTAAGGGTCCCGAGATATAGAGTTACTTCGTTGTCCGTTTGTATGCCAAGAGACTTTTTATTAGGAACGCGTGGAAGTATCAAGTTGATATGAATATTAAATACTTATTTTAACTTTCAAATACTTACTCAGGTCTGCAAAGACGAGAGGGAAAGATATGGCCGTTTATGCCGCAAATTTTAAACTCAAGAGAATCAAAACCTATATGCTACTTCCCGTTGAACTACAATAATGAAATTTTGACATAAATCAATTTCTTATAGCACAAGTAAAGGAAAAAAATCAAAATCTCTAAATTTGTAGTTACATCACAAAAAACCTAATTTTCTTTTTTTTAAAACCTAATTTTTGTTAAGTATCTTCGAGACTCGATTCCCGTGACGGACGAAATATATATATACCTAACATTTTCTACGCAACCCTCTGTGCACGAGTTCGATTCGCACTTGGCTGGGGTTTTTTTTTGGAAGCGTTCGCAAGAGAACGTTTACAAACATACAATAGGTACTGCACAAGCTTTATCGGGCGGCCGACCAGTGTGAGAGATGCTTTATATTTGCAAACTAAGTAAGGCTTTTATTAAAAGTGCCATTTTGCCACTCCCTAAAATATTCGAGTGGGCTTAGGGTTCGCTCAACCCACAAGCGTCGTTAAGATAAGATGGGCACAATACAAGTGGACTGGGGACGATCCCAGCACTTAATAAACCAGATTATCTCCGAAAAGTTTGTTTACAGTTATACCTCTAGAGAGTATCAAACATAAAATACATATGGCGGTCATAATCAGATTGTAGTAACACTGACAGTTCTTACATGAGAACGTTTATAATTTTGTTCTTTATGTACACTAAACTTGCTAGTTTAAGTGTCTCCTAAAATCAAGTTCCCTGAAAATACATGAAAATCATAAAAAATTATAATGCACTTTATTACTGTGACATTTAAGAACACTTTAATAAATAAAAATGGATATTAAGGTGGTTTGTACATGAATTTTAATCTATGTACATCAGCAATTTTTAACAAGACTGTTTTACAATGCCTCTGTACATGGAATATGTACTATTCAATAAGTTCAATAAGTATTGATATGAAGAAGAAAAGAATACCAATATTGCAGACAAGATATACGTCGGATGACAGGAAAAACTCATTAAGTAACAAAAAAACCAATGCAGTAATTTGAATTTTAATAGTTTTTTGACGTGTTTTAGTGATTTTTGCTTCTTGGAAATCTTGGAAATGCATTTATGGATATGATGACTTTTTTCTTGGGAAACTTGTTGATATTTTAAGGAATTTAGTGTAAAACCCTCTTTCCAATTTTTTGTCATTAGTGAGTTTTTCCTATCAACCGACAATGTTATGATTCTTAAATATTTTTATTTGAAATACCCAAGAACGAACTTACTACTACTACTACTACAGCCCTTTTAACGTCCCACTGCTGGGCACGGGCCTCCCCTCAATGTGAGGAGGATTTCAGGCCATAGTCCACCACGCTGGCCCAGTGCGGGTTGGCAGACTTCACACATCTATCGAGAACTAGACAAGTTCCCTCAGACGTGCAGGTTTCCTCACGATGTTTTCCTTCACCGTTTCATAGCAAGTGATATTCTCTGATGAAAATGAGATTCGCACATAAATCCCAGAGGTGCGAGCCGGGGTTTGAACCTGCACACTTTGATTTGCAAAGCGTGCGTTCGACCACTCGGCTAACACTGCTATTAAACTTTCTGCCACTGCTACCACTGCTAGAACGAACTTAATTGTATTAAACTTTCAAAAATTTAAACACTATGATGTTTTTCTTTTTTTTTTTTAATCCTTCATCCTACTATCTAAGGGTTCAATAAAAAGAGAGTGCTCTTAATCCGAGTGCTGTTAGCTAAATGGTTTATTGATTAACTGTTCGCTGGCAGACGGCACTTATGCACGTAGCGCTGGCACCATTAATGCATCTGTTCAAAATCTATAATGATAGCAATAGTGGGATCAATGTATGGTCTTTGCAAAGATAATACTTCAGAAAATCGGAGGATTTTATTGGAATCTTAATATCTCTGGTAGATGAATCTGGGTACCAAGTCCCCTAAAATTATCGTTGTAGAGTTGCTACGACTTATTTTTTTAAGCCATAGAAACAACATATTTTACTAATATACATCATCATCATCATCACGCCTGCATTCCCCGAAGGAGTAGGCAGAGGTGCACTGTAGTGCGCCCACACTTCGACGATGTATTTCGGTCCCAATGTAATTGGAGGCGAGCCTATTGCCATTATACTTTGTAGCCATTAGACTAGCCATATTTTAGCTAACATTGATATAAGATACTGTTTTCATGCCTTAAAAAATGAAGTCATAGGAACTTCACAACGACTTAGAACCCTGGATAGACATTGGTTTGGTGCATCACACTGAAAACACTTTTAATTCCACATTCAAACCTGACTACTGTTTTTTAGAGTAGAAATCAGCTACTTTATAATATTGGTTTACCATGGTCAAAGTATTCATGAGCGTAATGTCTTATGCATAAGATATAAAGTAACTTGCTATGCCTTAACCGCCAAACTTAAACCGCGTTTAGATCAGGAATTAATAACTGTGCTTTGCACAACATGAGGTCGTGACAACATTGTTAGGGTTCCGTACCCAAAGGGTAAAACGGGAACCCTATTACTGAGACTTAACTGTCCGTCCGTCCGTCCGTCCGTCCGTCCGTCTGTCACCAGGCTTTATCTCATGAACCGTGTTAGGTAGAGAGTTGAAATTTTTACAGATGATGTATTTCTGTTGCCGCTATAACAACAAATACTAAAAAACAGAATACAATGAATATTTATGGGGCTCCCATACAACAGACGTGATGTTTTTGTCGTTTTTATAGATAATGGTACGGAACCCGCCGTGCGCGAGTCCGACTCGCACCTGGCCGGTTTTTTTGCAGCTACAAATATTTATTTTTAGTATTTTCATGGGAATATGTGCCCTAAGGCGGTTCATTTATCCTACTATACAAACATAGTGATATTTACACAGCAAAGTCGTTCAATATTAAAAATTGCGTGTACTAACAGCAAGATTTACCGAAGACAGAAATTACATCAGCGTTTACTCTAGCGTTTCAAATAACGAGAATACACGGATTTTCATTTACAAGAGGAACCTTTAGGTGCTCGTACGGAGCGATAAAATGCGAAGGCCGGTGAACAACATATTTTCACGCGCTCCTTATGAGGGTTAAGTATAATAGTCTGGAAATATTTTCATAATGACGTCACTAGTTCTTGGGGTGTATGCTCGACCCTTTAAATGGGCCGTGGTAGGCAAGCATGGTAAAATAAAATTGACCGATTACCGATTAAAGATGAGCCAAGTTTCCACTAAGCAGTGGTAGCCTCGTCGGTAGAACGCCCGCCTTGAATGTAAGGGGTGCAAGTTCAAATCCCGGGCCCGCACCTTTGAGATAATTTTCATTTGCAAATGTCTTTTTCAATTATAATTACCCTTGCTAAATGGTGAGGAAACCTGAAATATTTCAGCGATGCAGATATTTTTAAAAGTGGACTGTTTATAATATTGACGACGCGGTGACGGCTTGCTGCGGCCTATGCACTGGGTGGTTGCGGATTTTATTCCCAGCGGCAGCAAATAACGATTCTGGATTTTTCTGAATTTGCCCTGGCTTGAGCGTAACTAGGATTGCCCCCAGTCCATTCTGGCGCTTTGCTTAGGTTAGGATCATATGGAGCGATACTTTTGGGCGATATTGACTTATATACATATTTGGAATCAGCGATTTTTTCCGCATCGAATGAGTATGCTCTCCTGTAAAGTTTAAAAAGTATGATGAGTATGTATTATCTGGCTTTTATTTATCTTATCAATTCCATAAAACTTTGTATCCAAAAGTAGCTACTTATAGTTAGAAGCACCCACTGACGAGACGTCCACCCGCATTCACCATGACGCTATAATTTCACGGTGGCTTGAGCCATGGCGCAACCCACACCGCTACGGCTACTGACCCTCGTAATACGAAACCGCACTTTTAGTTATGAGTTTTTAGTTTACGGTCTGGATACGGGTTCAGAGTGACGTTAATTGAGATATGAGGGTGGTTGCAAGTTTGATTCCCATCTGCGGTAATTTCAGAAATGGCCTTTTGATAATCTCAGTATAACTAGTTCTCAGTAGTGGTAGCCGAGTCGAAGCCGGGTCGAACGCACGCCTTGCAATCAAAGTGTGCAGGTTCAAACCCCGGCTCTCACCTCTAGGTTTATGTGCGAACCTCATTTTCAAGCGAGATTACCACTAGCTATGAAATAGTGAAGGAAAAATATCGTGAGGAAACCTGCACGTCCATAGAAAAGGCGTGTGAAGTTCATCAACCCGCACTGGGCCAGCGTGGTGGACTATAGCCCAAAAATCTCGCTCGTATTTATGGAGAATATGCCCGGTATAATGGCAATAGGCTCGCCCCCTATTACATTGGGACCAAAAATACATCGGCGAAGTGTGGGCGCACTGCAGTGCACCTCTGCCGACCCCTTCGGGGAATATAGACGTAATGATGACATCATTACATAATGATGTATAGTTCCTCAGTCCATTGTATTATATTTTTAATACAAACGTTGCTTAGTTAGGGACGATACAATGTGTATTTTCTGACGATATTATTATTATAACTAGCTGTGCCCGCCACTTCGCCCGCGTGGACTTCAGGGAGATTACCCGGAAATATGGGTATTATGTTTTTCCTGCGGAACCCTAATGCTTTTTCTAATATTAAAGTAGCTTAAGTTACGCCTTGGAACGTCAGCTATCTGTCAATGAAAGTCCCATTGAAATCGGTTCAGCCGTTTAGAAGTTTACCCCAAACAAACAGACAGACAGACAGACAGACAGACAAAAAATAATAATTGCGTTTTCGTTATAAGTATTGTATATACTTTCATACGCATTTGGTAAAAAAGTGTTATTTTGATATTACAAACAGACACTCCAATTTTATTTATTTATATAGATATAGATGTATAGACGCGAACTTACACCGCCCACTATGAATAAATGATTACACTTGTCTAGCCAACTAACTTTTGTATCATTTTAATTTATTCCAATCTTGCTTTGTATTTAAATGTATTAGAGTAGCGCGTTAAACCTAATCGCTTAGACATTTAGCCTAAAAATTCTACGCTAAATGACTAGGCGTTCAGTCAAAAATCCATTAATTATGTATTATAATGACATTTTATCATATAGTTTAACAGCCGACATACTGGCGCGTGAAAACACGAGCGACAAAATTTTTGCTAATGTCAAAGGAAACTATAATAAAGATTTAAGCGTCATAAAAAATGTGACTAAAAGGCTGGTCGACGCAACCGGTGACCAGAGGGCTGGTTCATATCTCGCAAAGAGACTCTGCATTGCCATTCAACGTGGCAATGCTGCCAACCTTCTGGGAACATTGCCAAGCGATAGCCATGTTTGGCACAGGTATATATATTTTTTTCAATTTTTTTTTTTAGGGTTCCGTACCCAAAGTGTAAAACGGGAACCCTATTACTAAAACTTCGCTGTCCGCCCGTCCATCCGTCCGTCTGTCACCTGTGTGTATCTCATAAACCGTGATAGTTAGAGAGTTGACATTTTCACAGATGATGTATTTCTGTTGCCGCTATAACAACAAATACTAAAAAACAGAATAATACAAATATTTAAGGGGGCTCCCATACAACAAACGTGTTTTTTCCTCGTTTTTAGAGTCCCGTACCCAAAGGGTAAAACGGGAACCCTATTACTGAGACTTCGCTGTCCGTCCGTCCGTCCGTCCGTCCTTCCGTCTGTCACCAGGCTGTATCTCATGAACCGTGATAGCTAGAGAGTTGAAATTTTCACAGATGATGTATTTCAGTTATCGTTATAACAACAAATAGTAAAAAAAATATTTTGCCGTTTTTATAGATAATGGTACGGTACCCTTCGTGCGCGAGTCCAACTCGCCCTTGGCCGGGTTTTTTCCATTGGGGAATTTGAATAAAAAAAATTCTAAAAGTTAATTTCTTATAGTTAAAATCCTCGCCTCACGCGTCATAACTAGATGCGATCAGTCTAAACGAAGACAGATCGCGAGATTTTAAATGTTGTACTCCCTTTACAATGGATTTGTAAAGCAATAATTCAAAAATACTTTAGAATTATATTTTAAGTAATATAAATTAGTTTATATATAGAAAGTTAGTTCTACCTGGGTTTACTTTGAAAGAGAAACAGGCTATTTATTTTAAACTAAGTTGTAATTCTCTAACCATTTTAGCAAGGACCACAAGGTACCATGCACGGGTACTCACTATAACCACAAGTGGAACATGGTAAAGTCTAGGTTTAGTATTTCCTTAAAAGCTTTCACGACGTTCTTGTATTAACCTAATTAAATTAAATTGGTTACGGCTTTCCTCTATGTATCTTTGGCTATTTCAAAATAAATATGGTAATCATGTGGGTAGATTTGCAACGTGGGTTCTTAAATTACAGAAATGAGAATTACCATTTTTAGTTATTTCCTAAATAGAATGTGTTTTTTCTCTAAGAAGTAGCCCCGTTAGCTTCTGCAACTAAGCTTAATGCTTGTGCTAGTAGTAAGCTCACTTCCTGAGCCTGTGCCTGTAACTGCTTGTACCTGTAACAGCCTGAACCTGTAACGTACCGATTGATGATTGACAATGCAAAATGATTTATTTATTCCGATGACTTTAAGATCAAATTTCCATTAGAACCTTAATTAATGAACTAATAAACTCGTGACACGAATAAAGATCGCCTACTTAATACACCTTTATTTCCTTACCTTCCAATTTGACTTAATATTAAGCGCCCTTTGACCGATAATTTAGTACTTACGCACCCAAAGTTAAGATCTATAGATGTCAGTTTAATAATGTTATAAAATATACCGGGGTTCAATTCCCGTAATACCGCAGAGGTATTCCCCTTTTGTAAATTCATCATTACGATAATTTAATACGCTCAGCCCTTCGCCGAAAGTAGGGCAGGCGGGGAGGCGGGCGGGTACCGTCGCGCAAGCAAGTGTATGAAAATTCCAGATATTAACATAAGTGGTTACTGGTAGGTTATTACATAAGTTAATGCACCAGAGAGGTTTTAAACATGTTACTTTCAAATTTTTTGCTATCAAAAGTGACGTAGCGGACAGTGACTTTTGTCATTTGTATTGATACTAGCGGATACCCGGCTGCTACGATGAATTGATTGAATGTGCTTAGTGCATTGTTATGGTGGTCTAAAACCATCTTCGCATTATTGCCATTCTAATGAAACCAGTTTGGGGCATATCGGTTGGATGGTTTCCAAAGTCTACAACGGAAATAGTTTGAAACGAAAAAGTGTTCTAAATATAGATAGATTTGTATACCTAATATTTTTCAATGGAATATTAAATTAATAACACCAATAAATAGTACCTTAATATGATGCGTAAATATGAAACAGTTTCTAGTTGCGGTGTATTTACTTCTAGGCCTCACGTTAAGGCATTTTCAGGTGTTAGTGAAAAAGGGCATAAAGGTAACTTTGCCTTTAAACTTTACTTGCCTATCGCCTCGTGGCGTCTTGGAAACATTTCCCTCATTACCTTCTTCCAACTTTTACTGACAAGATAAGCGGCCGGTGGCTTTAAGTTTTTCCTTACCTTACAAGATAGGAATGGAATGCTTTACTTAGAAATGAAAACTCAGGAAACCTGTGATATCACATTGATATATTCTTACCCGACTACTCCAGAAATTTTCTGTTTTTTTATATGGTTTAAGATTATTCTTGAACCTCTTGGGTTTATGAATTTCATGTGTAATTATAATTTTTATCCGAGATTATCAGTTGCTGAGATAGAGATGGAAAACATAGTAAGGAATTCTGCACATCCGAGGGAACCTAACAAGCTCTCCATAGACATGTGAAGTCTCCCAACTAGCACTGGGCCAACTTGATAGATTCTGCCTTTAATTGAAGTGATATTGAGGGGAGGCATGTGCTCAGTAGTGGGACATTAAAAGGACCATAATTATATTTATATGAAAATTGTTATGTTATACTTTCGATGCAGCTTACGACACCAATACCGAATCGTTACTCTAACCGAAAGCAGTTCGTTTAGGTAAGAATTTGGTAGTCAGATTTTAAATTCAAAGCATTATATTGTGAACTGTACAAGCAGCAGACACATACTAGCGCGCGATGGTAGATAATTTAGGCTCGCTAATCACAGGCTGGCCGTTCTCTTTGTCGAGGGTAAGGCTTGATTGATGATCCGACTTCACCGATGTCGGGTTAATCTTCAAACAACACACTGTAGCACGATATATTACTTATAATGTGTGTGCGCTGGTAGTTATTGGAAGGCTAGGAGGTTTAGAAGTGTCTTAGATGCTGTACTAAATTATTTACTCCGTTAGAACACCTGAAACTATTGTGGTCTTCATGAGTTTTCAAAGACCTGTCCCGTAACCAGCACCTGTCCTACAGCAATCTTTTTAATATTACTTTCAGTTATCGACAGTTAACTCAGTACAACATTTGTTGTCCCGCGCCCCCCATCACTAGCCGAGGAAGGTGGAGTATCATGTGGTTTTTAGTCTGTAGTGGTAACTCTTGTTGCTGAGCCCGACATATCCCGTTCATTCCCCTTAGCGAGCGTTTCCACATGTAAAAAAAAAAAAAAAGTACAACATTTGTCAAAAATTCACTGTTACCATTGAAACAATAATGCTTGGTGGTGTTAAGGCCAACACTGCGTAGTCCATAGATAAAGAAATAACTAAACGCAACATCGAGTATACATCACTATCGTCGAGAGATGAGTATGGCGTCCGACGTACAATAAACGAAGCAGCTCAATTTTCAAAAAAAAATTTTTTATTCATTTTTCTAATAATTAATAAATTGTAACGTCGTAAAAAAGTAAAAGAAACATCGGAAGAGTTTTATTTCACCAACAGGTGGTAAGGCCCAATGATGTCAATTCTGTCATGTCATTACGGTCGTAAGAAAGACGACATTACGCTTAGCTTAGTGAAATTTTGTTCGGAGCCAATAAAATCATAGTTGGTGTTTGTAGTGTTGTACCTTATACCCTTTATTCAAAAGTCCCAATAAGTGTTATCGCTAGAATAATCTAATAATGATACATGTCTAAATATTTTTCATGACTATTGATTTAATAGGTACTTACCTAATTGCTTGCCAGGTAGAAATGTGTTGATAGCATTTAAACATATAGGTTATTACAATCGTGCCCATTGAAGTAGATAATACCCTTTAAACATAAGTTATCCCCTTATTATAAATAATGGTTGCAATTTTTTACATTACGATTACTGCTGTAAAAGTTTTATAGATGATTTTTATAAGGGTCTTAGATTTTGACTTTTATTCTCCTATTTTCTTACCACCACCTCCTAAAAGTATTACTTTTATTTTAGGTAATTTTGTTGTAAGTATAACTATGAAATCTATGAAAAAGTGACAGTTAAATCTATGAAAGAGTGGTCAAACTCACGCCTTGCAATCAAAGTTTGCAGTTTCAAACCCCGGCTCGCACCTCTGGGATTTATGTGCGAATTTCATTTTCATCCGAGATTTTCACTTGCTTTGAAACAGTATAGGAAAACATCGTGAGGAAACCTGCACGTCTGAGGGAACTTGACTAGTTTTCGATGGATGTGTGAAGTGTGCCAATCCGCACCTGGCCAGCGTGGTGGACTATGGCCCGAATCTCCCTCGCATTGAGGGGTGGCCCGTTCCCAGCAGTGGGACGTTAAAAGGGCTATAGTAGTATAAATAAACTCAAGACATAGTCCCAATTTGTTTCACAAGTATAGGTAAGGTAGGTAGTTGTATATAAAAATGACTTTGACACGCAATATCATTAATGGCGTGCTGCGTCAAATTATACCATCTGTCAAATCATTACGATCTACCATTGGGGTAATCATAACGTTCGATGGTAGAAATATTAATTCCACTTTTGATGGCGATTGTACATTTACTGAAAACGTTTTTTGTCACTTAGTATTCTACTTTTGTTAATTGCTATTTATTTCTTTAAAACTACTTTTGATTGCCTCAAAACGTGATTAGATAACAGATAACCCTTAATTGTGGATACAATTATCCTTAATACGTATGAACGTATAAAAAATGTCCGATGGATCTCGCTAAAGATTAAGTGAAGCACCCATAGTAAATCTGATCGTTTGCATGTATACGTGTCGATCACCGCACTCCGTAACATGCGTTAGTCATCTCGTTGCTTTACTTTTGGCGTGAGCGACGTTAAGTCCTTTGTTTATACCTCAATTTCTTAATTAAACGTCGTCTGCTATGCGATCATCAAAATAGATACGTTTGTGTATAAATTTCCAACTGATCCAAACTATGTAAGCCGCGAGATATACCTACTAGGATAGCAGTAACTTCAGGAACTATGCGCATCAAATTCATGGGTGTATTTATGTGTTGTATCTAAGCAGTTGTAGCCGAGTGATCGAACGCACGCCTTGCAATCGAAGTGTGCAGGTTCAAACCCCGGCTCGCAACTCTGGGATTTATGTGCGAATCTTATTTTCACCCGAAATTATCACTTGCTATGAAATGGTGAAGGAAAACATCGTGAGGAAACCTGCACGTCTGAGAGAACTTGACTAGTTTTCGATGGATGTGCGAAGTCTGCCAACCCGCACTGGGCCAGCGTGGTGGACTATGGCCCGAATCCACCTCGCATTGAGTGGAGGCCCATGCCCAGCAGTGTGACGTTAAAAGAGCTGTAGTAGTAGTAGTAGTATTTATGTGCTACAAGGCATAGATGACCCTTTATTACCTCAATAATAAAGTTGAAATTTACGTAACAAAGTAGACTATTTAATAATTTCATTTCATTTCGCAAAAGAAGAAGAATTGTTGGTAACAAAAATATCAATTCGTTACGCAATCAATTTGCTTACTTCACATTCGAGTCGAACGCATTAGTCATATCTTATTACAAGCCACCCCCGAATCACGTACATCTTGTCGCATACGACAACGTAGACACATTGTATTAAGGAGAGAAAGGTATTAGGGCGCGCGTATTTTTTATTCAGACTGTGTGACTGATGGCCGTGGAATACTAAACTTGGAGCTACAATGAAAATATGTACAGAATTTAGAGGTTTGGTTTGGTTTGGTTATTAGATAAAAAGATACTTACATTTGTAATTATGATGATCCTAAACCAAGCAACGCTATGGGTAGCATACAAGGGACTGGGTGCAATCCCAGTTACCTACACCCAGAAAAAAGCAGATTCTGAAATTGGTCGCTGACGGAATCGCTAGAAGATAAATTATTATTATTATGTCGCACTAAGCAGCCGTCTCTGCCGTAATTCATACGCGACAAGACAAGATTGATGTATAATTTTGTCTTGTCTCAATCATCTAAGCTATTAATGCTAATCTTAATTTATTGAATAAGAGCTCTTACACACGAGCGGCATGTTACCAACGGCATAGGCAACTGCAGCCGTCGACGCCGCGTCGACGGCTGCCGTCGAACTATAGCCATTTTGTCACTCGACTGCAAATAGTTTAAGAGTGCAAATTTGTAAAATGAGTTCCAAATTGATATTGAATTGCTATTCATATCAATCATTCATTGAAAGAGTGCAGTAATAAAATAATAAAAACAGAGCATGGATGTTGGTATGTGAAGAAGTTGTAAATGATTTTAATAATAAATATATTTCTTGAATCCACAAAGAACATGTTTTTATTTTTCGTTTCTGTCAGCGCCGATGAAGTAAAAATAATAACATTGTTTCTACTTCGGAAACCATTTTGCAACTGACTCTTATACTATGAGAGCCGCCGACGGCTGCCGCTGATCTCTATAGTTGAGATGTCGACGGCTGCAGTTGCCTATGCCATTGGTAACATGCCGCTCGTGTGTAAGAGCACTAATACAAATTACAGTACATTTTAACACAAGTAATCCACCTCCCATTAAGACCTGTGCAAATAGGCGCGACAAAACGTGTGCTACACCAAAAAGAACTGTATTAACTCATTAGAGAATACATTTTTCAACAAACTGTTATCGATAACGTGCGCATTTTTATTTGAGTGGTCACCATGGTTTTTGCCACAGACATTCGAACTTTAACTGTAGTGACACACGGTTAATTTTCGAGTGACATGGCTAGTTACATAAGGGAAATTTTACATATAAATAAATATACATTACCTAAAACTAACAATACGTACGGGGAACGAACCGATGAATATTTGATTCCTTTGTTTTTAAAAAAAACTTCCGGAGTATCTCCAAATGCTCTTTAAATCAGATGTCAAAAAATTTAAACCAACTTTAAAAAGACACTAAGTACCGATGTTAAGCTAGTAACAATGTTATATGTGTATTAATAACGGCTCGTTGATACCCAGATATACCCTACGAGGTCTGCGTGGTACAGCTTTTGTAAATAGCAGATGTAAAACTTTGTATATTGTAAATAAACTATAAAAAAAAATTATTTAGAGTGGAACGAAGCGCCGTTATAACTATTATTCTGAACCAAATCCCACAAAGCTCCCGCAATGGAGCTTCCACACTTACAACAAGCTTCATAATAAACATCGTGGGCTTTGTGGAGTGTCTTACAAAATAGCAGATTATTGAAGACACTTTCGAGCTGTACTTATAATCGAGTAGATAGAAAGTTATGACCTATTTATCGTTTATGTAAATGCTTTTGTAGGTAGTTGATATAATTATTATACTATATTTTCATATCTACTTTTACCATTTATAATATTATTGAATTGATTTATGTTTTTATGTATTTTGACTGTAAAAGCATAATTTATTGAACAACTATTTACAAAATGTTTACAATGCAAAACAAAATAAGTCAAAACCAATAAGAAAATATATAATTATAAAATATGTAAAAATTTGGCCCATGCGGAAGCGTACCCAAGACGCTGGCTGCATTCCTCGCTGAATGGCTAGAGCCACTCGTTGAGCGAGAAAATGGCATGCTCTTGGGTCGCCGGTTGTGTCGACCAATTTTTTGCCTAATATGTTCATTAAATTTTGGGTGCTTGGACCCCATCATTGTATTTTTATGTATTTATGAAATTTGACATGCTATTACTAAATTTGTAATTTTTTATGCATTGAAATTAAACTATTTAAACGCGATAAAATCCGTAAAATAGTTTAATTTCAATGTATAGTATTCGCGTAAATATAAGAAAACAATATTTTTTATGCATTTAAATTGTCATTAGAAATCAATTTTGTACTTAAAGTGTTGTAAATTATTTGTTATATACTTAATCAGCGGGGGTTAGAATTTTTTTAAAGTAATCTTATGTTACTAAATCTATCGCTTCAAGTCTAACTATAGAAATCTATTATACGAACACATAATTCGGGCTGACCAACGTTTTATTCTCCAGTCTATAGTATATTGACGGCACTATTAATAATACTTAAGTCTCTATAAGTACGTAAGTATACTAACTTGTAGCCAAACAATTGTCGCTCAATGAATACGCGGGTAAGCTCAAAAACTTCTCACTACAACTCGCTCTCATCAATCAAATGGGGTTATTATGTTGGTACGTATACATGGGCGTGCGAGTACGGAACAGGTCGATCACGCAACTCACGCCCCGAGCATTGTATTAAATCTTTATTTCCAATGACGAATGAGTTTTTTTTTCCCTTCGTAATAATTTCCGATACGTTTCGGTGTGTGTTGGAATTCGTTTAGTGATTATTTGTAATGGGGGCAATATTTTCTTAACTTTTGCGCTCGAGGTTGCTAACCAATTTTGTGTGTTTACCACCTTGACCTAGTATGTGATGGTTGGTCAGTTTCCTTACGATGTTTACCTTCACCGTTCACTACGTGATAATTATATACTCATTGAATCTGAAAATCTCAGGGATGCAAGCCTTAGGCTTGAAACGGCACCCGTTCTATTAACGTGACTCAAAACTGTAGAGACTTATATTTATGGTATATTTATAGTATTTTTATAAAAAATATATGGGCACTGTATAATTTTCCATACAAGTATAGTATATAGAGACTAGCAAACGTAAAACACCCTCCAAACTCAATGGTAGAGCTACATCTTAATCGAAAAAAATGTACTGAATTCGCGTCACGTTTCATTTGGTAGGGTTGTCGGCCGGATGTTGCGTGGGCTCTGAATTAGACCAATTAGTCTTGCTCTTCCCTTGGGTGTAATATGGCTCTTAGTTATATGAGCAGCTTTATCTGTAGTACGATAAGGGTTATTTTTATGACTCTACCTCATATTTTTTAGGAGGATTTTTAACCACCCACCTTTAAGACATTTCTTGTGGAATAATTTCCACCCTCAATAAATTATCGCTGTCATGTCTGAATTTCTGAACTTTAATAACGTTGAGGAGAATTAATTATGCATATAACACAGTACAAGATTGTAAAAACCGGCCAAGTGCGAGTTGGACTCGCGCACGAAGGGTTCCGTACCATTATCTATAAAAACAGCAAAAAATCACGTTTGTTGTATGGGAGCGCCCTTAAATAATTATTTTATTCTGTTTTTTAGTATTTGTTGTTATAGCGGCAACAGAAGTACATCATCTTTAAAAATTTAAACTCTCTAACTATCACAGTTCATGAGATACAGCCTGGTGACAGACGGACAGACGGACGGACGGATGGACGGACGGACGGATGGACGGACGGACAGCGAAGTCTCAGTAATAGGGTTACCGTTTTACACTTTGGGTACGGAACCCTAAAAAATGTGATAGGATAGTTTGTTTTTATACGTGTGTTTTTGAAATAAAACTATTTTACGGACTTTATCGCGTTTATTTACTATTTTATTTTCCCGGCGTTTCGGCTGCTTTACAGCAACCATGATCACGGGGGGACTGAGGTGTTAGACGTCCTGATGTCATAGTTAATAACTGGGTACCCTCATATTTAGTTGTTGTTTGCGGTCCGATCCACGCAGAAAGTTAAATAGGTAAAATAGTTTTATTTCAATGCATAGTATTCGCGTAAATATAAGAAAACAATACGTGTGTTTTTTATAGTAACTATACCAAGGAAAACCAGCGTCCTATAAAGCACACAGGGGTGAGCGATTTATATAAACCACGCGACCTCGAGTCAAAATTCCATCGCGTTATCGATGATATTTCGGCGGAAAATGAGCCTTTTTGACTTTATGGGAAATACAAAAACAAACTGTATTAACTTACGGAAAAAACACATTTTTCCATGAACTGTCCTCAATGACGTGGGTGAATTTTGACGTATGGTTGCTTGGCTTTTGTCACATAAATTAATTCTATATGCATGTTAACAGTAGATTTTCCAAAAAAATCCAAGTTATTTCACTCACCCCAGGGCGTAATACATTCCACCACATTATGTAAAACTTCACTTCGGCAGTCCGCGCAACATTCATTTTCGTGTCGGAAGACTTTTCAAGGGCTATCACATAAATAATTGTCTCGATTTATCAACTGAAATGTTCCTGCGGGCATACACCATTACATAAAGATACTTTATATTTCTTTGTAATGTAAAGCTGTTACAGAATATGGGTCCATTAAAAAATCTTCTTTCTTGCAATAAAATTAATTTCCTACTATGTTTGTCTACGTAAATTGTGTTGTCTACATTTTTGTTATGTCTACATATGAGAAATAACAAAATTTTATTCAATATATGAGAATAATAGTGAAATAAAAATATAGGATACCTTAAAAACTTAGTGCAAAGTGTATTCCACAACACAACTTGTAACTTTTACTTATTAAAATTATGTATGAAATTAACATAAATTATCCCCAAATATATGTCATGTTCTTTGCAGCTATGTAGAACACTTTTGGACTCACTGAAAAGTTACATTTAAGATGGTTCAAATTTTTTGTATTTTTTGTGGAATTTTTATATGGAAATCCATGTTAACTTTTAAAATATTTATAATAGTTAAAGACTTATTCACACTTTTTCAAACTACTAGCTACGGATCTCACCACAATGAATTCAGGCCATATTTCACCATTCTGGCCTACCATGAAAATTTGATCTGCACATAAAATATCCAGACAAGCAAGCCATAATAGAAGTCACAATGAAATACGATATCAACAAATTAAGATTCGCAATAAAATATAAAAGTCACATATGAACAAATTAAAAGTCGCTATCGAGTATAAAAGTCAGATATGAACATAATAAAAGTCGCAATGGGATATAGACAATGGAACTACCCATTTATTTGCTCCACACAATGTAACGTCTTTTCTCATTAATCTGCTCGAAACAATTTAGGTCCACCTGGGAATTTGTTGGAACATTTTTTCACCCACATTATTTGCTCGTGGGTGTATTAAAACGAAACGTGGCATTCAGCTGTTATCGGTGCGATGGCCTCGCTTGCGGGTAACGGCGCCCTCTGTAATCGACTTCGGATAGGGGTTTCGGTTCGATCTGTGTAGGATTTGTTTGTTATTACATGGTGAAGCGTTGGATTTGAGTGTTTTCGGTGGTCTTTTTACTAAGCGTTCCAGAAGATAAGAAATATACATTACGTGCTTAAGGTTCTATTGTAGCTTCGGAAAGACTTACGACACGGGCACACTGATGTCAAAACGATACTGCCAATATCAAAACGAATTCTGTGTCATACTACTTAGAGATTAAAATTATTTTTTGTTTAGTTTGAATTTAGTTATTCCATTTGCTTTTATAAGATTTCTTTCATGGCGTTAGCCATCTTCCGTTTCAGAATATCGTGACATATATTTAGGATACGCAGCTTCTATTACACGTCATATTCACCCGGTGCCTTACTCCCGTCATTTCTAAGGTCATTTATCGTCGTTACACTCTGTTGTCATACCAAATGACGTGTGCCACCATTACTGGGTAATGGAAAGTAGGCATTACTTCAAATAATATGGAAAAAACCTGAGAAAGTAAAAAAAAAGGTTTCCTAAATATGGGCTGGGTCTAGTGAACCCTATAAAGAAGAAGAACTTTTACTGTGAGTCAATACAGTTTGTTTTGGTATGACAAAATAATTTGACGCTCAATCCTTGACGCCTCATTGTGTTGAGACTTCAATCTTCATGGTTCAACATAAACTAACAACGGTTGTGCACTTTCTTTATGAGATCGTTAAAACGGAAATTAAATCGACAATAATGCCCCGCCGCACACCATAAACTCCTTTCTTAACGTTTGACTCTACAATAGTGATGTGAAAAACAAACTGTATTAACTGTATTAGTTGCTGTGTGTGTATTAACTGTATTAACCAAAACGAACTGTATTAACTCACAGAAGAAGCACATTTTTCAATGGAATGTCATTGTTGATGCGATCGAATTTAGTAGGGTGGTCGCGTGTTTTTTACAACAGTAATTCATCTTTATGTTCAAATGAACTGTTTAAATAAACAGTTTTTATTTTATTTATGATAAGATAGTTTGATCGCATCTGTGAGTGCAGGGCGTAACTCTAATGGGAGTAAATATACTGCCATTAGAGTTACGCCCTGAATGGACAAAAATCTTGACGCACCTGTTGGCGCTGGCTTTAGTTCAACGGCCCTTTCTTTAAAAAAGTATTTTAATGTTCTTTTAGTTTTATAATAGTTTACGTATTATAAAACAATGATGATAACAACAGTAAGGGACATGATAAACATCAGATTAAATAATTTACCAGGTGCAAAAATACGTTGATTTAAATATAAGATCCCGACTAAATCATTCTCAATAGATAACAGCTGTAACTGACACACTCAAAAGTGACCTTTAAAGGGTTCTGTTTTTCACAGTGTCCCTTGAAAAGGTTACAAAACCGAGTTGTGCTAAAACATAACGAATTAACGACATCCACCGTCGCAGGGGGCGTCTAATAAATGAAGACAATTTAATCCTCTTGAAATACAAATCGCTTGTCTAATTTATTTCCCGAGTATTCGGCGGGATTTGCCAACTTTCCCCTCATGGGATGTGACGTGGATATCAAATGGAATAAGGTTTGCTTTTTGCCTGCGTAATTCTTTTTCATTTCCGTTGTTGCTGAAATTTTCATAAGGCCTTTTTTCTTATCTTATAAATAAAACACACGGGCTGAATTGAGAGCCAGAAGCCGCACCGTCTATGGTAGTATTGGATTAATATTAACTGTAAATATTTGACAGATTTTGTTTTGAGAGAGGTAGCTGTTAGAAACTGAATGTAATATTAAAAATATGACTGCAAGGGAGGTGGTCGTCAGGGATAGTTCTTTTTAACCGACTTCTAAAAGGAGGAGGTTTCTCAATTCGACCGTAACTATATTATTTTTTTAAATCAGTTCAAAACGACAATTATAAAGCTTGTTATTTTTTTACGATGTGAATGAAATATTATGGAATGAGATGAGGGATAACCTGGACTTGAGATAAGCGGGTATTTTGCCTATGTCAAGTAATTAATTACACACACACACATATAAATGGGAGTTGAAAGTAATATAGACGACGGATGACCTCAAAGTCAAAATCAAAAAATATTTTCGCCTATATCAATACTTAATTGATATATATTTTGATATTTTCAACCGAGTTCAAAATAGCCCCGTATGTTTTTTGTTTAGTTGTTATAAGTCTACTTAATAAAAATCTACTAATCTACTTAAGAAAACAACTTTACATCGTAAATTAAGGTGGAAAAAACTCTGTCTAATCGATGACGCTGTGTCTATCCAGCGTCTCTAACTCTGGCAGCAATGTTTGAATACGCAACGTGTTCATCAGTTGACTGGGGGCGTCATTAATCAGCCGTTTTTGCTCGACTCTCACGCGATTCCACGACCGAGCCTCCGAGTCGACTCAAGCCACGCAGATAAATTCCACCGAGTTACTCAAACACGCTTTTCTTTTGGGAATACTTGCGAGAAGCTTGTGTTTTCAAATGTATTATAACTACAGCCCTTTTTAATGTCCCACTGCTGGCACGGGCCTCCCCTCAATGCGAGGGGGATTCAGGCCATAGTCCACCACGCTGGCCCGGTGCGGGTTGGCAGACTTCACACATCTATCGAGAACTAGTCAAGTTCCCTCAGACGTGCAGGTTTCCTCACGATGTTTTCCTTCACCGTTTCATAGCAAGTGGTAATCTCGGATGAAATGAGATTCGCACATGAAACCCAGAAGTGCGAGCCGGGGTTTGAACCTGCACACTTTGATTTGCAAGGCGTGCGTTCGACCACTCGGCTACCTCGACCACTCGGCAAATGTATTGCAACCACCAAATTAACATAAAATATTTATGAGTCATTTATAACGATTATGTAAAGCATATTTCAGAACAAAAGTTAATTGTAAAGCACATTAAGGGCGTCGACGCTTGACAAAAAATTTGCCATGCCAAAACAATCTGTATTGACTCACAGAATAAGTTCATTGTTCCACTAAATGGCACAGACAGCGCGGGCGAATTTTACCGCGTGGAGGCGTGCTTTTGATTACAGAAATTCCTTCTTTACAGAAAATCTTTATGCATATTATCATAGAGTTCCTTTTAGATTTGGCAAATATGTTTAGGCGCGAATGTTTATGCCCAAGTTGAAGGTCTTATACTTGATTATGGCGTAAACATACAATTACGGAACTTTTATTTGTTCCTTACGGAATTCGGTTAGTAAATCGAGGGACCATTAGACCAAACAGTAGTAGTACCCAAAAGTATTTTCTTACCTTAAGATTAAGCTCTTGAGATTATTGATGAGTAATGGAATCAATTCGGACTGTTCCCGGAGGCTTTTTTCAGGCTTACCGTAATTCCGGTTCTCATTATCGCGGCACACCATATTAATCCGAGGATCACGCCGACTGTTGATAGGTTCAAGGTTAACTATCGAGATGTATTGTGTTATAAAGTTACGGAGAGAACAATAAATATAGTTCTAAAGACCTTAGCCAAATCCTATACTTTCGCGCGTAGTTAACGCGAATCTGACTCATGCAACTTGAACGTGAAAGTCGTGGCTTTGTGGAAAAACTCTTAAATGTATTCTCTCATGTCCCGCAAAATAAACATGGTACCTATAATAAACGCATCATATCAATGAACGGTTGCCTGAGCTATGTCGCCGTTGCCGCGTAACTTTACCACACTCAATGACCTCCTGGATTCTCAATCTGGTATGGATTTGTTTGGTAATGAGTGAGCTAAGATTTTGTAGGTGTGTGTGAGGCAGTATTATGATGCGATATGATGCAATAATTTACATATCTATGTAAATTATTGCTTAACTATTATCATTGTGTAAATAACGCAATAAAATACAACTAGCTCAAAATAATAGAATAAAAAAATTAGTTTTAGTTAATGTTTTTAATTTGTAAGTACCTACAAATTAATAATGCCTGTCTAACTTCGATTATTTCATTGTTACAGGTTACTTCTGGCATATCACGGACTTTCACTATGACCCTCTCTACACATCACAAGGTGACAACAGAAGACGTAGGTACCCCAAACATATTACAAAATAAATTAAAAAGTATTCACTTGCTTAGACGAAAAACAAACTTGCATATATGAAAATAGAGTGCAATATGGAATTTATTTACGAAAGTGGTAGAGTAATACGAAATTTCTCTTCACTTAAATTTAGCGATGTTCAAAAATTAATGCATCAATAAAAGGCTTTTTATTTCTCTAAACGAATAAAATAAAGAGGTATAAACGGTTGAATGTAAATATAAAGTGTTATTACCTTTATCATAAATTGCGCCTGCACCCATTGGACCGTGAGAAAGAACTTGGTTTTTTATTAAAATGTACTCTGTTTCTGGTGTTGCAGAAGTCCGAAATAATACTTGACCATTTGCATAAGTATCAGGTGTATAACAGAATGGTGTAAAAAAAATGTTGAAATTCGATCATATTTCTTCATCTCATGTTCTATTTGAAATTTTCATAATCTGTTTTGTGTATATGCTAGCCGCCCCTCGTAAATGTAGTTTACACTACTTGATACGATCATGGATGTACCCAAAGGCCAGAACACGATACCTATGACACATATTCAATGGTCTCTATCTCTGAAACTATAATAGTTACGTATAACCTTTCTTCACTAAGCATCCACATATGAGCTACCGTAAAATGTACCTAAAATATTATTTCGGACGTCTGTACTGTACATAAAGGTTGAATTTCTGTAGTTAAGCCACACGATCACGCGTGATTTCATTGAAAAATATGCTTCTTCTTTAAGTTAATACAGTTCATTTTGGCATCTATACAAATAAATAAAATTGGAGTGTCTGTTTGTAATATCAAAATAACACTTTTTTACCAAATGCGTATGAAAGAATATACGATACCTAAAACGAAAACGCAATTTTAAATTTTTTTGTCTGTCTGTCTGTCTGTCTGTCTGTCTGTTTGTTTGAGGTAAACTTCTAAACGGCTGAACCGATTTCAATGGGACTTTCACTGACAGATAGCTGACGTTCCAAGGCGTAACTTAGGCTACTTTAATTTTAGAAAAAGCATTAGGGTTCCGCGGGAAAAACATAATACCCATATTTCCGGGTAATCTCCCTAAAGTCCACGCGGGCGAAGTCGCGGGCACAGCTAGTTGGTAATAAAAAACACTCGCGTTATGACGCGCCTGTGGACTCAGGGCTTTTCTCGGTGTTTTGCGCAGGCTATAACTCTTGTAACCGGGAGTGTTAATAAAAAGAAGTTCGTACTTTATTGTCTTCAATCATACTGTGACTATTAAAATAAAAACTGATTTCGAAATATATACAACATCAATTTGATTTCAATAAACTATGTATTTTACGTGCCCAAGTACGAAAGCGCTCGTGGAGGTCAATACTTGGATGGGTGATCGCTATTGGCATTACTGAATGAACGCTGCTGTGGATGGTCTCGGCTTTTTCATTCGTTAGGCTAGTCAACAGCTAATATGATCAAACCAAAATATGTTTTTTTTTGTTATGTTTATATCGCACTCTTATTTACCTACTAGCAGTGCCCGCAAATTCGACCGCATATCATTAAGGACGGGTAGCCGAAAGGTCGAACCCACGCCTTGCAAATCAAAGTGTGCAGGTTCAAACCCCGGCTCGCACCTCTGGAATTTATGTGCGAATCTCATTTTCATCCGAGATTATCACTTGCTATGAAACGGTGAAGGAAAACATCGTGAGGAAACCTCCACGTCTGAGGGAACTTGTCTAGTTCTCGATAGATGTGTGAAGTCTGCTAACCCGCACTCGGCCAGCGTGGTGGACTATGGCTTGAATCCCCCTCGCATTGCAGCAGTGGGACGTAAAAAGGGCTGTAGTTAGTTAGTTAATTATTTTTTATAACATTAGCTATTATCATTAATGTTCTTGGCTGTTATCTACAAATAAAAGTCCCGTCGAAATAGGTTCCACCGATCCGGAGATTTATTGAACGATAAAGTAATAAAAATAATTATCTAAGTTACTCTTTATAACATTATTTATCGTTCAGTGACATATCTGTTAAAATCAGTCCAGTTTATTCGAAGATTCACCAGTAAAGTTATTTTCTAGACTGTCGGAGAGGCGACGAGCGTGGCAGCTCCGGGCACCACAGGGCGCTCGGCCGGTTCGGGGACTACTCCTGCGACAGCTCGCTCGAGCTGATCGAGTCTGCCGCACGGTATATGCGCACGCGCCACTCAGAGAACGTCGAGTTTGTGCTATGGACCGGGTATGTACAATTGCAAAATATTTATTTGTTAAACCAAAAGGTGACTTCAGAAACCAAGGTGCAATAAAAAACGGTTCACAATAAAATCATACAGTTAGAATAGAAAACCTCCTCCGTTTTGAAATCAGTTAAAATATTCTTAGAGGCGTGGTTCGGTATGACTCTCGTGGCAAAAACGAAAACCTTATAACTTCAATCCGTGTATTCAAAGTCAAATAATTTATTCTGTATAGGGGGCACTTAAAAATTTTCAAGTGTACATTTTTTTCTTATATACTACTATACTCCTACCGGATCGAAACGCAACTGAGAAATTACTCACAATAATTGCCTGGAGACTGTTCCCATTATATCGATATCATAATAAATGGTAGGTAGACATATTCTATAAATCGCTAGACAATTGCAGTGTATCAATTATGTAGACATAACGTCAAAGCGTCTACTGTTAGTGAAAAGAGACATACGTGACTTTAACTGGAAATTCTGATTATATTAAGGAAATTGGTCATAGTATTTTCATTGGATCTTCCACCTTCTATTAATTTCCATTTTGTTTTAGTGACATAATATCGGCGAGTTACACTGGGATTGAAGCCGACAAGTACCAGGCGATCAGAAACATGACAGATCTGTTGAGCAGGACATTCAGCTCGCACTTCGTGTTCCCAGTGCTGGGTCACTTGGACCCGGCGCCTTCGGAGAGCCTCATAAATCTATGGAAACACTGGCTACCTATGGAGGCTGTGCAGACTTTTAAATTAGGTAAGTAAATATTGCTATAAAGTCCTGATAACCTAAATAGAAACTCATAACATAACATAACAATACATAACATAACAAGCCTAAAAGTCCATATAAAAACCGTATTTCTGTTAGGTACTCAACCATAAAATATTAATTTATATCAATGATATGACAACCCCAGGAAAGGACACTAAGATCGTTGGTCCCTTTTATTATATCTTTATATCAAAGAGAGTATTTGTAGAGTTGTGTGTACACCAAATGTTCAAAGGATAATACAGGGGTCGAAACAGATTGTATGGTCAAAAATACTGATTTTACTGACTGTGAGACTCAAAAATGCTGACTTTACTGACCTAACTTTTCCCTTAAAAGACCTCAAAATTTTCAGAACTTTAAATCCACATCTTGGGGCGTCAAGACATGCGTATTTTTTTATTTTTGCCAAAACCAAAAAAACATATGTGTCAATATGGCTATATGCCAATATATAACACCATAAAGCACTATACGTCGTCGCGAAACTCACTATAAGGCTTCACGACGCTCACCATAAGGCGTCGCGACACTCACTATACGTCGTCGGGCCGCTCACTATAAGGTGTCGCGACGCTCATCATAAGGCGTCGCGACGCTCGCTATGCGCCGTCGCGGCGCTCTCTATAAGGCGTCGCGACGCTCACTATAAGGCGTCGGAACACTCATCACAAGGTGTCGCGAAGCTCACTGACTGTTAGTGACCACCGTTCAAAAAACTGACGTTAATGACCAGTTTCGACCCCTGAATTAATAAAATAATACTTAATAAAAAATATTATTTAAGAATCGTTAAAATGAGCGAATTTCATAAGAGTTTAGATAGCCATTTTAAATCGCATGGCTTAAATAAGTGCATTAAGTTCAATTATTGTTTCGATTGCCATATTAAACACATTTAAACGGGAGAAACAAACAAAACCTATTTGAAACAACTACAATCTTGGATTAGAACAACAAAAATACAACACCGCACCTAATGTCTGTAACAAGAAAAGAATCCCACCACATCGCGCCAAAGTTTCCGAACAATTCGCAACATTAACAACTTTTATTTCTCGCAGGTGGTTACTACACGATAGAGCAGACACAAAGCAAGCTCCGCATAGTCGCGCTGAACACCAATCTGTTCAGTGTACGAGAACTGAACACTTTACAGGCGCGCCTGCAGTGGGAATGGTTCGCGGCAGTGTTGGATAAGGCGACCACTAATAAGGAAATGGTAAGTGCTTTTGCTCTTTGTATCAATGACATTCATGTGTTGATTTAATCTTCGTAAAATTATAATTGAATGATTGTCTGTAGTTGCTTGCTCAAAGAACCTTGCACCTTTACAATGTTTGGTTTTTAATGTTGAAATGCAAAAGAAAAACTGTCTACGTGTTTTTCATAGGGAATTTAGTAGTTTTGGTGAGGTGAAATATTTTTATTCGTAAATAGGGATGACTGATAATTTTAACACTCCAAAGAGCATGCAACGTGATTCAGAATTAACATGTAAAAATCTTATTGAAATCTATACAAATAAATAAAATTGAAGTGTCTGTTTTTTTACCAAATGCGTATGAAAGTATATACGATACCTATAACGAAAACGCAATTTTAAATTTTTTTGTCTGTCTGTCTGTCTGTTTGTTTCGGGTAAACTTCTAAACTGCTGAACCGATTTCAATGGGACTTTCACTGACAGATAGCTGACGTTCCAAGGCGTAACTTAGGCTACTTTAATTTTAGAAAAAGCATTAGGGTTCCGCGGGAAAAACATAATACCCATATTTCCGGGTAATCTCCCTAAAGTCCACGCGGGCGAAGTCGCGGGCACAGCTAGTCGATAGTAAAATATGTCTGACTTGTCATATTTGTTTGGAATAAGTAATGCACCTGTATTTTAAGGATTAGTAAACCCATTTAAATAAAATTGTATTAAAAATGTAATAAAGTTAACCTGTCGAGATCCGCATAGTAAAAACAATTGATTCTCTGTTGCTATGTGACGTACATTTCCCACGCTTATCCATTCAAAACTCGGATATTTTTTTACTTGTATATAAAGCTTGTGGGTAAATTATTAATTTTAAACACGGCGTATATTTTATAAGTAAAGTAAATTTTAGTGAGGACTAAATACTCTACAAAAAGTTATAAAAACAATATTAATCAGTGTTTTGTAAAAGGAAAACTTTTATCCAGAATTTTATGAATTTTTAACATCTTGTAAATTTACATAAGCTATCTCAGTGCGGTGGTGGAACTTTTAAATATACTAAAGCTACCAGTTAAGATATTGGTTTTAGATATTTCAGCCACTAGTTGGGAATTCTGGAGAGGTAGGATTAGGTACACCGAATCAATCTTGCGCAAGCTGATCCAATGTTCCAGAATTTAAATCCCACCGTTTTACCTGAAGCAAAAAGTATAGTCAACTTCGTTTTCTTTCGCACAAAACTATTTCAAAACCACGAATAGTGGTTTTATTTGCCAAAAAATACCAACCACTTTCTGCCTACGCTTAAATTTTCAACGAACCTTTCTCGGATTCTCGTGTTATGTGCGAAAAAATAGGAACGCTGAAAACACCACTGAAATTTTGTGCGGACGATCCCACGTTTCGGCAAAGCCACTATGGTCAGGGCTGTCAATTTACATGTTAAACAGAATTCGCTCTTTGTTTATTTGGCATACAATAAAAACGTGAAATGAAATTGTATTCTACCAAGTAATCATTTAATTTGTCCTGCGTTTTATAGTATATTACAAACTTATTTAAAGCCTGCTCATCACTACCTCTCTTGCAGTCATAATTTTAAAATTTCTTTCAGCTTTTTGACAGTTAACTCAATACAAAATATGTCGATAAATTACGGGTAATGTAGTATAAGAGGTTATGTAGAACAATTATTGTTTAAGCGGTGGCGGTAGGGCCCCCTGTGCGTTTTAACTAGTGGTACCTATTTACTAGTGCATTTGGGTCATAACTATGGGCCGGAACGGAGCGCGGGAAATCCGGCCGCGGCGCACCGCTCGGCATGGCCGCTCTAATAAATAACAGATTAGAAACTCGTTAATCTGATAGCTCCTCTGAAATAGCTGCGGAAGAAATATTTTATGGAAGTACTTTAAGTTCCAAACGACATAGTGTCACGATTTTTTTTTCTTTGACGATCTGAACGCCTAATACGAGGCTTGGTTTTTTAAATAATAGTTATATACTACAATACCAGTGATCGTTTAAAAAATGTTGAATTTTATTTATGCATCCAATTACATGTATGTTTTTCGATACAAAACATATTTTTAACAAAAAACTAAATCTGGCTTCTAAAACCTAGGTGCACTAAAATGCTACAACTAACCTGATAACTAATTGCATTTGGTGTTGTTGCCAATCTACATCAGACTAGGCAAATACACACTTAATTTAATACACACATGATATATTTTCTAACTAATTTAATTGTTTCTATAAATAAATTTAGTAGTAATAAATAATATGAAGCTGAGAAAGAATTCATAACGATGCAACATTTTACGCGTCCGAATGAATACGTGAAATTGTTTGGAGACTGCAGAATTTATGGACGCCATATTTTACGGCACGTAGACTAAAACAATATGGTACATTATTCAGTGATATTGCAATAAAAGCTCCTAAATGTACATTCGGAATGGGGCGGGTACACTCAGGTGAGCGAATTAACTTGACTGTTTATGAAAATGTACTCTATGTTAATATACTGAAATATTGAATTTCTGTGGTGAAACGCGCGTCAAGATTCTATCGCGTCGTCGATGAAATTTCGCTGAAGAATTAGTTTTTTTACAAGTTAATAGAGTTTATTTTGTTTTGGTTCAAAATTAGGTCGCGCTAATCTTGACGCCCCTGTGGGCCGATGAATGATTACAATAGAGGACCGCTATAATTCACAGATGTTAATGTTACAACCGCGATAGGTCATAGTACAAATACAAAGGGACAACTAAATATTATAACTAGCTATCTGATTCCTATCGTTTGAAATATATTAAATTGCATTTGACCATGCCGTATTTCCTTATAGATTTGAGAATTAGTTTAAAATGTAATTAGGTACCACTTGGTAGCCTCGTCGGTAAGAGCGCCCGCCTTGAACGTAAGGGGTGCAAGTTTAAATCCCGAAGCCGCACCTCTGAGATAATTTTCATGTGCGAATGACATTTTCAATAATGATTACCACTTGCTGAACGGTGAAGGAACAACATCGCGAGGAAACCTGCACGTCTATAGAAAGGCGTGTGAACCCGCACCGGGCCAGCGTGGTGGACTATGGCCATAAAAAAATTCCCTCGTATTGACGGAAATTGAACCCGGTTCCCTAAACCCTATTATATTGGGACCAAATTACATCAGCGCACTGTAGCGCACCTCTGACTACCCCTTTGGGTACAAAACAGGCGTGATGGTGTATATATTAGATAATATTAATATTTGCAAAAACTCTGATATCACTTAAATGCTGGATAGATAAGTAACTTACATTAGCATTAACAGTAAAACGTAGTTTTTTAATTATATTTCTAATAAAACTTTTTTTGTCACTTAACTTTAATAAAGATAATTTAAAAAACCCGAGACTTTATATAATAAGGATACATACCTACATACTATAATCGTTTCTATTCAACACCAATTCCACAAATGGAGCATTATGGCATTGTAATAAACTAACTGTAATGTTATATTCCAACGGAAATAATGTAATTTGATATGGTTTGGAGGTACAAAGGAAGGGAAGAAAACTCGACCTTATTTTGATTCATAAATGTATATCGCAGGTAAGTTTACATCAATCTATGTCGTACCTATGATTATTGTGGAGAAAACCGCTATTCTTATACGAATTACATTACTTTTTTTATTATTATAGAAATAATGATTTCTTGTAAAAAGCGTTATTTGTACGTATAAGGTCAGTGAGTAGAAATAATAAATAAATATCACCAGACAACATGTACGTACTCAAACTAAGCAACGCTTGTACTTTGGGTACCATACAATGGACTGGGACCGCTCCCCGTTAAGCCCAGACCAGGGAAAATTTAAAAAAGGCCATGTAACTTGCCGCTGATTTCGTTGAAAAATGAGCTTTCTCTACAAATGAATACGGTTCGTTTTGTTACTAGCAAATTTTTTTACGCGCATGTCTAAACGTCTCAGTGTGCCTGGAGCTTGAACCCTCCTGTACATTAGAGCATCAAGAGCCGCGCGTCAATTTTTTTACCAATACCAGACAAACTCTATTGCCTCATAGAAAAAGTTTATTCTTCAACGAAATGACATTGACAGCTTGGGTGAACCAAAGTAATTCTATCTTTATGTATATGGACACAGAGTTCGTTTTGGTAATTTCCAACATTTTTAAAGTTCACTAACAAAATAATTTTATTTCACGAACAAAAGCATTCATTAGGTACATGGCATGATTCCCGTATCGATGCTCCCAATTGGCGTGACGTCATAAAAACAAAGGCTTTGTACAGAAATATCGCAATCTCTGCGCTCTCAGATACGGGTCCGGGTGTTACCAACACAGTCACAAGTCGCGCTGGCGGGGAATTCAATTTATTCCTCCCCCCACTGTCAATACATTCGGAGCTGGGGATTTAAAGTCAATTCTTGTGTATAAATATATATTGACTTCTATTTGTTATGTATTTTTCTCGATCACTATGTAGAGTAATCCGAATACTCGGAAGGACGTAAACTTATTGACCTATAAATATGAAGAGATTTGGTTATCTGTAAATTCTACGCTCGTAAGTAAATAAGTTTCATCAGGATGTCAGAAGAATAATGAAACTTTTTTTCAATAGCACACTTGTTTCCGTCTATTTTTATGCGACTTTTTAAATGTCTGACTGTTTTTGCAGTATTACGTTGTATTAGATACTCTGGTATGTATAAAAAACACGGGTCGAATTGAGAACCTCCTCCTTTTTTTGAAGTCATATGAAACGTATCAATAATCATAAAATAACTGTGGGTTCAATATAAATCAAACTTACACCAATTAGGAGAAGGCTTGCCGATATTTCGTTTTGCATGGAAGTAAACCGCGCTTACACTATCCAATAAGACAAGCGGCCTACGCACAAACAAATTATTTAGGTAGGTTAATATAATATACCATCTTGCAAAAATACAAAAGCAGACTATGAGTATGAAAATGAGAAATTGCAATCAATGTTGTACTTTAAAAAAAATACTATTCATAGCCTGTGTTCGTTTAATGATCAGGAGAGGTTTCAAACCTGGAACAATTCAAATAGGAGGACGGTCCGTTTAACTAATATCCTATTGCCGCTTATTCGTGTTTGCTATAAAAGTAAAATGTGACGTCACATACGACCTACACGACGACAGTATCTAAATTAAAATCTTTAACAGTAAAAGTTGTGGACGCTCAACCTTACTTAATGTTCACAGTTCATACAAGTTGAAATGCTACTTTTCTGTGAGTTCTTAGTCGTAAACTCCGGAGCCCCAGGTCCCCTAATACTATCGTTGTGTTCTTGCTATAACTTCATTTTTTATCAATGGTAGCCAAAGTATGCCACTATTAGATTATTCATATTCTAGCTACCATTGATAAAAAAATTATACCCTTAAAAAAATGTCAAGCAAAGCAACTACACAACAATGGTGTTTGGGAATTTGGGACCCTAGTGTAGCGGTCATAGATCATAGATCGTCTGATTGGTTGGTTGCAGCTTTTGTGAGACTTCTCCATCTCTATCTGTTGGTAGCATTACGTGCACATTAAGTATCGGGACATCTCGATGAGGATTTGATCAGGTCTGTCCATCTTGTGGGTGATCTACGGCAAGGACGTTGACCCTCTTCTTTTTTTGCATCATTCATCGTTCCAGTTAGCTTTCGTTGCGAATGATATGTCCAGGAATCTTATGGATACGCGCTTGGATAATCAACTAAAGGCTTTGTTTGATGCGGTGCTCTTTCAGAATGGAAACTTTAGTGCGGTGAGCAGTCAATTATATCCTCAGCAATCGCCTCCAGCATCCCATCTCAAGGGCGTCATTCTTTTAACGCTTCAGTTCCATACAAGATAGTAGAAAATTATAAGCATTTCATCAATTGAACATTGGTGTTTTTAGATATGCGGCGATCTTGCTATATCTTGGTGAACTTTTCCCCGGCTGATCGTGTTTCACTTTAAATACAATTCTTACCACCGATGTACCTAATAGCTGGTGTTTTTCCAAACTTGTAAATAAATATATCCCTTGAGACGGTATTTTCGTCGATATTAAGCACTTTACGGCTTTTCTGATAAGAGCACAAAACTGCTAACGTTCCTGAAATAAACGTACATTCGATACAAAAATCTTTGAAGAAAACATTTCTGTATCTAAATATTTTATGTAAAACCTTTTACAATAATCTCTCAACATCATCGCTCTCTTGAATACTGATGAGAGTTGTAAGCTTCTGAAAATATGTTTTATCGTTTTAATATTAAGGTTAAAGTAAATACAATTTCGCGTGTACTCTCCTGTAGGAAAAACAGATGTTTTTATCTATGTTTATTCAAATATATGAAGTAAGTATCTTAAATTTTAGACTATCAAATAACTGTGGGACCAGAGGGGCCATTCTCGCATAGATCGGCATTATCTCTGATTCAACATAATATGTCGGCACAAAACCGAAAACCAAAAAATCCGAACAATTTTGTCGTTTTACATGTCGAATTAGAGATAATGTCGATAATGCGGGAATAACCCCCTAGCACGCCGGCATCTATGTCACGGGCAATTTATATTTTGTAGTTACCTCTCCTATATTCCGTCTAATCTGTGGATTTGTCTTACAAAGGAAAAAATTGTCTTCTTTTTGATCGAAACGTTGTATATGTATTTACATACAAAATAATGAAATATGTCTTTCAGGAATTTCGAAAGAAAAAATATGTAGCGGGTGAAATGGGGGTCCAATCCGGACTACAGCATATCTCCGGCGTTAGCGAACCGATCTCGAAAAATCCTTTTTTGTTTAATACGGATTGTTAACAAAAATCGAAACCCACTTTTACTTTTTTAGGGCTGTTATAAGGTTACTTGCAAATTTTCAACGATTATTGACACTAAAAATCGTGAAATAAAATTATTTTTAACAAAAAACAAAAACCGACTTTTAAAACCTAGGTGCACTAAAAGCTACAAATAACCTTACAATTCATTACATTTGGAGTCGGTGCCAATTCATGTGTGTATTTGCCTTGTCTGACGTTGATTGACACCTTATTTGCACCTAGGTTTTTGAAGTCGGTTTTTGTTTTTTTTACGTCCCAAGATTCATGTGAGTTTACCTTTTACGTCTATAAGGCAGGCTGAACTTCCAACTTTGGTTCTTATATCGTGTCGCTAACTATCGCTTACATTATGTATCTCTATAAAATATTGGTTTAGGCCATAAGCGAATTCATTGCAAAACAAACATGACACAAGTCTGGCAGCCTTTACGTCGACTTTTACAATTTTTTAATAAAACTATTTTTATATTATTAACTATTTTTATTTTTATATTGGATTATTTCAATAAAATAATCCAGGGTGGAAAAAATATTTTACACACACTAAACTTAAGGCTAATTTTAAGAACTCTGACCCCCACATCAAAGGTGAGCACGCGGGCCGGGCCGATAGAGGTCCGGATAAAAAAAAGTTGAACGTGTTTTGTTATTCCACAGGTGTATATAGTAGGACATGCAGCCCCGGGTTCGGACACTCGTCATCCGTATGACACGACACCGGATGCGAACGCCAAGTACTTGAAGATGGTCAGGCGCTACGCCAAGATCATCGCCGGACAGTTCTTCGGCCATCTACACATGGACACATTCCGTGTTATTTATGACAATGGTAAGAGAATAACAATCCCGTATTACCAACTTCTATATTGAAATTATATTGGGAACAATTTTTCAGACCAATATTTTGAAAAAGAACCTGAAAAACATGTTTACGCTTACGTATTTTAGCTCTACTGTGTTATTTTGGTAATATGTACAGGATACTCTGCTGTCTTTTGAGCAAAGGGAACATAACACAGAATGTATTTTAGTATATTTTTTTAGTTAGTCGCACGTCGGTGAATGTTGTACACGTCATTCATATCAGATCAGTTTTATTTTCAAATATTTTTACTTCCGAAGTGTTAATAGGTGTACTGTTGGTGAGTCATTCTTAAATCAATAAATAAATAAATGTATTGCAATTGTAAAAAAACACGTTGTATATGTAATGTACATTGTATTGTAGACCGAACACAATGTGAAAATTGTGAACAGTTTTTTTTAGTTCTTCAATACAAAATGGGTAAAATTAAAATATGTAACATTCATTTTCATATCCTTAAAAGTGCCCTTCTGTTTTATTTTTCATCGCTATAAGTGATATATTTACAATGTAAGCATATACTACACAATTGATAGTCGTAACACCAATTTTATGTTACAATTCTCAACAACGCTCTCATAGTTTCACAAATTACCTTGATTATTTAACAAAACTCAATATTCAAAAGTAATTGTCATACGGACTGAATTGATAATTAATAATTACGATTTTTCGTTAACAATATGAGAGATTCGCGCTGTTAATTAAACACTGTCAGCGAATGGATGGGATTAAGCCCTAGGCTCACAGGCGCGTCTAAATTTCCTCTACAAATTTTCTGCCAATAGCAAAACGAACTGTATTAACTCATAGAAGAAGCGTATTCTCCAACGAAGCGTCATTCATGACGTGAGTAAATTATGACGCCTGATCGCGTGGCGCATAAAATCAAATCTTTGTGTATATAGGCATCAAGTTCGTTTTGTTTTTGACAAACAATTTGAAGGGCGTCCCGGCGTTTAAGGCCTGAACCCACAAGAGGCCTCAAAATGTATGCTACTAATTTTGCTCATACCTTAATGAACTGTATTTACTTATAGAAAAAGCTCATTTTCCAACGAATGTTGACACATGGTCACGTGACTTTTGACACTACTACAACAGCCCTTTTGACGTCCCACTGCTGGGCACGGGCCTCCCCTCAATGCGAGGGGGATTCGGGCCATAGTCCACCACGCTGGCCCGGTGCGGGTTGATTCAAGCTTAATGTAAATAAATATCACCAGACAACACATACTCATCGTACGGTCCCAAACTACTAAGCAAAGCTCGCACTATGACTGGGAGCCATACCAATACCATATAATGGATAATGGACATAGCCCCCCTATGTGTATCCCATATAAAATCAAAAAAAGTGAAGAGAATTTCCTCGCCCCAGTGGATACAGAGCGTTATTTGCACGCGACGTACGATCGCAAATTAAGCCTGGACATGTTCTGTTATTTGCTTGCAGATGAATAATGATTTCGTTAAACTCCATACCATTTAAAGATTGTTTTTAATAGCTCCACTCGTAAATTTACTCGTCATTCGATCAATATTTGATATTTGTTACTCATTTATTGACATTTTTGATATATACTAGGGAGATTTTTGGGCTACAGTCTACCACTCTGGCCCAGTGCGGGTTGGTGAACTTCACACGCCTTTTCTATAGACGAGCAGATTTCCTCACGATGTTTGCCTTCACCGTTTCATAGCAAGTGCTAATCTCGGATGAAAATGAGATTCGCACGTAATCCCAAAGGTGCGGGCCGGGGTTTGAACCTGCACACTTTGATTGCAAGGCACATTATATAAATATAACTTTATAATTTAACAGATCGGCCAGTCTCGTGGGCGTTGTTAGCGCCGTCCGTGAGTCCCCACCGCGGCGGCGGCAAATCTTCTAATCCCGGTCTCAGGCTCTACAAGTTTGACACTAATACCGGCAAGGTACGTTATATCTCTAGGTTAATTACTGTTCTAAACATTTATGTATAAATGACATCTTTTGTTAGTTTATTATTAAAGTATGGGTTCAACGAATAAAGTATACAGGTAATATCAGTAATGTGATTACGTATTTCGATTGCAAATTCATTTCAATCACCTTCTGTCAGAACAATGGTCAAAATTTATGGAAAAGCCGCCATGTTTTGTGGTTTCGAACGAAAAATTTTTGCAATTCCAGTTACGTAATCGCTTGGGAAGTGCCTGCGTGAAATTTGGGCTTCTAAAGAAACAACATTTAGATATCGGTTCTTATTTAATCGTTCAGTATCAACACATTCATTCCTACGTTTAACTATAAGGTTTTGATCAATCGAGTTATTCGTATTGACGTGATTTATTTACAAGTAGTGCTCCCTCCATTGTAAAACACTCTTTTAGTAAAAAAAATCATTGTAGGTAGTCTAAATTCCAATAAATATAGTATAACATACGCTCATAAAGACCAAAATCAGATTTATTCACATAAACCAATACAGGTACTTATGAATCGTCAATAAATAATAATAGTATCTCTACCACCCATTCGGAATAAATTTCCTATGGAAAAGAATGGGCAAGAAACTCCATGGTTACTCTTTTCCTGACCTACGTACCCGATCCTTTTAACAGGTGTTAGACTACACCCAATATTACTTGGACTTGGCTGGCGCAAACCGCAACGCAGCCGAGTGGACGGCCGAGTACAACCTAACACAGTATTACGGTCTGCACGACGTGTCCGCCATGTCTCTCCACAATCTGGCCGATAAACTCCAGTTAGGGACACCGCAAGAAACTAGCATGTTTAACAAGTAAGTAATTTCAAAATAAATATCGACAGACAACGTATCCCAAAATAAGCAAAACTGGCACTATGGGAACTATACAATGGACTGGGGGCAATCTCATCGACACCCAGACCAGCACTCTTAGCATGACCGTTTAGACACCGTTTAGATTCTAATTCTCAGATTCTAATCTCTAATCTCTTTCAACTGTCAGATTTGTCGAGAAACAGACGTCACTTCTCACTTGGAGCTTTTTGTACTGGACATGGCTCGGTGTGATGTCATTTTCTAGACGAATCTAAAAGTTGAAAGAGATAAATATTATGTATACGCGGCCATGTTAACCCTACTAGTCAAATTGCTAAAAGCGTATTTCCAAAATTTGCAGCGGAAGAGTTAAAGGGAAGTTTTATAACGTAACTATTTTAGTTGTAATTTTTAAATTTAATTTCTCTTTTGAATCACAAGTCCCTTGAAAATGTATTAAAAATATATGTATAAGTACATAGTTCCCAGACACTACTAATTGGGCCTTAAAAGACGGATGGTATCTTGTTTCTTAGATAGCATACAAAGGAAAAAGTAATACAAACCGTATTGTCATTCAATTTAGATATATTCGGGCGTATACTGCGAGACACGAAACGGATCTTTGCAACGACCATGCGTGCGCGCACCAACACTACTGCGCAATCACATCCCTGGAGTACCAGTCTTACCAACACTGCGTAGAGGCAGCCGCGAGCGCGCTGTCCACCGCAGGTGGAGCCTCATACATCTACTTCTGTTTCTTAAATACTCTAATTATGTTGGTATTGTTTGTTATGGTTGTATTTTAAAGCGTTCGTGTTTTGCCCAATAAGGTAGCATTTTGTCTACTGCGATAGACACAGGTGACTACAACTGGCTCTGCCTTATCCCGAAGACATACATTTTACCCCTTTTAACTGTCAGATTTTTCACACAAATGACGTCACATCGAGCTAGTAGAAAGTGGTCGATATAACGTCATTTTCTCGATAAGTCTGACAATTGGAAGAGATAGAATTTACGTCTACGCAGTCGTGCTAAGCCCGCAGGTGGGCAAGTACTGCGGTGAGTTTCCTGTCCTTGTCTTCCCTATATGTTCGTCTCTGTCTGCGTCACCTGTTACTGTCACGGTGCAATAATCTGCCAAGGATTGAACATGAGACATAAAGCGCGCAATGGATATTGGAACCGTACGTATTTATCTTTTATAGTGATTAAACCTTAAGTTTTGTTTATAAATGTACTAGGTACATATAAATAAGCATTTTAAGTAGTTCATTTGTAGCTGTTGTTATTAAATTACTTTATGGTTTTTTATGGACGTCACTTTGTATTGTATTTTTATAATTCTAATTTCAAGTGTTATTACAATCAAAATTGTAAATATTGACGTGCTTCAAAAGTATAAATAGGTACTTAATATAATTTTTAGTATAAATACGATAAGTGAGCCAGATAAGTAAGATAGCTCAGACGGCATTTGTGATATTGCTTGATACAGATTTCGACAGTTGAATAGGTTTAGGTGATCAATATTTGTTATAATAACGTAAATAAATAATAAATCAATGCTTTAGGAATAATTCTAGTCGTAAAAAATAGAAAAAAAATTAAGAGAAATAAATGCGAGACTGAAATGTTAGTCATCGCTAATTTTATTTTTAACGCCAAAACTTAGACAATTGTATTATATTTAAAGTACCTACAGGAAATATAAAAATTGAGATTAGAAAAAATATAAAAATCTCACAACTTCTTTTGAAATGTAATAGTTTAATATAAAATATATTTTCATTGCAATCTAATAAGTCCGCTTTTGGTGTGAAACTATATATCTTCCTATGTTAGATGTAAAAAAAATACTAAATCGAAGGTACAAGCTATTTTCGATTGTATTTCTTTTTTTTTACCATTTACTAGAGTAGCACCTAATAGGAATTGAATTATAGTAAATTTATTTATTTCCGAGCATCTGTAATTAAACATTTGACCGAATTTTTACTCAACCAACAAGGCCTGATATTTACAGAAAGAAAATAATTGATAAGTGTATTTAACCACTGCGTCATTATGGCCGATAGTGTTTTGCACGTTGCGACAGGTGACTGAAACGAGTGTTGTTTTTTGTAGCAAGAGCTATAGATCATACCGACTCTTTTCTCCCGTTCGTCTTCACTTATCGCAAGGATATGATGTCCAATATTATAGATTGCCTAAGAGATGTCTATCCGTCTATCCTGAATACACAACGACATCATAAAGTCAGCAGACAGCACGATCGCTGGTATCTTATCTCATCCAACTATCAGATTTGTCGAAAAAATGCGTCCTAACGAGTTAATTCAAGTAGAAAACCTCGATGTAACGTATTCGCGCGACAAATCTGACAGTTGGAAACTGCAGGATAAATTCCCGTCTTTCTTGTATGTCTGTCGCTTGTCTCTGTCGCTGTTATCAAAATGCTACCATAAAAGACAACATTGTCTCTGTATTTTCAGTTTACAATCGAACATTCTCAAAAACCGTAGGGGTATATAAAATACATCTGTTATGTACGATACGACGCGATAGCACACAAAACTTCTATTGAAGAAAATGTGATTTTAAATATAAGCTAGCCATATAAAATAAAACTGAAATTGTCTGTAATAATGTGTAATATTAGAAATTACAGTAATTAAACTTAGTTTATGCGTAGGCGTAATTAAAATACCTATTGAAACTGCTGTAAATAATAACGATTGTAATTTAATTTTAAATCCGTAAATGAGGAACAACTAGAGAGTAAGTTAATATTGTAATTAATTGTTGCTTGTTATTATTAATTTAATTACAGATACGGAATTATAACCTAAAAATATATTAGGATAAAATTATGTTTTGTTAGAACAAGGATACCTAACTATGTTTTTTTATAAGATTAGACAGCGGAAACTGTCTATTTTATTGGAAAGCTTACATTAGTTAAATATCGCAAATTATTTACGCATTTAATTTTTAAGCTGATAATTGTTCCCATATTTGTATCGAATGGATGTTTAAATTAATTTTTAATAAAGAATTGTAATCAAAATAATGTGTATTAATTCATCTTATTAATTTCCAAAAAATTTAAATTTACATTCGAAGGATTTGTCGTAATTAATGATGGACGTTGCAATGTTGCCAAACTCATAATATTATAATAATTAATGATTAAAAAAGACTTGATCCGCGTGGGATGGTGGCAATAACGCTGGCTGCATTTCCTCGTTGAATAGCAAGTCCTATTCGTATAATTTATATTAATATTATTAAGTAAAATTCATATTAATATTATTAATTTTATAATACTCATAATAATAGGATTTCAACCCTAATATAATAAATAATATGATATCTTGAACCCATCCATACCCGTCAATAGTAACATTATCTTCACTTTCGACAAGAGCACCAAGTATTCCTTTTTAGTACGTCCATGGTAAGTAAATTTGATGTTAAACAATCCAAGCTCCGTATGAACATGTACCAGGGTGTAAGAACATTGGAAGAGCTCTCCAAACTTGGAACGTACAATAATATCATTTGAGTACGTACTGCGTAGCGGGTGATGCGAGGAACGTGACCTCGGTAAATCTGCGCGGCTTTAGCCCGCACCCTGAAGCACATTTGCGGTAACAATAATGTACGTATCGAACGAATGACGCATCCGCCATCTTGTTTTTGGATGCTGCTGCGAAAATATACACCATTTTCCGAAGTGTATTAAAGAACAACATACGTAAGCTCCTTTGTGTGACTAAGGAAATGCATGCCATATTATAGAAAGCCGGATATTAGAAAAAAGTGGAATTAGTCTTAAATTTATTCATTCACAGCCGCTGTAGAAATATATTAAAGCTTATAAAATTGTTTTTTTTTATTTAAAATGTTACGTTATTGTTTCATGTTTACAAAGACAAGAACGCTTTAGGTATCTTTAAGGATTTCATATGCGATTGTCATTTTCATATATGATTACTACTTGTCGAACGGTGAAGGGTAACATCTTGAGGAAACCTGCACGTCTAGAAAAAAATAAATCAGCAATATGTAGGTGCAGTGCAGTGTACCTGTGCTAATCAATTATTGGAATACAAGCATGGTGATGACGTTTTATTTTTTTTTATTTCCTAGTACAGCAATATCTTTTTTTTTTCAGAATCAGAATCAGATTTATTTTTTCATGTAAAACAATACAGGCACTTGTGAATCGTCAGTAAAAAATAAATAATGTTTATAGTATCCCCATTCGGAATGCATTTCCTATGGAGAAGAATGGGCAAGAAACTCCATGGTTGCTTTTTTCCAGTATGGATTTATATGTTAAATGTGTTGTGCTAAGATCAGTCCCTACCATATGAGTAAATGATACATTTAACGACGCAGCATCGCGATACTGAACCAAGGCGTGTCATGTTTAGCATAAACAAGTGGTGTTTAGGTACGTCTTGTCATGCAAATTTATGTAAAGCGCAAAAGTCGATATGCGGTCTCTTGATAAAGCGGGTCCTAGCATCTTGCCGGATGGGAGTCATTACAGCTACCGATCCGATCACATGACCCGATTTTTAATTACATAAAGGGTAGAAACGACACAAAATGCCACCAACAGGGCGATGAATGTAGAAGGGTCATTGGCTAATTGGACATATATCGAAACAAAACAAACTGAATTAGAGATAATATCCATTTGCGAGAATTGCCCCTAGATGTCTTTTGTCATAGGTTGAGGACAATATTTGTCCTTGTCCATAATGCCGATTGCTGAGGAAATTATTGTGTACTCGCGTAACTATCACCTGTTACTTCAACGGCGTGGGATTGAGGAAAAAAATAAATACAACCTAGTTACTTCTTTATATAAAAATATAACTTTAGCTGTCTAATCGGTTCAGGCGTTCTTGACTATAAAAGTGATAAAAATTGTTGCTTTGTTATTAGTACCCCTTTTAGTTTCATTTCATATGCATCTAGTAAAAATCTGTTATTTTGACATTACAAACAGAGACTTTAATGTGGTTGCTAAAACAATGTTTGATTACTCTTCACACGTCTATATCGCCACTAGCCTTTTGATGTGAAACGTCTAATGGCGCGCTTGGCGAGTGACAGCGACTTGATGCCGCGATCCCGTGATCCCAAAACTTCGAGCAGCTTCGTGGCTCCTCGGTTATTCCCGCCACTTAGACTCCGCCCACCGGTTGACTCCGCTCACTCGCTTACTTGCCGCTACGACGCTTATGTTTTATATTTCACATCTGCCAGGCGTCTCGCGACGGCTCAGTTTTCTTACAACTAAACACGAGAACTGTACAATCAAACTTCAATTACATAGTAAAAAATATAAAATGCATCGGATTTCTTTCACTTGGGGCTTTTATTGGTTATTGTTATTCAAAAGATCGGTTGTATTAAAAGCCTTTTGGTTGTCGTTGTATAGGTGCTTGTAAGTTCGTGTATTGTAAGTTGTAAGCACTTTTAAGCTGTACTACGCTACTTGTATAGCAGGAGTATCGAACGACTTCTTAATTAACTAGCAGAAATCTTTTAGGAGACCTTTTGTTTGTAATTATCGAAACTTTGAAGGTTTATCGATGTCAAACTAGATTTAGATGGGTATGTGTACCAAACACACTAATTTCATATGACCTTAATTATTTGAAACTTCGCCTACAAGAGTAATCTACTTTATAGGATATTGTAAATACGTTTCACGTATTTTGTAGACGATTTGTAAAGAAGCAAAGTTCTTATCGACCTTATCAGCGTTTGATGTCGCATTGTCTTCAAATATAATCCACCCTCATAAAAAATTCTATCAACAAACGCCTGTACGAAATAAAATAATGTGAATATCTTGTTTTTGTCACCAACATAATAAATAATAGATAATTCGTCTCCAAAGTAGTTATGCACTCAGCATCGTCCAATCGCCAGATATTTCTCACAGAATAAGCATTTTATTGTTGTTCGCTCTGGGCGGTTATCTCGCGCATTGCTCGCGCCCACGCGCTGCACACCTGTCAATTCGATGATGTTGCATGTCTGGCAGAGACCACCATAATCCTACACCTTAGAATTAAGTTAGTCAGTAATTATTTGTCACAACGTTACGACGAATAAATTTAATTAAAATTAATTAATTATCCTTTTTAAAAACGTTCTCGCGGGCTCCCAAAAGTTGACTAAGTATAATACACTCCAAATCACACATCATGATCTTCTTAACAACATCATCTTTTTAAGCCAACTATATCAAGGTGTGGGAGTCCTCGTTGTACCAATTGCGCTGAAAAGACTACATATCTAAATAGTGTAATACCATCATGGCAAAAATAAGTTACTTAAATTCATTCAGATTGAATAACAAACAATATTTGAGTCAACAAAATCAAATAATCTGTGGTAGAACAATCCTTATTACTTCCACACGTGGTTTGAATTTCGCTAACAACACACTTCTCAGTATATTTTCTTTGGAGAAAAACGTCCGAAAAGGTCAATGGGTATACTGGCCGACCATCACTTTGGCAAACAAGTTGGAAACTTCCTCAGATCACAAAACAAACAGCCGAGAAAAATCGGGCGGACTCGCCGCGAGCCGTGCGGTCACTGCGACCACTGGCGGACACTTCGTTAAGATATACTAATGGAAAATGACGTTACTTTGCAGAAATATTGCAGGTGAGTTATTTTATACCGACTTTGTTTTTCATTCTTCGTCCATTATTTTTTCCAGTAGCACAGTTATCTGTTCTAGTTTTTATTAGTATTTGCTTCAAAATAAGTTTAAATAACATACTATTAGGTTCCTATTAAGACAATAAAAAGCGAATTATTTATATTACGTAGTATTTGAATATTAATTGTATAGGTACAAATATACTTCATAGTCAAAAATAATTATAACACTAGAAAAACTTAACAACGCAAAGAAATATGACATTCCTAAGTTGTCTCCATGGATGCCATGTTCAAGTGAAGCAAGTGCATAAAGTTTTTAACTATCTGTCATGCAGTAATAAACGTCAGTGGGTTCACACTAAAGATGAAACTAATATCCGGTGACTATCCGGTATCCGGCCTATCCGGCCTTGTTTTCACTATACGGCCGGATACCGGATAGTAATTCTGTATCCGGCCGGATACCGGATAGTAATTCAGTATCCAGCCGGATACCGGATAGTAATTGAGTATCCGGCCGGATACCAGATAGTAATTCAGTATCAGGCCGGATATCGGATAGTAATTCAGTATCCGGCCAGGTACCGGATAGTAATTCAGTATCCGGCCAGATACCGGATAGTAATTCAGTATCCGGCCGGATACAAGATAGTAAAATTTAAATAAAACTCTTAATTTTATACAAGGCAAATCATACCACAATAGTTTATGGACACCGTTTATTTTTAAAATCGCAGGTCAAAAATATTTGTTTTATTAATTAATTTGGTACGTGTATGGGTCGTGATTGCGATCGAATCGAGATGTCTTTAAGAAGCGTCATGTAACGCGATAAAGGGCCGGATATCCGGCGCTCCGGTCTGGTAGCTTGCCGAATATCCGGTATCAGGTATTCGGCTTTTTGCCGTTGCTTTACCATGCCGCTTTGTAACAAACGATAGTCACACAGGTTGTACTATGCGCGTCTTTTATTGTTTGTCCATGTACGTAACAAAAAGAGGCACACTAGATTAGCTTGACACCGTGGCTGCTCAAACAATTATACATTAAAAAAAACTGTTGGACTCACAAAAAGGTCTAAGAAGTGAATCAGAAGAATATGAAGTGAATAAGAAGGAATAAGAAGTAAATAAACGCGATAAAATCCGTAAAATAGTTTTATTTCAATGTATAGTATTCGCGTAAATATAAGAAAACAATAAGTGAATCAGAATCAGATTTTTTTTATTTATGTAAACCAATACAGGCACTTATGAATCGTCAATAAATAATAATAATAGTATCTCTACCGCACATTTGGAATGCATTTTCTATGGAGAAGAATGGGCAAGAAATTCCATCGTTACTTTTTCCAATAAATTAATTCTAAAATCCATCAAGCGACCTAGTTGGATGTGGTACTTTGGTTCTAGTGAAAAGGCATTTGTGGTGTAGGTACGTATGCTGTGAATACTTTTGATCACTCGTCCAGAGATGAGATACCTATTCATAAATGTGACACGTTCATTGGGTTACCACTGATTGACGAAAATAGACACTTAATATCATGTCTATTGTACGATATTATTTATTATATGGTACCCAAATGCTTTGTAAGCGGTCGATACAATATTTGCGTTCAAATTGTTCTACATAAGCCCGTCTCCTGGGTGAAGTTCGGCCAATTTACTCGCTTAAGTATGTCTAGTAAGTTTTGTGTAAGTTAGCCGGATCCACTGGTATGACTAACGATCAGACTTTAGGCTAAACGTTCTATCTGTTGTACTTTATGTTTGCGCCATTGTTTAAAGGGTAAGTTTTCGTGTTTTGTTCGAGATACGGTAATGAGAAAGTGTCTAAAACTGATTTTAGAATCTCAAAGATGTAAGTAATTTTAGTAGAAGTAACTTAATCTAGTAGTAACTGGATCCAGGATTAAAATAACGACTTAAAAAGTGATTATAAATCTACAAATACTATTATCATGGTATTTTAGCTAAAAAATATATGTGACTACTAGATTATTTTATACTACTATGGTATCAACATAATGGTGTACTTAAATGAACCAAAAAACACATTTTAATTTTCAAAAATCCTATGAAAGTGGGGGCTATTTTTAGACCACTGTGCGTCGTCTCCACGCCAACAATCAGTATCACCCGCGGCTCTAGATCTTTCACATCAAAAACTCAAATACATAGTTGTAGAAGAACAGAGATGGGAGCGTAATCCAGCATTATAACTGGTAATATGGCTACTAAAATACACAAGTAGACAGGTCAAAAGAGTAGCCACGTTGTAAAAACAGCTCGATTATGCCCATAACTAGTATATAATGTATGTAAATGACCATGCAAGGCGAGGTAACTTCAACACAAATTCTATTTAAATTTAACACGGCAGTACAGAACGAATGGCCGGGGGCGCAATTAGCGAGAAGCTACAGAGGAAGGGTTGCGTACAGAGCTGTTCCGATTCCACTCGTAATTCACGGTTAGCTGTATTTGATGACACCAGCGACATTTTTTAGGCGTCATCCTTTTTCAATTAAATGAGGTAGATTTTGTTAGCGTAAATTTCCTAATTATTTTTGTAAAGGACAAATGGTAGAGAATTTTTATCACAATTTCAATTAGTAATGTAAGTATAATATAGATTAAATAAAACATCGTGAGGAACCTTGCACGTCTATAGAAAGATTGGTGAAGTTCACCAACTTGCGCTGGGCCAGCGTGATGAACTATGGCCCAAACCTCCGTCGTATTGAGGGCCAAGGTGCACGGTGTAATGGCAATAGGCTCGCCCCCTATTACATTGGAACCAAAATTATTCGGCGAAGAGTGGGTGCACCGTAGCGTGATGATGTATTTCATTTGATGACGACACCAGTATTTGTAGCATGAGCGCCAAGACTAGATATGTCACATAATATATTGATCATATCTCTTTCTCTTGCATGAAATAAGACGGAGAGCGACCGAGCCAATCCGTGACAGAGATCTTATCTTGACATGCGGGATAACGCCGTAAGGTGCACTAATTTAAGTATGAACTGTAAAGGGCATCAGTAGTTAACATGTATGTCTGAGAACTTAATGACATTCTCTAACGATACGCCAAGTGTACTAACTCGCACTGGGTGAAGTTTGACCTGAATTCTCTCGCATTGCTGGGCTGTGGCCCAGAGTGCCCAGAACTGGAAATTGAGATTGATAGATAACTCTTTATTGTTCCACCTCTTAATGAAATACAAACTATACATATACGATAAAATATTTCAGTGTAACAATTTGAGGCCTTATCACTAAAAGTGATCTCTACCAGGAGCGGAATTGGATGGAGAGAAATTAAAATACTAGTAAGGACGAGGTTGTACTATGGCGATCCAAAATTTTTTACATAAAGATATTAAGTATGCAACATATTTTAGTAAGAAGTTAGTAATTTATTTATTGAAACTGTCATATCAGAGAATTGTGGACGTCAATAAAAAATAAATAAATAAAAAATTGCACATTAAATTAAACAAAACAAGATCGTCAAAACTTTATTAAGATATTAATTTCCTTCAAATTGGAGCAATAAAACGAACGACCTAGAATTAATTCATTGCTGTAGGCGATACTACAGTAAGCAGGGCAATTCATCATCTTAATTACCTGAGAAAAGGCCTGAGAGCGTTGAATCGAAATGATGGTATTTTTACGAAGCCTTTGTGATAATTGTAATAAGGCTTATTATTCTTAATCATAACGGGTAATTTAATTTACTCGTTTTTATTTTTATAAATTAGGTTCGGTCCTTATTATCATACTTTTTTTTTACAAAGTGCGTCCAAAAATATCATTCCATTTATGCCAGATTTAAATTTAAAATCAAATTTAATACAGTAAAATAAGTCTACCCATTAATCTTAATTAGGGCCCGCAAGTTTTTAACGATTAAAAAAGGCTCGGCTCACAATCTGAGCAATAAAATCGCATTTAAAACGCGGCAAAGTGTCGGCGAAAGTGCGACCGTTCCTTTTCTACTTAAAAATAGAATAAATTCATGGTCACCAGTGAAAGTGAGGCGAACCGGGCAATTCATCAATCTTTATTCGCTGAGACAGTCGAGTCAAAAGAATGGTATTTTTCGCGACGAATTTTTTTTCTATTCTATGTTATAAAAAACCGGTCAAGTGCGAGTCAGACTCGCGCACGTAGGGTTCCGTACCATTATCTATAAAAACAGCAAAAAAATTACGTTTGTTGTATGGGAGCCCCCTTAAATATTTATTTTATTCTGTTTTCTAGTATTTGTTGTTATAGCGGCAACAGAAATACATCATCTGTGAAAATTTCAACTCTCTAACTATTACGGATCATGAGATACAGTCTGGTGACAGACGGACGGACGGACGGATGGACGGACGGAGGGATGGACGGACGGACGGACGGATGGACAGCGAAGTCTCAGCAATAGGGTTCCCGTTTTACCCTTTGGGTACGGAACCCTAAAAACAGTGAAAATGAATAGAATCGATTGCAAATCCACGGTAATGTGTCCTTTGTTCGGCTTTTGACTGCGGCGTTTATAAAAATGATATTACATGGTATAAAAAGTATTTTCTACTTTTACTCAATTGTATATTGCCTTGGCGATTAAGTTAATTATTTCTAAACATGGCTTGGCGTTGACATACAATATATTGGTAATAAACTTTAGTACCTTCTGCATTCATATGCTTACTTTCCGTGGATTAGATAGATTTATTAGATAAAATTTTAGATGGCATTGTGCCGTTCGTTTATCTAACATATTCGTCTATTAAATAGGTGATCACTTCAAAGTTTGGGTATCAAATAGTATAACGGTTAGCAATGAAAGAAACCAACAAAAGACGATTCGCCCCCGCCCTCGAGTATGTTAAAAAAATACTTTAATATTAAAAAAATAATACCATAAGAGGTGGTGTTGAGATTACATTCGCGAAATTACATTTGTAAAATCTTAAATATTAAAAAGTGGTTTAGCTGAAAAAATGCTAAGCCATTTTTACGATGACATAACAAATAATTAATTAATTATCCAGCTGTTATATTCATTTTATAGCAAAATATTTTTTCATAAAAGGGCTGCGTCTAAATCCTTTCTTAAATGCTAATAAAATGAAAGTTTTCACTTAAAGAGTTTTTTAATCAAAACTTTTATTGTGCCGGTAAAAAAACTGTTGTTATTTTCATTATTATTCGAACTTTTTATAAAGTATGGTGGAGGTTCTCGTCATAAACTAAGCAAGGGCACTCCAATACTCCGCTTACTTACGCAGAATATACAATTCGCGAATAAGACTAATTTTTATTAAAATCAGTCAAAGTAACTTCATGAGTTTTAGACCCTTAAAAATATACTAGCTCTATATATTTCACATAAAATGTATAGAGCTTCAATTCATTAACGGCGTAGGCAGATTTATACTTAACCTTGAATAAATGCGACGGGTTTTTCTTAAATAATACGACAAAACTGTAAGACCAATAAATTTTTCGTCTCATCCATGTTCTCTCTACGAGGCAGTTAATTATATTTGATGTTGTGCTGAAATGCATGATGTTAAGTTGTATATTAAAAAAAAAAACTATATTCGTATGCATGTATTGATAGGTATTGGTAACGAATGTCTAAAAAATAGGATGAAAATGTCTAAGACAAGTAGGTATATTTAAAAAGATGTGCCATTTTTGTACGCCTAGTACGTGCGTCAAGACAAAATGACTGTCACAGATTTTATCGCACCGGTCACTCTCTCACTTTTTTAAATTATACGAGGGTAATGGACAACATTTATGTAAACTCACATTATGTCTTCCGGTGTATTAGACAAAAGTTTGCGCCACTTTCCTTTGCCTGCCCAATTCACCGTTTGCATTTGACATCATGATTTATTGTTCTACCTGTTTACTTTTTTTTTCTACTTTTTACAAAGTTTCTTTTGTTTTTTACTGTTTCTCGCTTCCCTTGTCAAAAGTTATGCAATTATTTTTGCAAGGATTTATACGACGGAGTGTAAAAAATGAAATGAGAATCTACTTTGTGTAACTAAGTAATATTGCGTTTGTTTCGCAAATCAGGGTCTGTGAACAGATTGAAGTAGATACCTGAGAAACTTAAGAGAGTAAGTAAGAGTAATTTTTTGGCAACACCAAAACGGACTCTGTGTGAATATAAATAAAGATTTAATTTGTGTGGTAAAAGCCACGCGACCACGCATCGATATTCAATCCCGTCATCGGCGTCGTTGAAGAATTAACTCTTTCCATGTGTTAATACAGTTCGTTTTGGTATGCGCAAAAAATGGGTGACTTGAATTTTATGTACATCATCATCATCATCATCATCACGCCTGTATTCCCCGAAGGGGTAGGCAGAGGTGCACTGGAGTGCGCCTACACTTCGCCGATGTATTTTGGTCCCAATGTAATAGGGGGCGAGCCTATTGCCATTATACCGGGCACATTCCCCCTCAATACGAGGGAGATTTGGGCCATCGTCCACCACGCCGGCCCAGTGCGGGTTGGTGAACTTCACACGTCTTTCTATAGACGTGCAGGTTTCCTCACGATGTTTTGCTTCACCGTTTCAAAGCAAGTGGTAATCTCGGATGAAAATGAGATTCGCACATAAACCCAGAGGTGCGAGCCGGGGTTTGAACCTGCACACTTTGATTTGCAAGGCGTGCGTTCGACCACTCGGCTACCACTGCTTCCAAATTTTATCCGCCCAGATTATACTGGAGCTTCTCTCTATATTTTTCAAATCCTTTTGTTAAATGTTTGTCTTTCATAAATTGATACGAACCATTTTGGTATTGGTATAAAAAAATAACTCGCCTATTGACACAACTATGGCCTGAATCCCCCTCGCATTGAGGGGAGGCCCGTGCCCAGTGGGACATTAAAAAGGGCTGTAGATATAGATATTGACACAAAGCTACTCTCTCTCGTTTACGACAGCTCATAATATCTAAACACTTAAAGTACCATAAAGTATAAACCCCCAAAACTTCCACCGTCCACAAACTTAGGTAAGAAACTTTTTTTCGATTAGAAAACTTTTACGGATAAAGGGTGAGTCGGGAGGTGTACAGTATTAGTCTGACGGCTCACGGTGAGCTGTCCAAACTTGGTGTCGGGGTTGGTCTTACCAATTACGGACGAATTACTTTGCATACCTCTGCTCTACTTGTTTTTAAGATATTAAAATGCTTTCTGTGTTCATTACGTTATAATAATTATAGCCAGTTTAACGCCCCACTACTGGGCATGGGCCTACTCCTTATGCGACGGGGATTCAGGCCATAATCCAACATGGCCCAGTGCGCGTTGTCAAATTTCACACGTCTTTTGAGAACTGGCCAAGTGCCGTCAGACGTTCAAGTTTCCTCACGATGTTTTTCTTCACCGTTATTTACCATTCGTTACGTTATAAATAACAAAATGGTAGGTTTTTGTGCTGCTGACAATAAGGTAATTAAGTTAAAGGGACTCGTCTATATACGTTTGCTTCTATTGTCTTACAACGATAGCCCCAGAAATCGTCTCTACGCAATTTGTAAAATGCTATCAGTTTTAATACATATATTTTTTTTTATATTATACCATTACTTCCAAAGAGGTAATGGAGCAGATGTGTTCAATATCATAATATACAGTTGTCATAAGGTGTACTGTCTCTCTGATCTCAAACTGTATCCACTAGCCTAGCCATGCGTAGTCTCTACGTTTACTACGTTTCTCGTAGCCATGCGTAGCACCAACGTGTCATACTATCGTAGCAACGCGTATCCTTGTAGTGCCTACTCGAGCGTAGTAATAAGTAACATTAATTGTAATTAACTTATTGTAATTATTGAAACAGAATAAAAAAACTATAATCCACTTAAAAATAGGACGTACGCAAAAAGGATCCAATCGAGAAAATTGTCAAAAATGAGTTAAGTATACCTAACGGTTCCTAATGAAGGCATTTTCATTCAGCAAAAAAAAATCCCAAAGCAACACGCACATTTTTATCACCTGAATTACTATACCACATGTAATAAATTATCAACATTCAAGCTGGCATATTACAAAACTGACTCGATGTGGCTTGGATCCTTTTTACTTAGCTACGTTCTATTATGAATTAGTATTTGTAACACTTAAGTAAGATAAAAAAAAAAACAAGCGTAATATCTCTCAATTAGACGTGCTACGCGCGATTAAGTCGCGAATTCATCACTGAATTTTAATTTTCACGCACATAATATCCTTTACGGAATAAAGAGAGTACCTGTCTTAAGGCGGGGCGGGTCGCATTTATTCGGTAATTCGTTGGGATAAGGCCTGTGTAGTATAAAACAAGTTGTAATGTTAGTATGTTTGCAATATTACGGTAAAAGCGAGCTTAATTTATAATAGACTAGTCAATAAGGATTGAAAAACCTAAATAAGATGATATTCAGCACACACAATTCGATTAAGTTGGGATGTAAATAATGACATAAGATAATCCGGCTTTGTAAGCCATCTACAAACCTGTTGTATACTACGACTGCCTATATTGCGCATCTTTCAAAATGCTACTACGATAATCAATCAGTTCAGTGTACTGTAAACAGTTACTGGCACCTAACTCAGTTTTCACAACATTAACGTTTCAAATACACAATTAGTACGTTAACCATGGACATATAAAAAAGGGAAGACTCTGCCCTGCTCTCATCAAAAGTGAAGCAACGTATCAATATGTTATGTGAATGTGAATTGAGACATATCAACGATTGCGTGCTTCGTTACGATGGCGATCGATTAACTATGATGTTAGCGTGTGCAAGATAAACGTTTAAGCACAAACAAGGCGACTTACTATGGATGTTTCACTTATTGTTTAGTATCCATTCGACCTTTTTTATGTGTTCATGAGTATTACACGGTAAATTTAACGAGAGGAGTCGTGAGGGATGGCTAGTTGCACGTAAATGCAGGATTAAATTGCTCGGGTCGCGACGACGTAGGAAAAATGTATGAGGAGACAAGGGTATGGGGAAATGTGGGGAAAAGTGGGGAGGTGGGAGGAGGTCGCAATTAGTGGCAAGGGATAATTCCCAGCCTCTCGTTGGCGTGCTTATTCCTGATGGGTGGTTCGAGGGGGAAAAAATCGTAAACTGCGGTAAACAGCTCTATCTGTTTCTAAATACTCGAGGGCATTAATACAATTGTAAGCGAGTTGATGGTGGTGATACAAATAAATATACTCAAATTTATAGAGATGTTACCTTTCTATAAAATTATAGAAATAATTATGTTTCTATAAATTTGAATTTAGAACACTCGTGTGCTAATTAATGCGGTTTATGGAAGGATATACTAACTAAACACGTATAATACACCTGTAATTACACGTTAACGGTGTCTCAACGAAATCTCAGTTCATATCTGTGAGCTTAGAATTACACCCGCTGTCCTCGTAAAGATAAATTATCAACCGAGTTTACACCGTTAAGGCATTTAATACCTGCTTAAATATCCATGAACAAAAAAAAAATATTTAAAGATTTTTAATAAGTACTGTGGATGAGCATAGGTAATGATTATCATAATGCAAGTTGCAAGCTGTCAAGTACAGTATAAGTGTCGATATTGTTGACACCAAATAAAACTGAGTGTATTGCGCCCTGCTCATGATGTTAATGTATGAGCAAGACAACAATATTTTAGTGCTTTACAGAGCAGTGGTAGCCGAGTGGTCGAACGCACGCCTTGCAATCAAACGTGTGCAGGTTCAAACCCCGGCTCGCACCTCTGGGTTTATGTGCGAATCTCATTTTCATCCGAGATTATCACTTGCTATGAAATGGTGAAGGAAAACATCGTGAGGAAACCTGCACGTCTGAGGGAACTTGACTAGTTCTCGATAGATGTGTGAAGTCTGCCAACCCGCACTCGGCCAGCGTGGTGGACTACGGCCTGAATCCCCGTTCGCATTAAGGGGAGGCCCGTTCCCAGCAGTGGGACGTTAAAAGGGCTGTAGTAGTAATGTTTTCAACACTATTACGTTTTGAAGCAAATACATTATAGTCTCATCTACTTCTAAAAACAAAATTGTTATATTGTCAGTATCGCCAGACTTCTGATGATAACCATATCGAAGGGTAAAAGGCTATTTGACTCAAGCGACACTTGGGTGATATCGACTTATATTTGGAATCGGCGATTTTTTCTGCGTCGAATGAGTATGATCTCCAGTAAAGTTAAGAAAATGTCGCTTAAGTCATCCTTTCACCTCTCGATGTTAACGTTCACCACCGGTATACGGTGTAAATACGCCGAACCGAACGGGTTGGCACAACGCCCAATGGAGCGCCGGTTACCCAAACATCAGCCCTGTAAGGTCCCTCCCGTATCACTGCCTCCGTTTTATGACTTCCTAGTACTTTGTTTGGCGTTGCAGCGTTGATTGCGACGCCTGTGATGGGCTGTTAAACTAAGAGATTGGCATCGGCAGGCCGCGCGCCGGCGAGAGCCAAGATTATTTGCATTGATAAAATTGAAGGTGAGATAGTTAGTCTAGGATGTTAAAATTTGTGTCTAGACTAAAGTGTTTTGGCATCTTATAAGGTAACACAAAAGCACGTTCTTAATTTACAATGATTTTAAAAAACATAACTGTTAAAAGTCTTAATTGAAATTTTTAGACTTATTTTTACCAAATAAATCTAGTTATAATTTAATAATGAAATAATAAATATTAACAGACTGACGATGTCCTAAATATTTTGATGTTTATTGTAATAAAAATAATACATTTATTTATTATTCCATTCGTCTTTCTTTCTTTCACGAAAACAATCTCGTTAATATTTCAATTCCACCCCAAATCCCTAAGTAATGTGTAAGTACGGTTGCTTAGAAAACATTTCTCTGAAATCGTTTCTTGGAACTTATTTTTGTTCAGTAAGCCGGTATTCTACGATTTGCCTAAAATATAAGGTATATTTTTAATGTAGCATCTAGTAAATTGTAGAGACGAATAAAATGATAGTTTGTTTATTTATATTGTGTTATTATTAAATTTGTTATTGCAATTTTAATACTTGGTACAAAATACCTTCTAATTGTGGGTGCAGCCATACCTAATCTTATACAATTATAGTTCATTTCATAGCAAAAGAAGAAGTGTTTTGGGATCAACCATTGCGCATTCATCTAAGGTCTATGAATTTGCAGCAGACTAACAAGTTTTGGATGTAATTTGTATGGCTATTGAAGTAAGCAAGACTATTGACGTGAACTGACTTATTCGAGCACATTGATTGAAGGACTTCAGTGCCTAGTGAAATATTAGAATTTTCTTTTTTTTTTTCATCTCTTGAAGCGTTACGTTGAAATACGCCTGTCTACTACCTACGTTTACTGCTTAGGTATAGACACAGAAAAAAGTTTGTAAAGTGTTTTACTTAAACTTTACACCCATCAAGGCCACTCATGTTAATTTTTTTTTCAAGTTATCTTTAATATCTTTATTAGTTCTATTCACAAGATATTTAAAATTCAAAATATAATTAATATAATCACTAAAAATTAAAATAAGATAAAAGTTACAAGCCTAAATATAATTATAAATGTGTTGTTCTGTTAACTAAAACTAAGACATTAATTTAATTTATAAACAAAGGAATAAATATAAGCAAACGCTATTCCAAAACGAATTCGCCATAATAATACATTTAAATAAAAGACACATCAGAAGAATTTCTCTAATAGAATAAATTTGCCAGCATCTATCCGCAGGTTTTCCGCCTGTCCTTCCCAAGAGACCAGCGCAGAATATTCCAAAAGAAAATATGGACTGGGAAACAAGACTGAGATGCCCATAGCTGCTTGGAAATATTTCCTTTTAGAATATCTATTGGAAGTAAATGTAACGCTTAGTCAGACTCTAATGAGTTTCTTGTTTGGGGTATCTCTGTTAAGTTTCTAGCTCAGGTTATGTTTAGTAAATATACTATTGCAAAGAATTTACGGTGTAAAACATTGTTGTCTGAACAAAGGTATTGCTACTTTTTTTTGCCATTAACTACTCGATTCAAGAAATAGTATTTACATGATAAAAAGTTGTTGCACTTTTAGTTGCATTCCTAGATGACAAAGACTTTGAATAAAATGTTAAAGGAATCTAACGAAATTCAAATCAGAACGGATATATTATTTTTATCCTTTATCCAAGTTACCTGAGGAAGATAATATATTCAATACAACTAATATATATAATATATCAAATACAATATTTCATATTGGACATTGCCCGTGGCACAATGACCATGATTTTTTATTTAATTATCGTATCTTTTAAGTAACAATCATATCTTTTTTTTGAAAATTCCACGCGGCGGAAGTAATTGTAAGGTATCTGGCTCACACGGCGTCATGCTATTTCATACTACAACGATTGAATTAAGCTTTCAAGTCCTGCTCAAGTCCACTTTTATTTTTCAACGTCCGTTACAATTGCGCTTTCCCATAAAATCTTAGTCTTTCACGAATCTAAGTCCTATATAGGCAGCAAAACGAAATCCGTCACCGTTTTGTATCCCGCGATGGACCCTCAGGGGTTTATTGATAAACCGTCGGCGGGGCATTATGGGAGGCAATTTATATGGAATATTTCAGTGCGGCAAATAGCGTCAGGTTGACGCGGGTGTGACACGGGATCGCCAAGTGGCAATTATAGCCAACATCGTACTGTTTCGTCACACCGGCTTGGAGATAAGAGTGCCTTGTATTTCATAAATGAATCAACTGTTGGAATAGAAAGTAGGCAAAATATATATAAGGTTTTGAATTTCAAAATCTACTAGCTTCATAGCATCTAGACTTAAGTTCAATATGGATTTTTTTCATAAATTTGACATCTGTTTTTATAGAGTTTAAGGATCGTGGGTTAGGCCCACCAACCTTTATAAAGTACTATTGTTTCGATAGTAACTGCAATTTTTTGACAGATTCTTTAGTGAGTTATTTGACCAAAACTGAAAGTAGGTAATATTAAAAACATTGCTGCAAGGTAGTAAGAGGGTATTTCCCGAAATTGGCCTTCATATCCATTATACCTCCTTCTTATCTATGATATCCTAGTATATTTTCAGTCAAATTTATGACCAAATATAAAGTGTTCATAATACTATACAAACCTTAAACTTTAAAGTAAAGCAATAGAATGTCACATCCTAAGTATGTTTTGTATTCACGCTCCAGTAATATACTTTCGTAAGTAGTGGCGATCCTTATCTAATTGTGATTTCGAAATCTGCGCGCAACAAACTATCCGCGACCTCATTCAATACCAGTTTCTGTCGGATAAATATTCACCGTTCCTCTATCACTTGTCGAAACAATTATTCCCTGAACCCACTGAAGGTTGCGAATCAACTTAACATTTTGAAAATGTAATCTATATGGTTTAACATAAAGATTTAATTTATCTGGTAAAGCGTCATAATTTTCTCGTGTCATCAATGACATTTCGTTGAAAAATGTGCTTTATCTATGGGTTTATACCGGAAGAGTTGCCTTGGATTAATCCGCCATCTTTATTTATTTATAATGTGTATTTATTGAATTTGCTCTTTCTAACACGGACTGAAATACCCGCTAACCGCAGGTCGAACCATTCCTCATCCTATTCCAGTAAATTACATAATTTAATTCGTTTTCTAAAGAAAGAAGAATAAAAAGAGTTAATACAGTTTGTTATGGTATTGGCAATGATATTCTAGTAAACAGATATGTTATACACGCACAAAACAACCGAAATGTTCCGCGTAACAGCGGCAGCACACATACACACTTTCCATTCATTTTACTTTTCACAACACGTAGAAATGTGCAAAAGAGATGGCTTGATGTTGTCACTTGCACTTCTATATGATGTAACATTCATCTGTCAACCAATCCGCATGTACATCGAATATACGTCCTAATTAAGATGTATTCGAGTTTTCACTAGTTCGCGCTCATAACATATCTGTTTACTAGAATATCATTGGGTATTGGAAAATAATAGGTCGTTCGCGTTTTGACGCGCCTGTGGGTACAGGGGCGTGATAACGACGCCACACGTGATTGCGGTTCGAACACGCTGCGGGTTATCAGGGATAGCGTCTAGACTTTGTTACTGCGTCGTGATAAACGATTGCCACCTTTCCTGCTACGCATATAGAACTGAAACTCCCTAGTAACTAGTGTTCTTGAGAAAATAGTTAAAGGAAGAAGTGTTCAAATGTGATGGATGGAGAAGAGGTTGGAGATAAAAAATAATTTAATGACACCAAAATACACTCAATCGTATTGCCATCTCTCTCATGATTGCAATTTAAGAGTAAGACGGCAATATTTTTAAATGTGTCTTATTTAATTCAGTTGTATTTGGTGTAAAGAAAGATGAGTTCATATGATAAAATTATATGTGTGTACGTTGCCGCACACAAACACAGCATGCGTATATACTGATGGGATTAAATATAAAAATTGTTATGTAATGTAAGTTTTTATCAGTTTCACGCTAAAAATATAGGTCATTGTCGTTCTCGTTAAATTAAATCCGTATTTATAAACATTTATTTAAGTTTATTTTTATATAGACACGTTTATTAACAAACCATAAATATCTACATTTTCCCCAATTATATCAACGCTTAAAGGTTCTTACTAAGCGGCAAAAAATCGTAAAATAAGTTATATATATATTGTTTTCTTATATTTACGCGAATACTATACATTGAAATAAAACTATTTTCCGAATTTTCTCGCGTTTATTTACTATTTTATTTTCCAGATGTTTCGGCTGCTTTACAGCAACCAGACAACGCAGAAAGTGCACTTTCTGCGTGGATTGGACCGCAAACAACAACTAAATATGAGGGTATCCAGTTATTAACTATGACATCAGGACGTCTAACACCTCAGTCCTCCCGAGACCATGGTTACTGTAAAGCAGCCGAAACGTCGGGAAAATAAAATAGTAAATAAACGCGATAAAATCCGCAAAATAGTTTTATTTCAAAGTCATATATACTATTTTAATGGCTAGATTTTTCTGCGTCGTTCGGTATATAACTCATATTTAGATTTTTTTGTCAAATAATAAGGATTGCCTTTCAAGCGTCGATATGGAAAGTTGTCCTTGGCGTCAATTCTGTTGGAAGTAAACTTTATAACGCTTACCTAAGCGTATTGCCGTCCTTCTTACGGCCGTAATATATGAGCAAGATGACAATACTTTTAGTTTCGTCAAATATAATTGAGTTGCAGTTTTTTATAAGCTTTATATTAGCTTGCAACGTATATACTAGTATGTCCGGGTGGAATCTTGCAACTGAATTTTAAATCAGTTATCTTTTACCGATTGAGCTGAAAGGAGACGGGGATCTCTGGGCTCAATTGTAATAAGTTGAGATATGGTTTAAAAAAAGCGGTATTTTTTTCTGTTTCGAAATATAAAAAAATCAGCTCAATTCACAATCTGGGAGACGAGAAATCATAAAAATTAGTTTATTTCACTGAAGAAATAGAGTACTGATTACAATAATCGATTACTGTGAATGATTTAAACAATTGAACATAAAATACTTGATTGATTCAATCAAAATGAATATATTGTAATAATTAACAATAAAAAACTACAATTAATATAGTAATTAACGGTGTGGCGTCCGCGTTTCCGAACGCTCCACAAAATGTCGATAGACGAGTTTCCGAACGCCCGCGCGCCCCAGACAGAGTGAGCACGTTCGGTAGCTCAAAAACAAATTGTGTTATTAATGATTAAGCAAATTTGTATTCATTTTAATATACTAATGTACACTAAAGTGGTTAAATTAACACCAAAACTGTATATTAAAAATTAATATTAAAATAACAATCACAGTTCAAATCAGCTGTTTAATATCTAGGTTGTTGTCACTTTGTTGAACAACCAGACTTTTACTAAATCTTTTATAATTCTGCTCTCAAATTGCCAAGATCAGCAAAATTTTCGGAGATGCACTCGGACACAGATTTTTCTGCACTACCACAGTATGGGTACCCAATGAAAGGGTTTGCTGAGGACAACACGAAAATTAAGGGCAATTAAATAAAATCTAGTTTTTAAAAAGGTTTTTTTTACAACCCAAGTCGCCATAATTGTAGAACACGTTTATTACTAGACCGCTGTAGGGGAAGAGAGTGTAAATATTTGGCATACCATTTTTATCTAGTATATTCACATTTCGATCAACTTCTTGGACCAAGATTTTTGCATATTTTATGTTATTTCTTATTTTATTTTCTTACTTGATTTCAGTTTGTTATTAGTTGTGAATAAATAAAAACCGACCTAGTGCGAGTCGGACTCGCGCACGAAGGGTTCCGTACCATTATCTATAAAAATGGCATAAAAATCACGTTTGTTGTATGGGAGCCCCCATAAATAATTATTTTATTCTGTTTTTTAGTATTTGTTGTTATAGCGGCAACAGAAATACATCATCTGCGAAAATTTCAACTCTCTAACTATCACGGTTCATGAGATACAGCCTGGTGACAGACGGACGGACGGAAGGACGGACAGCGAAGTCTCAGTAATAGGGTTCCCGTTTTACCCTTTGGGTACGGAACCCTAATAGACTGTAACTCCATATTACAAATGAATTTCAAATTTTATTACAATGCATTACATACGCTCCAGTCAACATAAAACTCTCATGTGAAGTGCGTCTTTAGGTAGGCGCGTTAACACGCATAATAAAGGGACTTTTTTCATTCAAAAATGTCAGGTTATTGTCGGTCTTCGTCTTCGTTCACCTTTCGTCACGAAATTGCTTTTTCACACATTTCACTGACCCCGTTGAAATATGAGCTTTATTATTTAAAATATTCGGGGTGGGATACACAGTGGTCGGCCATCCAACGTATCCTTTTTTCCGTTACAATGAAATAATAATAATAAATAATATCTTGATCTGGCTCACGAGGTTGTCGACATGTGGGACATTGATGCGGCAATCATTGTACCGAACGTCGTTTCCGCCCATGGCTTATTAGCCAAGAGCCTCGACAAACACCTAAAGAGGCTCGCGTTAGACAGCTGGATTAAGGGACAGATTCAGAAGGCAGTACTTCTGGAGACGGCGCGCATTGTGAGGAAGTTCCTCTCTCTGGAGTCCTAACCACTGGTAACTAGGACCCTGTTCCAGATGCCGGTGGGGAACTGTTTTTTATATTTTAAATGTATTTTTTATATGTATATTTAAAAATGTAATTTATAAGAAAGATAAGAAATAAAGAAGAAAATAAATAAAAAAAGCGTTTATTTCTCCTCCCATATGTAGGTACAAGTTACTTAGGGTATAAAATGTAAGAATAAAATAACATAAAATAGTTCGTTAATATTTAGATTTATGTTTTTCTATACAGCTATAAATCTAAATATCGAACAACTGGCTCCTAACCACAACCTCTTGTTTAAAGGGTCAATATTAACTATCAATTTCTGACTGATGTTTACCTTCACCGATTCATAGCAAGTGATAATCTCGGATGAACATGAGATTTGCACATGAAACTCAGAGTTGCGAGCCTTGATTATATACTAAGTATCAAAAACTTAAAGTAACATTATAAACAGTACTGCAACGGAGGTGGTGGTAAGGTGGTTAGGTAAGGGATGACAATCAACAATGTACTCGTAATGTACTCGTAATGACAGCTTATGTCATCTTTACAACTTAGCGTCATAATTTGTAAAAACGCTTTGATTGACATCTACCTCCAACAAAATATTAGGTTAATAACTGGAAAAGTAGTTTTAATGTACACAGTAAATGATCTACCTACTTGTCACACATTTTAGGGTTTCTATTGAAATTGTGTTTTTGATTTTAAAAATTCATAAAAATTATGTATCAATAACTGTGTCTCTCACCCTACACGTGCATGGTTCACGCAGCAAGCAGAAGCCGGGAAGTCTTGACACCTGTATCACTTTACACATTATTAGATTTTTTTCCAGGAATTTTTCATTATGATGTTCGGTGGGTTGAGTAACGGTATGGTGTATTTATTAAACATTTTTTTCATATATTTTCTGATGCTACGAAATAAATAATTCAAAATCGAGATTATAAGCCTTTTAAAGATCTTTTTTCTATGAAATATTTTATAACTAAGTACTATAAACAAGTTCCATTATACGTTAGTATATATTTGGCTGGAATAATATCTTAACAATGAATTGAAATTATTAATATACTTAGGATACAATATTATATTAATTCAAAAACTTTCTATAATAACTTCATTCCAGTAATAGCTACGCAAATATTTAAAGTTAGAAGATCAAATTTCGTTTGCACATATATGATAACTAAATCTATTTTCGCTTGCATGACCTAAGAGAAAATTTAAATATCAGCCTAAGTGAAACTTTAAGAAACTAGCAATTGCTGTCCAAACTGGCGGAACCTTTCCTTAAGACTTGAAAGCAATAAGACAACATTTCGACGCAATTGCATTTCTAACTAAGGTTCTACAAATTATAACGACGATTATATCAAAAACATTAGCACGTATTAGAGTAGCAGTGGTAGCCGAGTGGTCGAACGCACGCTTTGCAATCAAAGTGCGCAGGTTCTATCCCCGGCTCGCACCTCTGGGTTCCATGTGCGAATCTCATTTTCATCTGAGATTATCACTTGCTAAGAAACGGTGACGGAAAACATCGTGAGGAAACCTGTGTGCCCGGTATAATGGCAATAGGCTCGCCCCCTATTACATTGGGACCAAAATACATCGGCGAAGTGTGGGCGCACTGCAGTGCACCTCTGCCTACCCCTTCGGGGAATACAGGCGTGATGATGTATCAAAAACATTCATAAAGTTTATAGCTGAGAACAATTTGCTAACCAAGCTGCTAACCAGAAGCATTAAAATTGGTTCCAGACCTACAATTTAATACAAAGACGAAGATAATGCACATAATGACTATTTATTATGTAATTTTAAAGCAAGTGAATTATATTAAGTATATGGCATTGCTTTCCAAAATTTTTAGAAATTACTATTCATCTTAAAACTTATTACAATGGCAATTGAATTAAATGAGTATTAAGTCTTGCACAAATAGATGCCTTGCTTGCAAATACCAAAACAATATTTAATTAACTCACAGAAGAACACTTTTACCCAAAGGGTAAAACGGGAACCCTATTACTGAGACTTCGCTGTCCGTCCGTCCGTCTGTCACCAGGCTGTATCTCATGAACCGTGATAGTTAGAGAGTTGAAATTCTCACAGATGATGTATTTCTATTTCCGTTATAACAACAAATACTAAAAAACACAATAACATAAATATTTAAGGGGGCTTCCATACAACAAACGTGAATTTTTTTGGCGTTTTTATAGATAATGGTGCGGAACCCTTCGTGCGCGAGTCCGACTCGCACTTGGCGGGTTTTTCAAGAATATTGTCGCGTGGGCGCTTGGATTTTACGACCGGTATTTCAATCTTGATGTATAAACACCAAGTACATTTAAAAAAAGTAAGTTTTAAAAAGAAACCCCGACTACTGAGAAATCGCGCTCTAAAAGTATGAAACAAGGAAATATCATGCATCCAAAGTCATGTTTAGCTATATGCCACATCACCCTAAAAGCTTATGGTCGCTAACTACTGTTGGAACGTTTTGTTTCATTGGGCAATAGGGTAAAAAGTCAAGGGGATCTCCCCAGTGAGTTCAAAGCGTTAATGTATAGCACAGCTTGTAGTACAAGGGTGTTTTATCCCAAAGTTGGCGCACCTCACCGACACACGTATGTTACAAAGTTCCAAGCCGGATATTGTACAGGAGATTGCGCCGGCCTGCTTTAAACCCCACTGGGGATTGTCACGGATACACCTTTATTTTAAACGTAATTTCCAATATATTGCTCTTCGAAAATATGGATTTAAAAGTTACGTCATTTATTTGTTGCGATTTTCGTAATTGTAAAGAAAAGCGTTAACGGTGAAGGTGATAATTGTGAGGAAACCTGCGCGTCTATAGAAAGGCGAGTGAAGTTCATCAACCTGCACTGGGCAAGCATGATGGTCTATGACCGGGATATTAAAAGAAATACATCGAGTAATTGTAGGCGTACTGCAGTATACCTCTGCCTACCCCTTCGGGGATCAAGATCTAGACGAGATCTTGACGAACCGGGTTTTATTTATGTGTTAATAGGAGTTTTTATCTGTAAACAATTTACTACGAAAGGAGTCGGGGATCTCTAGGCCCAATTGTAATAAGTTGAGATATGGTTTAAAAAAGGCGGTATTTTTTTCTGTTTCAAAATATAAAAAATCTGCTCAATTCACAATCTGGGAGACGAGAAATCATAAAAAAAATAATTTCACTGAAGAAATAGAGTATCAATTACAATAATCGATTACTGTGAATGATTTAAACAATTGAACATAAAATACCTGATTGATTCAATCAAAATGAATACATTATAATACATATTACAATACATTGTAATAATTAACAATAAAAAACTACAATTAATATATTAAATAACTGTATGGCGTGCGCGTTTCCGAACGCTCCACAAAATGTCGCCGGACGAGTTTCCGAACGCCCACGCGCCCCAGACAGAGTGAGCACGTTCGGTAGCTCAAAAACAAATTGTGTTATTAATGATTAAGCGCATAATTGTATTCATTTTAATATATGAATATACACTTAAGTGGTTGAATTAACACCAAAACTGTATATTAAAACCAAATAACAATCACAGTACAAAAATCTGCTGTTTAGTATCTAGGTTGTTGTCACTTTGTTTGTAACCACACTTTTACTAAATCTTTTATAATTCTGCTCTCAGATTGCCAAGATCAGCAAAATTTTCGGAGATGGTTTGATTATATATAAGCTCTTAATTGACACCAATCTCATATTTTTACAACTGCGCCCAAGAATGTATGAAAGCGTATCCGTCTCCTTTAATAACAACACAAATAGAATTGAGATAAATTATTTATTACCTAATAATACTTGAAGTCATAAATATCTTCTTAATCACAATAAAAAAGCCATATCGAGATTATATTCATATGAGAAATATGCAAGCATGTAATGTTAACAACAAAGTAAGTTTTCTTAAAAATTGACAATTTGTTCAACAATTTTATACTTACTCTTATCAACAAATATATTAACAAGTCACAACCACAACCACAATGTTGATCTTAACAATATTCACAAAGTAACAAAATTAACAAACTTATTAACATAAAAAAGTCAAGTTGTTTCGCACGCCCCAGTGACTGCATATATATTTTATCACAACTATACTCTTAAAATCTTTTGAAACCTATTTGAACATTTTCATGACAAATTTAGAGAATTTATAAAATCAGAGCATGTCGGAATCGACGTATCCGAGCGCTCGGATTCGGCTGAAACCTCCATCTGGTGCCATTGTTACTCTGATGTGTGTGATAGTATCAGAGTCGCAGTCGAACCAGTGTTGCTTATGAGCTGACAGCTGTAGAGAAAACAGAAAAACGTTACACTCTTTAGTCATGATAACAAAGAAGTTATAATGAAAATGTTATCGTTACAAAATTTGTTTCGATATTAAATTATTACTACACGTTTCTACAATGAAAGCCTAAAGGTTATATCTATACCAGTCTTTCTCAAAATAAAGTCACGAAGAGCAGAAAAGAGAAGTAAATTTTCGAAATTTCTCGATTGCGAAAATTAAATCCGTTGTTCCGCGGTGCAAAGAGCCTCGATTTATTCAAACCTCTAGCTAGACCAAGTAATCGACAAAAATGCACGTCTCTATTGCAGTTATTAAAAACATGGAAAAAAGCTGTATCTTACTTTGTTGGGCTTTAGAATATTCTCCCATTCCGTAATTGTTTCAGGACACCAATCAGCGCAACCCAAGTACGCCCCCTCAATCTTCACGGAGTCAGGATAATTGCCTTTAAAGTGGTTTGTGTCCACGCAGATTTGCTTAATCTTCCCGGGGAACCCTAATTTGAAAACCGCCCATTCACGACCTTTAACAAAAAAATAAATTGTTACGTTTCTCTCATTGTTGTTTTACTGAAATAATGAGTTGACCTCTGCTCAGACAGTCTCTTGCTGACCGTAGACGTATTTTTCTATAGCTCAATGTACGGCCAATCACATACATTATTAGAAGCGAAGCCCGCATCAGTTGTTTCTACTAAATTATTTACATGTACCTCCATTTTCATCAATTAGCCGACCCTTGTTAACAAATATATCAGCTTTAGTAAACTATTGGTATTATCTTTGTATCATTCCTCCACCACTCGCATTCACGAGAGATCACTTTTGGTGATAATCACCTGTAACTTTTAAAGTTCCATCATCATTGGCCTCGATGACGGCAGGTCTGTCCATATTTCTTGCTGTTTCCCAACCGTCAGACATGCATTCGGCTTTCGATGGCTTTATTACATTCCTTGGATGGCCGAAATGAGCGTTTGAAAAACCTGACAAAAATAAAAAAATAAATAGCGCCCGACAACACATAATCGTATGATCCCAAACTAAGCAATGTTTGTCCTAAGGGTACTGTACAATGGACTGGGGTTACATCTAGACTAGGACAAATTCCGAAAAGGATATTTCCAAAATTGCCACTGGCGGGAATCCAACCTGCAACCAGCAGGTTTAGAAAGCTGAGCGGCTACGCTTAAACCACGAGATCAAGCCATTGCAGACCAAATATCTCAGTGCATAAATATTTATACCCTTATCTAGATTGTAGATGACCAATATTATATTATAAAACCTTGATTTATTTGTGAGAAACTATAACAATACTCAGTAATTTATTTATTTAAAAAAAATGGCATCATAATCACATCAATTTAGTTTTATTAAATTGAAAACTAGCATCTTGTAAAAAAATACAATGTTTATAAATATTTACGAATTATTCTGTATCTTCAGTTCAATTCATTTGCACCTTGACTTTTTCCATTATATTGTGCATCTAATCAAAGTCGTTAAAGATTATTTTACCTTGACACGCCGCGCCATTCAGCAGGGACACCAAGTCTACGAGTTGGTTCATAGGTGGTGCTTCGGGCTTTGGTTCTCCAAATACTTTAAGTCTTGCGATACCACCATCAGGGTATATGTTCACACGGATGTGAGTCCAGGCATCATCGCTCAACACCTAGAAAATTAAGACCTTAATAAAAAATACACTAGCTCCCCTGTATGGGATATAAAGGGTTAGCTTAGATGTATTTCAGTGTATGGGTGCACGAAATATTTCGCTAATAATATTTTGGTCCCAATATCATAGTGGGGTGATCTAGACTGACTACACTGGACAATGTACGTACATTTTTTTAAAGAACCAATTATTTTATACAAGACTCGATCCAATCAGCGTTCTCGCTATCACCAGACCAGTCGGGTTCACCGTATTTTCAGAAAACCCCTATTTGGATTGAGTGCAGTTTCAGAAAAATTGCAATTTGAAAGCATTGCAATATTTATTGGGGATTTATATAAATTGGTATTTGCTTTAAAGAAGTCAATCATCGTCGCTCTGTTTATTGCGTCGTGTCTGGATCTCGGTTCAATTCTCGCCTGGGCTTAATCGAGAGGTCTGGTGTCAAATGCGTCTTAGAAAAAAACATTACTGAAGATCCCAGTGAAACGCGAGAATTTTACGTTACAAAACAAAAATAGATAGCGTCAAGACTTGTAACATTTTCTGAGAACCATTTATTTGTCTCAATGCCTAGCCTTTTGGTTTTTAGTGTTTCTTGAAATGATCTAGCTATCAGATGAGAACAATTCGCTTTTGTTTTTCTTTTTATAATTTTTGCAATGTCTTTTCGTATACCGTTTGTCTTCATATAGGTTTCATATTTTTTATTAATTCAATAGTAGGTGGTGGTCATAGTGGTAGTAATATTGGTAGCCGAGTGGGCGAACGCACGCCTTGCAAATTAAAATGTGCAGTGAACCCCGGCTCGCACCTCTAGGATTTATGTGCGAATCTCATTTTCATCCGAGATTATCATTTGCTATGAAACGGTGAAGGAAAACATCGTGAGGAAACCTGCACTTCTTAGGGAACTTGTCTAGTTCTGAAGTCTGCCAACCCGCACTGGGCCACCGTGGTGGACTATGGCCTGAAATCTCCCTCGCATTCAGGGGATGCCCGTGCCCAGCAGTGGGACGTTAAAAGGGCTGTAGTAGTTGTAGTAGTAGTAGGTATTAGCTTTTATTTATTAATAGTACCCACATGAATTACATTTAATTTTTTACACCTATTATTTAACATTTTTCAAAATGGAAGTCTATTATCTAAAATTACCTTCTGGTAGTTGTGCCTCGTTTCATCGTAGCCAGGCCTCAGGGCAGTAACGGGAACTATCTCATCCCATTTGTCAGAGTTAAGACCACCGATCTGTTGCAAGTCGAATTTGCTGCACGCCGTGCCCATGCGCGCCTCCCGTTTTGGTATCAATTCTTCATCTATAAACAGTAAATATATTTAGAACACAGAAAAATCAGGATTAAGTTTCTAGTCATGGTGAATAAGACACCGTTTTATTGGTGAAAGAGAGTTGTTTTTCCTGAGATTCATCGACGCAAACCTTGAAGTATCTTTTTCAGTATTCCTTCAAATATGCCCCTAAATTCATGGAATATTATGATACATTTACAATAACATTTCAAAACTTTCTTACTGAAAATAACATTGTGTAACATTGTGTGTAGGTGTTTTTCCAGAATTGAAATTTCTATAAATATCAGGATATCTTTTTAAATAATCGCTGTTCAAAGATGAAAATACTGTAAATAAGTCCAATATTTGTGTTAAATTAAGATTTTGATCTCTTTGCCTAGCCTAGTAAAATCTTCGATTTGAACCTAGGTACTTTCTTTTAAATACATTTTCACTACAAGCGAAATGATATCTCTGCTTTGCCCAAAAGCAAAGATGATTGATTAGGTTCTAAGAAATAAAGAAAATATTTGTGTTGGAAGAGAAAATTCTCGCTGAGATACTTTTTTGTCGGATGAAGTAAGGCTCCGGGCACACGGGGGCGTCAAGAACCGCGCTGCAATTTGCTTGCCAATAACAAAACGAGCTATATTGCCTCATGAAAAAGGCTGATTCTTCAATGACATGTCTTTGACAGCGCGAGCGAATTTTGACGATTGGTCACTTTTAACATAGAACTTTAAACTTTACGTATATCTTCACAGAGTTGCTTTTCGTATTGGCCGTAACCGGACTGTATAACCGGAGCTTGGAGCACACTGGGGCGTGGAAATTTGCGCATCGACGATTTAGCCAATATTAAAACAAACTCTGTGTCAATACGCATAATGATTGAATTTCTGCGGCAAAAGCCACGCCCCTACGCGTCAAAATTGCTTGCGCTGTTAGTGTCATTTAGTGGAAGAATTAACTCTTTCTATGTGTCAATACAGTTTGTTTTGGTATGGTGATAAATTAAATCGCGAGGGTTGACGCTACAGTGTGCCGAAGACTTAACGAATGTCCGGTAAATAGTGTTGGCGGCCTGCCATGACACGCCCCATTGGAGTAGAACTAAGTGCTCTGAGACTATTCTTACTTCGATAGTTCTGTCAAATGAGCCATGTTTGGATTTTCTGTGTATGGCTTAGATTTATGTGTGGTAATAAATTTGTTGCGCGGAAGGTCTCGGCTATGGGGGTTCAGTGGTATGGTTCGGTGGAGGCATATAGTCAATTACCTACTGAAAAGGTGATAATAATTATAGTACGTTTCGAGATAATGATAATGATTAGAATCCATTTATAGGTCACTAGCTTCTACCCGCGACTTGGTCTGCACAGACTTCGATTATTCAAAATCGCTATAAAATATAGAGATGTTATTCTGATGTATAAACATACGGTAAAGTTCCATCAAAATCTGGTGAGTAGTTATTGCGTGAAAGAGTAACAAACATCTATCCATCCATCCTCACAAACTTTCACATTTAATATAATATTGATAGGATTAAATACGATAAGTTGCATAAATCTATTCAGTATCGCCTCTCTTGTGTGAGAAAATGACATACATAAGGTATGTTATTCTTGCTGAACGGTGAAGGAAAACATCGTGAGGAAACCTGCACGTCTAGGCGTGTGAAGTTCATCAACCCGCACTGGGCCAGCGTGGTGGACTATGGCCCAAATCTCCCTCGTATTGAGGGGGAATGTGCCCGGTATAATGGCAATAGGCTCGCCCCCTATTACATTGGGACCAAAATACATCGGCGAAGAGTGGGCGCACTACAGTGCACCTCTGCCTACCCCTTCGGGGAATACAGGCGTGATGATGTATGTATGTATGTATATATGTTATTCTTACTCATAAACACCAAAACGTAATATTGTCGCAATAGTATGTAGACCATTAGATAACTTTTATTGAGTCATTCAAATTCACGAAAAAAGTGATATCTTAATAAGATAGTAATGTTACCTATTCATGTTCAAAGTATTCAGAGCATAAATATCGAACTCACCTTCAGCTGTTAGGCACGCGGCTTGAATGGAGAATTTAGGGGCGTAGTTACCAGTGAAGAATGCCGTGTCTACCAAAAAACCTGGGAATAACAAAACACGTGTCCATTAATATTGAATATTTCTCGAGGACTACTAAAATATACACTTTCAACACTTTGGGTTACTAAATACATTTTATTGAGTTACTATTATGACTTCAAATCAACATTTTTTTTGGATTTTAACACCATTTTATTAGAGCGATCTAACCATAATAAAAATATTGAAATCTATTTTTTATTATTATTTTTTTGAGTATAATTGATTTGTATAAAAAAGTTTATATTTGCTGATTGACTAATAACTTTAAATTAAAATCAAGGGATATCTTCATCTAATTCAAACGTTAATTTAACTCGAGGGTTTTAATTTTTAAACATGAGTTTGTATATCACAGTAGAATTGAATGATATACCTATCTCCCTTCGCAAATAGAGACTACAAGTCGTGCGTGACCATTTTTTCTACACATACCAAAATGAACTATAATAACTAGTAATAAAAGAAGCACATATTTCAATAAAATGTCATCGAAGACCCGAGCGAATTAAGTCACGTGATTTTTGTCACAGATATTCATGCTATATGAATATTGGTACAGAGTATTATTTTGAGTGTGTTTACCATAGAGTAACTAGAGAACCCATATCGACACCGGCGTGCAATTTTTTTTTGACGTTTATCAACCATTGCAGTTACCTGCTGTATATTGTGTGGCACCTTAGGTGCTTACTTGATCTGGCAACTACATATGTCAGAACTTCAGAAAAATTTGCCTCAGGGCGGAGTTTTATATATGGTGTTCACTCATATTTGCACTCATCATATTCATGAATAATGTTACTCGTATCGTAAGTTTCCTAACAGCGCATATGACGTTACAGTATACAGCTAAGTATTTAAATATAATTAACGTATGGATAACATCAAATTGGGTAACTTAATCAACATGGTTATCGAATAAATTAAGCGTAAAAAAACTATTTAAAACAGCAAGCCCTTTCATTTGATACCCATACTGTGGTAGTGCAGAAAAAATAACTATTCCGCCATCTTGGATGATGGTGGCATATTGGAATTAGAATGACCTCACGTGGCTAAGCATGCATTGTCATCCAAAATAAGCGTGTATACCAAATTTCAGCCCAATCGGTTAAAGATAACTGATTTAAAATTCAGTTGCAAGATTCCACCCGGACATACATTGCAAGTTAATATAAAGCTTGTAATAATAAAAATACTATAGTATTTTTTTCAGCTATCTAATGAAAACGTGCACGTTGAATAAAATTAACATTAGATAGGTACGTAATTTAAAACCTTTAAAAAACGTTTAATAAAATACGTTTAAGCCCCCGCACATTCGAGCGTCCGAACGCACGCGTCGAATTTTATGTCAATACCAAATTGAACTGTATCGATTGATAGAAAAAGTTCATTCTTCAACGAACTGACATTGACAGCACGAGCGAATTTTGACACGTGGGCTTATCACAGATATTCAATATACATCATCACGCCTGTATTCCCCGAAGGGGTAGGCAGAGGTGCACCGTAGTGCGCCCACGCTTCGCCGATGTATTTTTGGTCCCAATGTAATAGGGGGCGAGCCTATTGCCATTATACCGGGCACAAGATTTTTGGGCTATAGTTCACCACGCAGGCCCAGTGCGGGTTGGTGCAATTCACACGCCTTTCTATAGACGTGCAGGTTTCCTCACGATGTTTTCCTTCACCGTTTCATAGCATGTGGTAATCTCGGATGAAAATGAGTATCGTAGATCGTATATCTCTTTGTATAGGTCTGCGGCGATTTTTCCGCCATTGTTGTTATCTCATGTACTTATAGTAGTTGCTGAACTATATGGGAAAACAACAATGGTGGAGTCGGATAAACCAGAAATATTTAAGGCAGCGCAGGCTCGATATGCCATCTCCTTTATAATATCTCCATGATTGATACAGAGTTCGTTTCGGTATTGGAAAACATTTTGACGCATGACTCTTGACGCGCCAGTGTGTGCAGGGCTACTCCAATACAAATAAATACAAATTGCATTTTTATCGTCAATTTGTTTTCGTGTCAAGATTATAACCAGTAACATTAGTGGCAACAAGATAATCTTGGAAGTCAACGACATTTAATATCAAAGTGTCGTTTTTAGGGTTCCGTACCCAAAGGGTAAAACGGGAACCCTAATACTGAGACTTCGCTGTCCGTCCGTCCGTCCGTCCGTCCGTCCGTCTGTCACCAGGCTGTATCTCATGAACCGTGATAGTTTTTTTTTTTTTTTTTTTTTTAACCGGACCTCTATCGGCCCGGCCCGCTTGCTCACCTCTGATGTGGGGGTCAGAGTTCTTAAAATTAGCCTTAAGTTTAGTGTGTAAAATAATTTTTCCAGCCTGGATTAATAAAAAAAATTTATTAAAAAATTTAAAGTCAAAAGACACAATAAAAAGTAAACCCGTCTAAAAAATAACACTATAACAGACAATAAAATACCAAAAGGCTATGGACAAGGATAATAAACAGAATATAATACATGGTAAAAATAAAATAACAGTTTCCCTACTATCCATTGCGCGGATCCGGCAACCAGAGCCATTGATGCGCAGTGTAGTGTAGGCGGCTGTTGGTCACTTATTGACAAATAAGTTGGCAGCTGGCCTCTTTCTGCTCAGGTCTTATTTCTATCAATGACTCTGGTCACCACCTCCACGCAATAGCCTAGTAGGGTATCACGTCTATCCTTGTCCATGACGAGCTTACTTAGGCTGGATGAACCGTGATAGTTAGAGAGTTGAAATTTTCACAGATGATGTGTTTCTATTGCCGCTATAACAACAAATACTAAAAAACAGAATAAAATAAATATCTATGGGAGCCCCCATACAACTAACGTGATTTTATAGATAATGGTACGGAACCCTTCGTGCGCGAGTCCAACTCACACTTGACCGGTTTTCATACTATATCAAAATAGGTATACTATGCCTTAATCCTAGCTTATTCTGAACGAATAAGTAAAATATGAAATATTTTACGTTTTTAATAAGATGATGAAGTTTATCGTTTTTCTTAGGACCGTTTCAAACACCCAGAGACTATTTACCCGGTGGCGGTATCATCATCATCATCACGCCTGAGTTACGCGAAGGAGTAGGCAGAGGTGCGCAAGTACCATTCACACTTCGCCGATGTATATTGGTCAGAATGTAATAGGGACCGAGCCTATTGCCGTTATAGCGGACACGTTGCCCCTCTTTTACGAAGGGTATTTGGGCCGTAGTCCACCACACTAGCCCAGTGTGAATTAGTTAACTTTCCAAGCCTTTCCTTCATATTCTCCTTCACCGTTGAGCAAGTAAGTAAAATATTGAAAATTAATTTCGACAATGAAATTCTAAAATCCCAGAGGTTCCCGGAATTTGAACTTTCACTCCTTGCGTTCAAGGCGGTTGTTGTACCACGTAGGCTACCACTGGTCGTCGTTTTACATACTACATATCTACAGTTTGTGTTTAAAACAGTTTATAGGGTTCATGGTTTTTTTGGGTCACTAACAGCGAGAGAGAGAGACGGAGAAGTCTCACAAAACCGCAACCAACCTAATTGACGATCCATGACCACGACCACTGTGCCAGTAGTGTATAGCTAAGAAAAAGAAAACTTTATAAACGTACCTCTTATTACGCATTTCGTAGCCAATTTGATGATACACCAGTCATGACCAGCGACCCTCTTCCTCCTCGTCTCCCAGCCGTCCATCCATTTCCCGAACTCCGTGTACTTTTCAGCTAGGAACACCGGCTCGGTGTCAGAAAGCATGTCCTCACATATCGCGAAGAAGTCATCCGTAGCAAAAAGGACTTTACCGCCGGCCTGATAGAGTTGAAAAGAACTTAGCATTCGTGATTTTAGCAAATAATTATTCGTTAAAATAGTGAGAATCAAAAATACTAAATGGAGCTGATTTTTTCGGCACCAAACTATGACCGAATTAAGTTCAAAATCATTAAAAATACGCTTTCTGACTGAAAATGTTGGTATGTCAAATTTATTTGTTTTTTATATTTGACTAGCGGCTCGTCCTGGCATCGCACGGGTGGACATTTTCTTAACATTTTGGGATAAATATAGTCTGTTACTCAGTGATAATGTAGTTTTCTAACGGCAAAATATTTTTTGAAATCGGTCTTTATTCGTTACATACAAAAATACAAATCTTTCCTCTTTTTATTACTATTTTATTGTAAACTTACTAACTATCATGTATTTATTTAACACTTATGATGTTAGTTATTAGAACATTAAAAAAAAATTAAATTACTTAATAATAAATAGCCAATTAAGTTATAAAATAAATTACTTAATAATAATAGGTGGTAGAGCTACTATTTTTACTGTTTATTGACGATTCATAAGTGCCTGTATTGGTTTATATGAATAAAAAATATTCTGATTCCTTATAGATAGATACAAATATTTAATTAGGTCACCAAATAAACTTGGCCATTCTGGTGGAACGAATCCACCTCACATTTAGGGGTAGTGTTTTTGGCTACAGGCTCTCCTCTATTAAATTGTCCCCTGAACAGCAAAGTGCGCCTCTAACTTAAAAAAAATTAACGATATATTTTTATACTATAACTGGTGGTGGAAGAGAGGGGAGGCCTTTGCCTAGGAGTGGGATGCAAACGTGGCTAAAAAATATTTTTCTATTTAAAATAAAAAATTAAAACTCACCCCACTGCTCGCGAACTCACTAAGTTCAGTAAAACTTGGCACGATTGTATCGATCATGTTGTCCTACTGAAAACAGACAAGCGTTCAAACTCCTGCGTAACCGCACACTGATAACAAACGATCCAGTGCACCTTATATATAACGGCCAAGAAATAAGAGCGATATCTGAATCATATTGGTAGCTATGCTAAATATAAATAGTACTTCTTTTTTTTTTTTTTGCACGTGCGGTTTTTTACACCGTATAATTTTATGGCAGTCATTCTAATTATTCACTATTACGGTAAGACCGTGTAAAAAATCCCGTGCCACTCTCCCATTGGATTTATTCCTTTACTTGTACTATGAGACCTTTATTGTGCTTGCTTCTTGCCAAATTTCATGATTCTAGGTAAACAGGCCAAGACCGGAATTTGTGGCGATACATGGGGAGGCATATGTTCAGCAGTGGACGTCCCTGGCTGATAGATAGGTAAACGGGAAGTACCCTATAGGTTTTCGATTCCCGTGCAAATGTACTGAAAATGCAACATAAACCACCGTATCTCTTGATTGCGGTAACCTAGGAGTTTGATTTTTTTAGGGCACGAAGGGACCGCAGACTAGAGTCTCTGGTATAAATTTCAACATGATACCTCCACGAATTCCTGAGAAAAAGGGTTTTGACAGACAGACAAACGGACAACAAAGTGATCCTATAAGGGTTCCGCTTTTTCCTTTTTAGGAACGGAACTCTAAAAAACAGATGTAACTGATATACTACCTACTACCGTAAAGACATTTTAAAATTAAAATAAATCTAAACAAACATAAAAATAAATACGATAAAGATAGAATAAAAAAAAAAAACATTCAATTTTGTGAGTGTAAAAGTATATCGCTTATAATAAAGTAAAAAAAAGACTCTAAACTAACAATCGCGTTACATTCGATTACGTTTTTACTTAACGATGACACAAAAAGCCATTCGACCTCGATACGATAGCATAAAAAGGTTATTTATAATCATTTTTATTATTCTATTATTATTATTCTATACATAAAATACAAAAGTATAAGAATAGGTATTCTAGAGAGGTGTTTATTTATATCCCAAGATTTATTTTGTGTGTTATGATTACTGAGAAATTTCGATATAATTAGCATCGTGGACTGTTTTACTGACCTATTATAACAAATATTCTAAAATAATAATATTACTATATGAGGTTATTTTTTGGCTTTAGAAAGTACCTGAGTATCATACCTATAGGTATGCAAAATATGTGGGTATTTCTAAAGAAAACACAATTTACAATAAAAAATTATGTCTTTTAAAACTAGCTATATTTTTTGCTTAAACATTGTACCTATTTATTATTATTTATTTATAAAAAAAATCTAAAGAATTTTGTACGTTCAATTTGATTATACCTAAGTAATTTTTCAGATCATCATTTGTTGCACAACCTCGACCTTAAATCATGAAGGTGGAACGTGGTCGGGTCATAATCAAACCTAACACCCTTTGTGCAATACAAAATCTAGTAATACAGATAAAAAGCGTACCTCGTTGTGAACATAACTGACTTTTTTACAAATAAAACGGCATTTTTTCAAAGGTATTTTTACTCCTTCATTTCCTGATTATATTTTAAAGTTTTTGTATATTGCAATTGTTTTTGTTGTGTTTTAATTGCAGTGGTAACCTCGTGGGCAAGAACGCCCGCCTTGAACGTAAGGGGTGCAAGTTCAAATCCTAGGCACGCACCTCTGAGATAATTTTCATGTGCGAATGTCATTTTCAACAATAATTACCACTTGCTGAACGGTGAAGGAAAACATTGTGAGGAAACCTGCACGTCTGTAGAAGGGTGTTCAGGGAAGTTCACCAACCCGCTCTGGGCCAGCGTGGTGGACTATGGCCCAAATCTCCCTCGTATTGAAGGGGAATGTGCCCGGTATAATGGCAATAGGCTCGCCCCCTATTACATTGGGACCAAAATATCGGCGAAGTGTGGGTGCACTACAGTGCACCTCTGCCTACCCCTTCGGGGAATACAGGCGTGATGATGATTATGATGTATTTTATTTTATTTACATAACAATTCGTACTTCTATTTTTCTAATTTGTTACTACATTTTTATTTGGCCTTGGATGTAGTAAATAATATTTTGGGGTTCCGTACCCAAAGGGTAAAACGGGAACCCTATTACTAAGGCTTCGCTGTCCGTCCATCTGTCACCAGGCTGTATCTCTTGAACCGTGATAGACAGTTGAAATTTTCACAGATTATATATTTATATTGCCGCTATAACAACAAATACTAAAAAACAGGATTTAAGGATGCTCCAAAACAACAAACGTGATTTTTTGCTCGTTTTTTTATAGAACGGTACCCTTCGAGCGCGATTCCGACTCGCACTTGGCCAGTTTTTTTAACACGTATGTAAAGATTATATCAAGAAAATCTGTTAATGAAAAATAAAAGCCGCTGACTTTATTTTGTCTACACTAAGCCGTTGCAAACAATAAAGATTATTCCCCTAATTAACATAATATACCCTTTTTATTATTGTATTGTATCATACAAATCCAATTAACATAAGTAAAATAGTAATTATGATTTGTAGATAACAAATCAATAGCGAGGGCATGGTCTATTTCGAAGTGGTCTTCTGACCGACTTTGATTTTGTACCAAACTGCATTTTGGCTGGGTTTCTCATCAATTTATTAAGCAATCTATGTCTCCTTAACATCTTCTTTAAACCTTATGACTGGCAAGGGAAGTTCCCACTAATAGTCATTCATCCTGAGTCTTACAGCCATATCTATGTGAAGGGTCAGCTCCTCGGTCACACAACCGGTTCCAGCCACGCGCATGCTGACCTCTGGTTATCTGGCTACCATTACAATGTTTATCTCTTCGATTGATTCGGAATTAGGTAAGTTTGGCAATGTGTTCCACATATAATTACGTTTGTATTTGAATATATCTGTGTGAACACTTAATAAAGGACCTTTATAACCTGCTACTGGTAACTGCTTCATATTTTAGGAGTTCCATTAAAGCATCTCCTATTGTAAGTTAAAACGGGTATTCTTAGCTCATCCATAAACGTACAGCTTAATTACCTAGTTTTAAAGTTCAGGTAATAAATAACTTTGCAAACAACTCTACCAATTGGATACATGACTACGGTCGCCGACGAAGAGGTTGAACGAGGAAGAGATGGGGAATGTGGCAGGAAATAGCCCAGGACCGAGATGTGTGGAGAAGTGAGAGGGAGGCTTTTGCCCAGGAGTAGGACTTCGAAAGGCTATAAAAAAATCATAGGTATTGAGAAAACTTTTCAAGAAATCCACCTTTAATGACGCTAAGAGGAGCGAAAAACCAATGAAAAAATAAAAAATGATTGTCAGATATTTGCAAATTGCAATTCATTTAATAAAATCATCGCCATAAAGGGATATTACGGAGGCATGTTTTCCGCCATTAAACATTTTTTTTAACATGCTAGTACGTTCTTGAGAACTATGTCTTATATATCTCAGAACTAAAAATGTTGAACTTAAGACTTAGTTATTCTATTCCTCAAACATTTTAAAAAGTCTACAAAACACTTTAAAATTGCATTTTCAGAATCAGAATCAGAATCAGAATATTTTTTATTCATATAAACCAATACAGGCACTTATGAATCGTCAATAAATAATAATAGTAGTATCTCTACCACCCATTCGGAATGCATTTCCTATGGAGAAGAATGGGCAAGAAACTCCATGGTTGCTTTTTTCATCACAAGGTGTTCTCCAATGGCACTTAAACTAGATCGTATAGTGAAGTCTGGTTTGCCTGATACGCAGTCGCATCGTACCTATTTTAAAACTGGTAGTATGCGCCTGCACCGCCACATTTTATGTACTTGGATGACATCATGTAGTTGTAGGATGTGCGCCAAAGTTAGACTTATGTCACGGAGTGTGTTGATTTTGTCTCTTTCAGTCGTATGAAATAAGACAGAGAGCAAGCGAATTCGTGATACAGGTCTTGACATGCGTATTAGCCCCACTGCTGTGTTTGGATCGGTTTTTGTTCATAATAAACAAATTAGAATATGCAGTTATCCTTTTTATTCATCATCAGTTTATGCATGAGCACGTAGAGGGAGAGGTCTACGTATAGCAGTGAGCTGGATGACCAGCTCACTGCTATACGTAGGCCTCTCCCAGCGAACGCCACTGAGCCCGATCTTCGGCCGTCCTCATCCGGCCTCCTGTCTACTCGTTTTTTATTTTAATTTTATATCTATACTTTACCTTGTCATTGGCAAAATCATCGCGGCCTGCGATGATTGAGCGACATAGAAAAAAAGTTTTTAGCTATGTAATGCGGCGTAATAACTTCATGATCCGATAGTATTGGCTACAATAGTTATGTAATAATTGATATCATGTTACACAATTCAAAATTGGAATCATTTATAATTGGAAATAAAGCAGCGTTCGTTTCGGCCTCCAGCTGGTTTTATTTACAGTATATGTTATCGTATGCCAAGAATATTGAGGAATATTATAATTAATTATATTAATTGATATTAAACAAATTCCACACACGATGTTTAGGCGTGATATTTGTTGCGAACATCTTGAAATATGATAATACACCTCGTAGGTACCTACACAGACGTTTGTAGTCAGTAGATAGCGTATACTTCTAACAGAAAAAATATACTTATTGCTCATCAATATACATTGATTTAATGAATTTGTCACATAAGAAAATAAATTAATGGTAAAAAATCTTTTTAAATACAAGCTTTTATTTAATTGCTCAGTTTTCGTGTTCTCCTCAGCAAGCCCTTTCATTTAATACCCATACTGTGGTAGTGCAGAAAAAATTACTATTTTAACATCTTGGATGATCCGCCATATTGGAATTAGAATGACGTCACATAGCTAAGCATGCATTGTCATCCAAAGTAAGCATGTATACCAAATTTCAGCTCAATCGGTTAATGATAAATGATTTAAAATTCAGTTGCAAGATTCCAACCGGACATACATTGCAAGTTAATATAAAGCTTGTAACAATAAAAAAAAAGAATTATTTACAATTATTAGGAACAAAAACAGTCAAATATGACAAAATTAATTAATATCAAACCCCACAGTCTCCCATCACTGTCGGGCGTTAGGATGCCCAGAGCGCAGGTAGCATTGCCACGTTGAATGACAATGCTGATGTGCTGTGCAAAATAGTTATCAGCGATCCGATCACCGGATGTTTCGATCAAACGTTTCGCAATGTCTTGAAACATCCGGTGCGCTCCCCGCCCCCATGGACCTAAGGTTGTATCCCAAACGCCTCAAATATATAAATGTATATTATTTAAAGGTACGTGATTATCTATTTAACATAGTGTAAACTATGTTAGTATATTTACTGTAAATTCAGTTAAACATATTATTATTTTATATTTATAAAATAAACAAATTTAATAATACTTAGAAACTCAATATCCGCACGCGTTGGTACTAAAACATAAAAATATCAGTTTCGTAACGGATAACATGTGGAAACATGAGGAACATCGCGCTAATGTCCCTGCGGGGTAGACAGGGGGGTACACTATCGTTCCAACACATCTGAGGCCCGATATATTTATCCCTTGTCTTGTTTCTGTTTTAAAAATATTATATCTGACATTTTTGTTTGTTTTGTGAACGAATTGAGTAGGTTTTGAGCATCCTTCTTCTTCATCCTTCTTCAGATATTTGTGTTATTCATAAAAGGCGACCAAAGGCATTATTGTGTTCACTAATCAGCGTAATTTTTTTTTCTGTGCTTAACTTCAGATTGGTAGAATCTGACTATTTGTATGTGCTTTTTGGCCTACACGAATAAAAAAAAAAAGATTTTGATTAGGTATTTCACAAATAGCATTAACTATTGTCACTGTATGACTATTCCATTCATAATTGTATTAGTTTTACTAGCAAGCAAGTAATGGAATCTTAATCTGGTCCTTACTTACTTACCTAATAAACTATATTTATTTGTATACAAACACCAGACTGTTGTAATAGACTGATTCCGTTATCATCTAAAGTAACCAGTTCATACTCGTTACCAACTAAAGATGTCGAACAAAGTCTGGTGCAGTGCGACCAATTTATTAGTGCTGGCGATAACGGCGCCACTGTCTAAACAAAAGCATGATAATATTAACATTCCGGTAATGTAATTTTCGTTCCACTTTTGGCCACCTGAGCAGACAATTTGGTGGCTATGTGCATTCGATATTTAAATGGTCTAATAAATTATTTAATTCAATCGTGATATCTCGCAATGGGGTCGCAAATTAGATACACGGGTTGGCCTTATTTCAATCAAAGTATTTACTTTGTATTTACTAGTAATATTCTTTGACAGATTTTTTTATACATAAGATCACCAATGATATCAGAAAGTATAGATACTTAAATGTGTCAAAAATACATCTTAAGAAGATTGCATGTCGAGATGGCATTTAAATCCGGTTGTTGATTTAAAAAAAATACTATTTAATTCACTAGTAGAATTGAAAACGGCATAAAAAATGTTGGTAAAAGCTAATTTAATTATCGCTCTCTTGACCTTGACCTTTTAATCCTTCAGCATTTTTTCGACCTTCTCGCCCTGAACACACTAGGGTCAGCGTACTCATTTGTATATTTTGTAAATGTACTCTAACCTAATAAACATAAAGATTGAATTCCTGTGGCATCAGTCACGCGACCTCGCGAACTACATTCGCGCGCCCTTTTTTACGCGCCTCTTGGAGTAGGTCGTTCACTCGTTTTGATTGTCATTTGTTACAGCCAGCACTCCACCTCGAGAAGTTAATTACCAACCACTTAATTGAATGAGTTTTTAACCCTAACTCACTTCTTTTCGAGCGTTCGGCACTTTAGACCGTCGGGTTATTTATTTTAACGGTGCTAATTACTGAAGTTGAATTGTCATTAGTGTGTACAAAACTTTTATTGGAATCAAAATGACCGAGGGTAATTGGGGGGGTTAATGGAAGCCTTCAAGCATGAAATTATTTAAAGTTTTACCTTATTTATAGGACAAAAATAGACGCATTTATTGACTCATCCGCATAGATACTCATAATGGCTGACCATAGTTATTTTTTGACAGCTGGGCAAATGTCCCACAGCTGGGCAAAGACCTCTCCTTCTCGTCTTGACAGGGACCCATGACCAATAATATGCGGAACAAAAAAAGACAGATTATTTTCTAATACAAATTAAGTATTTGAGTGTGATGTAATAAATAAATATCACCTGACAACACATCGTAGCGAAGCCAATACTGCGGGTACCATACAAGGACAAGGACTGACGGCGGTCCCAGACCAGGAAAATTCGGGAATCGGACCTACATCCACCCTGTGCAGTGAGCAGAGCCGCCTACGCTCACAGCAACCAAGACGTCGTATAAAATATTTAATTAATTTTCTATTACAAAAAAATACAGATCAATCAGCGTACCTAATATTAAAATACTCCTGCAATAATAGCTAGTGGCTCTCGAATTATTTTTATCCCCAAGTATGGATAATTATTTGCAAATTTTGTAGGTGAGCCTACAAAATTAGCCACAACTTTATAACAAATAATTTCTTATTCCACATTTACAATACTTAACGACAAAACATTAACGCGGGATCATAAAACTTGTAATTCAATAAATAGACCAATTCTCAGGGCGCATCTTCGCCGTAACCATATTTGATGGCTGCATTTTACTGCCGTTGAACTGTTAAACCATTTTCACGGTTCGTATCATCATTCCTATTAGAAGCGAGTTTACTGTATATAAAACTTGAAAACAGGACTTAGTGTACTATTGCTATGGGGACCATGAGACTTGATGCACACATGCTTATAAACCGAGCGATGCCATTGGTCCATTGAAAAATATATCGATGTGTGTGTGTTGATAACTTTGCATGTGTGCGTGCATTTTGTCGATGTGTTGTGTTATAGCTATGTTCATACACGGGCATCGTATTCTGTAACCAACGACTTGTCCCAAGCTACTCGTACTGACATTATGTTTGCCTCGTACATGCCTTTACGATATACTTAACGTTAACGCGAATAGTTTGCGTGTACGTAATTCGAAGTAAATGTTTGGGTGTGCGAAATTGTTTTACGACTTAGTTATGCCGTAATTTCGGAACTGTTATATTGCTGTTCCGCTTGAACACCCACAAAATTTTCGATACGTGAGGGAGATAGTAGATTTGACACGCATTAATTAAATGTACGGGATGATAAACTGTTGATATGGTACTACAAATATTTCACCTTTAAATAACTATGCAGTGTATGCCTACTGATATCTTAAAACCCGAGGCCAACAGGCGCGGCAAAATACACGCGAACAATTCTTTACCGATCCCAAAACGAACTGGCCCGATTTTTTTATAGACATCATTTCAAGATATGTGGATAGAAATACGACCAATTTGATGATTTGTTTCGACATAATAGAGATTGATGTGTATCAAACGAAAATCGGGCCCCTGTATTAACAATGGAGATATTAACAATATTTTTTTTTTTTTTGGTTTATGACTCCGTCATTGTTGTTTTCCCATATGGCAAACAACAATGGCAGAAAAATTGCCGCAGAGCTATACGAAGAGTGGACGTTATGTGTACTCTAGATACTCTATGGTATGAACACATAGAAGTGTAGTTTTTGCCACAGAAATTCAATCTTTATGACATACTAGCTTATACCTGCGACTTCATCCGCGCAAACTTCGACTATTCAATAAACATCATCACGCCTGTATTCCCCGAAGGGGGTAGGCAGAGGTGCACTGTAGTGCGCCCACACTTCACCGATGCATTTTGGTCCCAATGTAATAGGCCATTATACCGGGCACATTCCCCCTCTATACGAGCGAGATTTGGGCCATAGTCCAGCACGCTGACCCAGTGCAGGTTGGTGAACTTCACACACCTTTCTATAGACGTGCAGGTTTCCTCACGATGTTTTCCTTCACCGTTCAGTCCGTTTAGTAGTTTTTGCGTGAAACAGTAACAAACACCCATCCATCTTCACAAACTTTCACATTTATAATGTTAGTAGGAATCAATCAGAGTTCGTTTTGATTTTGACACCTCTTTGAACCAAAGGTTTAAAGACCTGGGCAGACTGGCGTCAAGATGAAAAATTTCCTGTTAAAATTGTGGCCATACCAAAACAAACTGTATCATCACATAGAAAAGGCACATTTTTCAACGAAATGACATTCATAACGCGAGCAAAATACAATAATTGTTTATTGAAATATTTCAATTGGGTATTGGAAAACTATTTGTCGCGCTTCTCTTGACGCCGCAGTGGGCCCAGGGCTTGAAGGTTCGGTCGACCTCAAGGCACCTTTGCCAAGTGACATTTGGGCCATGAAAAATGGGTCAATGGCTGTTAGGAAAGTGCTTGTGTTGGTTTATCTTTATAGCCCTCTATCGTTCACAAAATACCATTTCATGAATATTTAATCTCTATCTATAATAATAATAATATTATAAAGAGGAATGATTTGTATTTTTGTATGTAACGAATTAACTTAAAAACTACTGAACCGATTTCAAATATTCTTTTACCGTTAAGCAATGATATTCTTGTAAACAGTTTTTTTTTTTTTGAAGGACTTACACTGTTGGCCGTGAGGTGGCCTTTACAGCTTTACCGGAGGAGTGGCGAGCGCAGAGTGCACTCCAACCAAGGCCTGAAGGGTGGGAAGGGGTGGCAACTAGCTCAAGGGCGCCACAGACGGCACGACCTCGGCTTGGGCAGTTACCGTGAGGGGAGAGGTAGTGACTGCGCTCCTAGGTGCAAAGGTGCACCTACGAGCGGAAGAGGGGGTTCCTCGGCCTCGCCGGCGAGATCGGTGTCTGTTTGAGGCTGGTGTAGGTGTGTTGGTGGCCCCCTCAACGCCCGGGTCGAGGAGGGCGGTGATCGTGTCGGGAGGATCAATCAACACGTGCCGCGGACGGCGGCGACGAGTTGATGATGTGTGCGCGGGGTCTGGCTCGTAATTGCCGGCGGCGACAATTAGAGGATTTAAATGCGACGCGGCTTTTTTAAAATAGCGTTCGGACGCTATTTTTAAGTGTTTTCGAATTGAGAAGAGGCCAAGGTCGGAATGATCTTGTAAACAGCTTCAGTGTTCCGCGTAACAGTGGCAGCACACATACACATTTTTCATTCCTTTTACATTTCAAGACACGTAGAAATGTGCTAAAGAGATGGCTTGATAAAACCAACGAGAAAAAAAGAGATAGCTAGTGTTGTCACTTGCGCTTCTATGTGATGTAACATTTATCTGTCAACGAAAACATCCTAATTAGGACGTATTCGAGTCTTCACTTTTGCGCGCGCATAACATGTCTGTTTACTAGAATAGCATTGCCGTTAAGCTACATTATCACTGTGTAACATAGGCTATATTATAAACCCGTGCGAAGCCGGGACGGACTGCTAGTATTCACTAAATTAGTCACAATCAAATATAACCGCTTTGACAGCCAAGAAAAACAATAGAATGTAACTTTGAACACAGCCCTGTGCACACGGGGGTGACAAAAACCACGCAATATCATTTATGTTAATATCAAAACTAAGAATATACATAAAGATCAAAAATCAAGTCTGTTAACAAATTGAAGTAGTAGTAAAGTAGCTTAAGTAACTTCTTGTAACATCAGCTATCTGCTTGTGAAAAATCTCGTCAAAATAGATAGAGTCGTTTGGTAGATCACTCGGAATAAATGGTAGTTATGTTCTTCCCGCGGAATCCTAAATCTTTAAAAAAATAAAAGTACACTTAGTTTATCCTTATAACATCAGCTATCTGCTATCGGAAGTCCCGTCCATATTGGTTCAGCCGTTTGAAAGTTTACCCAGAACAACCAGACTGACAAAAAAAATGAAAAATGCATTTTCGTTATAGGTATCGTATTTAATGTCGTATGCATTTAGTAAAAAATTGTTATTTTGATATTACAAACAGACACTCCAACTTTATTTATTTGTATGTTTGTATGTAAGATAACAGGCTTATTACATTAAGTTAATTAAAATAATATTTGCACTTATTATAAAATGAAATGAAAAACAATGTTATCTTAGTTCATTGAATGTATTACCTATAATTAGATGACCTTTCTATTTATTCCAAGCATGATAAGTGGTCGATGTACGCTGGATACCTTTTTACAAAATGAACACGAAACGTTCACACAATTTTTAACTTTTTGGTTAGTCCGTCTGTTTGTTTTGGTTTATTTCCGAAACGGCTAGACCGATTTTGACAGGACTTACATGGGCAGTTAGCTGTTGTTATAAGGAGAGACTTGGCTGATATTAATTATGGTGATTATTCGCTTCCTAAATTTCACGCGGACGAGATCGCGGGCGCAGCTGATGATAAAATATAAGCAAAATATATAAATAATTATTAATTAAAAAAGATTTAGTCCGCGTGGGTTTGCTGCAAAAACCCTGGCTACATTTCCTGGTTGAATAGTGAGGCCTATTCTTTGAGCGAAGAAAGAGCCAGCCCTCTTGTCACCTGTAAAGGCAAATTGTTTTGGTTTTTTTTTATTTATTTTTAAATAAAAAAATCTACAATTATCATGTGGTCCAAAACGGCCGCGTTTATCGTACAATTGAATCGACTGATTTCGGAATTACATGTAGAGGTAGGCACTTGTCCTCTCCAAGGGGTGTATTTACAAATCAATTTTTTGCGAAACGAGGCCGGTTCGCAGACCCTCTTAACGTTGTTTGGAACAATTTACCTAGGGCACTCTTTTTACGCGTCAATGGATTCCCTTATTTTGGCGAGACCCCTTGAAATAAACTATTGAAATGGTATATTTATTATATAAATTACAGATTTTGTAACAAAGGTTTTATTACCACAGGATATTATAGAAACATGAAATAATATACAAAAATAAATTATTGGTAAAAAATAAACAAACAAACTTATATTTAATTGCCCTTAGTTTTCGTGTTCAACAAGCCCTTTCATTTGATACCCATACTGCGGTTGTGCAGAAAAATAACTATTCCGCCCTCTTGGATGATCCGCCATATTGGAATTAGAATTACGTCACATAGCTAAGCATGCATTGTCATCCAAAATTAGCGTGTATACCAAATTTCAGCTCAATCGGTTAAAGATAACTAATTTAAAATTCTGTTGCAAGTTTCCACCCGGACATACATTGCAAGTTAATATAAAGCTTGTAATAATAAAATATATAAATTTGAACATTTGTTTTATTTGAAACTTGTTATAATTGAATCCAATTTTAAATCGTACCTAATATATCGAGCACTGGCGAAATATTACTAACCGCCCCTTGTACTATATAGTTTGCACTGTTTAATATCGGAATTCAAATTTCGAATATGTTTTTCCAAATTTATTATCGTCTGAGAACCATCTAAATGCATATTCTTTTTTTTTACGAAATGAGTGAAATGATGATATTAAATGTTTTAAGGTGAGGAATGGCTCCACCTGCGTTTAGCGGGTATTTCAGCCAGTGTCAAGTAATTAATAGCAAGGGCAAATTCAATAAGAATATATTATAAATATAAATGGATGATGACAGTGATAAAGATGGCGGATGAATCATATGTATATTCACTGCAACTCCTAAAATTATTTTGACAGTTTTTGCCTGTTTGCCTCCTATTTGCCTAATATATTGTGCCTGTAAAATAATTGTATAGATTGTAATGTGTAACCAAATTGCTTCAAGTTAAAACTAGCAATACCTATGCATCACATTTACGTCTTCTTGTTGCACTGCAAATTTATCTCGAACTTTTAGGTTCTGTGGCCATTTAAAAAAGTAACGAAAGCCTGAACGGAATTTTCAAAGTTTAAAATAGAAAATAAACTTTATAGTGAGCAATGTAAATACGAAATTGCAACAACTATCTTAGGTACTGATATTCTCGTGACCTATTGTCTATTCTTGGCAAGTTACCGCCAAAAATTGGCTCGAACTTAGAATATGGTCGCTGCTGACGAGATGTTCCATATTGAAATTGTAGTCCATAGACAATTTTTGTGCCTCTACAGATAATAAAACTCACATTTACGAATGAAATTAGTATGTGTTCGTATATTTTATTGGAGGTGGTTTCAAAGCGTCAAGAGTATAATATTGCTGATGCAGCATTATCTAATAGCGGTCGTATGTAACGCAGCGGTAGATAGCTTCTTTGTGACTTCAGACTTGGACAATTTTATTTGAAAATTGCTGTTAGTTTCCTTGTTCCAAATAAAGACGAGGGAGTTTTTAAAGTTGGATGGAGAATGTATTTCACAAAACTGAAACATAAAGTAGTTTTATATACAGACCTACATAAATGTAAGGTATATTTAATTTTAAAAGCTAGTGTTATTACAGAGAACGTTTTCAGAAAAATCACATTATTTTAGCAATTAACTTAGTTGGAGTAGCTAACGGAATCGAACTACTTGTAATGTAATAATCTCACATTAGCATAAATACAAAAACTATTTTTTTTAAAATTTCTTACAACTCTAGTACAACACTAGGAATATGAAAAACAAATAGCTAACTTATTTTATTTTCATTTTTTTTTCCAAGCGCTGTTATCCATTTTGCCAACAAGACACAAAGAAATTAGTTACAAGATTCCTGAAATAAAATATTAGTAAAATAGGTCAAACAAAAGCGGAGCGGTAACTTATTAAACAGGCGCGAGACAGCATGTGCGAACCAACTTTTGTATGAATAACTTTGTTTTGCTGATGACACAAAGGCTCGTCGGGCCACTGCTTCTGACAAACTAATTTACCCATTTTGTTATGAACGTAGATATGATAATGCATAGAAGAGACATCAAAGCGATATTTATAACGTAGTTACAGTAAAGTACAACGGAAATAGATTTGACAAAACTCGCGCTACCAATTTATTGCCCATACCAAAATGAACCAAAATTACTTCACCAAAAAGCACGTTTTTCAAAGAAATGTCATCGATGACGCAAGCGACTGTGAGATTGCGTGGCTTTTGATAGTTTACTATGTATATTCCTACAGAGTAAATTTAAAATTTACGAACACAGAATGCAATAAAGATTCCTCTATGCGTAGAAAACGTTAGAATATTGACACACTAATTCTCAAGCACCACAAAGCAAATTGATTTCATTTTGTGCCAGCAAAAAGAGCGATTCTAAAATCGTTTCCAAATAAAAGCAACAGGGTTTTATATCTGTGTGTTCGTCTATCTGAAAATGCACAATTCAAATAGGTCACACAAAGAGTAGCGAGCAATAATGGACCAGATACTATATTAACAAGTATTGAACCGTCCCCTTGTGATTTTCAAATTAACTTGCTATATTATTATCAGAGTTGATCGACTATTCGGTTGCCAATAGAAACCCACCCGGGGGTGTTATGGGCCACTCGATTAGAAACTTTGAAGTTTTTGATCAACGTTCATGCATGCGGTATTGCGCTATACATTTTATTGCTTTCAACATACGGTACATTTTTGATTATAGTTGCGATTGCTACTAGACTTATGAAGGCAAATGAAGTACTAACTAATATCGCCAAACAACACACATCAATCGTATAAAACTAAGCAGCGCTTGTATGAGCGTTCATAAATGGATTTGGGGCGATCCCAGAAACACTCAGACCGGCATTATGTAAGAAGACTTGACACTCTGGTGTAAGATAAAGTTCGCCATACTGTTATGAGTCATCTGATTAGACCTGTAGCTGTAGCATATGCGCTAAGACTAGACTCATGTCACGGAATATGTAGTTTTGGTCTCCTTTTCTATAGATAAGACAAATAATGAGAAAGCGCATCCTTGACAGAGGTCTAATCTTGACATGTGCGCTAACCCCTCTGTAAGTTATCATTCTAAAATTATCTGAACTAAAGGCCATTGTAGTGATAAAGTAGCAAATTATTTAACAGTAGCTTTAACACAAACCTCTACTTAGCCATCTGCGTTTATTCGCTCGAAGATTACGCAGTGAAACGAGTATTTAAAAACTGGGTATACGAACAAAAATGCGGACGGACTGTTGCAAATTCGAAAATAAAAGCCATTATCTCGACGAATGAAAGGGTTTATTCTGGGGTATGGGAGATTCTTTTGTGTATTTTTTGTATGCGAATGCGAATGATAGCGAAAAACTAAATAGACCTGCTTTTTGCTTTGCAGTAGCTGTAGGTGGGTAGATGCAAAGATTGGAGTGCAATCATTTAGGAAAACAGTACTCTTCATGAGAAAATAATAGAAGAAAGAAATTGTCGTTACAGAATTCACTCTGGTTTCGATGTAACTGAATTCATCCCCAGTCTATTATACGGTACCCATAGAATGAGCTAAGTTCCGTTTGGGACTATTAATATTTCTTACATTACTTTACCGCTCTCTTGATGTAAATTGTAAGTCATTTCAACATCGTTTTAAACCTCAGTGGTGTTTGTATTTCATGAAATATTTTGAAATAATGTAATACCCATGTATTTAAATGATAATTGAATAAAAAAATGTGTTTTCTGGCAATATCTGTATTTATTTATTACTGACAATTAAATTATGGAAATTGGAGGCATAGTTTCACAATTTGTACCATAGTGCTTAAAAAAAAACTCTACTGTATGACAACAAGATAGTTACAAATAATTCTTTTTATACACGAACACAGACTCAGTAGTAAATTATCAGAAATAATTTAATGAGTAACTAAATAGTCCTGAGTGTCTTCCGTTAGTCATATTTCCAAATACATAAGAGATAGGGCCTCGCATAAAACAAGGAGTAAAAGTAAAGAATAAAACTTATCCAATATAAAATCAGAGTTGACAAAACGGTCGGAGTTAATTTTTTAAGTCAACGAAGAAACGGCACGTATTCCGACCGCAGTGCAGTTTTTAAACAGAAAATACACTGAAATTATTTCACTACGACTCTTTAGAGTTCACTGCGCTGTTTGCTTTGCAGCTGGTACAGACACATTGGTTCATACTTTCTTTCTCCTTCCCAAACATGATCACTGGTTTTTTTAAATTATTTTGAATTTTCAATGGTGAATATGTGTTCCGTAAACAAATATAGAAAATATTTTTGGGAGATATTTTCAAAGCAAGCTAATGCGGAGCTTAGGCGTGTCACTTTGTTAACTTGTTTTTCGCTACGTAAACATTTATTTTACATACAAAGAAAAATAGAGTTACTAATCCTGTAGTAAGCCCACCATATCCTTAGTCACCCCCATATAAATGTAACGTAGTATATTTTGCATTAAATTTACGAACACAATAGAAATTCGTTAGTAAGACCACAGATTCACAAATAAATATTTTTCCCAGCCAAGTTGGTGGGCCATCTTGTCCGCGGTCAGCCTCACTGTCGTCATGGGACCTATAACTCAGTTACGGTCCCCTAGGGCACAATGTACGGGACCTCAGACGAGCTGTACACTATACAAGTTTACATCGGGCAATTAAAAGTATCACGTTTCATAGGCTCGGACCCTTGGCGAAGGTTAACTCAAACGAATGGACCTCTGAAAGATTTTATTTGGGGTTTTTGTTGAATGTAGAATTACCTCTAAATTTATAAAAAAAAACAATCCATCTAACAATGATGAAGTAACATTTTTCAGTCCAAATCGTTCTACAATACCATTATAACTATATAATAGGGTTTAATTTAGAAGTCGATATTAAATAAAATTTTAAAAATTTTTGGGGATTGTTTGCGTGTGTATTTAAAGAAAGTCATAATTTAAAATTGGCATTATAGAATACTTTTAAGCTGAAAAATACTATTGTAGGTGGATTACAAATAGGTAGAAATTCCAGTGGTAGCCTCGCGGGCAAGAACGCCCGCCTTGAACGTAAGGGGTGCAAGTTCAAATCCCAGGCCCGCACCTCTGAGATAATTTTCATGTGCGAATGTCAATTTCAACAATGATTGCCACTTGCTGAACGGTGAAGGTAAACATCGTGAGGAAACCTGCACGTCTATAGCTTTCTATAGCGTGTGAAGTTCACCAACCCGCACTGGGCCAGCGTGGTGGCCAAATCTCCCTCGTATTGAGGGGGAATGTGCCCGGTATAATGGCAATAGGCTTGCCCTTGACTAAAATACATCGGCGAAGTGTGGGCGCACTACAGTGCACCTCTGCCTACCCCTTCGGGGAATACAGGCGTGATGATGTATGATGATGTAGAAATTCCTTTAAATACGAGAATATGCGAACATTCAGTAACAGAAAAGTTGTGTATCGTGATCATTTTATAAAGGTCAATACTTATGTAAGAATAGATGGATGGATTCAAAGTTCTTAATCTAGATTCAAGTTTACTATGTATGTATAACATGAATAATTTAGTTGTAGAGCGTATACGAACAAACAATGCATTCAAATCATATCTATAATCATATCATAAGAGCATATTTGCTAACAAATGAATCATACAGCGTTTTTTGTTCTATAAACTCTATATAAAGCGCCGTGTACAGGAGATAAAAACGCACATTAGAACTGAATAGAAACAAAAGGGGTGGCTAGCACAATGGTGATGTACATTTGACCAACTTTTAATATCAACGGTGCGGAATAAGAGCGGAATAAGAGCATCCCCCCTCTCTTTTCCTCATCCAAGAGCTCATTTAGGCAAATTATGCACCTGCATTGTGCGAACCAAAATAAAGCCCGCTCGAGTTATGTGGTGCTCCTGGGAATGATACTTAGCCTTTTTTGTTGTTTTTTTTTTAATGTCCGTAATGTTTGTTTTTCAATGTATTGTTTCGTTGTTATTAAGACGCGGTCTGTGGAAGACAGAAGAATAATAACATGCAATCTAATGTTTTTTTCACTTCATTTGCGATGAAAGTATTATAAGTAAAGGTATAATATGCAGAGGATACAAATGGTTCTTGGGTAAGACAAGTTTAATTTCGAAAGAAAAATAGATTACCTTCTTTAAGGTCGTCTTTCTGGAGGTATTTTATCACTGTCTACTCTGTCTAGTACGAGTATGTACGAAATATTTCATTATGAACTCATCCTTGATCAGTTTCATTACCAATCTTATTCATAATGTGCATTTATTTATTTAACTTGATATTGGTAAAGTACCTGCTAAATGCGGATGCAGCCATGCCTCATCTTATTTCATTATATTTTATCATTTTGTAAAGAAAACTTGGGTGCAGTTTGTTCAGTAATAAATTTTACGTCCATGAAAATGTTTGTCATTTTATAAACACTCAATAGTTTCTAATGGTACCTTGCCTACATAAAACTGTAAAGTGAAGAAGCTTCTTGGTATGTGAATGTTTGCACTTCAGCGTATTCCCATTGCATCCCCTTGTGGGAGTACTCCCGAGATCCTCTCCACGTCATATCGTAAATTCAATTTAACACTTCGGACGAGACGCTTACATCATCCATTTGCTTTTGAAGCGTTAGGCCGGTGTACATGCACGGGAGTTTCTACTTCATGTGAACGGTAAAATAAAACCGACCAAGTGCGAGTCGGACTCGCGCACGAAGGGTTCCGTACCATTATCTATAAAAACGGCAAAAAAATCAAGATTATTGTAAGGGAGCCCCCTTAAATATTTATTTTATTCTGATTTTTAGTATTTGTTGTAATAGCGGCAACAGAAATACATCATCTATGAAAATTTCAACTCTCTAACTGGTTCATGAGATACAGCCTGGTGACAGACGGACGGACGGACGGACAGCGAAGTCTCAGTAATAGGGTTCCCGTTTTAACCTTTGGGTACGGAACCCTAAAAAGATAAATGGAAAGAAAAAAAAGATAAGATTGCGTATGATTGTATTTTTTGTGTGTGTCAATTGTCAATTGGGCTGTGTGTGTCAGGGCTGTGTGTAAAGGTTGTAATTGTATTTTTTGAAATTGTTTTTTTTTTAATAAATGTGTTTAAAAAAAAATAGATTTATTACAACTTCTTTCAGATGGCCAAAAAAGTTTGTTTTCTCTTCTTATTATTTGCATAGAATTTGACGGGAATCCCACCTAAGTACAATATGGGCGACTGCAAGTTTTGATGTTTTTTAACAAAGTTTTGGACTAGTGGCGTCTCCTCGGTATAAACTTTTAGAAATTCGTTTGTTAATATTCATGAATGGTTGTTAGAAACTTATATATGCTGAAAGTTACAGAGACTTTAAAAGAGTCGTAAGGGTGTTTGGTATATCAGAAAAATGTATTAACGTTCTTTTGTCAAACTTGATAGACTTTTGGAGTGTGAGAAATCTAAATTTATAACTTTCTGATTGAGGTCATTAAACAAAAAAAAATTTTATGATTTATTTTTAATAAAATTTTGAATTTGGATATTTGAGAATTGAGTGTTGGTACATGAATATATACAAAAAGACTTGAGCTAACGTAATCTGCAAATGACTGACGTGTTTGATGACCCATCGGTTGAGTCAATCCATAGAGTAAAACAAAGACGCCCCATCGACTCCGCCCTGCGCAAAATTTTTCTGACGTTTTTCTGACATCCGCAATTCCAGTTGCCCTATGTAGTTGCCGGATCAAGTAAGTACGTAAGGTGTCAAACAATACACTACGGGTAACTAAAAGGGCGGATGTCAGATAAACGTCAACAATTGCCGCAGGGCGGAGTCGATATGGGTTCTCCAGTTACTCTATGGGTCGGTCAATCGAGAGACCTAACTTGTATTTTGAAATGCCAATTAGATAAGACCCTGACAATTGCCACAAATCAGTCTGTTCGTAGACCATTTAATGCTGGCCAAATGTATCTGTAAATCCAGAACAATTGCAATGTTATTTCTCCTATAATAGTTGAGTAATAGACTACATACAGCTAATATCTCATCGAGAGCCAATCATTGCGTCGGGAATCGACTTCCGTAAATCGTTACGCATGTATCTGGTAACTATTACACAGATATATTGGCTATTTGCTCTGTATTATTGTAGATTATTGGTATTTGACAGGGATGATAAACTATCAATGTAATCCGCGAGTTATGATGTTGATATCGATATGATTGTTTTAAATAATTGTTTAATGTAACTAGACTAAGAAGTGGTAGCCGAGTGGTCGAACGCACGCTTTGCAAATCAAAGTGTGCAGGTTCAAACCCCGGCTCACACCTCTGGAATTTATGTGCGAATCTCATTTTCATCCAAGATTATCACTTGCTATGAAACGGTGAAGGAAAACATCGTGAGGAAACCTGCATGTCTGAGGGAACTTGTCTAGTTCTCGATAGATGTGTGAAGTCTGCCAACCCGCACTAGGCCAGCGTGGTGGACTATGGCCTGAAATCCTCCTCATATTGAGAGGAGGCCCGTGCCCAGCAGTGGGACGTTAAAAGGGCTGTAGTAGTAACTAGACTTCCGTCCCTTATAGTACTATGTAGCTTTTCTTCTACAACAATATCCTTATTATTTGGTTATTGTAGAAATTTAAAAAATAACAACGTCATACTACTAATGTTATAAATGCGAAAGTGTGTGAGGATCGATGGTTGGATGTTTGTTACTGTTTCACGAAAAAACTACTGAATGGATTTTGATGAAACTTTTACAGTATTATTGTTCATACATCAGAACAACAAGCTATAATTCATAACGATATTGACGAAGTCGCGGGTAGAAGCCAGTATGAAGATGGTTACCTCTTACTAGTGCACTACATCATACAGCTTGAATATAATAAAACCCCTAAGGAGCGCATGCACGTCGTCGTTATCAAAGGATAATACGAGACGCAAGACGGATAATAGTTTATACAGCCGCCCCGCGGATCAGCTTACTCGGTACTCCCAACATACTGTGATTACGGCTGCCTTTTCCATGTTTGTAATCAGAAAATCTTATCCTTTAAGCATATCAAAAGAATGCACATTACAATAAGTCTACGCACCAAGTATAAACATCAATTCTATTAATATTATAAATATAAACGGATTTTGTTGAAACTTTTTCGTATATAAATCAGAATAACATATCAATATATATAAAAATCAATGCCACTTTTCGTTGTAAGCTAATTCCTCCTAAACGGCTGGACCGATTTGAATGATTTTTTTTTGTATGCGTCCGGGTGGCACCCTGGATGGTTTAGATTCACAATTGGACCCGGTAGGTGGCGCTGCTTTCTTATGCCACTCATTCTAAGGCGGTACGAAGTTCGCCCGGTCAGCTAGTAGGCTATAATTTGTTATTGCTATTGAACAATCGAAGTTTGTGGGGGTGTAGTCGCGGAAAGAAGCTAGTTTTGGCACCTGATACTCATGCCAACGTCAAAGTATTGTTTCAGACCACTGAAACCCCCTGTATTAACCATCCCAAATGAATAATCATCGCACGATTATAATGGATGCGATATCTACAGTCGCAGGTGTCAATTCAATTCAACAAGCAGCTTTGATATTGGAAACGGTTTAATTAATATGCCAATCTGATCACCGGAGAGGATTTAGGTACTACATAGTAAAATATCTCAAATGCATGATAAACAATGTAGAGTTTATGAAAGGTTTTTTATAAAGTCACGGTAAATTTATAATTGCAAGGGCCTAGAACTTTTCATAGAGTTATAGAGTTCAGCATAATTATTTGTGCATCGTCTTTGTTGAGAAACAAATAAATCTGAGCTATTCGCACATTGTTAAATATTTACTGAAAGGATAGGCTTTACTTGGTATAGATTGACTATAATAATATACCAACATCATCATCCCTGTACCCTCTACCCATATTTCACTTTGATAATTAGTTCCAAGAGAATTTGAGTTCAAATTCCAAAACGGGTCAGGATGAAAAAAACTGATAATATGCTCATTGTTAAATCCTACTAATATCATAAATGTGAAAGTTTGTGAGGATGGATGGATGGTTGTTACTCTTTCACGCAAAAATTACTGAACGGATTTTGATGAAGTTTATCAGTATTATTGTTTATACATCAGAATAACTTAGAGGTTATAATGTATAACAATATTGGATAACCGAAGCCTTCGTGGACGAAGTCGCGGGCGGAGGGTAGTACATTATAATTTTACAATAGTTAAAACAAACAAACAACGCGATTGACCCTTAGTGTACCGCGCAGTCGTTTCACCAAAATAATTAAAAATGTACGTGTTTTAATAAAATAATGTATCTCGTTACGTTTCTCTGAATCCCCCGTGTGTTCTTCCAATTATTGCTCAGAGTGTAGCAATGTTTAATATTGAACTCGGGGTTTTTTGGTACATTAAATATTATGAGTAAAGTTCACTCAAGTGCAAGTAAATAGTGTATTTAATATGCTCCACGTTAGCATATGAGATGCTATTAAAAATATGGTAAACCAATATGATAAAAAGTAATAAAAATATTAGAATGTTTTTTTCGCAAAATAAATGTTTTTACGATGGATTAACTGACAATATCAAACATTATAATATATACCCAGGTGTATTAATGCGCTCTCCGCAACGGTGCATAAATAGAGACATAAGAGAATGAGCTTTAAAACAATTCAAATATTTACCCCTAAATACATAAAAAGTAATGCGTGTCAAAATTTAAGCGAAATTCAAACATGATTTTATTAATTTTTTTCGTCGCCCGTTTTAAAATGTAATGCACCATGCTCTCGAGTACTATGATATTTTTTTATTCCTGTTTGGAAATTTATAATTGCCCCTCGTAGATGCAGTTTTCACTGTTAAATATAGAGTTAAAGGGACAGCCTAAGTTTCCAAGACGATACTTGTGACAAATACTCAAAGGACTGAAACTATGATAGTTAGGGAAAATCTTGCTACACTCAGCATCTACTGATCTTGTTTTCTTATACACGCTGTAGATACATGTACAGCGTGTTATCTCTACTGTAACAGACAGATAAGATAAGACAATGTGAAGGTAGATTGACCAGTGAGGCGAACAACGGAAGTGCATTAGTTAGCTCCATATCTAATATGGATGAATGACGTCACACAATATGGGGTCATCCACATTGAGTGAATGCTGTTATATATACTCTCAATATTATAAGGGTGGACTTAAAAGGAGAGCATTATCAGAAATCAAATCATTCTAATAACCAGCCCCTGAATCTACAAATATTTCAGAAATCAAATCCAAAACTAGTAAGTATTGATATCTCAATAAAAGGTATTTGGTTTTAAAGAACAAGTTCTCTAGGAATTTTGCATTTAGAAAATAGTTAGTAGGTACTATAACGTCACCAGAAATTATCTGCCATTTTATAAGCGACATAACACCTTTTGTCCGTGCACAATACTCAGAGGAACTTTAGTAATTAGTTTTAATTTATCGATTACGATAATGACACACATAAGCCAATAGACGTAGCATAATAACGGTAACCCTTTTAAAAAGCTTCAGTATCCATTATATCACCGAACAGTATTCTAGGTAAAACATCTCTAAATGTAGTACGTAAAACAATGGTACTATTGAAGCGAAACCGTTACTAGGGGTCCTTACTCCGCAAAACTAGAATCTTTGGAATCTCGCCCAGCGCCTGATCTTTTGCAAACCAACACAATATGTTTAATATTTTCAGAAAACTCGCATCAGTCATATGGTTCCACACTAAATTATACTTACATTATAGGTGCCTAGATCAGGGATAACGATCTAAAAAGTTAGGGCGAGCATAGAACCCGCATGCCTCCCGTGTTGGCTTACGCTCAATACATCGACTCAAAGAGAATACTGCATCAAAAGCAACAATTCTTACAGTATGTAAATGATAAGATGTATGGTAGAGATCACTTTAAGTGATAAGGCCGCCCATTATAACACTTTAAATTAGTATTGTATTCGTATCTAATTTGTATTACTAAACTAGGTAGGACAATAAAAAGTTATCTATTTATATCTGAAAACATGAAAACCGTCTCACCAATACAGAATCAGTAGTATCATTATAATATCATCTTTATACTAAACACCATTATTACACACATTTCAACCTTCAACGTCTCACGCAGCTTACGTTTGTAGGTACCCCGTCAGTCGCACAGCTGACAGGAAGGTGAAATGTTTAGCTCCGCTTAAATTCATACAATAATTTAACACATCTTGATAATTTTCGAGTACTTTTGTAATAAAAACACTGTTTTGATGTTAATAAAGATTGACATCATCTCTATTCGAGATACGACGAAAAAAATACGACCTATTTAACATATTGTCCCGGAGGAGGCTCAAGAAAAAGGCCTCGGGCATACTGAGGCGACAACAAGCGTGTCATATTTTTTCCAATACCAAAATAGAATCTGTGGTAAAAACCACGCCACTGCAAAATTCGCTTGCTCTATCAAGGATTATCCATGATCTATCTATCTATCTATCAGCCAGAGACGTCCACTGCTGAACATAGGCCTCCCCCATAGATCGCCACAAATTACGTTCTTGGGCTTTATGCGCCCATCGACTCCCGGCGACCCCGGTGAGGTCGTCCGTCCATCTGGTCGGGGGTCGTCCCACATTCCGCTTGCCTGTTCGTGGCCGCCACTCTAGGACTTTGATGCCCCAACGGCCATCCGTTCTCCGGGCAATGTGTCCGGCCCATTGCCACTTCAAACGTGCAACCCTTCGAGCTATGTCTGTAACCTTGGTTCTTCTGCGGATGTCCTCATTTCTGATTCTATCGCGCAGTGAAACTCCCAGCATAGCTCGCTCCATTGCACGTTGAGTGACTCTGAGCCGTCTTATGAGCCCCATTGTGAGCGACCACGTCTCGGATCCGTACGTCATCACTGGCAACACACACTGTTCGAAGACTTTTGTCTTCAGGCACTGAGGAATATCGGACGAGAAGATGTGACGATGTATCCATGATACAATACAGTTAATTTGGTTCTGGCAAATATTTTGCAGCGTACGTCTACGCCCTAGTCTGCCCGGGGCTCAAGGCTCCAGAATAATAAATAAACTTTAATCAACTGTGCCCCTATGAGAATACTTCGATTTTAAAATGGGATTTCATTTGTGAAATAAAAACAAAAGGCGACGCATATATTCCACAGTCGTATAAAACAACCAGGGGCCCGATTTTCGTTTGATAGACATCAATCTCTATTAGAGATTGATCTCTATTAGAGATATGTTGAAACGAAACGCCAAATTGGTCGTATTTTTTTTCCTTCGTTTTGACACATTTCTAATAGAGATTGATGTCTATCAAACGAAAATCTGGCCCCTGGACCATCCCTTGAAATACTTTCGAGGCTTTTACGGATTTGCTGACCATTGTCCGAGAACCGATAAAATGTCCTACCTATCTAGAAACAAGTATGCCAAGCCAGTTTTTTACGTTGTTTCAATATTAATGAAAAGTATTTTTCGTCTAGATAAAAGCTATCTCCAGACCATGCGTCAAAGCAATATAACTAGTGATTAATTTTGATTTACGTCCCGCGATCCAAGATTCATTGTTCTAACTTATGACTAAGGTCTTAGTAAAAGATAGCCTATATTTCGGCATCATGCCATAGACTAGATATTTTTTGTACTTTAGTTTTTGCAGATATTTTTACGGCAAAATATGCTGGTAACGGTCTAATTGATAAAAAAATATTCTTTGAAAAATGGAGTGAGAATAACATCACTAAGCACCTTTGTTATAAATATTCTGCCATCAGAGCTACAGAAATATGAGTTGACTGATTTTATAGAGCAACAGCCGGCGGCCAAACGAATTTTTTTTTATTTTATTTCGTGCTTAAACCATAGACAGAAAACACGTACGTGTCGATTGGCATAGTTTAATAGCAGCTTTGTCTACGCTCTCTCAGTGCTTTATACTATTATTTCCTGTGTGTCATCATATCACGAAAATATTCCAACGAAACTATTTTTTCCTACTTAGGTCACCTATGATGTATTGTATTAAAATAAGAATGTTTTTACAAACTTTAAACAATATTTCTATGATTACCACATGGGAGCTTGCAACAATGACTGACTAAGATATTTTAGCTTGCTCCCGTTGGATTGAAGATGAAATTTGTGCGATTATGTATACCTTTTTAAAATAATTCACTCACTCATAGATTCTCCATCCTTATTATCTTGCTTAGTTATAAATATAAGCTATAGAACTCGCAAACCAAATGTGAAAAAGTGTCACTCAGTCCAAAAAAAAAGTCTAAACAATACGGCGCCTTTTTAAGCGGTTCCGCGGTACGTAAAGAAGATCAGAACTTTTGTATATGAAAACGTGTTTCATTACCTTTCATTACCCTTAATGTATATCGCAAAAATACATCTTACTTTAACCCTATTGTTCGCATGTGTCGGCAATATAATATGCTCAAAAATGACAATCCCTCCGTTGATTTAGATTTACTTGGAAATAATAATTTATGTACATATAAAAGACAGATCTACAATATCTTCAAAGGTAGAAATTACCAAATAAAACTTGATAAGTAGCTATAATATTTATTTCTAAAATTTTATTTAATTAGTTAGTATGTTTTTCTTCTTCTTCTAAGTGTAACTTTAAGTTAAAGCTTAGTTTCAATTCTAGGTTTATCCTTTATTATATTCATAAGCTTGTTATTTATCTCGTACGCATTAATGCTACCCGAAACACAAGTTTTTGGGTTACAATCATGTCCTTCCACCCTTATTTTCACTATAGTGTAATCAGTGTTTGTAACCTGTTTTGTGTGTAATATAAATAAACAGGATACAGGGCCCTGACCACAGCCTCTTAAAATATTGTTGTTTAACAGTAACCGTACATTTTTGTGCGAATGTCATTTTCAACAATGATTACCACTTGCTGAACGGTGAAGGAAAACATCGTGAGGAAACCTGCACGTCTGTAGAAAGGCGTGTGAAGTTCACCAACCCGCACTGGGCCAGCGTGGTGGACTATGGCCCAAATCTCCCTCGTATTGAGGGGGAATGTGCCCGTTATAATGGCAATAGACTCGCCCCCTATTACATTGGGACTAAAATACATCGGCGAAGTGTGGGCGCACTACAGTGCACCTCTGCCTACCCCTTCGGGGAATACAGGCGTGATGATGTATTATTATTTATTACTTTGGAATACTACCACTTAATTTGATCGGTTATTATAGACTAACTGTGTGCGTTTTTTTTTTCTGGAATTACCAACTCCTGTCGCAGATAGGTACTACATCTATTCACCATGTGGCACCTCAATATTGAAAAATCCTTTAATTTTTTTTTCTACCTGTCTCCATCGCATCCAGCCATCTATTACATCTTCACAAGAGACATCCAACTAGGCAGCCTCTTTAACCAATTTAAAAGGTATATCATATTATACTTTTTCTTTCATCTGACTCATGAAGCTTAGGCCTTTTTTTCAATATGATTGATGAATATCTCAAAAAGAATACGCGACCTTAAAAGTCTGAAACTTGATACTTTATGAGATTGAATCAAACGAATAGCTAGGATTTTATGTAAATAATTGTATGTTTTTTACTCATGGTTGGGTCTAAAAATATATTATCATTGCGTATAAACTTCCCATTCGAGGCATTTAATCCCGCGTCTTACGCAAATGCAGACGAAAGCAGGATTTATAAGGAGCGTACCAGATGTGTTGTACACTCGGGTAAATTTACTTTTACTCATACCTACACCGAAAACATACAAGGAAATCCCATCTTTATCTGGGATGTTTAAAGGCTTGAATTGGTGTGCACATGTCTGTCAATTAGTGTCAGAGTTTGTGTTGTCGTGGAAACCCGAGTGATGCTTAATGAGCATAGCGAAATTATCGTAGCTCTTAGACGTGCTTTGTCCTTTGTTGGGTATATATTGAATCAGATACGCCGTACTTGATAATTATGCTTGTGATAGTAGATGTAAGATTCAATATAGACATAGATTAAAGCCAAACGAGGATCCTTAGGCTAAAAGATAATTCATAGGCGATTCTACTTATCGTTAATCTTGGGAATGATAAATAATTTTCATAGTAAACTACATCACGCCCGTACTCTCCGAAAAGGGTACGTAAAAGTACACTGTTTGCTAATGTATTGTTGTTCCAAAATACCGCCAAATACCCCTTCAATTCGAGGGAAATTTGGGCTTTTAGCACCCAAAAAACAAATACCTACAGGACATAATATATTTTATATTGTCATTCGACCTCATAACCCCACAGAATGTTTAAAGTATGGAGAATTCAATATCAATATTAAAAATAACGACAAAAATAATAGGATAAAAGGTTTATCATAAACAAAGCTTAACAACTCTACCTAACCCACTCGAAAAATCCATCAACCTACACAAAGCACAAATCCCACTGAATTCAGTCTCGTGCGCTGAAAGATGATTATATTATTCATAAAATGGCGACATTACCTGTTAGGGATGCCACAACTTCTTCACAGAAAAAAATACTTGAATAAAATGTGATGTGTTCATATTTTAAAAGTCAGTTTTTGTTTAACTACAGTTATCAGCTGTTTGCGCTAGGAATGGAATCGAGTCAATAAACAAACTGTTTATAGTTTAATAAAAATATTTTTACTAGTTTCAGATTTCTCTCAAAATAATTGCGTAAGTATTTTATAAGTTTTATAGCAGAAGTTTTACGGGTCACTAAAAGTTTAGTTTTGTTTGCAAGACGTCAACAAATCAGTAAAATAGATTGACTAATCGAGAGCTTTTTAGTATGCAAAATTTATAGAAAAATATAGTACATAGCAGTGGTAGCCGAGTATAGCAGTGGTAGCCGAGTGGTCGAACGCACGCCTTGCAAATCAAAGTGTGCAGGTTGAAACCCCGGCTCGCACCTCTGGGTTTCATGTGCGAATCTCATTTACATACGACGAACGGTGAAGGAAAACATCGTGAGGAAACCTGCACGTCTGAGGGAACTTGACTAGTTCTCGATAGATGTGTGAAGTCTGCCAACCCGCACCGGGCCAGCGTGGTGGACTATGGCCTGAATCCCCCTCGCATTGAGGGGAGGCCCGTGCCCAGCACTGGGACATTAAAAAGGGCTGTAGTTATTATTTATTATTATACTTGTACCATTTACATTAAAAAAACACTTTGCGTCTGATAGTGATTTATAAGACCCGAGTGATGGTTAATCTCTTTATTTATGATTGGGTAGCAATCCTATGTACTTTGGATAACCAAAGTACATAGGATTTTTTTTATAATTTTATAATATTTGAAGATATTTCAGTTTTAAAATTAAAAAGGGTGTTAGACTATGTTTTCCAAGCGCTATGCAAGAAAACCCACATGTTTCATATACAATAGTTGGTTTAATGGTTTGTGCGTAGGCCGCTTGGTTCACTGCGGGTTCGATGCCCGCCAGCGACATATTTTGGAAATGGTTGTCTGATGTCTGGATGTAACTGGGATTGTCCCCATTCCAGGGTACGGTAACATAGCTTTGCTTAGTTTGGGATCATACGATGATTATATTATGCTGTCTGGTGATATTTATTAACCGACTTCAAAAAGGAGGAGGTTCTCAATTTTTTTACTTTTTTGGGGATAGTATATATTATTTGGGGACTTGCATAGTTTCAACGATTAGTGACACTAAAAATTGTGATTTATTTTTACAAAAAACAATAACCGATGTGCACTAAAAATCTAAAAATAATATATAAAATCGGTGCCAATACATGTGTGTGCCTCGTCTGACGTAGATTTTTGAAGTCGCTTTTATTGTTTTTTGTTAAAAATATATATATATATATATATTTCTGTTCTCTTCAGCTATTCAGCTTCATATAATAGTTACCAGCCCCTGGTGTCGGTGAATCGCAGGTGCGTCGTGTAAAATAACGTCATGGCATAGGTGCCACTCTGCGGCGCGTCCGCCGCGTGGATTACCGCATTACCAAGTACGGTGTGCCATTCTCACATTACATGCTTATATTTGTATACATCAAATACCAGAGAAACATTGCTAGGTAAAAGTACCCCTGTAAAGACAGGGGCCCTATCTCTAATTCGGGTATCGTCATATACGCGGAAGTCATATGTTGACCAAAATACATTTCGTATATCATTCAATAGGGAATCGCAAGACGCATCGTTTGACGACGAATCGAGAGGTTGGACTAATGGTAAGGCTTTATTCAAAACCGGCCAAGTGCGAGTTGGACTCGCGCACGAAGGGTTCCGTACCATTAACTTTAAAAACGAACAAAAAATCAAGTTTGTTGTATGGGAGCCCCTTAAATATTTATTTTATTCTGTTTTTTTAGTATTTGTTGTTATAGCGGCAACATTAATACATAATCTGTGAAAATTTCAACTCTCTAACTATCACGGTTCATGAGATACGGCCTGGTGACAGACGGACGGACAGCGAAGCCTTAGTAATAGGGTTCCCGTTTTACCCTTTGGGTACGGAACCCTAAAAAAGAAAAACACTGCGTGTATCAGTGAAACGGTAAGTAAAACGGTTTTTCTGCTCTCCTGAAAAGTGGCGTGCCTATATCCGTGGTGTTAGAACTTTATCGACGATATGTTGACACAAAACGACAAAATTGGTCGTATGTCGTCGTTTTGTTTCGACATAAGTCGAATTGGAGATAATGTCAGATGTTGATGTTTCTGAAGATCAAAATAATACTTTAATATTTGCATGAGTGTCGAACAAACCTGTGATACCAAGCTTAAGGATTTGTGAAACAGTATCTTAGTAAACCTATCAGGTGCTGGATATCCCAAATTATACCTCACAATGCAAAACAGAGCGTCAGATTCGAACTCGACCCAGGCCATTAAACGCTTGCACTCCAAACATAGCTTAGTTGGAAGGGTTACTACGACTATTAGTAATGTGATACTTGCACCTAAGTATACAATTTAACTATTCAAGTCAGTAAAAATAAGACAATGATAATTGGTCCAAAAAATTTACTACCAAAGGGCTGGCCATTTCCTTGCTCACCGAGTGACGTTAGCCCTTGTGCAAGGGAATCCAGCCAGCGTCTCGGTTATGCTATCACATTGGCCGAATCCTACTCATATTATATATGTGAGGATGGATGGATTTTTATTACTCTTTCACGTAAAAACTACTGAACGGATTTAGATGAAACTTTACAGTATTATTGTTTACTAGCTGTGCCCGCGACTTCGCCCGCGTGGACTTTAGGGAGATTACCCGGAAATATTGGTATTATGTTTTTCCCGCGGAACCCTAATGCTTTTTCTAAAATTAAAGTAGCCTAAGTTACGCCTTGGAACGTCAGATATCTGTCAGTGAAAGTCCCATTGAAATCGGTTCAGCCGTTTAGAAGTTTACCTCAAACAAACAGACAGACAGACAGACAAAAAAAATTAAAATTGCGTTTTCGTTATAGGTATCGTATATACTTTCATACGCATTTGGTAAAAAAGTGTTATTTTGATATTACAAACAGACACTCCAATTTTATTTATTTGTATAGATACATAAGAATAACATATAGGCTATCATTTATAACGATATGAATAATCGAAGTTTGCGCGAACGAAGTCGTAATGTTATAAATCTTCAAAGTCAAATCATTTATTCTGTATAGGCCTACGGGGGCACTTACAAATTGTCAAGTTTACATTTTTCTTTCATACTACTACCGGATCGAAACGCGACCTCAACTGAGAAGATCCGGAAAGAAACTCAGTGGGCTGATCTTTTTTTTTTAATCGCCAAAACTTATTTCAAATTTACAGGTAGGTACAAAGAGACCAAGCATTATCGGTCGAATCACGCTGCCCTCTGACATCGGACTTCTGTCCACCATAGATACAAATTTAGAGTGACTACAACGCGGACTCGAGGCGTTCAGACGTGACTCGGGTATATTGGCCGGTCCGTGAGCGCAAACTGCAGCTAGAGGGAGAATTGTCAGCTGTTTTGCGCCGGATAAAGTACGTAAAAGTCGAGCTGGGAATTGAAGAATAAAGCAGTCTAGTGTGGGTAGTCGAACTTTACAGCCAGTTTTGCGAAACTGAATTGTAATTCAGAATGATGTGACATTCAATGTGTGACTTTTGTTATGGAATACCTACTAGTAAATTGAATAAAGTCATCAATCAGTCTGTTTTCATGCATTCTAAAAACAATTTTGTTAATTAAATACGTGGCTTCTTTGAGTAGTTGCCGATATTGCCTATAGTTTCATCTTTGGCCTTTCATGTCTTCTTAAAAAATACATTAGCTTCTTACATAAAAGTTATTCGAAATTTTAATACTATGTTTCTTTTTAACAACTAAAAATAAATACACTAGCATTCGAACGCGTAGCCGAGTGGTCGAACGCATGCCTTGCAATCAAAGTGTGCAGGTTCAAACCCCGGCTCGCACCTCTGGGATTTATGTGCGAATCTCATTTTCATCCGTGATTATCACTTGCTATGAAACGGTGAAGGAAACCTGCACGTCTGAGGGAACTTGACTAGTTCTCGATAGATGTGTGAAGTGTGCCAACCCGCACTGGACCAGCGTGGTGGACTATGGCCTAAATCCCCCTCGCATTGAGGGGAGGTCCGTGCCCAGCAGTGGGACGATAAAAGGGCTGTAGTAGCAGTAGCAGTAGGACAAGCAGTTATTTCATGTGGCAATATCTAACTGTTATATTTGTTGTCTTACTTGGACCAGAGGCCAATAACATGTGCTGTCGTAACACAGGAATACAAATTCAACTGAGATTGGTCCCCGTCGACACGGAACTACTAAGACGTGATCTGGATAGCACAAGCTATCGAATGGTAACATGATCTATAGCATTAATGTCAGTTACCGCCGTAATGCGGCATGAATTTACCTATTATATATTAAATCTCAAATCAAGCACACATAAATCAACATGCTACCTCTTTTTTTATACGTCCATGCATTGGTAACAGTATCCAACGTTAAAAGATAACCAAACTGGAATTCCATTATCAATTTACCTTTATTCTCGCCGAACGTTTACCTATCCTCTCAAAATCTCGGTGTCCAGCTGACTCGGCGATAGTGGCTAGGACGTGACCATCGACCATGCGATTGCCCCTTTGTTACCCGAGAACCGCACTGGAAAATTTTCATTGTTATCAAACGTGATCTGACTTAAAGTCAATCAGGTGTAGAGCATGTAGGTTGTGAAACTTTTGGTAAGCTGAAAGTTATCTCAGAACATATTAAATAATTACCTTTATTTACCTTGAACTTAAATGCAAGTTCAGATTCTGGGCCCGTACCTCTGGGATTTTTGGATTACATTTACTACTTGCTGGACTGTGATGGTAAGTATCATGATGAAGCCTGCACATCTATAGAAATGCGTGTGAAGTTTCCCAACCCTTACTGGGCTAGTGTGGCGGACTATGGCCCAAATCTCCCTTGTAATAAGGGGAAAGTGCCCGGTATGGTGGCAAGAAGCTCACCCCCTATTACATTGGGAGCAAAAAAAAGTGTGGATGCACTGTGGTGCACATATAATGATAGCAAATAAAGAATGACCTACACTTGAAGGTCACACTGTTCGATTTGGTTTGAGTTCAAATATGGATACAAAAACGAACTCCGTGTCAATGTACATTAAGATTGAATTAGTAAAAACCACGCCTCCTCGTATCAAAATTCGCTCGAGTATAGAACTTTTTCACTATGTCAATACAGCTTATTAATACTCTTCTGGTATTTACATTAAAAACACAAATGTTGCTGAACCAATCGCAGCACCTATTTACCAATGGCGGTCGTTTGCGCGGATGTAACAAATTAGTTTATTGCAATTTGTATTTCGAATACGGGTGTTTCCATTTAATTTAAAAACATACGGTCAGGTAATTGAGGCGTGTGCGTTGTATAATATTTATTTTTATAATTGCAGGTTATGTTCAAAAACTTGAATACGGATACAAAAAAATCTTTTTGTACATACAAATGTTCTTAGCGTTTTTTGTTCGAAAATACGATCTACCGTATATTTTACATGTACATAGATCAGAGGCTATAACAGGGTTGGGGTGTATCCTTGGGGGCTCTATGGAGTTAGGTTAGGTTAGGTTAGGTTAGGGTTATTTTTTTTTTTGTTTGCGCTGGGAATGCATTTCCCAGCGCAAACAAAAAAAAAAAAAGGTTAGGTTAGGTTAGGTAGGTTAGGTTAGCGCCCCCAAGGGTACACACTGACCTATAACAGTTCTACTTTATTAGGCAGAGGCGTTCTTCCCAAATTGAAAGGCGGTTCATCTACAAAAATAGAATATTTGTAACTAAGGCTTGATATTATGGTTCAAACGTTGATTCCATTTTTTTTTTAATTGACAACTGCTTTCTGTTCTCATGGCATTGCTACTCCTGAGAATGTATTACTCGCAATTATCATTTTGAAAAGAGTAACCATTGAGTTTCACACCGGCTCTTCTCAGTGGAAGCAGCATTACGAACCGGTGGTAGAATCTGACTATTTGTAAGTGATTACCTACACGAATAAAAAAAAATGATTTTTATTTTTTCTTATTTTGAGACATGCCACGGTCTCATTTTACCCATGTTCATTGAATGTTACCCATAGTACAAGCGTTGCTTAGTTTAGAATCATACGATAAGGAGACTAGTGTCTGGCAATATCTGGGGTTTTTTAAAGTATTTTTGTTTCAATAGTAACTTTAAAATTTTGGCAGATTTTGTACTGAGTTAACTGTCAAAAAATAAAAGCAATATTAAAAATATTGCTGCAAGACTGGTGGTGGTAAGGGGGGATAACCCGATGTATTATAATATTTTTTGTAAAAAAAATCGCAGCGTTATCTTCTGATATTATCTCTCGTAAGTTCAGCAATCCCTGACGATCTGTCAGCTAAACGCGTCGTTTGTATTTTTCCACGCGGCCGTGCGCACAATTGCCCTCATTTGTATGTTCAACGTATTGACGGCCCCCACCCCTAAACTCCTAACGACCTTTCGTTAACCTATTTTATGATTTATTGAATATAAAAATATTTATCGGATAAATAAAGGCGACCTTTTTGGGCGGATTCCTGTTGACCTTGCCGCGTTGATCCCTCGGTATGTGGTGACATGTTTTTTCAAAAGTAGCTCTGTGATTAGAGATTCATTACCTTATATGTAGAGTCAGAATTTCGCCTTGAATGCATGTTATTTTCGGATCTCATTATGCGAATGTCATTTTCAATACCAACGATTACATTAGGACCAAAATGCTTCGACAAAATGGGTGCGTTGCAGTGCACCCCTGACTACCCCTTCTGGGATACAGGCGTGACATCAGAGATCAAAAATCATAAAGTTCAAATGAAACGAAACTTGATGGATCAAGTATTTGGGCCCCATAATTCCTAGATAGCTTCTAATAATCTTTGTTATCCCATTAACAGAAGATTCACGATTATGAAAACCTAGCACAAACTGTTTTAATATAGCGTGCTATCCCTTCATGGAACGGCTGTAATAAAACAAAGTTAGTTTTAATAAAGCCTATTATTCGAGTTGGAAGCCGTAAATATGGCTAATAAAATTATGTTAATTGATTGCCTAATGCTCAGCGGAATGGTGTAACGCGTTCCTGGTTATTTTATGAGCGCGAGTTTTAGATATTTAAGCGTAAGAAGAGTTAACGATTATGCCCGATTCCCATATTCAATGAACGCCCCGTGCGGTTATCGGACCGTCAAATTTCCAACGAGATGTCAGCTCGTTCGTTCCTATTTTATTTTTTTTCGTAAGTAACGCTTTATTGGGGACATAGCGAATTATACTCAACGAACCTCGTTTTATAATTGTTAAAGAAAGAACGCATAATATAATATTTTTTTAATCTTTAAATTTAGAACTTTAATTAAGTATTATATTATAAACAGCCAGTTTTTATTTTTGTATTGTATAGTTAAAAAAAACAAATTACCAGAATTATATTATTCTTAATCCAAAGTAATTTATAAAACCCATGGAGATATTTTAACGGAGATGGCATTTTGAGCCCGCGCAACTGTAAATTTTTCTGGTTAAGTCAGATACTTCGCCATCTTTGTTTTCCCAAATAGTTGCCAAACTACTTTACTACAGGCACATAAGATAACCAAAAATGGCGGAAAAATCGCAGCAGAGCTATATGAAGAGTGAAATCGTTATGGGTACTCTAGATACTTAATGATAAAATGTGAAAAATATTAAAACATCATATTTTGTGAGTGACTATGGAATGTATGGCATCCAATTGCGTAGATTCATTAGAGTCAATAAAAAAACTGTATCAATTAATTTAACTATATCATAATATTGACGTAAGAATCAATATAAAAGGAGTTTAATCAGCGGCGAGGCAGCCTCTGGGAGTGAAGTGTTAATTAAGGAAGTTGGCGCCCAAGTTATATGAGTTTGACCCGTATTGTGTTTTATTGTTTTTATTCTGACATCCCTGCCGGAAGTTCAGCGCTGACTTGGGGGTTTCACTTTACTACACTTTTTTAAGAATGTTTGATACATTGATACAAGGTGTATCAGAAGTCCGAAATAATATTTTAGGTTCATATACGGCGGCCAATACGTTGATGCATCGTGAAGGTAGATTATATCTAACTATCTTAGTTTTTGAGTAACAGACCGTTGAATATTGGTCACAGGTATCGTGTTGTGGCTTTAGGGCACATCCAGAATCCTTTTCAACAGTGCAAAATTAATCAACGAGCAGCTACTACTAATATTCAAAACACATATCTTGAAAGTTTCGCATAGGGCTGGAGATATTTAACATTTTTGAAATTAGAGACGTAACAATATTATTCATTTTATATATTTTTAAAGTAGTTTTTAATTTGTAGGATTTTCATTAACCGATGTCAGATAGCCATCCCTAGTAGCGTGGTTCCCGGGTCGAACAAAAGGTCTCAGCCACAGTTTATACTGGAAGACGTTTGGGGTTGCGCTTTTATTAAAAGTTAATTGAATCGAAAGTTGGTGGAGGCTTTATTTCGGTACAAATCAGCGACGAGTGTTGCTAAAATAAGATTGGCTTTATTTTCGACGATAATACTATTCCGTTTTTGGTCGATATATTCTAGGTCAGATTGACAATAACATATTCTGGGAAGAGAGAATATTTTACTTTATTCTAGAAAGGAATGAATTGACCTTTACGAATGTATAGAATCTTTCATAAATATGATTATTTTCTCAGTAAAATAGCTTCAATGTTTCTTTTTTTTATAGACTATTGAACGACCTACTGTTGGGCAAAGGCCTCCACCCCAATGTTTAAGGGGCGGTTTAGACGATAGTCCACTTCGCTGGTCCAATGTGGGTTGGTGGACGGTTCACCAGAGCTTCTTACATTGGTCAGCAGTGTGCACCGCGAGCAGCTGGGGCTGGATCGCGTCTTTTAGATGCTAGTACGGCCCCTTGCTCTCCTAATAAATAGAAGGCTATCAACCGATTTACACTGTCAATGTAGATAATTTTGTCATTAATAAATTTCATTGTATACATATAGATGGGAAATTAAAAAAAAAAATGGAGTATGACAATTTTGTTTTAAATGTTCCATATTAACAAACTGAAAAATAAATTCTATATATTTATTATTTAACTTGTGAATGTTGATGCTTTTTAAATTTAGAATAGTCTACAAGAACACGTATTATTTTTAATATTTCAAAACGAACGTTTTTTTCTTCAAATCCATAAATACTGTTCCACGTATTTAGTGTGGCTATTTCAAAAAGTAAAGGAAAACAATGGCCGCTAACCCTTCGGCTTTTCGGTTTTCACATCACGTAGTCGCTTCACAAGTTCAGCTTTTCCAAAATTTCCAGGATATAACGCGATCACGGCAGGTTTATTTTGATTTATTCTGATGAAATCCACACGTAGCGATTTTGATATATTGCTGTTTTTATAGGTTTGAGGTTTCTATAATGGCCTTTGTTTTGTTCAGGGTTAGTTGTTGTTTAATAACCTCATAAAACAAAAAATCCCTTGCCACCAAACTTAACTATAATAAACTAGAGGTATTGCCGTCTTTCTCACAGCCGTAATATATAAGCGAGACGGCTTTATTTTTCGTATTGTCAATCTTATTTTAGTCGTAATTTGGTGCCAATAGCATCAACACTATTGCAACTTCGAATCAAATGTAGCTCTCGGGTCGTAGCAAAGACTACGAACTACTACGATGCTACATCGATCGTTTCGTAGTCTTTGAGTCCATTTACAACCATTGTTCAATTGATAAACTACTACGTATAAAGCATTAATTCAAAGTCTACCGCCGATATAAGAAGCTCACCAAGCCATGTACCTGCCACAAACAATAACGTATCGCCTGCAACATAATCTCAAATTTCGCGTAATTAATTTCGAACCAAAACTTAATTGGGATCGGGATAATTAAAGTAAACAAAACGCCTGACAAGTGAGATGTTGATTGATTGTGATGTCTTCAATCGGATCGAATTATTGTGCGTATTCGCACAATACAGACCTTTGACTATGTGTATTAAATTAACAAATTAATGTGTTAATACTCTGTTTAATAACCATCTCAAGAATTTAAAAACAATGCGTCCAATTTGCCTTCACTATGACACATTTTTTTAAATCAAAGTAGATGCACATTTTTTTATTTACATTAAAAACAAAATATTTACATAGTCAACAATTTACTAGTAATAATAAAAAATAAAAGTAAAAAATTATATACTCCCCATGTACATTTTTCATAGAAATATCAACGACGATGCGAGCGGAATTTGAAGCGTCTTTTACCACAGCAATTCAATCTTTATATGTATTGATACAGAGTACATTTTTGATAAAAAGTCATGTCAACTCGCTAGCCCCATACGGCGTATCGCATTAAAGTGATTACACAAACGAGGGCCACGTTTCCGTCAATTGCGGCCGTTTCATACAATAAAAACTCTCACAATTTTACAAAATCAATCAAACTGGACTATTGAAGATAAGCAAATTAGTTAATAACTGTTTATATACTTTCCGAATAGCTTACAAGTTATTATTTTTGTACAAAAGTTTTACTATGACTTTTAAATGTATAGACACCCTGTATTATATTCTGTTTATTATCCTTGTCCATAGCCTTTTGGTATTTTATTGTCTGTAATAGTGTTATTTTTTAGACGGGTTTACTTTTTATTGTGTCTTTTGACTTTTAATTTCTTAATAAAAAAAAATTTTTTTTATTTCAATAAATATAATCCAGGCTGGAAAAATTATTTTACACACTAAACTTAAGGCTAATTTTAAGAACTCTGACCCCCACATCAGAGGTGAGCACGCGGGCCGGGCCGATAGAGGTCCGGTAAAAAAAAAAAAAAAAATGTATAGACAAAATGTGAAATACATACCTAACGAATGAAGTTATTTCGCTGATTTATCTACCTGTAACCTCAATATACAGCAGTCCAGTTATACGTCATATACATCCTATATCGAGATATGAAAGGATATTTGACTTAAACGACATTATTTTACTTTACAGGATAGCATACTCATTCGACGCCAAATGTATATTAGTCAATATCGCCCAAAAGTGTCGTTTAAGTCAAATAGCCTAGCAATAACCGGAATATATTATATTTCATTATGAAGGTGATCTTTGCTTTGAATTATAAAGACTAAATAAAGTACTCCACGATTGGAAGAATCAAAATAAACACCGCTTAGAACACACATCCCGACCTCACACGATATATTCAACGCTGAGATTATTAATTGATTTACCTCGGACAATACACGGATTAACTCAGCGAAGTGTATTGTTAACCCTATCAAATAAAAACTAACCATAACGCACACATTTACAGTTGAAATTTAGCTGGCAAAGGTTTAAATCAGAGTAATAAGAGCGACAGGAGTGACAAACAGTGCCAGATGGACGGTACGGTGCGGACAATGACGGACAGTGGGCATTCGTTCGTTTAACGCGCCGTGAAAGGAACTATTGACCTCAATGCAGACGGCTTCGGGATTCCGAAATTCGTGAGAATGGATGAAGATTTTCGACGACCGAATGCCTGAGGTATTCGTAGAGTACCAGATGGATTGCTAGTGCTCAGTTTAATCAAACGGTATCCAGCTTAGATGCTGGCAGATTGCATGATCCGAAATATACCTACGTAGCAACTACGCGATTGTAGCGACTACGAAATTTCGTAGCAATACCGTAGTCTCGACAACGCCGCTACGAGTTTTGTATGCTACGCTCATGAAAGCAATTTTTTATTTTCAGCATACCTTAGTTACTAACATCTATTCGCAAATATATATTTATTGCACTGTACCCGAAGAGAATTTTAAACCTTTCGTATCGTTTGATACTGGATATAAAATACTAAAGATAGTTACGCCTCGAAGAAATTCTGTTTTTTTTAATTTCTAGCAAATGGTTAGGGTGAGGATCAAACTTGGTACCTCTCTGTTAGAACGACGGCCCCTTTAACCACTAGAGTATCGACGCTTTTGATGCTAATGTTAAAAACAACACTTAACAGTAGTCAATAAAAGATAATCTATAATTGACTTCAACGAATTCACTAAAAACATAATATAATTTCGCCGTTGTATTTTGGTCCCAATGTAATAGGGGCGAGCCTATTGCCATTATACCGTGCACAAGGAGCAGTGGGACGTTAAAAGTAGTAACTGTATAATAGTTTGATATTATACAGATTATAGCGAGCAAAATTAATAATAATTTAAATGCGTTGCAGAGAAGATGAGTTCAATTTAGTTTTGAATTTGAATATATTCACTTCATGAGTAAACTAATAATATATATTAAGCAACGCCTTCGAGTTGAGTACAAATGAATACATTAATAAATATTCAAACAAGTTTTTAAAAAGCATCATCACGCCTATATTCACCGAAGGGGTAGGCAGAGGTGCACTGCAGTGCGCTCACATTTCACCGATGTATTTTGGTCCCAATGTAATAAGGAGCGAGCCTATTGCCGTTATACGGGGCACATTCTGGTTCACTACGAGGGAGATTTTGGGCCATAGTCCACTACGATGGTCCTGTGCTGGTGGTTGGTGAACTTGACACGCCTTTCTATAGACGCACAAGTTTCCTCACAATATTTTCCTTCACCGTTCAGCAAGTGGTAATCATTATTGAAAATGATTTTCACACGAGTTTTTATGTTCAGAAATATTTTTATTATTACAGAAAAGCTTACACTTGATGACTTTTAACAATACAATTTGAATAACTAAAGAAATTTTATCTAATTGAATAATAATACAATATAACGTAACGCCTGTATTCCCCAAAGGGGTAGGCAGAGGTGTCCTGTAGTGCAAACCCACTTCGCCGATGTATTTTGGATCCCAAGGAATATAGGCCTTATTACCATTATATTTCGTTAGTTACTAACGCGTTTTACGACTTGTTACTAGTTATTAATACATGTCCGTTTCTGTTACCAATAACTATTCGTTTTGTAAGTAACCAATGGTAACAATGCATCTTCAAATCAACATACATGTGTATAAAGAGAGACCAACGTCCACAAAGGCCAGCCATGATCCTCAGTAAATATTCTAGATAGAATAAAAAATCCCGGTTCAGTAAGCAACAATAGGTCTTGGGTTCCTTTGTTCCGTGCGCTTTATCCTAGGAATGTTAATTTATACTGTAGCATCTTAAAAGCGTAGATGTAATGTACAAATGAGACCATGTTTTATTTTTTCTCGTCTAAATAACATTTGTCAAATATATTTCTTTACGTCTTATTTTTAACCGAATTCAAAGAGGAGGAGGTTGTCAATTCGTCTCGTACGTTTTTAACACCTTCATTGCGGAACAGGCACATATCGGCCCGCTGCGGTGCTTACAGTTGGTGCGCACGCTGAAAAGTATAACCGGCGGAAAGGTCGTTGGGGGCGCATTTTGACCTGCCGCTGCACCAGATGGAAGTTTATTATTTATTTGCCGCAGCTAAGGTGTTAATATATAAATTTTAATTTAGAAGATGGTTATCTAACAGATGGCAATCACTGGATGCAGGTATCTACGTTTCATACTTGCAAAATCGATACTCGATACATTTGTCATATCAAATCGTAGTCTAAAAGATATCGATTTCACTGCCATTCGTTCAGTCACTGATGCTGAACATAACCGCTTGATTCAAAACGTTTTTTTTAAATATTCAATTCAGTTATAAAATATGTAATAAATTATTTATACCAACGAAATACTTTCTGAATGAAGCTCTATATAAAGCCTGAAAATATAATACTATAAATATAAATCACACTGGGGCGTTGACGCTAACGCGTCCAATAATTTGCCAATGCCAAAACGAAGTCTGTGTCAATATGCATAAAGATTGAATTTATGTGGCAAAAGTCACGCCGCAACGCGTCAATGTTCGCTCTCGCTGTTAGTGTTATTTAGTTGAAGAATGAACTTTTTCTATGTGTTAATATAGTTAGTTTTGGTATAGCAATAAAATTTAAGCGCGAGCAGCAGTGTGCGGGGGACTGAAAGCTCGTAATAATTCATAGCGCAGTGTCACTGGAGTGTAAGCCTGGACGTTTTTAATATGAGTCACTATTGCGGTCTCGGCGCGTTGTAAAATTATTACTTTAGTACTAAATCGTAATGTGACACTTTATTATTGCCCATTACATCTTAATTCTCAGCTTTCAGACATGATCGGTGCTCCGGGATTGGTTCAAATTGGCTTCTTAACTGCTCGACTGAAAAATATCGATGACAATGCAATTACATTAACAGTTTCACTCTAATATTGAACGTTAAAACTTTATGAATATATTTTTAGAACGTACCTTAATTTTTTTTAAATTCAAGTCTCCAATAAGGTTTTTATTATTGTTTATAACAGACTAGAAAATAACTTTTCATCCAAAATGTATGTAACTACCTACCTTTGTCTACAATAGTATAATGCAAGCTCATCTTATTAATGCGAGATTGTCACATTACCTGTAATGCCCGTAAGACCCTCTAACTAAGCTAATGCTTATGCTAAGTCGAGGGTTCACGGCCATAGTGTAGCGGCTAGGATATGGATCTAATGTTGAGCTTCTCAGTACCTGTCTACCCGATGTACTATCGACCGTTCAGTCTCATTACATCTCTACAATTCTCACTTCTAAAGGACTACGAAATAATACTTAAAAAGTGGGTTGCCTACTTACGGTTTTAACAGGAATGGATGGCCAGTGGTAGAATATATCTATGAGAGCATTTTCAGAATACAGGTACTTATGAATCGTCAATAAACAAATACTCTTGATTGATTCCAGGCTGTGAACCCGACAGCTCGGTTGAAAGCTTTCATAGATAGATATACAGACAACACATACACATCGTATGATGCCAAACTAAGCAGTGCTTATACTATGGGCGCCATAAAATGGACTAGGGGCGATTCCAGTTACACCCGACCAGGGCAAATTCCGAAAAGGCCATTTCCAAAATCTGCCGCGCACGAGAATCAAACCTGAAACTACTAAGTGTAGTGAATCAAGCGGCCTACGCTATAACAACCAAGCCGTTGTTCAAATACGTAATTATCAATTATATCTAGATAAGCACAATTCTCTCATATTTCATTTTCCATTAGCTATTTATAAAGATGAATAGTCCAATAGAGGTCCAGCTTAAAAATACTTGACTTACACTTCTACTCTATAATATTCATGTCTACTTAACTCTACAATTTGAATGTATGACCTGAAACACTCTACGGTAGATCACAAATCAGGGTTTTATCGGGCAGTCCGGTGCAGGAAACTATGTATCATAAGTGGGCCATCGATCCAGTGCCGGCTGGGATTTACTACCACGGAATATGGTAACTCAGACGTAGATATCCCTGGATAGGACATCGAAACTTATATGAGGTTATTTTAGACCGCTGTAGCCTAGATAGCTGTAGGTAACGTATCCTGTTTACTAGTAACCAAGTGGGTTGTTATGACCCAGGCTTATCTGGTATTCTATTATTGTCGGCGTTTTATTTATAAGAGTAAAAAAAATATCTGTAGAGATACATTTCTATACGAAAAGAACAGCAAGGATACTTACATAATATTGTATGGAAGGTAAATAACGTCTCAAATGTTCTTAATTACAGTTTAATTTTGTACAAATAGATTTAAATTTGAAATTTATATCAGATATTATCAAATAATGTATGCCTTCGTTTTGAAGATGTAAATCTCGTCACATTTTCAATACGATTTACTACAGTTGTATCGATGTTGTTATTATTATTAGCATTGTTTACTGTTGTCTTTAATTTAAATAGTAATAGAAACATAATATATAATATTATAAACAAAATTTTATAGTACACCAAGGATAACTTTCAGCATCACACGATTTTTCACAAGACTTTTTATTTCATGTCGGTCCACAACAATAAGGAGTAAGAACTACACGTAAATATTATTAGGTACCAGCTGTGCCCGCGACTTCGCCCGCGTGGACTTTAGGGAGATTACCCGGAAATATGGGTATTATGTTTTTCCCGCGGAACCCTAATGCTTTTTCTAAAATTAAAGTAGCCTAAGTTACGCCTTGGAACGTCAGCTATCTGTCAGTGAAAGTCCCATTGAAATCGGTTCAGCCGTTTAGAAGTTTACCTCAAACAAACAGACAGACAGACAAAAAAATTTAAAATTGCGTTTTCGTTATAGGTATCGTATATACTTTCATACGCATTTGGTAAAAAAGTGTTATTTTGATATTACAAACAGACACTCCAATTTTATTTATTTGTATGTATGTATGTATAGATAGACGTAGGAGCAAATATAGTTATTTATTACCGCAACTCATTATATATTTCAACAAAATATCTCTGTTTACACGGGTCGCTCACAAGCAAACATTATTAATAAATTTAAACAATGTTTAATTAATAATTTCATATTTTATCGAAGAACAAAGAAGAATTAAATGGTCAAAATTCAATTAAACATTTAAAACTGAACGTAATGTGGTTGTTTGTGATGATTCGTCAAACAGCGTAAATCAATTTATTTGTACTTTAGCAGAATGTGTAGAGGTTTACAATTTAATAGTTAATTACGTAAGTAATAGCTTTCTCAATTTTTTTTATAATCGTAGCAGTGTGATATTTGAGAGATATTATATGAATAGTGGTCCGTATGTCCAGTGTGGGTACCTAATCCGAGACCTCTAAGCTACGATGGCAACCCGTCTAACCACTCGAGTATCGACCCTCGTCTTTCACTAGACTATTTGTATTGTAAGTATTTAGTTTTATTTAATAATTAATCCAAAAATTATAAATTAATGTTTATTTTACAAACAGCAAACAATACAATTTTTATTGAACAGACAGGTAGGCTTTATTTGACAAATAACTCGACTGTCATAAATTAACAGACTGGTCAATTGCCCAATATCTTTATTGTAGTTATTCGAGTTTTAAAGCTAGAAAAACCGGCTCGTAAAACCTTGAACTGCGTGAACGTGAAATTTTTCAGAGAGTACGTACGTAACGGTGAAGGAAAACATCGTGAGGAAACCTGCACGTCTATAGAAAGGCGTGTGAAGTTCACCAACCCGCACTGGGCCAGCGTGGTGGACTATGGCCCATATCTCCCTCGTATTGAGGGAGAATGTGCCCGGTATAATGGCAATAGGCTCGCATTACATTGGGACCAAAATACATCGGTGAAGTGTGGGCGCACTACAGTGCAACTCTGCCTACCCCTTCGGAGAATACAGGCGTGATGATGATGATGATGATGAGAACGTATAGTAATAATTATGTTTTTTTTATGTTCTTTAAAACACGAGCCGGTTTCAAACCCATTACATAAACATAATAATCCTTCAAATATTCTACACACACTGAGCCTCCCTTCAATAACCTAAGCAAATGAAAAGCGTAATTCCAATCCCATTTTCCGTCCGCCCTTTATTACCCAATTTCCAGATACGCGTGCTTCTCGCTACGATACGCGTATTTATTTAACATATTACCGCGTATCATAAATCCGGGTGACGTCACCGTATTTCTATAAGCCGCCCGTCGAACAAACGCTTGCGGCGTTAAAACTTTGTTTAACTTTCAGAACCGGATAAGCCCTTGCCGATAGATAAACTTGGAAAGTTGAGCATACTTCGGCATTTAACTGAAGCCGCCAGGAGTCTAGTTTAATACACCTGTGGGAGTTGGCCTTGTTGTCATTTAAGTGCATTGGATTATGGAGATTGAATATTGAATACCTACTTTTTAATACTGATTTGTTTGTGTTACACATAAAAAAATAAGTTTTTGAAACTTGAGTAGGGTAAACAAATTGGTGATGTTATAACTTAATGTTATTACCCTATTTAAATTTCAGGTAAACAAGTAGATGCCGAACCATTTTTAAACTCAAATATAATATCAAAATAATCATAAACAATTATTATTTTCATTTTCAAATGTATCAAGCAGTTATTTTATTTTACTAGTTGTAACACTCAAGTGTATGTAGTATCTGTAACCCGAAGACAAAGATTTGACACATTACTGATTAGATAATAAAGAAACAAATGAGTCATCTTTATCACTTCCATCACTCATTTTTAAGTGGATGTGTGTTTTTGTTGAAGTTGTTGTTGCTATTAATTACTTATAATAATACATCATCACGCCTGTATTCCCCGAAGGGGTAGGCAGAGGTGCACTGCAGTGCGCCCACACTTCGCCGATGTATTTTGGTCCCAATGTAATAGGGGGCGAGCCTATTGCCATTATACCGGGCACACAGGTTTCCTCACGATGTTTTCCGTCACCGTTTCTTAGCAAGTGATAATCTCAGATGAAAATGAGATTCGCACATGGAACCCAGAGGTGCGAGCCGGGGATAGAACCTGCGCACTTTGATTGCAAAGCGTGCGTTCGACCACTCGGCTACCACTGTCAAATCATTTATTCTGTATAGGCCTATGGGGGCACTTACAAATTGCCAAGTTTACATTTTTTTTCTTATATTCTACTATGCTACCACCGGATCGGAACGCGACCTCAACTGAGAAGATCCGGCAAGAAACTCAGTGGGCTGATCATTTTTTAAATCGCCAAAACTTATTACAAATACATAGGTACATATAGCTCCAGTGTGTTGCCTTAGAGCTGTTTTTAATAATAAAGATAAGATAATAATACGTTAGTAAGGCAACACACGCTACACTTTGACATGACGGGCAATATTTTTATTTTTGATTTGAACCTGAGCTGTACAATCCCAAGCTGATTTATCTTCCAAATAATCCGAGATTTTGTAATAGCCCTTTTGATACAATTTCCATTTTATTGCAGTTTTAAATTTATTAATGGGCAAATCTCTGATTTATTTTGGAAGTTTATTGAAAAAGCGTATACTTTGCCCCATGAAAGAGTTATTTATTCTGTGGAGACGAGTAACGTGTACGGATAGCATATGCTTATTCCTATTGTTTTATTTTATTATTGTTATACTATTAATTACTTAACACTGACATAATATCGGCTAATGGCAGGTGTAGCTAATCCTCATCTAATTTCATTAATGACGTAACAGAATAAAAAAGGAAACAAATAAACGTGGAATGACTCTTTTTTATTCGATTATATATTTTATCGATATGTTTTCAGTTTATAGAATAGTCAATAAACGCAGATATCGAATCCTATTCACCGTTAAGCGATCATATGATTCGATTATTTGCAAATCTCGTGACGTATGGCGTACTCTATTGGAAAATAGACATCGTGTGCCTCCACATCGCTTGGCGCCGAGTGGAGGCTGTGATATTCAAACCGATATCCGGTACAATGGATTCTAAGCAGTTTGACATTGTGATAAAAGTTCGGTCGACAATATGCTTAAACTATTTCTGTTGACAGCTATAATATAATATTATAGTAACATTACAACTGATATATCTATCGTGTTTGAGTGTAGTCTTAAGTAGTTGTAGGCTATCACCTTTTCGCAATATAACATCCTGGGGTCTTATCTCCATCTCTTGAAGTATTCTTATTTCAGTAGCAAAGAACTGTAACTTTTTCACATTGCCGGAAAAACTGAATGCTTTAAGACAGGTAATGGTAAAGGGGCTGTTGTTTCAACTCAGACAAGCAAATGAACTTTTTTTTAAATCTATACATCAATACATCATCACGCCTGTATTCCATGAAGGGGTAGGCAGATGTGCACTGCAGTGCGCTCACACTTCGCCGATGTATTTTGGTCCCAATGTAATAGGGGGCGAGCCTATTGCCATTATACCGGGCACATTCCCCCTCAATACGAAGGCGATTTAGGCCATAGTCCACCACGCTGGCCCAGTGCGGGTTGGTGAACTTCACACGCCTAGACGTGCAAGTTTCCTCACGATGTTTTCCTTCACCGTTCAACAAGTGGTAATCATTGTTGAAAATGACATTCGCACATGAAAATTATCTCAGAGGTGCGGGCCTGGGATTTGAACTTGCAACGCTTACGTTCAACGCGGGCGTTCTTGCCCACGAGGCTACCACTGCTCTATACAGAATTCTTTTTTGTACTAAAATCCTCGAGACCACGCGTCAAAATTAGATGAAATTACATTGGATAAAAAAATACCCATCGAATTGAGAACCTCCTCCTTTTTGAAGTCGGTTAAAAATTAGATTTTTCTATGAGCCAGGTACAATTCTTTATGGTATTGGTTATTTTAACATGTTCAGAGGTCAAAAAAATTTACAAAGATAATGTTGTCTCTCTTTAGCCTTTGGGATAAACCCGAGAGCCTACCTACCTACCTACTCCAGAAGTTAACAATTATGGCAGACCTTAGTTCTACGTGGCTGGCTTAATACTATTAAAAGGATAGGTCCTTTTACCCACTAGGTTGTAATTTGACAGTCTCATAGCCAATGTATGCACATGGCAATGGGCATCACTCTAAATAATGAAAGGAGGGTCTCTTCACAAGGTAAAGCTGGCTGCGTCATAGTAATTACCATATTTCATTGAGGGTAGTTGACGTTACCGTTTGAATACAGCCTAATGGCAGTTCACAGCACTCAATTTATGCTTATTAATTATGTGATATATAAAATTAAATAGCTACGAAAACATGTAATAATTTCTAAATGCTTATAACTCTGTGATACACTGTAAAACTAAGTTACTAGTTGAAACACATTTCTTTGAAAATATTGAAAAAAAATGTTTTGAACCCATAGGCAGAATTAAGCCCCGGACATACTCGGGCGTCAAGAGTAGCGCGTCAAAATGTTTGCCTAAACCAAAACAATCTTTGTGTCAATATCCATAAAGATTGAATTCCTGTAAAAAAGTTTAACGCGCGCGAAAGCTTACAATGAATTTTTAAGAAAGTGTTTATTGTTAGGGTTCCGTACCCAAGGGTAAAATGGGAACTCTATTACTGAGACTTCGCTGTCCGTCCGTCCGGCCGTCCGTCCGTCCATCCGTCCGTCCGTCCGTCTGTCTGTCACCAGGCTGTATCTCATGAACCGTGATAGTTAGAGAGTTGATTTTTTTAGAGATGATGTATTTCTGTTGCCGCTATAACAACAAATACTAAAAACAGAATAAAATAATTATTTAAGGGGGCTCTCACACAACAAACGTGATTTTTTTGCCGTTTTTATGGATAATGGTACGGAACCCTTCGTGTGCGAGTTTGACTCGCACTTGGCCGGTTTTTTTTCAGTCTGTTCATTTCTATGTTACGGAACAGTGAAGGAGGGTGCCTAACATTTCTTTCTACCTAGTAACCTAAGCTAAATTAGAAACACGAAAATGGCTTCCAGGGCGTTGGTCAGCGACAGAGATGGTAATGTAATCTGTACACGCGGTACTTAGCGCCGGCCGTAAGGAGACCCGAGCCCTGAATATTGTATGCCATACACGAAACCGACCCCAAAAACTTTTGCCCAAAATAAATGTATAAATTGTGAGTTACTAAACTTACACGTGTCCATATATTGTAGGTCTGATAAATAGGTTGTGTTTGATAAAAACAAAACTAGTCTGTTAAGATTTTAAATAATAATAATACATCATCACGCCTGTATTCCCCGAAGGGGTAGGCAGAGGTGCACCGTAGTGCGCCCACACTTCGCCGATGTATTTTTGGTCCCAATGTAATAGGGGGTGAGCCTATTGCCATTATACCGGGCACATTCTCCCTCAATACGAGGGAGATTTTGGGCTATAGTTCACCACGCTGGCCCAGTGCGGGTTGGTGAACTTCACACGCCTTTCTCTAAACGTGCAGGTTTCCTCACGATGTTTTCCTTCACCGTTTCATAGCATGTGGTAATCTCGGATGAAAATGAGATTCGCACATAAACCCAGAGGTGCGAGCCGGGGTTTGAACCTGCACACTTTGATTTGCAAGGCGTGCGTTCGACCACTCGGCTACAACTGCTAAGATTTTTTTCAAAATGAAACAATATACAGCGTGTATAAGATCAGTCTGAAAGAACACTTTACTGGTATAAAACCGGTCGGTTTCGGTATAATAAAAAACTGAATGTGTCCGAATTCGATCGATATTCGATCATGAATTTTCAATATTTTTTTCGCAACCCATTTTAGTATGATGTGCCCCAAGACCTCAACGCCATACTTGTGACAAATACTTAAAGGTCTCAGAAACTTCGGTAGTTAGGTATACCTAAGTAAAGTCTGCCTTCACTAAGCATCCACATAACACCTACCGTATATGCACTTTAAATTATTTCAGACTTCTCATACACCTTGTATTACCTGAAGGGTAGGTAGAGGTGCACTGCAGTGTATCCACATTTCACGGATGTATTTTGGTCCCATGTAATAGAGGGCGAGCCTATCTGCATTATACTGGCCACATTATAGGAAGATTTGGGCAACAGTCCACGCTGGCCCAGTGCAACTTGATGAACTTCACACGCCTTTCTATAGACGTGCAGGTTTCATCACGATGTTTTACTGCACCGTTCAGCAATTGATAAACATGATTGAAAATGATATTTTCATCCTAGTTATTTCTACTTTAATAAAATAACTTAATATCAAGGAGACTTTATCTTCAATTATCTCACAAGAATATAAATGCTAAGTGACCCAGTTGGAATCCCATAACACCCTGCACCCACTGGGATGAGCGAATAAACTTGTAATTATTTGATAATGTACTCTGTGTCTATATACATAAATAAGGAATTTGTGCGCTAAAAGTGACTCTAATAAGCATTAAAATTCCCTCGCGTCTTCGATGGCACTTTGTTAAATATGCTTTTTCTATGAGTTAATTAAGTTTATTTTGATATTGGCAAAAATTGGTTGTGGTTGGTTTGACGCGCCTGTGAGCACAGGTCTTAGTAATTTTTCAATTCGTTTATTTCTACCAGTGTTGGAATCCGCAAAGCCGTGCCTCCGAGCTCAACTTTGAATTCCTTATCTACCAGTACCGCGGTATCTTACCTGTGGCTCTACCATCAGTTTAACGCGTATTTTACGCACACTATTCAGTAGCATTCACAAACAAAAATATCGTAAATAATCGTTACAACTGTCACGTTTAGTTTGACTAACTTTACAAGTCTTATAACATGTATGACACAATTAAAGCACATTTTACTCTCTCTTTACGTAGTAAAACCATCTGTCCGATAATTATAAGTTTGTGATGAAATGATGTGCAGTGAAAAAGCGTATAAAAGCGTTTACACCAGCTGAAGTATTACAGGATAACATGGAGGGGTGAAAGGCTATTTGACTTAAACGACACTATTCGGCGATATTGACTTAAATACATAATTGGAATCAGCGAATTATTCTGCGACGAACGAGTATGTTCTATAAAGTAAAAAAAAATCGCTTAAGTAAATAGCCTTTCATCTCTTGACAAAATGTATGTAACGGCAATGAAACATGTTCAAAATGTATAATAGCCCGAACAAAACGTTGACACATTTTATTTCCGTGGACTAAAAACATTTTTATGGGAAATCGAATATGTATTTTTCATATATATTGACGACGTCTGATTCTAGTGGGCGTAGGCCGCTCTGCTCATGGCACCGTTTGGTTGCGGGTTCGTTTCCCGCCAGCTGCACATTTCTGAATATCTCCTGGTCTAGGTGTAACTGGGATCACCCCCAGTCCAATGTATATTACCAATAGTACAACTATAGCAACCAACCCATAGCGACATTAATTGCTTAATTTGGGATCATGGGATGAGTATTTTTTTCAGACGATATTTATTTATTTATATCTTACGTAGACAGTAGCGACTAGCAGCTACTTGTGAACGTGTGTACCCATGGTAGACCTGCAGTAGATAAATAACATAGAATCCGCGAACTGATAAACAACTGCAAGTATGAAAATGGTTTATTGCAAGGAGATAGTTATCAGAACAATGTTTTTATCTCTTTGGTTAACATCAATTAAAAATAATACCATTGAATAATACCGTAATTTGTTGCCTGTGCTAACATATACACAAATAATAAAATTGGCGTGTCTGTATGTAACAATAATTTAACAGCGTTTAACTGAATGCATATGAAAGTATATGCGATATACATAACGAAAATTATTATAATATTTTTTTTTTTTTTTAAATTTGTCTAGCCGTCTGTTTGCTCCGGGTAATCTCGATTTTGATGGGGCTTCCACTACAAGGAGAAACTTAGACTACTTTTATTTTAGACAAATAATTAAGGTTTAGAGCAAAATAATCACAACCAATTTGTACTGGGTAAACTACGTAACAGCTGAACGAATTTGGTCGGGACTTAAACCGACAGATAGCTGGTGTTATTAGTAACTTAAGCAACTTTAGTGTGCTAGATTACAATTTAAGATGAATAAGTATATTTGAATATTTGAACTATTATTTTAGGAAAATAATTGGGGTTACTTAATTGCGCGTAGACGGCGTCACGGGTTCGGCTAGTAACAAATATAAATAGGACCTATTACACAATAGTAAACCGGTAATCATGCCGCTTCGCGCTGCCCGTTAGGCTGGATTTAACAAAGCCGAATTAACCTCGGCTTATCAGCCATTAACTCATTTGGCAGTAGCCCAATTCCCGCTGCAATGCGATTCTGAAACGCTAACTGTCTTAGCCCTCAACAAATGGGCTCGTCAAAATGCGAGCGCTTAAATTTCTGCCAAACCAAAATGAACTGTGTATTAGAAATAAGTTTTGGCAATTTAAAATAAATATCAGCCCACTGAGTTTCTTGCCGGATCTACTCAGTTGAGGTCGCGTTTCGAACCGGTAGTATATAAGAAAAAAAAAACTTGATAATTTGTAAGTGCCCCCATGGGCCTATACAGTATAAATGATTTTACTTTCTTAGCGCATTCAAGAAGAACATTTTTCAATGAAATGTCATCGATGACGCCAGCAAATATAATCACGGCCACGTGGTAGTTTTCCGCAGATATTCAATCATTATGAATGTAGTGACTTTTGACGCCCTTCTGTGTCCAGGGCTTGTTTGTCTGAGCCATGCACAAACAAGCTTGTCACAAGCCCGCGACCAATTTTTGGCAATACCAAAAACAACTGTATTAATATAAAGAAAAAGCACATTTTTCAACGAAATATGGACACGATCGAAATTAATTGCGCGGTTGAGTGGCTATTGCCACAGATTTACAATATTTAAGAATATACACAGAGTACATATAAAAATACAAGTTAATTCGCATGCTCCAGTATGTTCAGGGCGTTAAGAAACACGGTCTTGGTGCGGAATTAAAATATGCAAAAGAAGAGATCACGTCTATACAGACGGCTATATTTCCCTAAAGGATGCGAAGTCATGCAATAGCAAATAAAAAAAAATAAAAAAAATATTATTCACTAAAATAGTTACAAAACGAGTTACCGTGAAACTCAAACTAGGCGTTCGTTGCCTGTGCTTTGGGTTTCTATAATGGACACTTTTGTAGTGTTTCTTAATTTGCTCATCAAAGCCTTACTACTTACTACTTTTTATAAAAAAAAACATAAATTTTATAAAGCAGTATTAAAATAATACTCTTATAAAGGTTGGTGGTAAGGCCTCTGATCTCAGTGGAGCGTGGCAAAGGCCATATCAAAGGCATAGCCACAAAATGAGAATGGCAGTAAAGTTGGAGTTAAAAAATCAACAGCGAGCATTTTCAATTCCAAGGCGTAATGAAACGGCGTTCAGAACTCGAACCCGCTGTGTATTTTTAGAGTTCCGTCAGGAAATTCCTATAACAAATAGTCTTGAGCTTTTCTTTATTCTACTAAACTTTTTGCTTTCATCTAAATGTGTTAATTACGATGGAGATAACGGTAAATTTTTCTTGAATAAATATTTTGAAAGAGTTATGTAATTAATGTTTTTCAATGTATTACGTTAATAAGAAAAAAAAAATATTTTGGTACCATAAAATATTTGGGTGTTCTTTTTTTCACACTTGTTCACTTAAATAGACTTATTTCTATCCTGCTTATACTGGTTATGTACGCGCAAGACAGAAATAGTTTTAGCTATCAAATTATGTTTCGGCTTAGTTCGTGTACAGCTAAATTTATGTAAATTACAGCTAATTTATGTAGTTGATCTCGATTCCGTCGGCACTAAACTGAACTACATTTAACTTACCGTATTGTCGTCCTTGTCACAGGTGTAATGTATGAGCAAGACAGAAAGATTTTTAATGCTGTCAAATATAGTTTTGTTTTATTATAAAGCCAACGGAATTTTAATAAAACTTGTAAACACAGTAGAACGCAAACATGAAGAACCCGATCCGCACTTGGCTGATTGTTTTTTTACATTTGTCGTTTCTTATTGTGTAGTACACAGTGAGTCCGCGATTGCGAGCCATGTCAAATTTACAAAACCTTTTGAAACGAATGTGGACTTTGGTTGATATAAAGCCTTGTTGAAAATTTATTTCATTGATTAAGCGATTAAATAACAAAAAGAAAATACATCACCACGCCTGTTTTCCCGAACTGCAGTGCGCTCACACTTCACTTATGCATTTTGGTCCCAATGTAATAGGGAGCGAGCCTATTGCTATTATACCGGGCACGTTCTCCCTCAATACGAGGGAGATTTTTGGGCTATAGTCCATCACGCTTGCCCTGTACGGGTTGGTGAACATCACACGCCATTCTATAAATGTGTAGGTTTCTTCACGATGCTTTCCTTCACCGTTTCATGAAATTACCGTTAGTTAAATACTACTAGTGAAGAGTTCGTGGGAGGCCCTTAATTACCTTTTTTCATATAAGTGCGTGGTTATAGGTATCTGTGGTACATAATGATAAACTATAGAGTCCTTAGTCAAACCTCAGTCAAAGTCAAAGATGAATTTCATCTCCTTTAAAAAATAATAACAAAAAATTCTATGTAATTGTATTTGAAAAGTGTTTTAAATAGACATTCTGAAGTAGACTTAACATCAATAAGTATTAATTTAAAATCTTTTATACATTTTTCATATTTCAAATGATAAATGTCATTATAATAGGAGTTTTTATTTATGAATTTTCTTGAGTAGACACTTAACACAATGAAAAATGTTCAAGTGTCCACGTCGATGCAAAGCTGAGAATGCTGAGTTCGTTCTCATTATTTATATTGTGTTGTATCTTAAGTTATTTAAGGGGAGTTACAACTTTATTTTAGCTTAATATATATGTTCTGTTCGTATGTCGCGGTGCATGCTAAAGCGATCCCGTGGCGCCACGATACAAGTGGAGGATGATGGTGGATGGTTTTTAGTGAGTATGAGGCCTTCTGCCGGGACTCCCACATAAACCTGCTATTTCCCCCGAGGTGGCAGGGTATCCATTAAGGATTTTCCGACGTTAAAAAAAAGGCTGGTTCGTATCCTGCACAGAAAATCAGCATTGCCATCCAACGTGGCAGTGTTGTCAGCTTTCTGGGCACATTGCCGAGCGACAGCTGCTTCGTTCATCATCAAGACGCCTGTATTCCCCGGAGGGGTAGGCAAGGGTGCACTACAGTGCACCCACACTTCGCCGATGGATTTTGGCCGCAATGTAATACGGAGTAGCCTATTGCCATTATACCGGGCACATTCTCCCTCAATACAAAAGAAATTCGGGACATAGTCCACCACGCTGGCCCAGTGCAGGTTGGTAAACTTCACACGCCGTTCTTTAGACGTGCAGGTTTCCTCATGATGTTTTCCATCACCGTTCAGGAAGTGGTAATCATTATTGAAAATGACATTTGCACATGAAAATCACAGAGGTGCGGCCCGGGATTAAAACCTGCACCCCGTAGCCCACCCCGTTCTACCAATAAGACTACCACTGTTTTAAATTCTAGTGAATCGACTAACGTCCACTTCGACTAACGTATACTTTAAGCTTTACAACACGAGCCTTAAAACCGAATCGTAACTGAGCACTTCTTTGTAAGAAAATGTATTGAACAATATTCAGAATTTTCAATATAAGATAGTAACTACTAATTTAAATACTAAGAATTCCCTTTCAATATTGAATAAATAAGAATTTTCAATTATAGAATAGAATAGAAAACATGTTACAATAGAGTTACATGGATATTACACAAAATATATTGACAAAACAAGGAACAAATAGTAGTGTACACTGGGCGGTCTTATCGCAAGCTGCGATCTCTTTGGAGAGGATTTTAAAGTTTCATTCATTACTATTAGAATTATAAGAATGTCTATTGAAATACAGTCTTCCATACATTTTGTCAATAACCAAGTGGAGAAATCCATAGAAATTAATAAAATTGAAGTGACTGTTTGTAATGACAGTTTTTTTTATTAAATGCATATGAAATAAATAAACAACATATTTTGGTCTCTCTATTTATTTCAGGTAATATCCGGAAAGGGTAGACTGATTCTATAGGAACATCCCCTGATGCTATAAGGTTTAGTAACTAAAGCTACTTTAGAAAAAAACCTAAATTCCACACAGATGAAGTGGCATGTAAACAGCTGGTAAATAATAAAGTCTGAGAGTTTTACTAAGCAAAACAAGGAGTTATAAGCCAATAATGTTAATGGCCGTTAAAATATAAATACCAGCGTTTAATCATTTATTTACACGAATAAAACGCGGAGCTTAAGCGCGCCGCGCTCCAAATGCCCTAATTATCGGCACAAACGGGTTCGCGAACCGCTCACATGAATATAATCAAACACATTCAACATTATACAGGGTACATCAGAAGTACGAAATGAAATTTACGTACATATACGGTAGCCAATATGTAGAGACAACACATACCCATCGTATGATTCCAAACTAAGCAAGGCTTGTACTAAGGATGTCCATACAATGGACAAACGATTATGACTTACCTAGTACTTGTGCTAGGTATAATAAGACATAGTTAAACAAAGTAGCAGTGGTAGCCTTGCGGGCAAGAACGCCCGCCTTGAACGTAAGGAGTGCAAGTTCAAAACCCAGGCCCGCACCTCTGAGATAATTTTGATGTGCGAATGTCATTTTTAACAATGATTACCACTTGCTGAACGGTAAAAAAAAACATCGTGAGGAAATCTGCACGTCTTTAGAAAGGCGTGTGATGTTCACCAACCCGCACTGGGCCAGCGTGGTGGACTATGACCCAAATCTACTTCGTATTGAGGGGTAATGTGCCCGGTATTATGGCAATAGGCTCGCCCCCTATTACATTGGGACCGAAATACATCGGCGAAGTATGGGCGCACAGTGCACCTCCGCCTACCTCTTCGGGGAATACAGGCGTGATGATGTATACATATAGTTAAACAAAAAGGAGTCAATCCAAATCAAGTCAGTTTTACGATACCTACAGATCAGATTAGATATGCTAGTTACCATTGACAACATTCACGCCTTAAAAAACTGGCCAAGTGCGAGCTGGACTCGCGCACCGGGGCATCCGTACCTTAACTATTAAACCACCGAACATTACTCCAATGAAAAGATAAACTGGATGCAGGGACTAGCTGACCTTTGCCGTTGGTATACAGTTGCCCACATACAAAGTAACCGCAAATAAGTATGTACGCAAAACAATCATTTTTTTATGCGTTGTAGGTAACTATAAATATGCTGCTTTTAGACGTCTTCCTTTAATTGTGCTATAAGACCTTATTTCTTGCCAAATTTCATGATTCTAGGTCAACGGGAAAATAAGTTTTTGACTCCCGTGCGAATGTACTGAAAATACGACATAAACCGCTGTATCTATTGATTGCGTTAACTTAAAAGTTTGGTTTTAGAGCTCCAAGGGACTGCAGATTTAAGTCTTTGTTATAAATTTCAATTTGATACTTCCACGCGTTTCTGAGAAAAAATCTTGACACAGACAGACGGACAACAAAGAGTTCCTTTTTACCTTTCTACAACGATTTTGTTAGTATATTTGGGGCTCGGTATGTTGCGTGTATGTAAAACTTCCTCATTTTTTAATTACCCCTCAATCCCAAAAAGCAAAGTTGTCTTACAAGTTTAATTAAAGCGGATAGCCAACAAGTTGCCCTGAGCTGGCCTTAAATGAAATTGTTTTGCTAATTTGTTGTTTCCTCTGAGATCTTTTGCCCTTTGAAAAATCTTAATTAATAAACGTTCTTTGTCTTTAGTTACAATACTTGTCCTATTAATCCGAGATTCGCTATCGGTGCCTCCGTAATTAAACAGGGTGTCAGCCAATTGATTTTATGTCTGACTAGCTGTGCCCGCGGTTTCACCCGCGCTAATAGTTACTTTGGCGTAGAGTGATGTTATAAAGTATATGATTATAAGTCATAATACCCGATTCATGTTCGGGAATATTCCCGTATTTGCCACATTATTCGTTGCTGCTCCGCTCCTATTGGTCGTAGCGTGATGATATATAGCTTATAACCTTCCTCGATAAATGAACTATTTAACACAAAAATAATTATTCAATTCGGACCAGTAGTTTCTGAGATTAGTGCGTTCAACCAAACAAACAAACTCTTTAGCTTTATAATATTAATATTATATTATATATATTAGTATAGATTCCATAGTATATTATTTTTAAACACAGTTTAAGTCGGTCGGTAAAAAATAATGTTAAAAATGTTCACTAAAATGTTGTATAAAAAAATGCTTATTCCGTTGCAAATATGCAATAATGGGTTGGTGAAGAGATTATTTAGATATTTACTATCCCGCATTTTTTATTTATAAAACATAGATGTTTATATAAAATGTATAATTAATTTGTGTTTGTTTATCATTCATTTCTCTACTAAAAAAAATAAAAAATATAAATTAAAAAAATATATAAAAACTAGTTTCACACCGGCATCTGGAACAGGGTCAAAGCCCCAAAGAGAGGAACTTCCTCACTGTGCGTGCCGTCCCCAAAAGCGCTGCCTTCGGAATCTGTCCCTTGATCCAGCTGCCTAACGATAGCAAAGGAGGATGTTCTCTATTCAACCCGTATGCTTTTCTATTACTATACTATTAAAATAAGATTATTGGGTATATTATAGTATAAAATAAACAGTCATATTTTTTATTCTTTACTATTTCTTGTATGGGTGCAAGGGGTCTTAATAACATCTAAAGACCCAAGCCAACCTCCCCTGCTCGCGGCCCTGCTAACTAACGAACGTAGCTCTGGCGAACCGTCCAACGACCCGCATTGGACCAGCGTGGTGGACTATGGTCCAAACCCCCCTACAAACATGACAAGGGGGAGGCCTTTGCCCAGCAGTGGGACATATACTAGGCTATTAAAAAAAAAACAAATTCTTATTTTATAGGTATTAAAGTCAAAATTGTACCTTAAAACGTCACCTTGACTTCAACCACAGCTCGTTATGTAAAGAAGATATAGAAATCCCGTATTTCAATTAGCATATTCAAAATCAGAGAATCATGAATTCCAAACACGTTCTAAACCTGATTTTGCAAACATGCTTATACAGATTGGAATAATGAAAAAAATCGGTAAAAATGTTATACAGGACTAACGAGAGAACTTTTTCTGGTTCGATACGTGACCCGTTTATTTTTTGCGCACGTCCCTACTTTGAATTGGTTAAAGTGTACGGATTTTAATTAAATCTATATTTATCTATGTGTAATTAGTACATAACATAAATTTTTCGAATCCCAATCAAACACTTATCTATTTCACATTCCATTCACAATTTCATCTCTTATTACTCCAAGTTTAGAGGTGATTTTTAGGGTTCCGTACCCAAAGGGTAAAACGGGAACCCTATTACTGAGACTTTGCTGTCCGTCCGTCCGTCCGTCTGTCACCAGGCTGTATCTCATGAACCGTGATAGTTAGAGAGTTGAAATTTTCACAGATGATGTATTTCTGTTGCCGCTATAACAACAAATACTAAAAACAGAATAAAATAAAATATTTTAGGGAGCTCCCATACAACAAACGTGATTGCCGTTTTCATAGATATACGGAACCCTTCATGCGCGAGTCCGACTCGCACTTGGCCGGTTTTTTATTTTCTATGAACAAGAAGTTAAGACTGTTTGCTTGAATATCAGTTATTGAACTTAATACCTAGTACCACTCAGCTACCACTGCTTACAAACATACACTTTAATTTTTTTGCCTCTGTATTTTTATTTGCCAGCAGCTGATATCAAATCTATTTATAGATTTTGACATCATCGGTTTTTCCTGTTACGATGCCGAATTACAATAATTAATAACTTACATAAAAATCACATTGGAATTTGTTTGCGCACGCGCCTTTATCTTGTCTAGACTACACCTGCTCATCAATCCATTAAACAATTAATGTATTTATAATCTTATTATCTTTAATATCAGTGTGGTGTAATAAACAATTAAAATAACTTCGTTAATATCATATCATTCGTATAGCAACAAGTTTTTTACGCTATTGCTGCATCTATTTATCAAAGTATTACGCCCTGAACACACTCGAGCGAGCGAAATCGCTTGACTTTTTTATTTATTGACTTAAAACTCGCTGAGCCCGCGACTCCGCCCGCGTGAATGTTAGGTACATTATTTAGCCGAAACAAATGGGTTTTATTTTATTCCCGCGTTACCATAATTGTTTTTGAAAAATAAAAGTATTATACTCGTAAGCCATGTCAAAACTGGTCCTGGAATTGGGAGTTTACATAAAACAGACAGACAGAGACTTGTTTAGCAGGGGTGAAAAGCTATTTGACTGCGATATTAAAATAAAACTATTTTACGGATTCTATCGCGTTTATTTACTTTTTTATTTTCCCGACGTTTCGGCTGCTTTACAGTAACAATGGTCACGGGGGGACTGAGGTGTTAGACGTCCCGATGTCATAGTTAATAACTAAAAAAGTAAATAAACGCGGTAGAATCCGTAAAATAGTTTTATTTCAATGTATAGTATCCGCGTACATATAAGAAAACAAAAAAGCGATATTATTTAACTTTACAGGAGAGCATACTCATTCGAAGCTGAAAAAATTGCCGATTGATTTGATTTGACTGATTTTTCAAGGTATTTATTAAACACATAAGTTGCTTAGATAGTTAATACAATTGATCTTATTCTAATAGTATACATGTCATATTGAAGCTAAGTTATTCAGTGAAATTAAACTATTTTACGAATTTTATCGCGTTTATTTTCTATTTTATTTTCCCGACGTTTCGGCTGCTTTACAGCAACCATGGTCACGGGGGGACTGAGGTGTTAGACGTCCTGATGTCATAGTTAATAACTGGGTACCCTCATATTTAGTTGTTGTTTGCGGTCCGATCCACGCAGAAAGTGCTTACGGTGTCCTGAGGTCTTGCAATGGTACACTTGGTTTTGAATTTAATCATATTGATTACTGGATCCCAAGTTGGTGGTAGCACCCAGCCATCTTCCCTATTGAAATTAGGATGTTTTATAATTTCAATGGCCTCACGTATCATCCTTGGTCGGAGTCGGTGTTCTTTAGCGAGGATATGCGGTTTATCAAATCTGATATAATGGCGGGTGCGGTCCTGTACATGTTCACAGATTGCAGACTTCGTGGAGCGTCGGTGTTTCACGTCAGCTATATGTTCTTTTACGCGTAAATATAAGAAAAAAATATAAGTTATTCAGGCTAAGGACGCCTTTACAAACATTAAGCAGAAAAGGATAAATTTTTCGATAAATATAGTTAACTAAACTGGTACAAGTGTAAGGTGTTCTAGGTAATGAGCAAGTCTTGGTATGGACACAATTTATTTAAAGCTAGGTTTTTATGATTTTATTTTTACGAAATGAGCGAAATGATGATATTTAATGGAATAAGATGAGGAATGGCTTCACCTGCGACTAGCGCTGGTATTTCGCCAATGTCAAGTAATTAATAGCAAGGACAAATTCAATGAATACACGTAATAAATAAAAATGAATGGTGACAGTGATAAAGATGGCGGATGACTCAAAGCTAGGTTAGTACTAAATGTACAACTTATTCTTTTTTTTATAATAAAAGTGAAGAAATGTGCGGGTAGTACTGCGTTAAAAAGCACACGGTGGCTCCGAGCGAGCGAACGAGCCATCATCTGGTAATTCGCCGATTACAAATCTATACAAATAAATAAAATTGGAGTGTCTGTTTGTAATATCAAAATAACACTTTTTTACCAAATGCGTATGAAAGTATATACGATACCTATAACGAAAACGCAATTTTAATTTTTTTTGTCTGTCTGTCTGTTTGTTTGAGGTAAACTTCTAAACGGCTGAACCGATTTCAATGGGACTTTCACTGACAGATAGCTGACGTTCCAAGGCGTAACTTAGGCTACTTTAATTTTAGAAAAAGCATTAGGGTTCCGCGGGAAAAACATAATACCCATATTTCCGGGTTATCTCCCTAAAGTCCACGCGGGCGAAGTCGCGGGCACAGCTAGTATGTATATAAGTCCATATCGCCCAATCGTGTCGCTTAAGTCAAATAGCCTATCACCCTTCGACATATTTACTAAAAATAAACTTATGCCAAGCCGTTGTTGCTCGGCTATGTGCACAGAAGGCTGGCGGCACTGCCACGTTGGATAGCAATGCTGATTCTCTGTGTGAGATATGAACCAGCTCTCTGGTCACCAGTTGCATCGACCAGCATTTTAGACAGATCTTTTAAAATGCGATGAGCACCTGGGCTCCACGATCCGAAAGTCTTTACCCAAAACGATTACCCAAATCCCACACTCAAACCGATTGTACCCCACAGTCAAACCGATTGTACCCCACATTCAAATCGATTGTACCCCACAGTCAAACCGATTGTACCCCACAGTCAAACCGATTGTACGGTTTTGTGGGGCTATGTATAATACGACTTGTACACCACATATTTTATGAAATAAATCTATACATCTATCTATACAATACAAATACAAATAAATAAAATTAGAGTGTCTGTTTGTAATATCAAAATAACACTTTTTTACCAAATGCGTATGCGTAGCAGTGGTAGCCGAGTGGTCGAACGCACGCCTTGCAAATCAAAGTGTGCAGGTTCAAACCCCGGCTCGCACCTCTGGGTTTCATGTGCGAATCTCATTTACATCCGAGATTAACACTTGCTATGAAACGGTGAAGGAAAACATCGTGAGGAAACCTGCACGTCTGAGGGAACTTGACTAGTTCTTGATAGGTGTGTGAAGTCTGCCAACCCGCACCGGGCCAGCGTGGTGGACTATGGCCTGAATCCCCCTCGCATTGAGGGGAGGCCCGTGCCCAGCAGTGGGACATTAAAAAGGGCTGTAGTTATTAGTTATTAGGACTCTACCCATTCGGAATGTATTTCCAATGGCGAAGAATGGGCAAGAAACTCTATAATTACTCTTTTCCAAAAGGTTCATCTTAGTATATATCAACGCTTGCAAAGCAATTCTCACACAGCGACAAAAAATCGTAATATATTTATATATACCAAACGACGCAGAAAAGTCTGGCCGTTCGAATGGTATATATAACGATTTTTGTCGCTTAGTAAAGACAGCAGTGGTAGCCGAGTGGTCGAACGCACGCCTTGCAAATCAAAGTGTGCAGGTTCGAACCCCGGCTCGCACCTCTGGGTTTCATGTGCGAATCTCATTTACATCCGAGATTACCACTTGCTATGAAACGGTGAAAGAAAACATCGTGAGGAAACCTGCACGTTTGAGGGAACTTGACTAGTTCTCGATGTGTGAAGTCTGCCAACCCGCACCGGGCCAGCGTGGTGGACTATGGCCTGAATCCCCCTCGCATTGAGGGGAGGCCCGTGCCCAGCAGTGGGACATTAAAAAGGGCTGTAGTTATTAGTTATTAGGACTCTACCCATTCGGAATGTATTTCCAATGGAGAAGAATGGGCAAGAAACTCTATAATTACTCTTTTCCAAAAGGTTCATCTCTATAGGTTCATATATAAAGGTTCATATATATAACGATTTTTGTCGCTTAGTAAAGACAGCAGTGGTAGCCGAGTGGTCGAACGCACGCCTTGCAAATCAAAGTGTGCAGGTTCGAACCCCGGCTCGCACCTCTGGGTTTCATGTGCGAATCTCATTTACATCCGAGATTACCACTTGCTATGAAACGGTGAAAGAAAACATCGTGAGGAAACCTGCACGTTTGAGGGAACTTGACTAGTTCTCGATGTGTGAAGTCTGCCAACCCGCACTGGGCCAGCGTGGTGGACAAAGGCCTGAATCCCTCGCATTGAGGGGAGGCCCGTGCCCAGCAGTGAGACGTTAAAAAAAGGGCTGTAGTTAGTTTTAGTTAGTAAAGATTACCTTCCAAGCGTAGAAATGTAACTTGAAATACTTACTAACCAATATAAATGGTACAAGTGGCGTCTAACAATATCTTGGTGTAACAAATTAAGTAAGTGGAACAGATTATATCGGGTTGGCAGACGCGCCTTCTCATTAGTAACCAGATGTTCTGGATATTATTACCGAGGCGGCAACGTCATCAAAATACGGTGCCAAGAATCGTTGCTAATATTTTATGGGGCACAATGGTAAGTATAATTTATACTTTAAGTAGAATTAAATAAGGCTCAATGGGCTGAAAATAATTAAGTTCGTTCATTTTCTGAATGTTAAAATTAATTGTAAAAAAACTTTTTAAAAACAAGCTTTTAAGTAATTGCCCTTAGTTTTCGTGTTCTCCTCGGCAAGCCCTTTCATTTGATACTGTGGTAGGTACACATACTGTGGCAGTGCAGAAAAAATAACTATTCCGCCATCTTGGATGATCCGCCATATTGGAATTAGAATGACGTCACATAGCTAAGCATGCATTGTCATCCAAAATAAGCGTGTATACCAAATCTTAGCTCAATCGGTTAAAGATAGCAAGATTCCACCCGGACATACATTGCAAGTTTATATAAAGCTTGTAATAATAAAAAGTAAGTTAAAGGTTGTATATTTAACTTTAATTTTATTGTCTATTGATTGTTCCACCGCAGGGCAAAGGGCTCCTCCAGTCTTCCCACCCCTGACTTTCTTTTTTAAACGCAGATATATTCATTGTCCATGAAATTTCGTTGAAAAATGTTATTTTTCCCTGAGTTAATACGATCCGTTTGGTTACTGGGAAAAAAAACCACGTGCGTTTTAACGTGCCCAGGGCTTTGTTATGAAAAATTAATCTTAACAAGTTGGTATAACAGCTAAAATAAGTTGCGCCATTAATGTTTCAGTGAGTCCAGGGATTCCCAAACCATTTTGGGCAAGAGACACCACTTTCAAAATGAACTGATACCTCAGATCCGTATAGCCAAATTACTTTAATAATCCTATCTCTAGGTTTTTTTCTAATGATGCAAAATACTTACCATTTCAAAAACTTTGCGGTTGCTTAAGCGTCCATTATCGAAGTGATCGATATCGATTATCTCGACGCCTTTGGGAATCGCTGGTTAAAACCATACGCTTTTTTTAAATTAATTCAGAGATCTAGAGATCTGTTAACAGACAAAATTCTATTCGCGAAACAAATGGAAAAATCATCAAGCGACTCCACTCGTTACGCTAATTAAAATCCAATGGAATCCTCCTCGCATGTTTTTAAAAATGTGACCTAGTTTCAATTAAAATCTGTACGTTTTAACCAATTGGAAGTAGGGATGTCCGCAAAAAATACTCAACGGTTTCACCGGCTCACGTACCCACCCATCGAACTGGAAAAGGTTATCTCGTTAGTCCTTTATAACATTATTTTACCTTTTTAGATTATTTTCATTCTGTGCAGGCATGTTTGCGGAATCGAAATTCGAATTTCTGATTATTGGGTTTAATAATCAGATTCGTATCCTTGGAATGTGGATTGGAAATGATACATAAAACATAACCTTATTCTGATTTATGTCATCCTCTTCATACGTGTCAGAGAATACATAAATAAAGGGTTATATAATGTAATCTGATTTATAATGCCTAAATCAAATCGACAATCCTCTATGCGGTAGAAGATCTGAGATCAGTTTTGTGAAGTCTGCTAGCCTATGAAGTCAGCAATTTGATAGCAATAACAAATTAAATCAGTTAGTATGTTTTTCTTCTTCTTCTAATTGTTACTTTAAGTTAAGGCTTAGTTTTAATTTTAGGTTTAAACTTTATTATATTCATAAGCTTGTTATTTATCTCGTACACATATTAATGCTACCCAAAACACAAGTTTTTGGGTTACAATCATGTCCTTCCACCCTTATTTTCACTATAGTGTAATCAGTGTTTGTAACCTGTTTTGTGTGTAACCTAATCCATAATTGTAGGTAAATAAAAAATTAAATTTAAACTTTTTCAGAATCGGTTTATACCGGGAATAGAAAACCTCCTTGTTTCTTATAGTCAAGTAAAATTGAACGGAACAGCAATATTTGAAGTGCTACCAATTTTTTTAACACCAACATTATGGGTCCTTATTTAGGCAATTTTTTTTTTAAACAAGATAGGTACATCTCAATAGAAGTGGTATCTAACTATGTGGCACTAACTGTAGTGGACCATGTGTACATTTCACGTCATACTTTATTTACTGGCTCAAAGTTGGAAGAACGCCAGTTCTAGTGAAACGAATCCGGCGTTTCAGCGACTCTCTAGCGGTATTTCAAATGGTAGGTGTACTTAATAGTACTAAACGTCACGTCTTTAAGTGGTTTTAAACTTTATTCGTGAGTGTTTAAAGTCTGGAATTTGAAACGGGTTTTTGTTAAGTTAACACGTTGTTGTTAAGTATTACTGAGTTAATCTGTTTTTGAATATGATTAAGTGTGTTTTAAGTTTATAACATTCGCGGAAAAATACGTATTGCTGCCTTACTTCCACCGCTCTTGTATTAATGTTTTAATATTACTTTTAGCTGTTGACATTTAACTCATTACCAGAGATCGAAATAGGTAGACCATAATTACCTAAACTTCGAGGTAGGAAATAACATAGAGTAGATAATACGTCGCCTAAAATCCCAAAATTATTATAAGGACGTTTTAAATCCCAGGAATTAAAAACCACGAATTATTTTTATACATTACTGTAATACAAATTTTGATTTAAATAATCGTATAACATTTAGGGTCAATATAACAATGTGTCAAATTCAAGAATTTGTTACTTTTAAGTAGGTAAGGTTAAACCCAAAAAATGTTATATGATTTTTCAAATAAATAATTTGCTATTACTATAAATAAAGTCCAATCAATAATTCGTGAGTTTCGAATACCGGGATTCGTTAATAATTATTCCAAGAATCTTGATTAGGTATTATCTACTCTATGTTACTTCCTTCCTCAAAGTTTAGGTTATAGTCTACCTATTCCGATCTTATTACACACGCTGTCTTTAAGTAACAGTTAATATTATAATCTAAATATACATTTTCGAAGGGGAAATCTGGGCTTACCAATCGTTTTGTAACTTTTCAGACGTACCTGCTTTTCAGTATCGATAAAGACAGTTACTAAGTACTTACTTAATAAAAAAACAAGAAAACTAATTGGAAAAGTACTTACTGAAAAGAAATCTTAACAAAACATAACTCTCAATTTTTGTTCGATCTACTTATAAATATTTAATGTAATATAGAGTATATAGCAGTGGTAGCTGAGATAGCAGTGGTAGCTGAGTGGTCGATCGCACGCCTTACAATCAAAGTGTGCAGGTTCAAACCCCGGCTCGCACCTCTGGGTTTATGTGCGAATCTCATTTCCATCCGAGATTATCACTTGCTATAAAACGGTGAAGGAAAACATCGTGAGGAAACCTGCACGTCTGAGGGAACTTGACTAGTTCTCGATAGATGTGTGAAGTCTGCCAACCCGCACTGGGCCAGCGTGGTGGAGTATGGCCTGAATCCCCCTCGCACTGAGCAGAGGCCCGGCAGTGGGACGTTAACAGGGCTGTAGTTAGTTAGTATAGAATATATTGGTATTGATGGTATTTATTGTATATTGTTGGTATTTAATGTAGCGACAATCGAATCAATTTAACGAAAACAAAATAAATTATATAGGAAAACATTTTAACTGTAACGAGAATTATACAATATGTCTTTTGTTATACTGCTGTACAATAGACAAAAAAAAGTGGGAGTTGTCAACAAGTTTTTTTTCGTTGTATTGTTATATTTACCAAAACGTTTTAATAATACACACAATATACCAAATTCACAAATTTCCAGTGACGAAATACTAATACAAATATTTAACAACTTTCGCGATAATTTTCGCTAAATATGCAAATATCATGCAAACCGTCGTACGATCGCAACTCGACGGGAGTTATTCGCGATTCCGCGGGCGTCCGTCATCGCAACCCATTTGTAAGGCGGCATCTGCTGCGCTCATATCGCGCGATTGATAACGCCCCCATTAATTCCTTGGGGGGGGGGGGGGGGGGGGGGGGGTGTTTTAAAACTACCCGAGCGAGTATAGGCAGGGGAGGATTCTAACGAATGGAGTAGGGTAGCAGATTACAGTTCACTTTTTTAATCCAACAAGCGATAGTCTAAAGATGTACCTTGAAGTGATTTACCAAGGACTCTTTTAACTGACACAATTGATACTTACATACATATATATACTCACACCTGTATCTCACAGTCCTACATCACTTCATGCCCTGCCGCCGGTTGAGGGTGCTACGGACTTGACTTTTCTGTAGGAGACCGAAGGTCAAAGGTCCTTCTCGTGCACCCACTTTCTACACTACTTATTACTATTATATTTAGGCTTCATGTTTAGGCGTCTCCTAGTCTTACTGAAAACGTGAATTAATCATAGAAAAAAATATCTCAATTTTAATGTTTCTATTCTTCATTCACTCTGCTCACTGGTGGTAGAGTAATTATGTCATTAAAGACGATTATATTTTCATGTCTTATTATACTTCACAATTGATATACTAAGATGCGATGACGTATATTGAAACAGAGGCATATGGTATCTAGAGTACCTACCCATAACGACTCCAATCTTCTAGCTATATGGGAAAACAACAATGGAGGAGTCAGGTAAACCGGAAAAATGTAGGGCAGCGCGGGCTCGAAGTGCCATCTCCGTTATAATATCTCCATGAAGTCTCCACCAGTTCAAAAAAGGCAAGTTGTCACAATGCAATTTGAATTCATGTGTCGATGGTATCAACTGCCAAAATCCCAATCGCATTCAAATCAATTGAAACCGACTTCCAGAAGACAACACAATGAATTAAAAAAGCGGGAATGGAGTAAATTGCAACGTCAATCAGACGGCGCTGCGTCATTCGTTGAACGATCAATCTTCATGAAGCAACCGAGTGTTTGAGAAAAATAAATAGCTTGTTACTCCTTGCACTAACTGAAGTGGGCGAATAAACTTGACTTTTTTTGAAAATGTACTTTGTTTCAATATGAATAAAGACTGAATTTCTATGGAGAAGCCACGCGACTACATTGCTACATTCGCCCGCGTCATCGACGACATTTCATTTTAAAAAATGGATGTGCATAAGCAATAAAAACTTTTTAACAAAAAATTAAACCGCCGAAAATTTTAAAAAGCAAAAAATAATATACCTTTTTTATTTAACCTTAATAACAAAGTTCTTAAACTAATGTAAGTATACCTAAGTCATTTTGAGTCGGCGCCAAACAAGCAAATTAATTAATTTAGTAAAGTGTGATGTATGGCGGCGGCGCGGCGGCGGCGCGGCGCGACACTCACCTTCGCTGGAAAATGCCGAGCGTTCACGAAGTTAAGTCAGCGAGACAGCAATACACAGCGAGATAGCGATACACAATGTGTGCGAGTGGTCGTACGGAGAGTACATTTTTTGGAATGTTAATGTTTGTCGCTGAAGATTTCACGTTGCATTGTTAATTTCATTTGGTTATTTCTTTAAATTTATTGTTCATTAATTGTTTGGCGCCGACTCAAAATGACTTAGGTATACTTACATTAGTTTAAGAACTTTGTTATTAAGGTTAAATAAAAAAGGTATATTATTTTTTGCTTTTTAAAATTTTCGGCGGTTTAATTTTTTGTTAAAAAGTTTTTATTTTATATTTTTTTGTGGCTAAAATCTACTACTTAATCTGAATCTACTGTTTGTTTTTTGTAATACACAACTCAGCATTAAAATTTGAGAATTAACAATAAATCTCTCCCTATTTTCCCACCTTTCGGGTAGGATTTTTGTTCCTAATTTATATAGGACCAACTTCGAAGTTATACCCTAACCAATACGTGTCGAAACGTGAACCTCTTCTGTTTTCTTCGTTGGTTAAAAATGGGTATAATTCCAAATAAAGTCCACGTGGGCGTAGGTATATCATTTTGTAGGTGCCAATCTATATCAGACTAGGCAAATACACACATGAATTGGCACCGACTACAAATGTAATGAATTATAAGGTTATTTGTAACTTGTTAGTGTTTTTAGTGTGTAAGTTTTTGAAGGCGAATTTAGTATCTATTTTGTGAAAAGATGCAAGTATTAGCACCTCATAACAGCCCAAAAAAGGAATTCACCCCCTTCCACCTTTTCCATCCCATCGTTTCGATATTTGTTAACTATCCGTATTAAACAAAAAAAGATTTTTCGAAATCGGCTCACTAACGCCGAAGATATGCTATAGTCCAGAATGCAAACTTTATCAGCCCATTTCACCCCCTAAATATTTTTTTTTCAAATTTCCTAAAACACGTGTTTCTTTATTTTGTATGTAAAATACATATACAAAGTTTCAGGTTGATCAAAAAATATTTTTTAAATTGTGTGACCTTCAACCCCCCATTTCACCCCTAAGGGGTTGATTTCTGATAATGTTTTGAAAATGGGACCACCCTCGAAGAATTCCTTAGCAAACGTCATAGAAAAAATCGAAATCGGTTTAGTGACGCCGGAGATATGCGTGATCATACATAAAAAAGAATGCAAACTTTATCACCCCATTTCACACCCTATACATTTTTTTTTTCAAAATTCCTAAAACACGTATTTCTTTATTTTATATGTAAAATACATATACAAAGTTTCAAGTCGATCAAAAAATAATTTTTAAATTATGTGACCTTCAACCCCTCATTTCACCCCCAAGGGGGTTAATTTCTGATAATATTTTGAAAATGGGACCACCCTCGAAGAATTCCTTAGCAAACGTCATAAAAAAATTCGAAATCGGTTTAGTGACGCCGGAGATATGCGTGATCATACATAAAAAAAAAAAAAATATACGCGTCGAATTGAGAACCTCCTCCTTTTTTTTTTCGTCGGTTAAAAATGATTGAAATTGACATAAATGAGTTCAGATACATAAAAGAGGCTTTTTCAATCAACATAAAAGATCCGATCCAAAAATACTCACATATCAAACTTCAAGCTGCCATATTTCAAAACTCACTTGATGAGGATTGGCACCTTTTTGTTTAATTACGTCCAAATGTGCTCCTTGAGTTATTAAAGTTAATTTTGGTACTGGCATAAAATTGGTCGCACGCGTTCTGATCCCCTCGTGGGTGCAGGGCTGTACGTCATTCGGTGGTAGATAAAGCGAGAGGGGGATGATGCGACACGACTGTACATAAGTATCAGAGTTAGCGATGGGTGTTTTGGTGACGTCACTGTTTTATTTCTGTGTCGGCAAGTCGTTCGGAGTGTCCCGCTGACTCAGTTTGTTTTTGGATGCAAAAGTTTTAATTGGTGTTTGGAAATCAGGTAAAGTTTGGAATGTTAAACCCATGTATAGTCTCTGGATGGTTCTGCTAATTGTCAATTTCAATAGAATATTGGTATTAAATGAAGAAGCAGGCATCGAAAGATAATTTTTCGACTATATAACGTAATTCGCATTTTATAATGTAAATAAGCGTGGTTTAGTTTATGTTAATCCAACACCTCCCCTCTGTACCTAAACCCCCGTCCCGTCTCAATCGGACCCTGAAACACGTGTTACCAGACATTGGAATCGAATATCGCAGTTAAAGTCTTTCAATTTATTCTCAATGTTTATGAGATCCTGGTACTGAGGCTAGTAGAACTCAATTTAAAGTCCGTATTCCAGGATGGGATAGTTTGCAGTTACTGCTGTCAATTTGGGATCAGAGCACCCAAATTGATAGTATTTCGATGTTTAAATTTGGTAATTTGTTTTTAATTTATACAGAATCCCCTGAATTTATCTATCGATCCAGTTACATTGCCTTTACAAACACATTTTTGTGCTTTCAGTGTTTTGTATAAGTTCTTCTTCTTCTTATTCTTAAGAGCTAGGCCCTTGTCGGTGGAGTTTTTTCCATTCATCCCTGTCTTCTGCTTTCCTTTTTACCTCCTGGTATGTTTTGGCATTTATTTTTTCTTTTACTTGGTCAAAGTAATTTCTCCTTGGTCTTCCTCTTCCTCTACTGCCTTCCAACTTTCCCTCTATTATTTTCATCATTAGTGCGTCATGTCTTATTAAATGTCCAATAATTCTCCCCCTTCTATTTTCTATACAGTTTAATATGTTTCTACGTTCTCCCACTCTAACCAACACTTCCCGATTTGTTACTTTCTCCGTCCAGCTTATCCTTTCCATCCTTCTCCAACACCACATCTCGAACGCCTCAAGTCTTTCCCTTTCCCTTTGTGTTAGTGTCCACGTCTCTGACCCGTATAATGCTATGCTCCAGATATATGTTTTAATAAAGCGTTTTCTTATCTTTTTAGATATTTTGGAACAGAATAGGTGTTTTTTGTTGTTAAATGCTGTCTTTGCTATCGCTATTCTAGATATTATATCAGTCGTACATCTAGCGTTGTCGTTAATGTTGGTGCCTAAATATTTAAAGTTGTTGACTTGTTCAATTGGGATAGAGTTAAGATTTATTGGCTTGTGAGTGCGTTTTTGTTTGGAGATTGTTAAATTCAATTAAGTTATAGATTCTTAATAAATTTACGCGTATATGTATATCTATCTTATAATATCAGTCCCCTAGACACCGCCTAGTTATTGTTTTATTAAAAATTTTCTTTTTTACGCAATATGCCAAACAAATCAATGAAATATTAAAATAATACTACTGAAGAGGTTCTGGTAGGTATGTCGAAAATTGAAGGACCTACTTACCATAATCATTCCTTGTTTATAAACCAGGCAAAACCTGATCATCCAGATTTTAATAAAGAACTTCACAATAAGTGAATGCACCGTCGCCGTAAACATGTTTACGTCGCTACTATCTAACCTGATTGGTATTTTTCTCAACTCATACGACGCAGAGACGTTATGTGCCGTAATAATGTTTCTCGCAAATAGATTTTGTGAACTTCCTGGAAGTAAATCTTGAAGAATGTCAAAAAATAGTAAATAGCACAACACACTTCTCTTTTTTAAGAAATGAGTGAAATAATGAAGTTCAATGGAATATGATGAGGAATGGCTTACTGCTACTAGAGCAGGTATTTCGCCAATGTACAGTAATTAATAGCAAGGACAAATTCAATAAATCCGCACTATAAATAAAAATCCGTGATAAACGTGATAAAGATGCAGAATAATCTGTAACAAAGTATTGTGAAAGTGATTCACACCGTTTCTCTGAATTGACCCATTCAAAAACATTCATTCTGCAACATAATACTTTTCTGAGATGCTTCTTAAGAGGCCATAAAATACCTATCACTCAACGTAAGAAATCTACTTCAGTTCGTTTTGGTTCTTCATACAGAAGACATTAGTCGTAATGTGTGTACGCGTCAGTATATTGATAGTAGCAAAGATATTATATTTTAAAGATACTATATTTCACTCTATAATTATCGCAATAATTATATTTCACCTTATAATTATCTACTCCAACAGAAACTGTGAATAGTGTACATTAAAATCGATAGCCATTAGTCGGACACTTTACGTGACATAAAGGCCAAAATCACACGACCTATCACGTTACACTAAGGCCATTTGAAATTAGATTGTATTACTATAAACGTAAGGTGGTTTATTTGAATACCATTAGCCTTTAAAGGGTCTTAGGTCATTGGTTGTTTGTTGGACAGCATTTCGTTATGCAGCTGTGATAGGTAAATTGCAATGTTTAGTAGTTTAACAGCTAGTTAACGTTATTGACTTACTTACGTATAATAAATTCATAAGTATCCTTAAACATGTGAAAATGATTTTGTAGGAAAGAAAACCTCTATACATATTTATGATATATATTCGGAAAAGCAGTAGTAGCTGAGTGGTCGAACGCACGCTTTGCAATCAAAGTGCGCAAGTTCACACTCCGGCTCGCACCTTGGGGTTTCATGTGCGAATCTCATTCTCATCCGAGATAATCACTTGCTAAGAAACGGTGAAGGAAAACATCGTGAGGAAACCTGCACGTCTATACAAAGGCGTGTGAAGTTCACCAACCCGCACTGAGTCAGCGTGGTTGACTATGACCCAAAAATCTCCCTCGTATTGAGAGGAACGTGTCCGATATAATGGCAATAAGCTCGCCCCCTATTACATTGGGACCAAAATACATCGGCGAAGGGGAATACAGTATGTATGATGATATATTCGAAGACGGTTTGGAGTAGTGGTTTAAGCGTAGGCCGCTTGGCTTACACCGGGTGGTCGCGGGTACGATTTCAGTCAGCGACCATTTACGAAAATGGCCTTTTCGTAATTTGCTCTGCTCTGAGTGTAACTGGGATTGCCCCCAGTCCATCTTGTGGTACCAATAGTTCAAGCTTTGGTTAGTTTGGGATCATACGATGAGTATGTGTCATTTTATCCCCTTAAATTGAAGTTTCAAGTTATTTACGAAACTCTTTCAATTCAACTTTTAACTCTTCTACAATACCGCTGCAAATAGATCATTTAATCTTTTTGGAATATGGAGGACAAGATTATTTTGTCCCCTTAAAAAGGACAAACCTTATATACCTAATTGGATGTATTAAATTAATATCATAAAATAAGTTTTTGAAGTCTGAAAAGTTTAATGTAAAAGTAATACTTGCGAGTTTCTATATATTAACAGCGAGATACTTTAAGTTTGATTAAGTTTTTTTACATTACATATGGGAAACTTAGTTTAAAAAACACTGAAATATTAACTTAATATTAACAAATTTTTAATTCAATAAATTTATTATTGAAATATATTAAATACTAGCTGTGCCCGCGACTTCACCCGCGTGGACTTTAGGGAGATTACCCGGAAATATGGGTATTACGTTTTTCCCGCGGAACCCAAATGCTTTTTCTAAAATTAAAGTAGCCTAAGTTACGCCCTGGAACTTCAGCTATCTGTCAGTGAAAGTCCTATTGAAATCGGTTCAGCCGTTTAGAAGTTTACCTCAAACAAACAGACAGACAGACAGACAAAAAAAAAATGCGTTTTCGTTATAGGTATCGTATATACTTTCATACGCATTTGGTAAAAAAGTGTTATTTTGATATTACAAACAGACACTCCAATTTTATTTATTTGTTGTATAGATATAGATATTTTGGTATGCCACATAGATTTTGTGTTAATTACAGAGGACCGTTTTTTATGAACGGTACGGACAAGAAAAGTTTATGCTAATCGTAACTGTTACCATGAGTTTAATTTCTTGTAGAATAAATACGAATTTCGCAGGCTCACAAAAATTTAACGTTACAATTAAGATATCGAATTTTCAGTAACGCCCTGAACATACTGAGACGCGCGAATTTATTTGATGTTTTTTTAAATATACTCAATATCAATATATATAAAGTTTCAATGTATAATAATATGGTGAATTGATCACGAGACTAAATTTGCTCGGACCATCGATGAAAATTCGACAAAAATGTGCTTCTTGTATGAGGGAATACAGTTTGTTTTGGATTGGCCAAAAAAATCCCGTGCGTTACGACGCGCTTATTTTGCCAGGGCTTACACGTCGCATGCCTGTCGACAGTAAAATACTCTGTTATTAAACCAACAGAGCCGGCATCGTTTGAAAGTTGGCCGCCAAATGAGCACGTTTCCACAATAGTTTATAATTAACGTGTAATTTTACACTTTTTTACTCAATTTAAACGTTAAAATGAGTTATTTCTGTGGTTTTCGGGTGACAAGTTAACGTTATGCCCGTTTTCATTTACACTCGTAGATGGTGGATGGTAGATGACATGGTACTGAAATATAAAGAACATAGTTGCCACTTGCAGTAGTTCAAATAGGCATCACCTTAAGGCAACTCATTGTATTAGTAAATCTATCTATATCGGACTAGTTTATAAAACGTTTTTTGTTTAATACCAGTCCTGGATTAACTACTAACTACAGCCCTTTTTAACGTCCCACTGCTAGGCACGGGCCTCCCCTCAATGCGAGGGGTTTCAGGCCATAGTCCACCACGCTGGCCCAGTGCGGGTTGGCAGACTTCACACATCTATCGAGAACTAGTCAAGTTCCCTCACACGTGTAGGTTTCCTCACGATGTTTTCCTTCACCATTTCATAGCAAGTGGTAATCTCGGATGTAAATGAGATTCGCACATGAAACCCAGAGGTGCGAGCCGGGGTTTGAACCTGCACACTTTGATTGCAAGGCGTGCGTTCGACCACTCGGCTACCACTGCTACTTCCTAGTCCTGGATTAGCCTAGAAGCTATTAAGCAATTGCTTAGGGCATCCCGTCTATGGGGGCACCAGAGACGACCGAGAAGAAAAAACGAGCACACGAAAGCTAAAGCAATTAAAAAATTTGCGCGTTTTAAATTGACGTTGACGTTCAGTTCGGTCGCTGTCATGACAACACATAGGTACATATTCTACCTATGATACGTATTAACTTTTTTTTTCAACCCCCACAAAGAATTAATTGAAAAAAAAAGAGAACAGGGGAAGATTGGTTAGGGCATCAAGTTACCTTAATCCGGCGCTGTTTGATACTAAGTACATCCTACTTCCTACTAATATTATGAATGTAAAAGTTTGTGAGGAAGGATGGATGAATATTCATCCATATTTGTTATTCTTTCACGCAAAAACTTCTGAACGGATTTTGATGAAACTTTACAGTATTATTGTTTATACATCAGAATAACGTATCAAAGTCTGCGCGGACGAAGTCGCGGACGAACGAAGCTCATATATAAAGTTGAGAAAATAAATGAGACAACAAAACTGAAACAAATATTTTCAATGCCTAAAAATCATCTCAACAAAACTAGCTATCGGAAAAAAGAAACACATTGATCTGTTTTCTATTTAAACAATAGGTACAAAGTGCAAATGGCTATAAACACTTAGGCCGTTTGTCCACCGCACGTCCGTCACCCAAGCACCGTCATCCCGGCCGCTGGAGTTTGGAGTAGATCGGCGTGACCGCTAGAACGGCACGGTTTTATGACGGGCCGATGCGCCGGCAATACAAAACACGTACAAAACACACACTACCGTCGCACCGCGCCGGTCGCCCGGTTTTTGTTTTGTCTGAGACTGAGCCACCGATATCGGCGCGGTAGACACACGATCACCGTAACGTCATCTTAAACTCGGCCCGAAATAATCTCGTTCTCGTTGACGTCCCGGTGACGGCGGCGGTGGACAAACGGCCTTATCCGATTGTTTTGATACCTACAAAGAAAAATACTCTTCCAAAATTAAATATAAAAAAGTGATGTAACAGATTATAGTCCATGGTAAAAAATAAAACTAGGACCTAGATTTATTGGCAGGTTATGCCGTAAGTAAACTGCGTCACTGCTAACATTGTTTCACGTGGCACTTAATAACTGCTTGTTTATTTTTAATCTACACTGCACGGCTCAATGCAAAATGGAGGAAAAAGCGTAATTATTCAGTGCAGGAAATCATTAATTCCGACCTCAACGGTCACAAGGAACGCTTGTTTAATAAAAACTTTGTTAATATATTACATGGGAAATACATAATTTCAAAATGCAACTCGACTTGTGCGAGTTTACAACCTTATTTTAATTTTGTTAACATAAGCGTGTAGGGTTGACAACATGATTCCTTGCGTCCAAACTTTTAGAAGTAAATATGAAAGCTTTTTTCCGATATTTTGTAGCGGAACTCGCAAACTCGGTTAAATAAGGTTGACGGCGGCGCTCCGATCAACTTTGTAACCATAATAAATTTAAACTTATCCTGTAACGGTCAGGGGATTTTTAATATACCTATGCCGGGATGAAGAAATTATTGGATTTTGAATGAAATTGGTAAAGTTTGGCACGTTTTTTTTGTAAGTGCTTAACTCAGATCATGTAAGATTTTAATGATCGAACAGATCAAAATTGTAAACTTCTACATTTAAATTTTATCATAATCCAACATCGAGGCCGCAAACTTTTTTTTTATCTGAACTAAAAAAAAATACGCTTTTATCCCTAAGGTAATTTTTTCTTATAATCAATATAACTGGATCATTTAATCACTTATTTATGTAAAAAAGTTAATCATATTTTTTTATCACCCCAACAAAATATCGTTACTTATCTACTACTAATCTAATACTACAAACATGAATGAAAAAATGTGTTTGTATTGTAGGATATCTAATTAGTAAGTTGACTATTGTAGAATTTTTAGATGAAACATGCCCGTGGTAAGCGATATGTAGTAGTGTGTATGGTGTGGCGAATCCAATCTAGATACTTGATAGTGTGTCAAAGCCATATAACTATTACTGCACTTGTACCATGAGCGTCAAGATTAGACGTATGTCACGAATCTTGATGTTGTCTCTTTCACTCGTAAGAAATTAAAAAGTGAGCGACCGAGCCAATCCGTGACAGAGATCTTGTCTTGACATGCGTGCTGACACCACTGAAGTGACTGATTAAAACAAATGAGTTGTCGCAATTGGTAATAAATTTTAGAATTTTTGTATTTATTGAAAATAAATTATTATTAAATATACAGTCCCACATGCAAGGAAAAAATAGTAATATTTTATTTTTTTACCAAGCCATATAGCCTGTCGTAATCTGTTCTTTTATGTACAAAAAAAAACTTGTACAAAAAAAAAATACCCATCGAATTGAGAACCTCCTCATTTTTGAAGTCGGTTAATGATTCCGATGTTCCACATCTACCAGGCGTCCAGTGACGGCTCACAGTAGTGTGGTAATTTCAAACTACTGCTTGGGTTCCAACTCTACAATAAAAGTGCTGTTGACCAAGTTCTAAAGAAAGACTTATATGGTAAACATATTAAACGATGCAAGTTCTCCAGTCTCTACCAGATGCAACTTGGCCCATAAATAAAGCAACGGTTCTAAACTTCATCGTGGAATATTGTGTTTGTTCAGCTATTTATAAATAACACAAATGTAAGATAAAATATTACAATAATAATGTATAAAACACATCATTTGTAAAACAAATGAAAATCATAAAATTAATACATCATCATCACGCCTGTATTCCCCGAAGGGGTAGGCAGAGGTGCACTGTAGTGCACCCACACTTCGCCGATGTATTTTTGGTCCCAATGTAATAGGGGGCGAGCCTATTGCCATTATACCGGGCACATTCCCCTCAATACGAGGGAGATTTGGGCCATAGTTCACCACGCTGGCCCAGTGCGGGTTGGTGAACTTCACACGCCCTTCTACAGACGTGCAGGTTTCGTCACGATGTTTTTCCTTCACCGTTCAGCAAGTGGTAATCATTGTTGAAAAATGACATTCGCACATGAAAATTATCTCAGAGGTGCGGGCCTGGGATTTGAACTTGCACCCCTTGCGTTCAAGGCGGGTGTTCTTGCCCGCGAGGCTACCAATAAAATTAATAACAAATTATATCTAAAACTGCAGCGTCTTCACCCTTTGCGTCATATAACATGATATTACATCAAATTAAAATAAACTGTATCGTTTCGAAATTGAATAGAGCAATAAAGTTAGATACTTATGATAGGTAAGCTCACCTCACAGACGAAGTAATGATCCCTGTCTGTCTGTCTGGTATCTGGGGCCCGATTTTCGTGCGATCGACATTCATCTCGATTCGAGATATGCCGAAACAAATGATAAAAATACGTACGATTTAACGTTTCGTTTCGAGATATCTCGAATCGATATGAATGTCAATCGCACGAAAATCGGGCCCCTGGTCTGTGAATCCCCTACACTTGATAGATCAGATGTTATGCAATGTGATAAGAAGTGGAATATTAAATTTGCTTTTTCATTCGAAAGAATCTCCATTTTGTATTTCGACAACTAATTTTATAGCAACAATTAACTGTAGGTGTGCTTTTATTCATGACGCGAATTGAATTCATGTAATTACATTTCAAATTATCTCTACGTTAAAGAACAACGCTGTAATAATTACGACAGCTTCGCCAACGATGCCAGGGTACCGCTATTTGTAAATATAATAACATTAAGTAATTCAACCCTTGGGATAATTACGAAAGGATAATCTCGTTTTGGCCGTCGACTCCGGAAACTTTTTCGTTGCTCACAGCTAACTAAGCGTTCGCAACATAGAGTAAAAGGAGAAGCCCTATCGATTGCGGCAATTTTTTTGACGTTTATCTGTCATCGGCCATTGTAGTTTCCGGATCAATATGTCAAACAATATAAACAAGCTTATTTATTAAAGTTTTACAGTAAAAATGGTATTAAAACGCTATAAAACTTAAGTATAGCAGTGGTAGCCGAGTGGTCGAACGCGCGCATTGCAATCAAAGTGCGCAGGTTCAAACCCCGGCTTGCACCTCTGGGTTTCATATGCGAATTTTATTTTCATCCGAGATTATCACTTGCTAAGTAACAATGAAGAAAAAAATCGTGAGGAAATCTGTACATCTATAGATAGGCGTGTGAAGTTTACCAACACGCGCTGGGCCAGCGTGGTGGACTATGGCCCAAAAATATATTTCGTATTGAGGGAGAATGTGCCCGTTATAATGGCAATAGGCTCGCCCCCTATTACATTGGGACCAAAATACATCGGCGAAGTGTTGGCGCACTGCAGTGCGTCTCTGCCTACCCCGTCGGGGAATACAGGCGTGATGATGTATGCATTATGTAAAGCGTAAGTACTTTAATAAATACGCAGCTTGTTTATATTGTTTGTTACCATAGATACTTACTTGATCTGGCCACTACAATGGTGGATGTGAGATAAACGTTAAACTAAAACTTGCTACAGGGCCATACGCAGGTGGAGTCGTTATGGCTGCGTTGTTTACTCTATGGTTTGCAATTACGCCTATGACATTTTATGAGTTTCACGTACGAGAAGTTAGTTCGGTCTAAAACGTTTCTATAATTGGTAAAGGGACATGTTTTAATTGGGTGTTATTATTATAAGTATTTACATTTAGGAATTAAAATTTTGTAAGACAGTTTGCTGAATGACTCTATACTAAGTGTAACGCCATCCTTTTCCTGGTCGCAATGTCTGAGCGAGACAGCAATAGTAATCCTGTCAAACATAGAAGTTAAGTTATTGCATAAGTACCATACAATTGGGGTCTATTCTGAAAACACAAACATGCAATGAACAGAATTTTCAAAACTGTTTGTTAATTACAAAGCATTTTCTGTATTACACGTGGACCCAACCCTATCATGTACCTTACATAGGTTCATAGCTGTCACAGAAGTCCTTTACCTCTTGGAACCATATAGCCAAACCGGGTAGAGCCCGTGTGAAAAAACATGAACATATAAAAAAGAAACACTCTGCGCCGTCAAAAATGAAGCAATAAAACGATGCTTGCACGCGTGAAATGAGGCATACTACTCAATAATTGTCACATTACGATGGCGATCAACTTATTGTAATTTGTTTGTGAGACAGATGTAAGCGAGATGACGCACTAAATGTGCTTCAGTTATTTTTCAGCCAGTTTCATCCAACCTTTTTTATATGTCTATGGGTGTTTATAATAATGTAGACATTCAACGGGTACAAGAGGTCTATTAATACCTATATTGTAACTGCAGTTTCTCACTAAGTCCACGCCGAACGTAAATAGAGCAAGGCAATCGCCTCTCGAGAATTATTAACATCAGACGCTGCCGGGCGCCAGGGGAACGACAAAGTACTAAGAAAATTGGTTTTGAAGTAAGTTCTTAACGAGAACCTCTGTTTTCGACGTCAATTTTAAGTTCAATATTTCTATTTAAGTTCTGTAAATATTTTTAACAACGTCACACGGAAAAAAGATATCGGCAGCCCACACATTTTGTTCACAAGGCGTATTCTTGTAGTCGATTAATTCGAATTGAATTGATTCGGTTGTCTAAATATTAATTGATTGTGAATTAGGCATAGTGATCTGAGATCGATTAATGGAAAAATCGATGTCAAAATTATAACAGATGTAGGTCGTTCTATAGAACGGTGAACGGTGAAGGAAAACATCGTGAGGAAACCTGCACGTCTGAGGGAACTTGTCTAGTTCTCGATAGATGTGTGAAGTCTGCCAACCCGCACTGGGCCAGCGTCGTGGACTGTGGCCCGAATCCCCCTCGCATTGAGGGGAGGCCCGTGCCCAGCAGTTGGACGTTAAAAGGGCTGTAGTAGTAGTAGTAGGTAGTTCTGGGTAAATTATTTCGGAAGGTAGTTATTAGAATAACTAATGATAAAATACTAGCTTCTACCCGCGACTTCCTCTGCGCAGACTTTGATTATTTAATATCGTTATATTTATTCTGATGTATACACAATAATACTGTAAAGTTCCGTCGAAATCGTCGTTTTTGCCTGAAATAGTAACAAACATCCATCCAACCTCACAAACATTCACATTTATAATATTAGTAGGATTAGTAAGATTTCCTGCACTACTGAAAGCAGTAAAACGCAAGCCAAGCCCACATTTATATTTAGTTAGTGATTTTTTTTTATTTATTTACATGTGTTTGAGTAAATTCAACAAAAAAACCATTTACAAAAAATACAGAACGGATTCTTAAGGCATTTTTAGTCAACAAAAAAAATATTTTTACAAATAACAAAAACCGAATTCAAACACCTAGCTGCACTAAAAAGCTAGAAATAACCTCATAATTCATTATATTTGAAGTCAGTGCCAATCTACGTCAGACCATACAAATACACACATGGATTGGCGCCGACTTCAAATATAATGAAAATGGGGCCAAACTCGGGATATCTCCTTTCCAACAATAAAATAATGATCAAAATCGGTTAATAAACGACGAAGTTATCCGCGAACAAACATTTTTAACATTTCACATGTCCCACATGTAAAACATCATCAAACTTCAAGCTGCCATATCTTAAAACTGGCTTGAAGTGGATTGTTTCCTTTTTTGTTTAACTACGTCCAAATTATAGCTACGTAAGATTTGCCTCAACACACATTATGACCGACTATTTGCCTTACCGTCAGAACTTTACTACGATATTTGGTTGTTCAAACTACCCTCAAACTAAACCACCGATATCTTGGTTATGAATGCGATCAAAACAAACTAGTAAAGTGAATGTCTTGTAACAAAAGTTTAAATTGCAAAAATGAAAAATTATTATGTTTATACGTGAAAGAAAGAGAAGGAATATAAATAATAAGTTTTGACGGGCTCTTAGTTCTGATAGAAATACTATTATGTGTCTTTAAAAACGTGAAGTTGGAAGGAATAATTAGAAATGTAATAGTATATTATTACAAATTATTTCATTTATGATTCTACACCGTCAATGATTAGAATCAGAATCAGGATTAGAAAGTCATAATTGAGCAATTCCTCCGAAACCAATTTATTTCAGAATTTTCAACAGAACCGAAGCGATACCGCTAATTACGGCCAAGTATCAGCGCAATTCACGAGTAGATTCATATAATCAACGAATTCATTTCTAATATCACGATTGAAAAACGTATGCGAAGAATTAGTGTCAAAGGAATTGCTACTATGGTCAATTTATGTAACCCCCAGAAGCAAACAGTCCACTACGTATAATTACAATAACAAGGAGGGTTCCGACTCAAAAACCCCGAAGTATTGGGTTACCCCATTTCCCGGGCAAAGTGTCGAATTTCAATAAAGTCAGGGATTTGGGACATTAAACGGAAACAGTAGCTTTGTCTTTATGTAAGTTGATACCGGGGAAATTATTATTCAGGGGATTGTACAGCCATCGACGTAAAAAATATTCCCTAAGTTTATGGAAATTACAAATGTTTTTGCTACCGAGGAATACCGGGTTCGACTGGCTATACAAAATAATGTAAATTTGCTCCTAGCATGAACACTTATTAACTATAAATGCACCAAGCCCAGCGCGGGACGATAATCAATTGATTTAAGTATACAGAGCTTGACAGCAAAGTAATAAGCTTATTAGGAGCTCCTAATGTTAGTAATCTAAATTTAAAAAAAAACCCTTTGACAACCCTTATTGAAACCCTTATTTTAAAACCCTATTAAAACCTTTATTTAAAAACCCTATTAAAACCTTATGCAAACTATTATTTAAATTATCTAAACCCCATAAGTTAAAAACTTACTAAAATTCAGCACTCGAAATAAACATCAAACAATCGTCTGACTCCTATACATATACACTTGGAATTAATTCAGTAAAAGCACGAGAAGGGTATTTTAGCTCTGAATTGCCACTTCGTATAATTAGTTACGGGTACATCTCGTCGGGATGCCGGCCAATGTACACTGTATTCATTTAATTTATAATCCACTTGTACGTTTAATTATTTAAATACAAAATTATAAGAGCTCACGGACCACTTGTCTTAATGATAGAGGGATTTGTGGATATTGCTTACGTAGCCGTTTTAGGCATTGGCTGCGCGAAGAATGTATAGAAATATTTCTGTCTTATATAATACATTTTACAATATTTATGCTATTTAATGCATTGGTTTCAATACTGTTGAGATGCGGATTTAATTTTCAAGTCCTAATAAACATGTTTAAAACCTTTTTTTTTTTAATAATTTATTTTTGTTTCTTATTCAATAAGTTTTTGTTAAACGTGATTTACCGAATGCGTGGTTTTCTAAAATAGTACCTAAATATCTCGAACTCTACATAATAGACAATTAATATTCTATTTTTATGTGACATAAACGTCTAGCGCGAGGCTCAATGTATAAAAACCGACGGACGGACGGACCGACGGACGGACAGCGAAGTTTCAGTAATAAGGTTCCCGTTTTACCCTTTGGGTACGGAACCCTAAAAAGTGATTCAGAAGATAAATATTACAGGTACAATGGCCTTAGATAAGTAAACAAGGTTAATCCGTGTCGAGTGACGTCAGAGACAACAGTATTATGCTAAGTGCGACAAGGAGGCGACGCGACGTGCTGTAATAAATTTCGTTAGGGCCGCCTTTGCAAGGACGACGCTACGAAGAGTACGTAGCGGCGTAGCACTCCTCTGGCTACGCGAAGCTGTAGCCTACTTATGTCACCCTGGTACCACTAACCCGTAATAATATATCTATATACAGGATGTCCCACGGATATGCCACATGAAGGGAAAGTACCTTGATTATTGTAGATGGAACATTCTACTGAAAGAAGACATTATTTGAATTTAAAAAAACAATTTAAATTATATACATTATTTCGATTTTTTCCGGTTCCGGTGTTCTAACTGTGAGGACCTTTGTCAGTGCTCTCCGAAAAAAAATGATAGTAAATATAGTGCAAACGATACCAAAACAAACAAAAAGTGAAATAAATCAACCTAAAAGACATTACAAGCAATTTGAAATAGAAGATTCAATGTGAAACGTTAAAATCACGAACAAAAACAGTGAAATATAGTTCACACAACATAACCTCAACACGCATATGTCAAATTCAACAAAACATAGACAAGTTTGTACAATAATACCAACAAAACTGAAGCAATCGGTGTTGTCATATCAACAAAACCGCACAAGTGATAAGTGACGTTCCAATTCAAGCAGTTTCGTAACGTTTCGTTTTTGCATCACAAAAGCAAACTACATAATGATGGATCAAGAAATGTCAATATCTACCCTCTATATTATGATGAAATTAGAAATGGAGAAACAAGCAATATTGATAAAAGATAATACAGAAAGAATTATGGTGACAATAGATGATAAAATTAAACCATTAATTCAAGAAAATAAAAACCTTAAATTGGAAATTGAAGTATTAAATAAGAAAATAAGCTCCTTAGAAAATGCAAGTAAAAAGAATAACATTATAATACACGGATTAAAAGAAACGGAGACTAATCACACCGAATTATCTAACAACATCGTAGAATTACTTGGAAAATTGTGCATCAAATTGAACAACTATGACATAAACAAATTACACAGAATTGGGAAGCAAACAGTTGGAAAAACAAGGCCGGTAATAATTACTCTCACAACATATACCAAAAAAATCGAAATTCTAAGAAGCAAAAAGAACATGCCTGAACCAACATACATTACCGAAGATTTTTCCAAAGAAACATTACAGAAACGCAAAGAATTACAGCAAGAATTACAACGAGAGAGAGAAAAGGGAAACAATGTGTACATTAAGAATAACAAAGTTGTCACAAAACTAAAAGGAAACGAGAAAAGAAAAAGAGAGACCTCAATTTCACCAGTAGCGCATAATCAGCAAAGGCTTAGCGATAACAACAAAAACATAGTAGCCCCAGCAAAACTACACAGAACTGACCCATTCGCGTACATGAGGTCTAGATCCCACTCTCTGACATCAATAAATACACCAAAAGCATAGGAATCCCGAGACATCGGTAACTGGAAGATAACAACAACCATAAGCAAAGAATACCCTGATAAGAAAAATCACCCCAACCCGGCTGGTCACCGTGGGGTTAGAGACCAAAACCTCCTAGGCAAGAAAGACATTTTAATAAATAGAAATAACGGAAGAAGAATAGTAACTAAAAAAGATAAAAGAAATAGTATTTACATATCAACACTCAACACCCGAACCTTAAGAACTGATGAATCCCTACAAGAACTAGAACATGCTTTAAATGCTATAAACTGGGACATTATTGGCCTAAGTGAAGTGAGGAGAATGGGCGAAAAAATTGAACAACACGAAAACTACATTTTCTATCATATAGGAAACACACCCGGCCTATATGGCGTTGGATTCCTTATCAAAGAATGCTACAGTGAATACATACAGTCCTTTGTTGGAATCTCAGAGAGAATTGCACAGCTGAATATCAACCTGCCAGGATATGAAACATTATCTATAATTCAAGTATACGCACCCACGGAGATGGCATCCAAAGACATAAAAGATACATTCTATGAAGATCTGGACAAAACCCTTGCAAGTGCACACAAAAAAGTTATTCTGATGGGGGATTTCAATGGCCAGATTGGTGAAAGGCTACCAAGTGAAGATGGTGTACTTGGTCACTTTAGTACGGGAAAAAGAAATGGTAATGGACAAAGACTAGTAGGTTTGGCACAAGGACACAATCTCAAGATCCTAAATAGTTATTTTAGGAAAAACCGAAATAGAAAGTGGACATGGATATCCCCCGACGGGAATGTGAAGAATGAGATAGATTTCATGCTCTCAAATAAACCCCAATTCTTTAAAGATGTAGGCATAATCAATGAGTTCAACTTCAACACAAATCACCGAATGGTAAGAGGAACAATTTATCTAAATGAGACAAAGAAAAAGCGACAGTACACCAAGAATGTAACTCCTTCAAATCAAATCCCACTCCCCGTCACAGAAAACTTGCTGGTCACGTTGAAGAATAACTTACTGCCTATCAATACATGGGACGACACACAGGAAAAATATAACCTACTGGAGGAAACACTTCAAGAAGTATCTAGAAAACTGTATACCTCAAGAAACAAAAAAGACAAAATTGGAGATGAAGCCAGAGACTTAATTAAGGCTAGGAAAATTCTTTTGGAACATAAAAAACTAAATAGAAAACAAATAACGGACTTAAGTAAACAAATTAACGAAAAAATAAGGACACACAGAAAACAAATAAGAAATAGGACTATCCAATACCACATCGAAAAGTCAGGAGGCATAAAGAAAGCTTTAAAAGAACTAAAAGAGAAAAGTGACTGGATCCCATCTATTAAAAACAAAACAACTGGAATGAAAGAAACTAAAAGGCCTAAGATTATGGAAATAGCAACAACATTTTATAGCAAATTATATGATGACGAAGACGACACAAACACTCAACGCCTGCAAGAGGAGGATACAGAACCTATCCTTCCAATACTAGAAGACGAAATAAGACATGCAATAATGTCTCAAAAAAACTACAAAGCTCCCGGAGATGATGGAATAACTAACGAAATTATGAAAGGATGCCTAGATTACATAATAGAGGCTGTTACAAACCTTTACAACGATATTCTAACTAAAGAAATAATACCACAACAATGGACCGCTTCAACCATTATATTGCTCCACAAGAAAGGCGACAAAACAGAAATTAATAACTACAGACCGATCAGCCTCATTTCCAATCTATATAAGGTATTCTCAAAGGTAATATCAAACAGAATTGGTTCAGTGCTGGACGAAAATCAGCCGAGAGAACAGGCGGGATTCCGAAGCGACTTTTCGACAATGGACCATATCCATGTTGTAAAGCAAGTTATTCAGAAAAGCAATGAGTACGGAAAAACGTTCTACTTGGCATTCGTAGACTACAGCAAGGTATTTGATTCTCTGAAACACTCACACATTTGGGAAGCTCTAAATTCACAAGGAGTACATCCTTATAAGAATAATAAAAAATATATACAAAGATTCAACAGCATCAATCCAGACTGAAAAAAAAGGCCCAGCATTTAAAATAAAAAAAGGAGTACGACAAGGAGACCCCCTCTCGCCAGAATTATTCTCAGCGGTACTGGAACATATATTCAGGAAAATTAATTGGGATTCATTTGGAATAAATATAAATGGCGAAAAGCTTAACCATCTAAGATTCGCAGACGACCTAATTCTACTTAACGAAAACCAACAAGGCTTAAAAGTAATGTTAACACAACTAGAAAGTGAAAGCAAAAACGTGGGTCTGACCATGAACCCAGATAAAACGAAATTAATGACAAACCATATAAAAAAACCTATATTACTAAGTTCTAACCAAATAGAATATGTCGATGAATACACATACTTAGGACAAATTATCGCACCGGAAAACCAGATGCAGAAAGAAATAAACATCAGAATAAGTAAAGCTTGGAAAAGGTTCTGGTCCCTAAAAGAGGTAATGAAAAACCCTTACATACCCCTGAAAGATAAAACTACAATATTCAACTCATGCATACTACCATGTCTAACCTATGGAGCGGAAACCTGGGCCCTTAATAATAAACAGAGTAGAGCACTTAGAGTGTGTCAAAACAAAATGGAGAGAAGCATCTTAAACATCAAATTAAGGGACAAAATCAAACTCACAAACATAAGAAACATGACTAAAGTTGCAGATGTCACATTTACAGTGAGAAAACTCAAATGGAACTGGGCAGGCCATATGATCAGAAACATTAAGGAAAAATGGACGAAAGATGTTACGGAATGGTGCCCTCGAGATGGGATCAGAAAAAAAGGCCGTCAAAAAACTAGATGGGAAGACGATGTCAAGAAAGTAGCTGGAACAACATGGCAAAGACACGCCAGAAACAGAAAATCTTGGAAAGCCCTAGGGGAGGCCTATGCCAAAGGGCAAGCGGATAAGGTTACCGATGTCGACGAATAGAACTATTATTATTATTAATATTATTTATAATTAACCCATAGAATCAAGTATTATTGTAACTAATCGATTTAAAAATAATGCATGTAAATTTAATGTCAATAATATTGAAGAATTATGTATAATAGTGCGATCAGAAATCATTGTAATGAAATTAATTTATTATCCGAAATAAAGGCTATTTGAATTTGAATTTGAATAAATCAACTAAAACAACTTATTGCACCATACTTTATGTAACTAATTAAAACAGCGATGACCCTTTTAACACTTAGAATCTTAGACTCTTCGATCTAAGTTACTGCACTTTGATAAAACGGTCATATAACGAATGTATCTAATGATTCTTATGTTCTGCAGTAACCACTATCATTAACGCAAAGACTACTATTTAGAACTATACTAAGCCTTTTTAAAAATAGTCATACGATCCGCACCTTTTTTGATGTGAAACCCTTATGAAACCTTAAGGGTTTCATAAGGGTTTCAAGGCTATCAGTAACAAATTCAATATAATACGTAGCCAAAATATTTCATTTAACATTGTGACAAGAAAAGGTTGCGTACCCCTGTTCTGCCATGTCAATTAATATGCAAACGAATGACACGTTCTAAAATTTAAAATGTGTCAGATTTTATCGATACGCTCGTAAACAACCGAATGTCACTCGATGTTGACGTTTATCGATACTCGTACCGACGCGATGTACCGATAACTGTCACAAAGTACCAGTCGGGCGGGCCGTTACACTATAAACAGAAATGTGTTGATGAATAAAAATGTAACCCTTTGTAGACAGTTGTAATCTATTTACATTGAAGACCCTGAACATATAAAGCGTAGAATTTTGTAATGCAACCTGAAGAGAAACTACTCTTAACAACGTAGATAGAAAATTGTACTCAAAGAAAACATTCCTTTATTTTTTTAAAGAAGGAAAACTGCATTCAAAGATTATCGAAAATTCGCTTGCCACACCCGGGAATTAGACTTAAATCTGTAAAAATTACTTATTATTACTGTACTTTTATTGCATCGGGCGCAAGTTTTTTCCTCTCCATCCAAAGGTTGCCTGTAGAGATCACTTTTAATTCATTGTAACACTTTAAATTTATATCGTATATGTAGTTTGTATTACTTCAAAGGGTAGAACAATAAAGAGTTATCTATCTATATATCTACCTATCTACAGTAGAAATATAAAACAATAAGACTTGTACATAACAAAATAATTCAGGTAATATTCAATAATATTTTACTGTATCTAAATTAGACTTAAGAACATTAGAAACAAGGTACAAATTCCAACGTCTTAGCATATTTCACACTACGTATATCTCTGTAACGTTTTAAACATGCCGTAATGAAATTGAATCCCGTTTCGGAGATAATTAAGCGTGATAAAGGGTTAAGAAAATTGCATCATAAGGGTTTATCCTTTAGGAATATAAGGGATGTTTCAATAAGTAAATGTATTAAGAGTTATATTATTGTAACCGTTCGTTAATAATTCTGTTTTAAGATATTGTTTCTGCGAAATGAAAGATATACCTGTTGGCTTCGAAGCGAAACGGAGTACCTTATAAATTAAAAAAAGTTAACACAAAAGGAATTAATTATAAACAACTCCTTTTGGAATATTAAAATAAAAACACAAAAATGTTTCGAACGTCTGACTTTTGAGCGAAGATTTTTTTAATAAATAACCATGATGTTGCTCTTGAAATATGAGGACTCGTCGTGAATTTCAAATTCCATATTTGAATACATAATTTCGATGTTCGACAACTTATTTTCACTTAAGGTCTGAACAAATAGGCGTGTTGAAACGCGTGTAACCAATTTTACGCCAATACTAAAACGAACTGTATTATCTTACCCAAAAAGCACATTTTTCATAGACACGAGTACAGTTAGTCGCGTGGTATGGTCGAGTGTATTTTACCAGATAAATTAAATCCTTATGTGTAATATGACAGAGTACATTTTCAAAAAAAAACAAGTGAATTTTCTCGCCCGTGTACGTTCAGGACGTAAATCTGTATTTCCATTTGAATCGGTTTTGTAATTGAATATGCGAAAAGATGAACGATGAGTGCCCCTTGTTATCGTCTGGTTGTAAGTCTAGAGTAGGTACTTAGTGTTTCAAAACAAATAAATTTAAACTTTATTTGTTACTAGCGGTGCCCGCGACTTCGCCCGCGTGGACTTTAAGGAACCGGAAATGATGGTTTATGTTCATCCCGCGGAACCCTAATGTTTTTTTCTAAAATAAAAGTAGCCTTAGTTACGCCTTGGAACATCAGCTATCTGCCAGTGAAAGTCCCGTCGAAATCTGTTCAGCCGTTTGTAAGTTAATCCGAAACAACAGACAGGCAAAAATTTTAAAAATATCATTTTCGTATAAGGTATCGTGTATACTTTCAGACGCATTTGTTAAAATAATGTTATTTTGGTATTACAAACAGACACTCCTAATTTATTTATTTGTATGTATTGTATGTATATAACAAAGTGGTTTTAATCTCCAAAAAAATACCAAATCCAATTCAAATTTTGGGGTTAAAGAATACAAATGAAAATGTTCTTGTATTTTTTAGCTTTTGTATTTAATATTAAGCAAGAATAATACACGTAGTAATTTAAAGGGAGACAGCGTATCTATATCTCCACAGATTATTCAGACGAAACATAGTAATATTCTAACCAGATCGGTGCGAGCAACTTGTTTTATTTCAACAAAGATAAAGCAATTCATTATAATAATATCATCTACTGTGTTTTCAGCGCGCGTCTGCGGTCTCGGAGCCGGTCGCTATTGGTAACTCGCCCCATAATGCTTTACTATATGAAGGGCGAGTTTGTAAAGGGCGTGTTGGGTCTGATACCGCGTCTGTCAGTGTCGAGATAGAAGCACCTGTGAGACGCTGCATCAGATAACGGGTCCACGACCGCTTTATGGCTACTCTTTATTATACAGGATGTTTCAAAAGTCCGAAATAATATCTTAAGTACATAGCGAATATAAGTGCTTATTTATTTATTAAGACTTTAGCACAAAATTGTACAAAGGCGGACTTAATGCCAAAGGCATTCTCTACCCGTCAACCTTAGGGTGATGCAGGGAAAACAAGGTAGGTGCACTATAAAATATGTTAGAAATAATTTTCAGACATTGATATACATTTAAGACAGACTATACCTTAGCAACCATAGTTTCTGAATTATAGCACTTTCAGTATCTGTCGTAGGTATCGTGTACTCGCCTTGGAGTACACCCATAACATTATTTGACAAAATAAACTATATCTAAGAGGGACGGCTACTAAAATTCTCAAAACAGAATTTGAAAGCTTAGCACAGAACTCGAGATATTACAAGATTTTTAAATGGGCAGCGAAAATAAATCTCATATATCATATTCGTATTCAATGAAATTTTTATACCATTCAGTTGTATACCAGATGATTATTTCGAACTTCTGATACGTCCTATATAATGGAGACAATCTGAGTTATGAAGGACTTAATAGTGAAGACGTCTGAATCAGATACCTACAGTACCGCTACCATTACCTACGACATACAAATTGTTTACAATGCTGTTTTCAGAATAAAAAAAAAAAAAATAATTATATTAAAATATCAAAGCATCATGCGATTCAGGGTTGACAGACTTCACACATCAATCGAGAACTAGTCGAAGTACCTCAGACGTGCAGGTTTCCTCACGATATTGCCTTCACCGTTTTTTAGCAATTGATAGTCGGATGAAAATTAGATTGTCACGTGAAACCCAGAGGTGTGGACCGGGATTTGAAATTGCACCCCTTACGTTCAATGCGGGCGTTCTTGCCCACGAGGCTACCACTGTTTATAGTAATATTAAAGGGTGCACGACCGGTGGTAGTAAGGGGCTGTAGTCAGCAAATATGAAAGGTACATCTTCTTTTACGAAACAAATGAAATAAGTTGAGAAATTATACTGGCAGAATACCAGGGCTCCAAGTCTACTAACACTTTCATCGTGGAGTTGCTATGACTCAATTTTTGAAGACATAAAAGCAACATTTTTTTTCAATGGTACCTAGAATATGAGCAGTCAGTGTAGGCATTAGATACAGTACCTTGATGCCATTTGACTAGTCATATTCTAGTTACCAGTGATACAAGATGTAACTTTTATGCCTTAAAAAATGGAGTGACAGCAACAAGAAGATGGGCCGCCATTTCTCATCTTATGTCGTTAAATTTCAGTATTTCATTAATTTCGTAAAATAACAACAAGAACTATAAAATGCACTGAGGTAATTTTCATCTGCGAATGTCATTTTCAACAATGATTACCACTTGCTGAACTGTGAAGGACAACATCGTGAGGAAACCGGCACGTCTATAGAAAGGCGTGTGAAGTTCACCAACCTGCACTGGGCCAGCACTATGGCCCAAATCTCCCTCGTATTGAGTTGGAAGGTGCCCGGTATAATGACAATAGGCTTGCCCCCTATTACATTATGACCAAAATAAATCGGCGAAGTGTGGGGGCACTACAGTGCACCTCTGCCTACCCCTTCGGTGAATACAGGCGTGTTGATGGTATTTTTTTACAGTTAACTCAGTAGAAAGTCTGTGAAAAATTTACCCTTAGCATTGAAACAATAATACTTTAGGCGGTGGTGGTGGTAGGGCTTTGATCGCTGAAAGGTAAAAGTTGCCTGTAAATAATTATGTTTTATTTGCCTTTAGAGAAAATATAACATATCTATTAATAAGCAAATGTCAGAGGAAAATAACTACTACTACAGCCTCCCCTCAATGCGAGGGGGATTCGGGCCATAGTCCACCACGCTGGCCAAGTGCGGGTTGGCAGACTTCACACATCTATCGAAAACTAGTCAAGTTCCCTCAGACGTGCAGGTTTCTTCATAATGTTTTCCATCACCGTTTCATAGCAAGTGATAATCTCGGATGTAAATGAGATTCGCACATAAATCCCAGAGGTGCGAGCCGGGGTTTGAACCTGCACACTTCGATTGCAAGGCGTGCGATCGACCACTCGGCTACCACTGCTATGGAAAATAACTATTAATGTAATTTACTTTGGACATGTGAACTGTTTGGTTTCTAAATATTATATTAATATGATTTATGACTCAATTGCAAAAGGTACGCCAAGTTCATTATACATTTGAGTGAGTGGCGGGCAAACTTCGAAACCGAGGTTTCTAAATGATCTAAGCATTATTCAGTGGAATTACGAGCAGAGCGGCTACAATTACTGCATGCAAATTTACTTACCCTGTGACTTAGAATGGGTATAACAAAATTGCACTCCTAAACTAATCTAAACAGAATATTGATAAAATTTTGAAATAAAACAATTTTACGGATTCTATCGCGTTTATTTACTATTTTATTTTCCCGACGTTTCGGCTGATTTACAGCAACCATGGTCACGGGGGGACTGAGGCGTTAGACGTCCTGATGTCATAGTTAATAAGTGGGTACCCTCATATTTAGTTGTTGTTTGCGGTCCGATCCACGCAGAAAGTGCTCACAGTGTCTTGAGGTCTTGCAATGGTACGCTTGGTTTAGGATTTAATCATATTAATTACTGGATCCCAAGTTGGTGGTAGCACCCAGCCGTCTTCCCTATTGAAATAAGGAAGTTTTATTAAATTAAATGTTATCAATATTAAAACAACATTGATAACATTTTTTTTTACCATCCCACAAAATAAAAACAATAATAGAATTAATTTATATTATTTGACATGCCTAGGCATTTTCAGTTAGATAGCTAGAACTTGATACTTTTAAAATTAAGGACTTTTAAAAGTAACAGCTGATTTTAGAGGTGCCGAGTTTAAAAAAAAATTCTACTCGTCAAAAAACTTATTAAAAACGTAACTAAAACATTTCTGATCACTCATATTCGTTTAAATTAAACTACAGAACCTATATTTAAAGCCTTAGAATACTTATTTGTATCACAGTGCATAAGTATCTACCTCTACTTACTTATGCAATCTATCTAGAGTACCTTACTTAAGTCATACACATAGATTTTCACGTAATGATTGTAGAGACTTAGCTGCAGGGGGCAATTCGATCATGCATCGACATTATGTCTAATTCGAAATGTCCAAACAAATCTCCAAATTAGTTGTATTGTTAGGGTTCCGTACCCAAAGGGTAAAACGGGAACCCTATTACTAAGACTTCGCTGTCCGTCCGTCCGTCCGTCCGTCCGTCCGTCCGTCCGGCCGTCCGTCCGTCCGTCCGTCCGTCCGTCCGTCCCTCCGTCCGTCCATCTGTCACCAGGCTGTATCTCATGAACCGTGATATAGAGTTGAAATTTTCACCGATGATGTATTTCTGTTGCCGCTATAACAACAAATACTAAAAACAAAATAAAGTAAATATTTAAGTGGGCTCCCATACAACAAACGTGATTTTTTTGCCGTTTTTATAGATAATGGTACGGAACCCTTCTTGCGCGAGTCCGACTCGCACTTGGCTGGTTTTTTTTTTCGTTTTGTTTCGACAGAATTTGTGGAGTTGTGTATTTTTGAACTTGTAAGTTGGGGCACTATCAAATACCGTACAGAATAATTGGTTTCTTATCGAACGGAGCCATATATCCTAAAATGTCTGCAAAACGGAGGGCTCTCTCTAGGCTTGTCACGTACTATATCTTCTATGAAAATACTCATTTCGTTGTCAAATTGCACACATCGTCGAACAAAGGGTTCGAACGCAAAAGACACGTCCGGCCAGCTTTTAGCTCACAATGCGTGGAAATTGGTGGCCTCGGTCCAGAGTATTTGGGTATTTGTAACTTTGCCACAAAGGATCGTTGAAACTATTGACATCGGCCATTCGTGAACCCGTAATGTTCTAAATTCTAATGTTCAAATTTAAAATTGAAATTCGAATACGGTCATATTTTCCAGTCGTAAATAAACCTGCCATTATAATTAAAAGCTACTTCTTTATAAACCTTATTATGAATAAAGAGACTACACTATTATATTATTGTTTATGGTCATTAATCATTCTAGATCAAGAAATACTAATATTTATTACAATGAGACTATGGAAATATATCTGTTATTTATCATATGTTTAAGTTTTTCAGGTCCCATACTTTTAAATGTACTTATGCACAACTTATTTTTTATAAATATCTTAATAAACGAAGATAAAAACGAACTATTTATGTGTTTGCAGTCCATGATAAATTACTTAATTCCCATAAAGAAAAAACTGTCCATATGAATGAAATCTTCAAAACCAAAGAACGCGATCAGAATAAGAAATGTGACCAGTTGGAAAACACAAGCATTTCACACGGCGGACATCCTTACGTAATTTTTAACCAGGGTATTTGGAACGATGCCTGAACCATTATTAATGTTAATAACTCCCTTTTGCATGCACCGCTCTATGTTGGACGTATCGTGGAACGTACAAACCAAGCCAACTATGGGAAAGAAGAATCTCTAATGACCTAGTTTTTTTATTTGTTTATAGGCTTGTTAAATACGAAATCACTTTTTAATAATCACAGGCTTTAATTAAGCATTTGGGTACACGCACGAGTGATGAGGTTTCTAGAAGACTATAATATTGCAGCGTTGCAACATAAAATGAAGCAATTTTCACAAATACAGTCAAAATATCAATGTTTATAGATTAATCAGGCTACTAACCAAGTCTGGTGTCTGTGTTTACTTTTGTGCAACTGGCGATGCTGGCTTTCATACAAAACTACCGTCCCTTCCATTCTAATCTTATTCTTCTTTTCTTAGTTCGCAGTACTAATACCCGTTTTAACCAATACTAGGAGATGCCTTAAGTCGCGTGACCTCGCAGCGAAATCCACCCTCGCCGTCAATGACATTTGGTTGAAAAATGAGTTTTCTCTTGAAGGCAATACAGTTCATTTTGGTATTGGTATTTCAGATTTTACAGCGCGTATCTTTGCGCATCCGTCTGCTCGGGACTTATCGTGATGCATTAATATAATATGGCGTCTACTAACGCACCTAGATTTATATAACTTTAGTTTATATTCTCACGGGATACAGATTGTTTAACAATAGGCTCGCGCCTGTGACGTTGGGACCAAAATACATTGCCAAAGTGTGGGTGCACTCCGGTGCATCTTCTCTTACCCCTTCGGGGAATACAGGCGTGATCATTTATTTAGTGACAAATGTTTGATTGTTTTTATCTGTTGGCCTTCATTTGCTCGGGTTCGTTTAGTCTGTACACGGCATCAGACGTCGCGCTGCAATTGGATATACTCCAAGTACAGACTGTGTTTAACGCGATAAACTGAAATAAAGTAGGGTTACCTACTTAATAAGCACTTGGCAGGATATTGTTCGGTGAGTTTCGGCAATCGGTGTTGCCAAAATCTTAGATGTTAGAGCGGTAACACGTTGCGAGGCGGCGACATTCACAGCGTCTAGATACATTTTGGAGTTAAGTAACTTTATTTATTACAGTGGGAGCGTTGACCCGCGCGTCAATTTCTTGCCGTACCAAAATGAACTGTATTGACTCAAAGAAATAGTTCATTCTTCAACTCACCGACTGTGCGAGCAAATTCTGACGCGTGGCGGCGTGGCACGTTTCACAGGAATTCGATCCTTATGCAGATTAACAAAGAGTTATTTTTGGTATTAGTAAATATTATTGATGAGCGAGAGTCGATGCCCTGTGTACGGGAAGTTTGATTTGTAGAAAGAAACACATTTTTCAATGAAATGTTACTGATGAGAAGAGCTAATTTTGACGCGTAGTCTCGTAAACATATTATGTATATACATCGTAAGTGGAGCCAGTCCTTATCTTATTCCATGAAATTTGATTTATTTAAAAAAAAGGAAATTAATAGTTTTGTATATGGCCACAGAGTAGACAAATAAAAACTAGTTCATTCTCTAGTCCTAATAGGCGCAGCGTGTAATCCGAGCATCGATAATACAGTTCAATTCTGCAATGCTGGTGAGCACAATTCACCAGTTGCCAAAATGCAATTCACACTTCGCGCTTCGGTATGATTCTGCTAATTGTCATGACACTATTTTAATCTCGAATTGCAGTTTAGCTTCCGTTGACCCTAGCACACACGAATAATTTTATAACAAACCATTAAATAGAACATTACTCATATTAACACGACACTGGCAGCGGACAGTTTAATTCGTTTAGCAAATAGTCTGAACAGATTCTATATTTCAGTTTTCAGCCTACAATCTACATTATAAATGAGCGGCAAATTATCTTTTGTTTATATGAAATGTAATAAAATAACATAATATTATATATTTCATAAATAGTGTATTGTTATATATTTATAACAGCGTAAAATCGATATTATTTGATTTAAATATAGTTAAATAATAACATTTCGATGAAATCGTACATAATTCGTTTTTTATGAAATGAAGAAGTTATTAAAATATTTATAGATATAATCCTTTATTTACACAACCACTGATTACAATTAACAAATGTGCATTTATGTCGATGTTATTATTATTTATAGAATAAAATGACACAGTATTTGAAAGAATAATTTCATACCTATTTAAAAAAGCAGTGGTAGCCGAGTGGTCGAACGCACGCTTTGCAATCAAAGTGCGCAGGTTCTATCCCCGGCTCGCACCTCTGGGTTCCATGTGCGAATCTTATTTTCATCTGAGATTATCACTTGCTAAGAAACGGTGACGGAAAACATCGTGAGGAAACCTGTGTGCCCGGTATAATGGCAATAGGCTCGCCCCCTATTACATTGGGACCAAAATACATCGGCGAAGTGTGGGCGCACTGCAGTGCACCTCTGCCTACCCCTTCGGGGAATACAGGCGTGATGATGATGTATTAAAATATTTGAATGAAAATAAAATATTTTAATAATTAATTTATACAACATTTTTAATACATTTGTCAGTGTGCAAACACCCTTATCCCCTGTAACAATGTTAGCTAGCTTTTGTTTCAAATAGATTCCGTCTTTTAAGAAAATTGGCTTTGTTGCTCAAAACAAAAGCATTGTAAATGTTTAATTACATTTGAGACCATTTTCATTATAAATCGAGCGGGCCTCGTTAGGCCAGGCTTTGTTGGGTCAAGGCCCGTAGACTGGGGGTCGATGCCACGCGGCAGTTTTGTTGATTAATATTTATTCTGTCAATTAAACACCTAAGTATCGAATAATTATAATTAAAAGAACATAAGCCCTTACTCTTGGAAACCTCAGAGTCGTGTTCAGAAACGTTTCCGGGTACAAGCTTGCAATCTTATAGGTTGTTTATTTTGCACATTAAAAAAGATCAGACTACAAAGCCTGTAAGGTAATATTATTTAAATATTACTAATATTGAAACAATATTATTATTGGATTGTAATATTATAACAATCCAATTTTATTTATTTATTTAAAATCTACCTATTGCCATGCGCTAGCAACACCAAGGGTGCAATAATGCATTGAATTCGCTCAAAGGTACACGATCCTTCAAAGGAACGCAGCTACGGGATTAATATCAGAATCCCTTTGGACGCTTTGAATTAACATCATTGTATTTGAATGTGATCTCAACGATAACTTTACAATAAATTCGTTGTCAATGTTGTAAATAAATTCAATGTGTATGTATTAGATTCATGAACATGCTACGTGAACTTCTTTATATATTTTTTATAAAGGCACAGCAGAGCATATGGTTCGGGCATGTGATGAGAAGAGATGAGAAGCATGTGACTAAAAAAGTGATGAGTATGTATGTGAAGGGATAGAGAGCGAGAGGAAGACCAAATAAAAGATTGATGGATTGTGTAAAAAGTGATATGAATGAGATCGGAGTGGATATCGGTATGACAGAAAAACGAGATGAATGGAAGAAAAAGACATACTGTGCCAACCTCAAATAATGGGATAAGGTAAGGTGTAAGATGATGATGATGATGATAGATACAGCAGAGCATGTACCTACGATTAGGTATATGCCGAATTACCTCCTGAATACAAAGTCGAGATCTAAGTAAATAATCGCTTCGATATTAAACCCAATGAGTTATTATATCTAAGAGGGCGCTTCTACTAACATTTGACAGTTTCAGATTTTGACAGCCACGTCAGATAATGTACTTCTTCTTCTATTTTTACGAAATGATGATATTTAATAGAATAAGATAAGGAATGGCTCCACCTGCGTTCAGCGGGTATTTCAGCCAGTGTCAAGTGATTAAAAATGGATGATGACAGTGATAAAGCTGGTGAATGAATCCAGATAATCTACATCGTAACTTAAAAGAATAAATGACGTTAATTAACCTAATAAAGTCAATGTTTTTGGACGGCTTTTTGGCACAGTATCTATACTCTTGAATACTCCTGATTGAGCACACTTACAGCAGTATTAGATACGAACAATAAACTCCATACATGTTACATAACAGCAGCAATAAAAGCTCTAATAACAATAAGAGATAGGAAAAATATCCGTTCGGTTTTGGAAACGATCCAAACGGCATATCGGGCGAGTTGCAATATGTTACGCTATTCAAAGTGTGGATGTCTGTTTACATTGGAGCTTTGACTTGGGGTGTATTTACACGGTAAAGCCGGCTGTCCAATAATAACGGGTTGTGCGGGAATGTACCCTTTCCCGGTTCACACGTTATTGTCGGACAGATGGCGTCATACAGCGATATTGATGAGACTACGCATTTACTCTACATTTTCTTGAACCACGACTTGTTAATTCAACAATATTATTAATTAGATGGCATCACGATTTTGGATTAGGAGTGGATTAGCAGCTTTAACACCTAATCTTTAAACAATATTATTTTAATGTTACTTTAACATTTTTGTTATTTTTTTTTTATTAAGTTACCAAAATAGTTCCTAAAAATACAGGACACATGTTTGTTAGAGTTCTATTTATACATCATCACGCCTGTATTCCCCGAAGGGGTAGGCAGAGGTGCACTGCAGTGCGCCCACACTTCGCCGATGTATTTTGGTCCCAATGTAATAGGGGGCGAGCCTATTGCCATTATACCGGGCACACAGGTTTCCTCACGATGTTTTCCGTCACCGTTTCTTAGCAAGTGATAATCTCAGATAAAAATGAGATTCGCACATGGAACCCAGAGGTGCGAGCCGGGGATAGAACCTGCGCACTTTGATTGCAAAGCGTGCGTTCGACCACTCGGCTACCACTGCTTTCATTCTATTTTCTATTTTGGCATTCACCGAAAAATAGTTCGCGCGAGTTTTGACGCACTGGTGTGCATATGTCTTTATGTTCCGTCAACGAATGCCGCAACCAATTTTGGTCATAGCAAAACGAACTTTATTATCTAAGAAAAGAAGCGCATTTTTCAACAATACGTCATCAAGCATACGAGCGAATTTACTTGTGCGGCTTTTACCACAGCGATTAGATCCCTAAGCATATTAGCACAGAGTTCATTTTCAAAAAAGGAGTGTTCACTCATTACTCAGTATGTTCAGAGTGAAATGAACTCTAAATATAGAGTAATGCAAACCAAAATGCTCCGACACCTACCTTCCGACATTCGATTTTCAAAATGCAACAACAAACAAACGTTTCACTTGTTTAACTGAACTTATGTGTTCAGTCAGACACCTAAATAAGGAAAAAGTATGCACTGTGCCCTAACTCCGATCTAAAACCATAAAGTAATCAATAGGAATACGTTTGGTAGATTATTAATAATAATGGCTATTGTGTTTTTCGTACAAAGGCTCATTAATTAATTTCATATTTATTGATGGAAATGTATTTGATTAGGTACTAAGAATAGGATTCAACTCGATAAATGTCACCGTAATCGATTATCGATTATCGATTATACTGGTAGACGCCCAGTATCGACGTGAACCGTCTATAAGCACCGGTACATTCTACTGAGGCGCGGAGCAGACGCCAAGAGTCGAATTTGCATTCCAAATTCAGCAATTGAGTCCGCCCGCCTCACGACCGGCCGAGTCACACCGAACCGTATCAAACGAACTCATAGATAAAGCACATTTGTCAACTATATTTTTATCGAAGCCGCGAGCGAATTTAGTCTCTACGTCGAGTCACTTTTGCAACGGACATTCAATCTCCTTGCAGGTACGAGTACATATTAGAATTCTCTATTACACACATATTAATACATATTAATATTCTTTTTACGTAATGAGTGAAATTATGATATTTTAATGAAATAAGATGAAGAATGGCTCCACCTGCGGTTAGCGGGTATTACAGCCAGTGTCAAGTAATTAATAGCAAGAGCAAATTCAATAAATACCCATTATAAATAAAAATGGATGATGACAGTGATAAATATGGCGGATGAATGCCATATTATAACTATAGAACATATTGAATAAACACGGACAGGGACTGACAGGGAGTTCGATCTTGTTTCCTATATTTTCGACCAACCTATTTGGTTTATAATTTGGGAAACCGACAATTCCGGGGGGGTAGTGATGTAATACTGTTAAGTAAGTACTTTTGGGCGATAATGTACATCATAATACATCATCACGCCTGTATTCCCCGAAGGGGTAGGCAGAGGTGCACTGCAGTGCGCCCACACTTCGCCGATGTCTTAAATACATATTTGGAATCAGCTATTTTTTCTGGGTCACCTGAGTAGTCTTTTCTGTAAACTTAAAAAAAATGTCGCTTAGGTCATATAGCTTTTCACCCGTCGATATGTTTTTCTGTGCTATCTAGATTTATCTATCCAACTATATACGATACGGTGTCACAAAAACGTCTAGCTACAAGAGACAAGCTATAAATTTCTATTCCTTACAATAGTTACAGAGATTGCACCTGGGAGCTGTCTTAACACCGTCTTAGTCTAAACTTGGACCTAAGATAAATCCCACTGAAGTTTACCGCCGCGGGCAAGAACGACAAATTGAGTTATCAACTTGTGGGAGTACCCGAGATCATTTTTCTTCTGCCACGATGTAAAAAAGAAAGTTTTGTTGTTGTCAAGACACGATACAGGGAATCAAGAAGTAAGTAATAATAATAAGTAGAAGTAGTAATAAGTTCATTTATTTGGAATGGACACACTGGAACGTAGTGGCGAGCCAAAAAAGTGTGTCTAATCGATTGACGAGAGAAATGTATCCGAGTCTCGACAATAAACCTTCATGTCTAGGAAACTAAGAATAAATTTGAATAAAAAAAACCTGTACCGCCTGGCTTGGTTCAAAACTATTTTCGTTCCATGAAATCCAAACTAAAAAAGTATAAACAGTCCCCCGTTTATAACAATATAGCGATAAGGGGTCAGTACGATTTCAGAACAAGTCGAAAGTTTGTCGAACTTAATTTCCCTTCGGCTAACTTCGTGAAATCTCGGATGGAAATCTCATCAATTTGTTGGGTATGACTGTCGGCCGATCGGCCCCGCCGGGAGTGTGGCCGGCCCTTTCTTATTAAATTACGTTTGAATTTGGAACCCTTCGGTTGGTCAGAGATTTTTTTGTACGTGACCTCCTCCCGTGGCGGAGGTAATGTATTTATGACCCTTTATTTACGTAGTCTGACGCCTCGAGCTTTTATTTTTTCGATAGCAAGTATAAAAAAACCGGCCAGGTACGAGTCCGACTCGCACACGAAGGGTTCCGTACCATTATCTATAAAAGCGGCAAAAAAATCACGTTTATTGTATGGAAGCCCCCTTAAATATTTATTTTATTCTGTTTTTTAGTTATTCTGTTTGTTATAGCGGCAACAAAAATACATCATCTGTGAAAATTTCAACTCTCTAGCTATCACGGTTCATGAGATACAGCCTGGTGATAGACGGACGGACGGACGGACAGCGAAGTCTCAGTAATAGGGTTCCCGTTTTACCTTTTGGGTACGGAACCCTAATAAATCACACTTATGTGATGTTTTTTTTCCTGAAAAAATTGATTAAATAGATTTTTCGTAATTTTTAAGAGCTATCATTAATGAATACGTCTCAGTGTCTGCAAAATGAATATGACTATGTTTTTAAAAAATCTTTTGGTAAGTAAAAAAATCTCGGAGCAGATAGTGAAGTTCTAAGAGAAATAATAACATTGGTAGGTATTTATTTATCCAAATTAGTTTATATTATCATTCTTTGGTTAACTAATGGAGACATGACTCAAACAATATGTACGATACTTACGTACCTACTGTTTTCATAAAATATTACAGGTAGATACTTTATTCAGCATCCTTATCCAATCAACTAAATCCATAGCAACGTTCCATAATCCCACTGGTCCATTTGAAATTCGGAAACTCGCTAAAATAATGCAAGAAAATTAACTAAGTAAATAACGTTTAGCGACCGGCTTTTGTTTGTACAGATAATTGACAACGGTAATGCGACATGAAAGGCGAAATTGAAATAAATTATCCAAGTATTCGACGGGGTCTATCGAGAACCGTTCCACTAACTTTATATTGTGTTTCTGCGGAGCCAAGTTTAAGGTTTCGAATTTAAATCACGATGAAAGGGGAAACTTTTAGTGAGCGAATTATTATAACATAGACCGTTAACGTCGCTACTAAGCGCTTGTAACAGTAAACTTTTTATGTCAGCTATATTTTCGTAAATTGTATGTAGAACAGCTTGGTCTAGTGGATTGAGTGTCGGCCACTCAGTGGTTGTGGATTCAATCCCGCCTATGGCAAATTTCGGAAATTACCTTGTCAGAGTTTTTTTCTGGGTGTAAGTGGAATCGCCCCCAGTCCATTGTATGGTACCCATAGTACAAGCTTTGCTTAGTTTAGGATCATACTATAAGTAGGTGTTGTCTTTCAATATTTATTTATTATTGTTATTGTTTGTACATCATCACGCCTGTATTCCCCGAAGGGGTAGGCAGAGGCACACTACAGTTCACCCACACTTCGCCGATGTTTTTAGGTCCCAATGTAGTAGGGGCGATCCTATTCACTACGTGGGAAATTTGGGCCATAGTCCACCACGCTGGCCCAGTGCGGGTTGGTGAACCTCACACGCCCTTCTATGGATGTGCAGGTTTACTCACAATGTTTTCCTTCACCGTTCAGCAAGTGGTAATTATTATTCGAAATGTCATTCGAACATGAAAATCATCTCAGAGAGTTTGAACTTGCACAACTTGCGTTCGAGGCAGGTGTTCTAACGACGAGGCTTCCACTGCTGTCATTGTTTGTTAATAAATATTTTAGATTTGTAATTAGTAAACGTTAAATTTATTTAGATAACGTTAATTGTCATACTATTTATTTCAGATACATTATCAGTTGTTTTTATTCTGAATTGACGCACAGATATATAATAACAAAAGCTTCTATCTGTCCGTCCCATCGTGAATAACGGAACGAACGCAGACTTCGAAACAATGAATACGTAAATCTTTGTTTAGTAAAACATCGTATTCGAGAAATAAACACTCAGTAAGTAAAGCTTAAAAGAAAAATAAATAAAGCTCCAATTAAGAAGCTCCTTCTTTATAGACAGGGTTGTGATTTTAGCAGTATATGTATGTATGTGTATTTACGTAGGTATGTTTCTCCGTGCCGTCTAAACTATTCATCTGATTTTGATTAATAAGGTATCAATCGATTTGTTATTTCATTCCTTACTTCCGTAATCGGGTTACAGTTTTTTTACTTTTTTGAAATCATTACTCGACACGACGAATGCACGATAAATCGATTATGAATTTGAAAAGTAGCCCTGTGGTGTTAGCTCGCATGTCAAGGCAAGACCTCTGTTATGGATTGGCTCAGTCGCACTTTGTCGTATTTCATACGAGAGAAAGAGATATAAGTAACTTATTCTGTGACATAAGTCTAGTCTTGGCGCTCATGCTACAACTACTGAACGTTTAATTTGGTCCTAAACTTTTGAAGATGACAGACATTTCTTTGTGTACAAAGTATTAACTGTTTATTGAAAACATATAAGTCACTAGTGACAAATTAACTCAAACCCATGTTATTCTCAGCTATGTGGCCGTTGTGCGACTGTAGCACTCTTCTAAACTTCGGCACCCGAAGTCATTTTTAACGCGGAATGTTACGTTAGCCGTAGTTCTTAAACTCACTGCTAGAGGCGCAGTGACATTTAAAGTTCTCCTTCTTTTGTTTTTTTCGAAATTAGTGAGTTGATGACATTTAATGGAATTAGATGAGAAATGCCAGGACCTGTGATTAGCGGTATCTATGCCAATGTCGAGTATAGCACATAAATACACATTATAAATAAATTTGGGTTGGGAGAGTGATACAGTTGGCGGATGAATCGCATTTAAAGTACAAATTATCTTACAAAGGTGTCACTTAGACTGCAAATAAAAAGTTGATCTACTGTCGCCTTCTTAGTAATGACGCGGTACAATTTCTCGCGAGTAGGAATTCATCCCGGTGGTATCGACGCTGTCCCGGCGCGGAGATATCTCATTTATTTCGCTTATCATTGCCCCGGGAATGGGCATCGTCAACACGGCCGCCATTTCTTTGGGTGGGGCCATGAAGTATGCGTGTAGCAACCTTACTTCTGCACCTTTTTGGGATTCAGAATTTATTTATAAAAATAATAACAACAAAAAAACACGAGATAAAAACAAACAAGAAATAAAAAAAAAACTGTAGCGACTACGGAAACAAGGTAAAATCGACTACTTCTATTGTTACAGTCGGTTAAAATGTAGTCGATGTTACCCGGGCTATAATAACGATTTGATTGACACCTTCATGAAAATCGGATGAATAGTTCAGGCGCTAGGGAGGAATATACGTAAATACAAACATACATACATACATAGACTGCTAAAACTTTAACCCTTCCGTTTGGCTTCGCCGTAGTAGTGGGTAAAAATAGATCGCCATTCAGCGCGAGAATCCGGCCAGCCTGCTGGGAACTATTGATTACGACGAAGATGTGAAGGCAGTCCTTTGTATAATATAATGTATTTTTATTATTGTGCTTTATTTTAATTGTTAGTAAGCAAACATGGTAGTGGTAGCCAATTAGTCGACCGCACGCCTTGCAAATCAAAGTGTGCAGGTTCAAACCCCGGCTCGCACCTCTGGGATTTATGTGCGAATCTCATTTTCATCCGAGATTATCACTTGCTATGAAACTGTGAAGAAAAACATCGTGAGGAAACCTGCACGTCTGAGGGAAGTTGTCTAGTTCTCGATAGATGTGTGAAGTCTGCCAACCCGCACTGGGCCAGCGTGGTGGACTATGGCCTGAATGCCCTTCGCATTGAGGGGAGGCCCGTGCTCAGCATTGGGACGTTAAAAGGGCTGTAGTAGTAGTAAGCAAACATGTATGTATGTATTTCCATTTAGACCTAATTTAGGCTAAGACCTAAGAATAAATGTTATATTTTTACTCTCTCTCTCTCTCTATCTTAGTAATAAAATAAAACTAAAGGTCGATGTTTGTCAAGTCTTTGTAAGATCTCGCTAGTTCGATAGCCCGACACGGGTCTACGTTTCCCGCCTCCCTGTCTGGCGTTGGCACGATGCAATGAAAAATAAAAGGTGGACAATACGAAATGAGGAAGACCCGCCGCGGTGACACTGTCATTTGTTTCGCTGTGATTCGAACCCGCCAGAAACGAATGTTGGTTTTGAAAGCCAACCTATAAGATTTTTTGTCATCACCAAAAAGAACTGTATTGGCTCATAGAAAAAGTTCATTCTTCAACAAAACGTCATTGCGAGCATATTTCAATGCCTTGTTGCGTGGCTACCATACCATACGTGCCACAGAAATTCAATCTTTATGTTTATTAATACAAAGTTTGTTTAGTGTGCGCGTACTTTATAAGTATGTCCTTCTAATATTATAAATGTCTTGTATTCCTTTATGATTAGGTGATAATGTGTTTTTATAATTTCGCCTTAAGTAGTTTACCTATTGTTATTTATGCATGCTGTGATTTCTTGTAATTGACAGGGCACTTAGCTTAAAACCTATGCATGTTACCTTGTTTGACTCGGTGCACTTGTTGTTGGAAATCCTAAATAAATAAATAAAAAAATAAATGTGAAGTTTGTGAGGATGGATGGATAGATATTTGTTACTCTTTCACCCAAAAACTACTGAACGGATTTTGATGAAACTTTACAGTATTCATGTTTATAGTCAGAATAACATATAGGGTATAATTTGTAACGACATTGAACAAGCGAAGTCTGCGCGGATGAAGTCGCGGGTAGAAGCCTAGTATTATACATGCGAAAGTTTATGAGAATGGATGGATGAATGTTTATTACTTTTTCAAGCAAAAACTACGGATACGAAAAAAAAAAACAGATTTTGATGAAACTTTACACTATTATTGCTTGAACATTAGAATAACATATAGGTTATACTTTATAGCGATATTGAATACTCGGAATCGCGGGGAGAAGCTCTTCTTCTTCCAATTTAAGGGCTTAACCCTTGTTGGGCATCTGATGAAGTCCCCGCCATGTGAGTCGATCCAGTGCAGCCTTCTTCACCTCCACATACGACATGACACCAACCTTATCTTTTATTTGACTCATGTCACATATTCGCGGTCTACCTCTCCCACGCTTTCCGTCGATCTTGCCTTCTATGATGTTCTTAATAAAGGTGTCATGTCGCATGAGATGGCCTATCATCTTTCCTCTTCTGTTCCTTATTGTCTCTAATAAGAGAAGCTAGTTTAAAATAAAACAAAAGCGCAATACATCTTGATTAAATAAAAATATTGCAATTTTCACTTGGAGAACTATCATAAATTACCTGCGTAAATTGAATTCACAAAATGATTTATAGAAATAAATTATATTAAAGTGGGAGGACGCGAAGCCCTTAATAGGGATTCCTTAATGTCACCTCAAATTAGAATGGCAATTGAAATTTTTTGTGTATTTTCAATTCACGAAACTCTTTGGCATCCAACCTACCTCTAAATTTACGTTTGAATGGCAAAGACGATGGTAAAATCATTTTATAAATAACTTATCATTTTAGCAGCAGCAGTGGTTGAAGCAGTGGTAGCCTCGTGGGGAAGAATGCGCGCCTTGAACGTAAGGGGTGCAAATTCAAATCCTGGGCTCGCACCTCTGTGATAATTTTTTCATGTGCGAATGTCATTTTCAATAATTATTACCACTTGCAGAACTGTGAAGAAAAACATCGTGAGGAAACCTACACGTCTATGAAAACGCGTGTAAGTTTACCAACCCGCACTGGGCCAGCGTGGTGGACTATGGCCCAAAAATCTCCCTCGTGTTGAGGGAGAATGTGCCAGGTATCATTAGGCTCGCCCCCTATTACATTGAAACCAAAATACATCGGCGAAGTCAAAATAAAATCAAAGTATTTTGTTCGAAGTTGTATCGATAGGCTTATGCTTAGTGGGGCTACTCACGTAACTGAGGAGTTCTGGGTTCGATTTCCAGCCTAGTTATTGGCTTGAAGCAAATTCCTAGCACGAGTTTTAAACTCGGAGGAGCTACATCTCAACATATATGTGATGTCCTCTTACCAAGGATATTACTGACATAACAATCATCCCAATATTAACTGACGAAAACTGACATTTTAGTAATACATAAAAACTTTTCAATTATATTTCGCGGTTCGCTTATCTCTGTCAAAAATATTATTTTTATGTGTAGGTAGACGTAAACAATACCAAGGTTGAAAACGTAATTATATGAAAGAAACCGTTATACCACACACGCTCATTCCATGGTCCCAAATCAAGCAATGCATACACTTAGAACACCATACAATGGACTGAGGGCGATCCCAGTTACATCCAGATTAAGGCTTATTCTGCAAAGATCATTTCTGAAATTTTCCACTAACGGACATAAAATCTCCGAGCGGGTAATAAGAAAAGCGACCTTGAACCACTACAACAAGATGTTATTTTCAATGCAGGTATCACAGATATACAATAATAATACATCATCACGCCTGTATTCCCCGAAGGGGTAGGCAGAGGTGCACTGCAGTGCGCCCACACTTCGCCGATGTATTTTGGTCCCAATGTAATAGGGGGCGAGCCTATTGCCATTATACCGGGCACATTCTCCCTCAATACGAGGAAGATTTTTGGGCCATAGTCCACCACCCTGGCCCAGTGCGGGTTGGTGAACTTCACACGCCTTTCTATAGACGTGCGGGTTTCCTCACGATGTTTTCCTTCACCGTTCAGCAAGTGGTAATCATTGTTGAAAATGACATTCGCACTTGAAAATTATCTCAGAGGTGCGGGCCTGGGATTTGAACTTTGAACAGATATACAAGGTGTTCCCAAATTGTTTGTGGTGTGTTTTCATGTTATGTGTACATTAAGGTTTCGTTCTGTGAAATACCTATTATGGTAAACAGGCCTTTTATATACGTAACCAGGATTAGCTAACATGATCGTACCGAAATCTGTTTGTGTGCGACACATCATCCATGTTCGGTATACGTTGCACGTACTCAATGCTTAACTACGTCGGATTTATGCAACAAACCGCGTAATGTATATAAAATATCAGAGATCACTATCACGCGCTCTCCTTATTGGCTCTTTCACATAACTACCGCGGTTTTTATTGTAAGAAGATGCTAAATAAGGTACTTACGTTAATAACATGCTTATTGGTGGAAAATCAGTCGTGTTATGAACACTGAATTCTTGTTTTTGTACGAAATCGTATCTCGGTTCATAGGAAGAGCAGAAATAAAATACATTATCACGCCTGTATTTCTGAAAGATGTAAGCGGGGGTCTATTTCGGTACGCCAACACTTTAATGATTTTTTTTGTCTCAGTAGATGAAATTATCGCCTTAAATTTCAACTTCAATTTAATAAATATGGATATCGCCAGACAACTGGTGGGAATCGAATACGCAACCACAATAGTATAGTGTCGAATAGTACAGTGAGATGTGCGACCTACGTTCAAACCAGAATCAGAATCAGATTTTATTTTATTCATGTAAACCAATACCGGCACTTATGAATCGTCAATAAATAATAATAATAGTATTTGCATTTCATATGCAGAAGAATGGGCAAGAAACTCCATGGTTGCTTTTGATGTGAAACCTCTAATGGCGCGCTTGGCGAGTGACAGTTACTGTTGAAGCCGCGATGCGGTGATCCCAACATTTCGAACAGCTTCGTGGCTCCTCGGTTCTTTCCGCCGCTTAGACTCCGCCCACCGGCTGACTCCGCTCACTCGCTCACTCGCCGCTACGACGTTAATGTTTTATGTTTCACATCTGCGAGGCGTCCCGCGACTGCTCAGTTTTTTCCAATAATGATTACCACTAGACGAAGGCATCGTCCTAGCGTTACAATGCGGCATACGTTTATATCTAACCCTGGGTTGGGAATAATTAGTGTGATTTTTTTACAACCATATATTCCACTTATCAGTAACACACTGTAATCGGATACCAAGTCGATAGTCGAGATTTTAATAAATCGATTTCTAAGAATCGGTGCTCATATTGTCACGTACGATAGAACATTATCGATTATCACAATCGTTTAACAATGTATTTCTGTGAAGTGAAAATCTTCTCGAGAATTGATACTATTGTAACTAGTAGTATTGATGCCAAAAAACTTTGCCTCATGGGCACGTGTGATCTTTGATAATTAATGTATAATCTTAAATAAAAGGCTAAGCAATAGAATGTGGCTTTGGGGTTACTTTTTTTTACGAAATGAGTGAAATTATGAAATTTAATGGAAAAGATGAGGAATGGCTTCACCTGCGACTAGCGCGGGTATTTCGCCAATGTCAAGTAATTAATAGCAAGGACAAATTCAATAAATACACATTGTAAATAAAAATTGGTGATCACAGTGAAAAAGATGGCGGATGAATCCATTTTGGATTTTGTAATCCGGCTTTGGGGTTAACGGGGTGGAAATAACTATGACAGATATGACAATTTAATGCAATTTTCTTGCCAATACCAAAACGAACTCTGTGTCAATATAAATAAAATTGAATTTCTGTGGTAAAAGCCACACGATCGCGCTGCGAGATTCTCTCGCGTTATCGATGACATTTCGTTGAAGAATTAAATATTTCTATGAGTCCATTAAAGCGCGTCTTCATGCCCCAGCCCTCTAACACTATCGTGGAGTATTGTGGAGTTGCTATGAATTAATTTATTAAGGCATGCAATTTTTATTTTTCATTGTAGGCATTAGCCATTGTCACCATCAAGCCATCAGACTACTCGTATTCTAGCTATCATTAATAGAAGCTGTTGTTTTCATGCCTTAAAAAAATAAGTCATATTAACTCTACAAGGATAGTGTTAGGGGACTTCAGGCCCAGTATAGGGTATTATGATATATCTGCATCTGAGTATCCGTAGCGGAAACATTCCTTATTAACGAGTTTATAGAGAAAAAAACCGGCCAAGTGCGAGTCGGACTCGCGCACGAAGGGTTCCGTACCATTATCAATAAAAACGGCCAAAAAAATCACGTTTGTTGTATGGGAGCCCCCTTAAATATTTATTTTATTCTATTTTTTAGTATTTGTTGTTATAGCGGCAACAGAAATACATGTGTGAAAATTTCAAGTCTCTAGCTATCACGGTTCATGAGATACAGCCTGGTGACAGACGAACGGAGGGACGCACGGACGGACGGACGGACGGACGGACGGACGGAAGGACAGCGAAGTCTCAGTAATAGGGTTCCCGTTTTACCCTTTGGGTACGGAACCCTAAAAAGATCATAATAAATATAAAAATGTTCATAAAATTAAAACTGCTTGGCCAAACCATGTTATTTTTTTATGGGACTAAATGGCATCTATTCCGCATCAAACTAAATAAGAATAACGTAAATCGGATCATAAATCGCAGCGTAATCGGTGTACATACGAGTACATAAAAAAAACATACCAATCGAATTGAGAACCTCCTCCTTTTGGAAGTCGGTTAACAAAAGGCCTGAGATATTTGAAGTTTGTAGGGTACAAACATTACCGACTTTAAATTTGGCAGTCCTTTTTTCCAAACTAAGAAGTTATGGAGCTTTTATGATAAATGAGTTAGTCAGTGATTATCATTTTTATATTACTGCTAAATTTTCATATATTACGACACGTAATACCACCACCAGGATTAAAGTAACTAGAAAAAATCACCACAGGTCCGATTTGTCGCCGCCAAAGTAACAAATGGCCCGAAATTGTCCCAATAAAGTGAGGTCTTGGTCTCCAAATGGCTATTAGTCGCTGACCGCGCGGCGGCTCGACACCGACCATTTCACCTCATTCATTATTTAAATGCACAACAGTGGCGAGACCTTTGGGCTATTGTTGTTAATAATTTCGTCCTGTTGATACGTTCCTTAAGGGGTTTCGGGAGATGTGAATTTTTCAAGGTAGGTTAACAAGCAAGTAAATGCGTCGGTATAAAGCCTCCCCCGCATACTGAGGCGTCTCGGTAATCACGCATCAATATTTTTGCGAATACTAAACTGCACTTTATATCAATATACCTACATAAAAATTAATTTCTGTGGTAAAAGTTACGCCCAGACAATGTCATTCCGTTAATGAATTACCTCTTTCAATGAGACAATACAGTTAATTTTCTCCATCTTATTTTTTTTTAACCTATATTGTCCCACTGCTTGGCAAAGGTCTCCCCCATTCTCCTCCACACATCTCTATCTCCTGTCATATCACTCCATCCCTCCAGATAACAGATAACGATCCCTCCAGATTCTCCATCTTATTGTAAATTATTTTTAACAAACACGATGTCACGATTTTTAGTGTCAATATTCATTGAAAATGTACAAGCATTATCACCTCATAACAGCCCTAAAAAAGTACATATTTACAGCCAAAAAAAACACCTTATTTTTGGAAGTCGGTAAAAAAAGAAGTGAATTTAGACATAAAAAAAGAATACTTTTGAAGTGTTAAGTTTTCTTTAAAACTTGAAACATTCAATAACTATCACAATCCAAGACACAAGTATTGTATTCTCTTTGGAACACACAATTTTTTTTTTATTAAAAAAAATACATTTTAGTATTAAGGAAAAACTCAAAGGAAAATACCATCACAATATAGCAGAACAGACTCAATTAACGGGTCCTCGTAAAGGCTGGCACAGGATTGCGGGCGAAGGAACAAAGCTAGTAATTAAGGAACATCAAGTGCGACGCCTCGGGCCACCTCCGTAATGTATCCACGCCCTAAAATAACAATATTGTGAAAACATTGTTACAGTGCCCCGTTCTAAGCTTAGAGAAAATGAAACAGTGTACACCTACCATACCTACCCTACTGTATTTACACTTCCTTTTAGTCCCTTGATTTGGTACGCAAACTAAATATGACTAAACTAAATGAAATTAAACAAAACTAAGGCCTCCCACATACTGGGGCGTCAACGCTAGCGCGTCAATTTTTTTGCCATACCAAAATAAACTGTATTGACTCAAAGTAAAAGTTCATTCTTCAACTAAATGACACTGACAGTGCGAGCGAATTTTGGCGCGTGGGGGCTTCTACCACAGAAATTCAATCTTTATGCATATTGACACAGAGTCCGTTTTGGACGATATCTGACGTTTAGTGACAGGGCCGCCCATTGTATCACTTAACACTTATATTATATACATAGTTCATATGCCCCCAATCTTAGCAAAGCTTGTACTATAGGTACCATACAATGGACTGGGGCCGATCCCAGTTACACCCAGACCAGGGGAAATTCCGAAAAGGCCATTTTTGGATTTTCCTCTATCGGGAATCAAACCTGCAACCACCGCGTACAGTGAGCCGAGCGGCCTACGCTCGAACCACTAATTATCTATAAAATAGATTTTGTATATAGATAGTGATCTATAAAATAGATTTTATATATAGATAGTGATCTATAAAATAGATTTTATATACAGATAGTGATCTATAAGATAGATTTTATATATAGATAGTGATCTATAAAATAGATTTTATATATAGATAGTTATCTATAAAATGGATTTTATATATAGATAGTTATCTATAAAATAGATTTTATATATAGATAGTGATCTATAAAATAGACTTTATATATAGATAGTGATCTATAAAATAGATTTTTCGAGGTTCGAGCGTAGATCATCATCATCATCATCATTCTTAATCGAGGTCTTACATTCTATTTTAATTAAGCGACATTTTTTTCACTTTACAGGTGAGCATACTCGTTCGACGCAGAAAAAATAATAAATAAAATAAAATAAAAAGCCTTTATTGTTGAACTTAGTTTACGTTATATACAATGTTTTTTCTACGTGCCTAGAGTTACTTATTTATCTAAATTATTAACTTATATACTATTGACCTTAATATTAATATATTATTAACTAATTAAACTTAAAATTTCTGTTTTAATGGTCGGCAAACGATTTTCTTTTGTTTTTAATCTTGAACTTGTCTTCCGACAAAGGCCTCCTCTAAAGATCTCCGTTCTGTCCTATTGTTTGCTGCTCGAGTCCATGTTGGACCCGCTATTTTCTTGAAGTCATCCTCCCATCTCTTGGTCTGTCTACCTCTGTTTCTTTTGCTGTCTAGCGGGTACCAGTCTGTTATTAGTCTTGTCCATTTTTCTTTCTTCTCTCTTATCATATGTCCTGTCCATCTCCACTTTTGTTGTTTGTATGTTATGTATGCGTTCTTGAATTTAGTTTTACTTTTTATGTCTTTCAGTTTTTCTCAGAAAAAATAGCTGATTCCAAATATGTATGTTAGTCAATATCGTCCAAAATTGTCGCTTTAGTCAAATAGCCTTGAAACCCCTCAATGATAGTTTTTTTTTTTTATGAGATAGGGAGACAATCGAGCAGACGTTCCACCTGATGGTAAGTGATCAACGCCGCCCATGGACACCTGCAACACCAGGGACATCGCAAGTGCGTTGCCGGCCTTTAAGGAATGAGTATGCTCGTTTCTTGAAGATACCTTTGTCGCATCGGTCCGGGAACACCGCTGCAGGAAGTTCATTCCACAATTTGGTGGTGCGAGGGAGAAAATTCCTGGTAAATCAGTATCATACCAGATGGTGAGGATGGTAATGCAGTCTGTGGCGAGCCGTGCGATGGTGGAATTCAGCGGCAGGTATAATACCTAATATTATGACCAGGTCCCAAATGTAGTCATGTCACACTATTTTACAAACGTCAAAGGTTTATTCAAGTCTATTCTCTTGTATACAAAGTAAAACCTAAAATATACAGGAAGTATCAGATGTCAGAAATTATACTTTGGGTACATATACTGCAGCTCATATGTGGATGCTTAGTGAAGAAAGTTTATACCAAACTAACATAGTTTCAGAGTTATAGACCTTTGAATATTTGTCACACGTGTCGTGTTCTGGCCTTTGGGTACATCCATAACCCTATTCAGCAGTGTAAACTACACTTACGAGGGGCGACTACCAATATTCACAAAACAGAACATGTAAATTTTACATATAAAAATTTACGACGAAAAATAAGTTGGAAAAACATGGTCGAATTTCGATCCTTTTTTTATACCATTGAATTGGATACCCGGGACTGATGCAAACGTCAAAGTATTATTTCAAACTTCTGAAACACCCTGTATATTAGACAGCACATAAAAAAATGCCATCTTGTCATTACATTACGGCCGCAAGTTTGTTTGGTTATGAACCTGTTCAATAATTGGAACTCCGTCCTGAAGTGCAAGCAATCGCAAGCATCGATAAATTTACATCGCATAATCAAACACTTATTATTGAATAAAACAAATGAATAAAATGACGTCAGTGTTTTGCCTTTAGAGGTCGGCATGGAACAATACTCGATGCCATCAACAAATATCGAGTCGATACTAGAGTAGGACTTCTCGATATTTATCTACTAATGAAGTTGCGAGAAGGATCGACGGTGCCACTCGTTTTTATTGTTGCCATGAATTACATTTTCCAATGCAGCCACTTGGCAGTGACGAGCGAAAAAGTATCGATAAATAAAATTATAAAGGATTAAAACTATAGTTTTCTTTTCTTTCCAAACGAATTTGTGCCTGAATGTAAATAACTTCATATACGACGCAAGTTGGAAAAATAATCGACTGAAAAAATACAGAAAAATCTATTTGATTATTTTGGGACAAATCAGAGAAGTAGAATCAGAATCACATTTTTTTATTTGTGCAAAGCAATACAGGCAGGTACTTATAAAACATCAATAACCAAAAATAAATAAGATAGAACTCTACCACCCATGTGGAACGCATTTTCTATGGAAAAGATTGCGCAAGAAACTCCATAGGTATAATATATTAAAAACACCCCATTTATTATCCTCTTTAACAGATGAGACTTTTTTTGAAATGTCAGCAAAAAATAATATTTACACATGCAATTGCACTGAGAATCAATTTAAATAGGATCAACGTAGAACTGCCTAACTATCGACAACTTTATAATAAGCCTTGAAACTATCGTTTACATCACTGCTTACAAAAGGGATTTGAAGTTCAAAGAGTCAGTTGGATACTAGCAGACAATGATAAGAGAAAATAATGAGGCATCATGTTCCTTTAAAAAGACGCCCTCTCGAAATATTCCGGATTGATATAAAGTATTTCAGTGTCTACGTTCCAAATGGGCGTGCAATAATAGGATTGTTTGACTATAAATTGCGTTTAGATATGAGATAAGTTTATTTTGTTATAGAAACCTTTAGATATAACTTTTATAAGAATAATCATACTATTATTATAAATGTGATAGTTTATGAATGAAAATGAAACTTTACAATATTATTGTTTATACATCTGGATAACATATAGGCTAGAACATATAATAATATTGAATAATTAGAGTCTGAACGGACGACGTTGCGCAGAAACTAGTTTAAAATAACAGTAGTTATTAAGTGTTTATTTTGTTGCAAGCAAGTTTTTACCATAAATATTTTTTTAACAATAAAAGAAATATTCCGAGGCTTGCTAGTTCATAAGAACTTAAACAGTTCTCTAAGTATTTATGAACACAATAAGCTTAAACGTGCATTCAGTAATGAATGGGTACACTTCATTACACCTCTATTGTTTTTTCAAATTTTATAAAGAGCCTTGAATAGCAGTGGTAGCTGAGTGGTCGAACGCACGCCTTGCAAAGTGTGCAGGTTCAAACCCGGCTCGCACCTCTGGGACTTATGAGCAAATCTCATTTTCATCCGAGATTATCACTTGCTCTGAAACGGTGATGGAAAACATCGTAAGGAAACCTGCACGTCTGAGGGAACTTGTCTAGTTCTCGATAGATGTGTGAAGTCTGCCAACCCACACTGGGCCAGCGTGGTGGACTATGGCCTGAAATGCGAGGGGCATTGAGGGGCGGCCCGTGCCTAGCAGTGGGACGTTAAAAGGGCTGTAGTAGGTAGGTCAAGAGCCTTATTGGAATTTTCCTTGGTTCGTGTGTAGCTGGGATTGCCTCCGGTTCATTGACCGATACCTATAGCACAAGCCTTGCTTGGTTTGGGATCGTTCGATAAGTATATTATTTTGTCTGCCGATATTTATTTATTGTCATTTGAATTCAACCACATATAAACACCTAACTTAAGGTGCCTAAGTATAGCAAAGGCTTAGACAAACTACAATTCCTAATTTAAAAACTTACATCGTATTAGTGGTACCTAGTTTTAAACAAGATAAGTTTTAATTGAGAGCATCGCGGTATAGCGGCGAACTCAAATGTGCATCGTTAGATAAGAAGAGGTCAACTTCGGTTGGATACCTAGTATTAGTGACCGATGTAGAGCCTTGTCTAACTAAGGAATTAAAAGACAACCCACGGGTGGTTACAGTGTAGAGATTTTTATCTCCAAAAGCTACTTTAGGAGGAGACATAGAGATATAATTCTAAGTTGTGCTTTCCAAAAACAAAGTGCGTTACTCCATAAATCACAAGGTTTGTAAAACGCTACAGTTTAACCTAACCCGTGTTTTAAAAAATGGAAACGTGTTATTACAACAAAAGGAATTAACTGGCGTTCAACATTTGTGTTGTAAGAAATAAATAAATTTCCCAGTTACAGCCAGACAAAAATAAATAAAAATAAATTTATTACCAAAATAAACTTACAATAGGTATTGTTTTTGTTACCTTTGATATTTGCACTAGGCTCGCGGTCGCAAAGATCTTTAACATTCAACAAAACTAAATATACTTTAAAATAAATTAAGTGTAAAAAAAGAGAAAAGGTCAGATCTTAATTATTTCACCGAACTAATTAACGTTTTATTTAACTAACATCCAGTCCAACAGATAGTTACGCTAATTAAGTTATTTATTCCCCCAAGGTACCGCGGATTGAGTTAGTTTAAAACTCTCTTCTAAACTTTAAACAACGGAAATTGCCTGCGTCGAGTATAAACACGCCATTTGAGAAACTATCCTTTCGCTGAAGATTTCACTTTTTAAGTTGTTTTACTTGTAGACACGCCTTGAGGTTAGTCAAGGAATTGAGCATACCGTCTTGATTCAATTCGTTTGAACTTTTAAGCCTCCCGTTACCTGAGACTACGACACTCGAGCGTGAAAATGTTTGCCAAAACCAAAACTATCTCTGTTTCAATATGCTTAAAGATTAAATTTCTGTGGTAAAAGCCTCCGCGTCAAAATTGGCTCGCGCTATCATTGCCATTTAGTTGAAGTATAAACTTTTTTTACGAGACAATGCAGTTTGCATCTGTATTTAAAAAAAAATTACGTGCTAGCATCAACGGCCCAGTGTGGCTATAAGGACCAGTGGTGTTAGCACGCATGTCAAGACAAGACCTTTGTCACGGATTTGCTCACACGCTCTCTGTCTAATTTCGTACGAGTGAAAGAGACAACATCAAGATATTCCGTGACATACGTCTAATCTTGGCACACATGCTACAACTACTGCGCCAAAACCCGTGCGTCCAATGTTTTGCCAATACTAAAACGAACTGTATTCACTCGTAGAAGAAGCACATTTTTGATGTGAAACATCTAATGGCGCGCTTGGCGAGTGGCAGCGATGGTTGATGCCGCGATGCCGTGATCCCAAAACTTCGAGCAGCTTCGTGGCTCCACGGTTCTTTCCACCGCTTAGATTCCGCCCACTGGCTGACTCCGCTCACTCGCCGCTACAACTTTTATGTTTTGTGTTTCACATCTGTTTCACATTGCGAGCTGGACTTATTTGCTGATGAATGGAAGGTGATAGTGTCAGAAAGTGTGAAGATGTATGAGATGAAAGAGTGAAAGGTCTATCTGTGTTACCTGTTGTATTGTCTTACCTATTGTGCTACTGTGTCATTAGTGTAAGTGGCAATTGTATTGTCGTTCTAATTGATAAATAAATAAATAAATAAATCTGCCAGGCGTCCCGCGACGGCTCAGTTTTTTTTAACAAAATATCTTCGATATCTTACTTACTTACTTACTTTATAACATAATATACCAAAACAGGAGTCTCCTGGGCCTTAAGCTAAGCGATAAAGTGAGAAATGAAGACGTCAGGAAAATTAACAAGGTTAAAGACATAGCAAAAACCATAGCATTGAAAAAATTGAAATGGGCTGGGCATGTCCAAAGATCACCGGGGAACAAATGGTCCAGAATTGCCACTAATTGGTACCCTATTCACAAGAAAAGACGGAAAGGAAGGCCATTCAAAAGATGGAGTGATGACATAGTTGCCACGGTGGGAAATACCTGGAGCAGACTGGCAAGAGACAGAGCGAAATGGAAGGAAATGGAAGAGGCTTTCACCGCAAGAGCTCCTTACAACAAATCGCGCTAACGCAGTTTAATAAAATATACTAACAAACTAGATTAAGTATAATACTAACACTACAAATAATGTTTAGAATTAATGTAAACTATGTGTAAGGAATAAATAAAGCTTTATTATTATTTATTATTATTATTATACCAAAACAAAACATAGAAAGGTAAATAAAGTACTGTTATAATAATATTATTTACATCAAAGTACACGAATAAATTTAGAATTCAAGTATCTTCACCTTGATTAAAGAGTTAATTAAGTATAGCCACTTTATCTACTTGAAAAATAAATCTTCAAAGATAATGTTAAGGCACTATAATTATAAAATTAATTAAAGGGGTAGTATTGAATTAATTATTGTCTTCGGATGGGGTCATGGCGGAAGCTGTGAAAGAGCTGCCATCGAGATTTATGCCCGTACCTAGTAGCGCAGAGCAAGGATGGCGTTCGGTACAAGTGATTAGACTAAACGATATTAAATTTTACAACCAATTTTTAACAACGGCTTTACCTGCTTGGGTTTTGGCTATGTCAAGTTATTACTTGACACGGGCTAATCGTTTGTCATCCATCTGAACAAAGATGATTTCGTAACTTAGGTTGGTAGTTACTACCAAAAACGTTTACCGAATATAGGTATGAAACGTTATGGAATTCTATAACGCAGTATCAATCAATTTTTAAGTATATTGACACAGAGTTTGTTTTAAAACAAATATACCAATCGAATTGAGAACCTCCTCCTTATGGGAGTCGGTTATAAAGAGTCAAGTGAATTCGCTCGCCTCTTTCGAAATCTACTCGCTTATCACTTCACACCTAAAGTTTAGAATAGTTTCATTAATAAATACCATAAAGCCACTGGGCCGTCAACGTTCGCAGATAAATATTTTTAGTCATAGCAAAATAATATTTAAAATAAGAACATTGATTAGGGGTTGTTTTACTAAAGAAATCTGTTTTAAACGATCACTTGGATCTAGACCCTAGACACAAAATCTCTATAAAAAAAGATAACTTAAAAAAATACAAACCCCTTGAGTTTATTGCCGGATCTTCGCAGTCTAAGTCGCGCTCTAATCCGGTAGTAGCACAATATTATATAAAGAAAAAAAAAAACAATCTGTTAGTGCCCCCAAAGGTAGAGCTATACAAAATAAATGATTAGACTTTGATAATAGATATTTAATTTAATTGGAGTGGTTAACGGAAATAGTTAAATACATCATCACGCCTGTATTCCCCGAAGGGGTAGGCAGAGGTGCACTGCAGTGCGCCCACACTTCGCCGATGTATTTTGGTCCCAATGTAATAGGGGCGAGCCTATTGCCATTATACCGGGCACACAGGTTTCCTCACGATGTTTTCCGTCACCGTTTCTTAGCAAGTGATAATCTCTGATGAAAATGAGATTCGCACATGGAACCCAGAGGTGCGAGCCGGGGATAGAACCTGCGCACTTTGATTGCAAAGCGTGCGTTCGACCACTCGGCTACCACTGCTATAGTTAAAAGCTGCTATAGTTAAATAGTCTAATAATTAAAAAAAATATTCAATAATGTATTGTCTACACCTACCTTAATAGCGAATCACGAGCCTATTTGTATGGCTTGCAATATAATCCAGGGCTGTGATTATCACAACGCTAAATTGGATTCGTAATCGGAAGATTGTCATGGAAATTACCAGCTCTAAAATTACCGGCCAGACTTTTATCACTACCGGTTTTGAAACCTTTAGTCGTTTCTTTCAATGATACTACTACTACTACTACTACTACTACTACTACTACTACTACTACTACTACAGCCCTTTTTAACGTCCCACTGCTGGGCATGGGCCTCCCCTCAATGCGAGGGGGATTCAGGCCATAGTCCACCACGCTGGCCCAGTGCGGGTTGGCGAACTTCACACGCCTTTATATAGACGTGCAGGTTCCCTCACGATGTTTTCCTTCACCGATTCGTAGCAAGTGATAATCTCGGATGAAAATGAGATTCGCACATGAAACCCAGAGGTGAGAGCCGGGGTTTGAACCTGCGCACTTTGATTGCAAAGCGTGCGTTCGACCACTCGGCTACCACTCCTCTATCAATGATAACTGTCATAAAAAAATCGCCAGACATGCACACCTATGACGTTGTATGACTAAATGGCGTGAGTGTAAAGTTGATACAATAAACACAGGCTGAGTGCAGATATTGTCTATATCAATTAATAAGTCGCTGTATCTGTAGTTGTTTTACGGTGCAAAATGGAATGAATGCGGCGGCCATAAAAAATAGCGGTGAAATAGGTTGAGGTCCAACCCTAAAACTCGTGTCGATCGGTAAGCCTTCACTCAGACATAGATCCGCTGAAACAAGCGCAGTGTAGAGGATCCATTGTTCGAAACACAATACGAACATAACCTTATTTCGATCACGACGATACGTTATTGTTAGGATTGGATTTAAGAGTCTGTGAGCAAATTCTATTTTTTTTTTAAATCAAAAGCTTGATGGTTTTTTTTTAAACCTATTGATAGATAGCAACAAGATCGTATGCAACTAAATTAAGTATTCACCTTGCAGTAGTAATGTATCACCTTTTTATTTGTCTGCACTTAGTTAATAAATAAGAAGACATTATGGAATGGTAATAAATGAGAATATATTTTTACTTTCATTTTTTGCCGTCGCAAAGTACACTCTGCGTAATTAATAATAGAGGCTATTGTACTCCATATTCACTTGTCGCGAATAGATCAGAAATCGTTCTAAAAGACAACTTTTTTAAAAGCGAAACAATAACGCTTTAAAGTAAGAAAGAGCATTGTGAGGGACACAAAACGAGCAATTTTTACGATTATCCCGCGACAAGAGAGGCCCATTGAACGTCAGGAATCACTGAAACAACGCGGAGTTGGAAAGAACACTGGATATGTGAGCGTAATTTATTATAGAAGGTTCCGTATTTGACCATTTTTAAAATATGAGTAGGTACTTGTCTACTGGGGCCCAATTTTCGTTTGATAGACATCATCATCATCATCAATCTCTATTCTAGATATATTGAAAAAAAAACGATCAATTTGACGTTTTATTTCTACATAAAGCGAATGAAGATTTATGTCTATAAAACGAAAATCGGGCCCCCGATGTTTTGCTAGCGGACGTTTCGCTACGCAATACGGATATTATAATGTGAATATTGGCGTAATAAATTAGTTAAATTACAAAAGTCCAGGACACAATTTTACTAACATAATTGTTTAAGTATGACTATGATGAAAATTTTATCAATGGTATCTAGACACTGTCTCATATCTACTAGACTAGTCGATCGTGGCAACATTGAAATCTTCTTCTTTTTTTACGAAATGAGTGAAATGGTGAATGATATTTTGATGGAATAAAAGGAGAAATGCCTGCACCTGCGATTAGCAGTATTTATGACAATGTCGAGTAATTACCTACTAGCATGGACAAATTTCATAAATAAACATTATAAATAAAAATAGGTGATGACAGTGATGAAGATGTCGGATGATATCCAACAGTGTAGTCAATTTAGGTTCAATAATTTTTTTGACATCTGTTTGACACATTTAGGTATCATATTGTTTTCTTATATTTACGCGAATACTATACATTAAAATAAAACTATTTTACGGATTTTATCGCGTTTATTTACTATTACTTTATTTACTACTACATAAGAGGTGTCACAGACAAGATTGGCTACTGCTTTTTCATCTTGAAACGAGCTTCAATCAAAACTTACTTAAAGCCACCGAAGAAGATTAGTCAGTTTTTACCACCTGTCAAGTGTCACATTCCTCTACAAGATGCAGGGGTATACAAACTCGATTGAATGTGGGCTCTCTTACATAGGACAAACTAAAAGATCAATAAAAACCCGCGTAAAAGAACACATAGCTGACGTGAAACACCGACGCTCCACGAAGTCTGCAATCTGTGCACATGTACAGGACCGCACCCGCCATTATATCAGATTTGATAAACCGCATATCCTCGCAAAAGAACACCGACTCCGACCAAGGATGATACGTGAGGCCATTGAAATTAAAAAACATCCTAATTTCAATAGGGAAGATGGCTGGGTGCTACCACCAACTTGGGATCCAGTAATTAATATGATTAAATCCAAAACCAAGCGTACCATTGCAAGACCTCAAGACACTGTGAGCACTTTATGCGTGGATCGGACCGCAAACAACAACTAAATATGAGGGTACCCAGTTATTAACTATGACACCAGGACGTCTAACACCTCAGTCCCCCCGTGACCATGGTTGCTGTAAAGCAGCCGAAACGTCGGGAAAATAAAATAGTAAATAAACGCGATAAAATCCGTAAAATAGTTTTAACATTTAGGTATCAACAATTTTTGACATCATTGCACGGAACCCTAAAAAATAAAGTCATTGAAAAAATTAAGACGGCAGAAGTGCCCCTCATTATGCAAATGAAAACATCCCTTATCCATCCCCATTAGCCATTTGTAAGAAGAATTATTTGTAATTTGCAAACGGGATATTTTCCAACTTGTCTAATCCGCTAGTTGGTACTTTTTCCTTTGATGCTAATGGTCGGATATATTTTCGTTTTAATGCCGCCCTTTACTAAGGTCGTCTGAGAAATTGCGAACAATTTTATAAGTTTAAAACAAAAAATAGGGGGAGGTCACGGGATGGAACCGCGAGGATTGTTTTGTTTGCGAGTTTCGGGGTGAGGACCTGTTTTTGTTTGATAGACATAAATCTCTATTAGAGATATGTCGAAACAAAAGAAAAATATACGACCAACTGACGTTTCGTTTCGACATATCTCTAATAGAGATTAATGTCTATCAAATTAAAATCGGGACCCGAGACCTCAATTTTCGTGGGATCGACATTTATCTCTAGATATCTCGAGATATGTCGAGAAAATATGACGAATTTGGAGTTTGGTTTCAACATATGTCAAATTAGAGATAATGTCGGTCATAACGAGAATTACCCCCCAGCGATGGCGAATAACGCCTTGACTACACTAAAGCAAGCGAATTCAGTTAACTTTTTTAACCGACTTCCAAAAAGTTTAGCTTTAAATATTGACTTTTTAGGGTTGTTATGAGCTGATAATAGGTACTTGCATATTTTCAACGATTATTGACACTAAAAATCGTGAAAAAAAAATATTTTTAACAAAAAACAAAAACTGTCTTCAAAAACCTAGGTGCACTAAAAAGCTAGAAATAACCTCATAGTTCATTATATTTGAAGTCGGCGCCAATCCATGTGTGTATTTGTATAGTCTGACGTAGATTGGCACCGACTTCAAATATAATGAATTATGTGGTTATTTCTAGCTTTTTAGTGCACCTCGGTTTTTGAACTCGGTTTTTGTTTTTTGTTAAAAATAATTTATGAAAAAGTACTCTATGTCAATATACCTAAAGATTAGATGTCTGGGGCAAGACCCACGTGACCACACGGCTAAATTCACTCGCGTTATCGATAACGTTTCCTTATGGACTTAAAGTTGGACTTTGATCCGTAACGTCGTTTTATATCTAGTAATCGGAAAGAAATATCGCACTTCGGAATTTAAACTGAGATAATAAGTTAGCTTCGGCTTTGTAGAGTGCTGTCTCTATCACTAATTATATGTAGGTATATGTGTTGTCGCGAGTTGCGACTACAAAATCCCTATCATGATTGATAAGAGGCTCACGTACCTACTCGCCCATCTAGGACGAGTTTGTAAAAGCTGAACGGGTTCGGGATCAAAACAGTACCGATAGATTCGACATGTTTTTTTTTTTTAATGGACTACGCTGTTGGTCGTGCGTTGGCCTTTACAGCTTCACCCGAGGAGTGTTTCGACATGTCACGACGACTTCTGATAAGAAACTTGCATGATAGACTCTTCGGCTAAGCACATATCAGTATTTTCCTTCAATGAGATATCATTTTATCAATATCATCATCATAATATTATTACTGTTACATTGCTTATCTTATACAAGGTGTTTCAAAAGTATAAACTAAAACATTTAAATATGTATGTACTATGAGTATACAACTAATCTATACAAATAAATAAAATTGGAGTGTCTGTTTGTAATATCAAAATATCACTTTTTACCAAATGCGTATGAAAGTATATACGATACCTATAACGATAACGCAATTTTATTTTTTTTTGTCTGTCTGTCTGTTTGTTTGAGGTAAACATCTAAACGGCTGAACCGATTTCAATGGGACTTTCACTGACAGATAGCTGACGTTCCAAGGCGTAACTTAGGCTACTTTAATTTTAGAAAAAGCATTAGTGTTCCGCGGGAAAAACATAATACCCATATTTCCGGGTAATCTCCTTAAAGTCCACGCGGGCGAAGTCGCGGGTACAGCTAGTTGTAACATAAAAATTCGTTCGAATTTCAAACATGGTTTTTTGACATTTAAAACTATCCCTGGCTTTTTTATGCACAAATAGGCACATTCCCACTCAATGCGAGGGAGATTTGGGACATGGCCGTTACGTAGGCCCAGTACGGATTGATGAACATCACACGCCTTTATTTCAAGGTGGGTGTTCTACCGCTAAGCTACCAATGCGTTTTTTTCATAAGAAGTTATGGAAGCAGTGGTAAACGAGTGGTCGAACGCACGCCTTGCAATCAAAGTGTGCAGGTTCAAACTCCGGCTCGCACCTCTGGGTTTCATGTGCGAATCTCATTCTCATTTTCATCCGAGATTACCACTTGCTATGAAACGGCGAAGGAAAACATCGTGAGGAAACCTGCACGTCTATAGAAAGGCGTGTGAAGTTCACCAACCCGCACTAGGCCAGCGTGGCGGACTATAGCCAAAAAAAAATCACCCTCCCTTTGAAGGAGAATGTGCCCGATATAATGGCAATAAGCTCGCCCCCTATTAAATTGGGACCAAAATACATCGGCGAAGTGTCGGCGCACTGCAGTGCACCTCTGCCTACCCCTTCGGGGATAACAGGCGTGATGATGTATTTATTTATAAGTTGTAGAAAACAATACATTTTAGAGATAACGGGAGTGCCTACTTGTAAAAAAAATCCTGCCAAGTGAGAGTCGGAATCGCGCACGAAGGGTTCCGTACAATTATCTATAAAAACGGCAAAAAGATCACGTTTTTTGTATGGGAGCCCCCTTAAATATTTATTTTATTAATTTTTTTAAGTATTTGTTGTTAAAGCGGCAACAGAAGTACATCATCTGTAAAAATTTCAACTCTCTAACTATTACGGTTCATGAGATACAGCCTGGTGACAGATGGACGGACGGACGGACGGACGGACAGCGAATTCTTAGTAATAGGGTTCCCATTTTACCCTTTGGGTACGGAACCCTAAAAATTACAACATATTGTTATTAGGCCAGTGTCTTTACTAACGAGAGCAGATAAGTATCAAAAAGAGATTTGCTGGTCGATAGATAAGATACTGTAGTAATGTCGATTGATTGCGACATGTATATCTTGTTATCTGCAGTAATTTATCTTTTAACGTAGGACTATTTTGATAACACTTCTTTAAATGAAGCAGAACTTTAGTCTGGTACGTTAGGTATTTATACCTAACATATCTTTTTATCAATCTTTCGACACGAGGCAGCTAATTATTATAGTTATCTTTTTTTTTTTATATATTTTAAAGCAACATTCGACCGCACGGTATGGCAAAAAATTGGAAGCGTGGGCGTTGACGACCCAATGTGCGGTAGGCATTATTTTATTTATTGTTAGACAAAAAAGATTTCGTATTTTGTCAAAAATACGAAGACTTCTGAGACTTCGCTGTCCGTCCGTCCGTCCGTCCGTCTGTCACCAGGCTGTATCTTATGAACCGTGATAGATAGAGAGTTGGAATTTTCACAGATTATGTATTTCTGTTGCCGCTATAACAACAAATACTAAAAAACAGAATAAAATAATTATTTAAGGGGGCTCCCATACAACAAACGCGATTTTTTTACCGTTTCTATAGACAATGGTACGGAACCCTTCTTGCGCGAGTCCGACTCGCACTTGGCCGGTTTTTTTATAGACTTGCAGGTATCCTCACGATGTATGCCTTTACTATTTTGCAAACGGTAATAATTATTGAAAATGACATTCGAACATAAAATACCAAAAATCTCAAAACCTGCACCCCTTGATTTCAAGGCAGTCATTCACCCTACTAGGCACACACTGGGGCGTTAAAATGTTTGCCAATGCCAAAACGAACTCTGTATAATATATATATATATATATATACATAAATACTAGCGGTCTGGGCGAACTTCGTATCGCCTTAGAATTACATACAAAAGCAGCGCCACCTACCGGGTCCAATTGTGAATCTAAACCATCCAGGGCGCCACCCAAACGCATACAAAAAAAAATCATACACAAGATAGAATTTGTATGGTAAACGCCACGCCTTCACACGTCAAAATTCGCTCGTGCTGTATATGTAATTACATTGAAACAATGAACTTTTTCTATGAGAAAATACAGTTTGTTTTGGTATAGAAAACATTTACGCGCGCCATTTGACGCCCCAGTCTGCGCGGGGCTTTATAAGTAGGAAAATCAGTGTATATTTTTACCTTTATCTATTCAGCAAGTAGAACACAATATGTATAGCCGGATGTCACAAAAACAATACGCTGCTGTAATGCTAAAAACATAGTAGGAAATACATCAAATATACATTATATCCTTATTTGAATATTGATGATTTTTTTATTTTTTATTTATTTAATCATTAAATTTAATTTATTTAATAAATAACTTATGTAATACAATACAATATTCGCCGGGTAACTATTATATGAATAAATAAATAAATATCGCCAGACAACCAAATACTTATTGTATGATCCCAAACTAAGCAAAGCTTGTACTATGGATACCATACAATGATTTCGATGATCGGACATGTTTCCCGGCGTGACAACCAGTCCATAGAACGCCTTGTCGTCCAAGGAAAAATAGAAGGCACTAGACCGCGCGCAAGGTCACCCACGCGTTGGACTGACCAGATCAAGTCCGCCATTGGAGGCTCAGTCAACGAATGCAGCAGGATGACCTCTTGCAGACAGCGGTGGCGAAATGTCGTGAAGCGCATTACATCTGCCCCTTCCAATACTGATACTTAACGATCACGACCGCTCTGTCAAGAGCGTACCGGATAAGAAGAAGAAGATAATGATTTGGGCCTGACGTCACAAATACTGTTATAATAAATACCTTAAAGACTAGCATACATAATTATAGTTACACGTAATTACTTATTTGACACGTAGACTACTCTTGGTGCTCGGTAGCCGGCCTCTGTATCGCCGAAACATCACACCACACCAATTATATGAAACTAGGCATACGGGAAAGACAATCTACACTAAAAATAAAATTGAAGGGTCTGTTTGTAATATCAAAATAACCGCTTTCTACTAATTATATATCGAGGGGTGAAAGGCGACATTTTTTTAGCTTAACAGGAGACTCATTCAACGCAGAAAAACTCGCTGATTCCAAATATGTATATAAGTCTACATCTCCCAAAGTGTCGCTTAAGTCAAACAGCCTATATATATGTATATATATCATATATATACCTACTCTTGTTACGAAAACGCAATATTAAATTATTATTTTTGTCTGGGTGGTAGAGATACTGGAATGGGTGGTAGAGATACTACTTATTATTTTTTGTTTATTTACGATTCATAAGTGCATGTGTTCATATGTGCATTCCTAAGTGTTTACATGAATAAAACAATTCTGATTCTACTTTTATTTCAAGAAAAAGATTTAGGGTTCCGCGGGAATACAATAAAATCCATTTGTGGCATGATCAGCTAGTAAAATAATATTATCAATATCCTTATTTTCGTAGTGATGAAATGACAATGAATCTAGTTAAACAGGAAACTATAGGTAAACTAAACTAAACTATAGGTACATTCACACGGTGAAGCCGGCTGCCCAATTATAACGTCATGATGATGATGTACGTTTACATGATTTGTCGGATTTCTTGATAGACTGTTTGGATTGGGGTTCGAGCGTAGGCCGAACACTTGACACACTGCAACCAGGTGGCTGCAGATTTGATTACTGCCTGAGGAAAATTTCGGAAATGGAATCATACGATGAATACTTTGACGTTTGCATTAGTATTGGGTATACAACTGAATGGTATAACATTTTTATCAAAATTCAACTAATTTTATACAACTTTCTTTTCGTCGTTAATTTCTATAACACGTAATATCATGCCTCCTATGTAAAATTGCATGTTCTGTTTTGTGAATATTGGTAGTCGCCCCTCATAAGTGTAGTTTACACTGCTGAATAGGGTTATGGATGTACCCAAAGGCCAGAACACGATACCTGTGACAAATATTCAAAGGTCTATAACTCAGAAACTAGTGAGGTATAAACTGTCTTCACTAAGCATCCACATATGAGCTACACCCTATACCAAGAATGCCGTAAACCGTCAGCTCGTGTAAACTCTACCATACATACCTAATGTTCTGTCACTACACATTCGTACCCGTTATACCCGTAATTATCGGGTAGCAGCCGTCACTGTGTGCATTGAGCTTTACATGTATATTTATTTCCTGAAATTCAGCACAATTGTAACAGTAGTGAGATAGAAATTGACACTTTCATGGGTGTTTACCGTTGTTATTAAATTTTAGGGCAAAAAGGAATCATTGCTTTTTGTAGATTCTGTAAGTAACATCAATATCTTAATATATTAATTCTTCTGTACGTGTGTTTTTCACCTAACTCCTCCTAAACGGCTGGACCGATTTGGATGAAATTTTGTGCGTATATTTCAATGGTTTCCTGGATGGTTTGAAAACACAATTGCATCCGGTAGGTGGCGCATTTAACATGGCGCATTCATCAATTAACAGGTATTATGCTAGTGCCAAGCAATTAATAGCAATCATAAATTCAATAACAACAAATTATAATTAAAATAGTTTATTTCCTCCTTCTTTCAACCTCAACCTCCTCCTTTTGGAAGTCGGTTAAAAATGGGTGATGAAAGTTATTAAAATGGCGGATAAAATCGCAGTGTAGGTTACACCAACAGAATTAACACCGTCTTTTTTAGCCATCAATAGGCTTGGAATGACCGCGTAGACATAAGTTTTTCTCTTTCAACTGTCAGATTTGTCGAGAAAATGACGTCACACCGAGCCATTTCCAGTACAAAAAGCTCGAAGTGGCATAATTTTGACTAACACGTTCCTTAAGCCTACAAAACAAGAGTTATTATAATTTTGCAAATTTATTTAGATTTTCAGGTTGAACTCTTATCAAACTTACAAAGCTTATTACTACAGCCTTTTTTTTTAACGTCCCACTGCTGGGCACGGGCCTCCCCTCAATGCGAGGGGGATTCAGGCCATAGTCCACCACGCTGGCCCAGTGCGGGTTGGTGAACTTCACACGCCTTTCTATAGACGTGCAGGTTTCCTCACGATGTTTTCCTTCACCGTTTCTTAGCAAGTGATAATCTCGGATGAAAATGAGATTCCCACATGAAACCCAGAGGTGCAAGGCGGGGTTTGAAACTGCGCACTTTGATTGCAAAGCGTGCGTTCGACCACTCGGCTACCACTGCGATACACTCGGCTACCACTACGATACGAATATTACAAAGCTTAATATTTTTTAATTTTAAAGAATTGAATTTAAAAAAAAAATCAAATATACTGAACCCAATTGAATCCGCAAACATTTTATAGCCCTCCTTATATTATCGATATCGTTGTTGTGATAAGCGGGTAACTGTTGTTATCACAACCGTTGCCCGCTTCATATAAATATATCTATTTCAGTCACTGCTTCCACCAGGTTGAGTCCTGTCCAAGTGTACATACATGGTGTGGTGTGACCGTGGTGCGTGCGTGCGTCACTTCTGAAGACTTGCTTCAGTTTCCGAAAATGACTACAGGAGACTATGGAATCAATAAGGTATTTTATTCAGAACAGGCCGTTAAAAAATTGCAATATTCTAGGGGTTTTTTTTTATGGATTACCAACTAGTTGTAGACCCTATAGCCCGTCCAACTCTCCAAGCGAAAATGTACAGATTATTTTTATTTCGGAAATATAGGTAATAGATATATTATTTATTTACAACAACTATTTACAAAAAAAAAATCAAAATAATGTTTAAATAAGTTTAAACTAATAAGGAAAAACATAAATTAACATTATCATTAGAAGTATCATTCATCAAAAATTGATAAATAAAACATTATTTATTTATTTTTTGCATAATTAAAGACAGAAGTAAAAAATGTACAAGGTAAGCTTAATGCCTCAGGCATTTTCTACCAGCCAACCTTAGAGTGATGTAGAGCGAGAGAAAAAAATAAAACAAAGTGGGTGCGAGAAATAAAAAAAAGTCGCGTTATTAATGATTTTTTTAATATTTTGTTTTATTATCGTTGGAGGGTTTATTTTAAAAATATTTATTAAATCTATCTTTGATGATCAAGCGTCCTCTAATCTGATAACAAATAAAAAACATGTTTCTAAACTATTGACCATCGATAAAATGTTTTATTACATAGGTACTTGGATACTTTTCATTGCTTTCCAATTAATCGTATCGTTCGATTAACCTTGTAACGGATTTCATTATTTACTATCTATTCGATTAAAGTGTGCTCATTTTAAGTGTTACCATACATAATCTCTAGCAAAAATAATTAATATCTATTTTAAAAACGAACGTTTCACAGACTAAAATAGAGTTGAAATTGTTATTAGCGTACATGTTATTTACAATAGCTTAGTATATTACCGTCTAGTAACCGAACCAAGCTGTTGAGGTTCATGGAAAAAGAAAACAAAATCCTCTTTAGTTACAGCTTAAAAAATATATTTTAGTTTAACAGGTATGATATCTTCAAGTAGTTTCCGACATACTTACAACATAAAAATCCATTCTTCATTCTTATCACTTGATCTATTTAAAAGCCAATTACTGGTGGTAATAAGCATTTCAGATCAAATCAACAGTACACACCTAATTAATTTAATCAGAAAAGGAAATCAGAGTCAGAGTCAGAGTCAGAGTCAGAGTCAGATTCAGAGTCAGAGTCAGAGTCAGAGTCAGAGTCAGAGTCAGAGTCAGAGGAAGTCAGAGTCAGAGTCAGAGGAAGTCAGAGTACTTTAAATGGAGTTTAGTTTACACAAATGTACAGGAAACTGTGATTCATTTACATACCACTGTTAAATGCTAACATAGATAGTTTAGAGATGAATGACATTTGGGGATAAAGTTATTTTTATGGAGTCAAATACATTACATTTACCACCATGAACAATAACTTCCTTACTTACCACCTTATACTAAACAAAATTGTTGTAAATACTGGCCAGCGTGACAGTCAAGATAGAAGCAAAAAAAGGAAATAAAAATATCCCTAAAACTTAAAACTTATCCAAACGAAAATAGTAACAAGTGGAAGCTATTATTTAATACTAGCTGTGCCCGCGAGGTCTTTCGCGTGAAATTTAGAGACTCCAATTATTTTTGCAAATTATAATAAAACCAGCCAAAGTTACTCTAACATCAGCAATCTCAAAAACAATCCAGAACAAACTGGCGAAACTCTCGAATATAGTACTTTTGTGAGTACCGTATGTACTTACTTTCATTATTCAAAAAATACATCATCACGCCTTTATTCCCCGAAGGGGTAGGCAGAGGCGCACTGTAGTGCGCCCACACTTCGCTGATGTATTTTGGTCGTAATGTAATAGGGGGCGAGCCTATTGCCATTATACCGGGCACATTCCCCCTCAGAACGAGTGAGATTTGGGCCATAGTCCACCACGCTAGCCCAGTGCGGGTTGGTGAACTTCACACGCCTTTCTATAGACGTGCAGGTTTCCTCACGATGTTTTCCTTCACCGTTCAGCAAGTGGTAATCATTGTTGAAAATGACATTCGCACATGAAAATTATCTCAGAGGTGCGGACCTGGGGTTTGAACTTGCACCCCTTACGTTCAAGGCGGGCGTTCTTGCCCACGAGGCTACCACTGCTTTCATTATTCATTTTTTTAAAATCTGATATTTTGATATACGAGTATTGATACATGTATATACATAGCACTTATTTGTATATAGATGAAATAAAGTGCCACAAGATGCCATCCCCAAAAATGACGCAACTTTAGGGAAATCATTTTCCAAACAAATAATCAGATAACATACAAATCGTGTGGATAATCGACATTTTATCAATAAACATAGCCAACTAATTTTAAATTACGCCGCTAAAACATGACGTCAATATTGGTCAGATTTGAAGTACCTACCTATACTGACGTAGACTTTAAACCCACTTGTTCATGTATATCCAGAATTAAATTATGCGTATGACGTGTGATATTGATGTGGTGTAAAAGCCCCACGCATACTTGGGCGTCAAAAGCGGCGCGTCCAAATATTCGCACATACCAAAACGAGCTCTGCGCCAATATGCATAGAAATTGAATTTCTATGGTAAAAGCCACAAGTCGGAACTTAAAAATTCGCTCATGCTGCCAGTGTCATTTGGTTGGAGAATGAACTTTTTCTATTATTCAATACAGTTTGTTTTGGTGTGGCAAAAAAATAACGCGAGAGGGTCTTCGTTACACGATGCAAATGGAACGCGTAGGTAATATTGTAACAAACAATAATGCTGATCGATTGAATTCTAATCGATTAACAATAAAAATCAATCACTGTTCATCGATATCTACCCTATTATCGAGTGACACACGTAATAGAATATTGTGATAAATTTTACACATAGATACATATGTTACCTACTTACGGTACCTACTTACTATTATCTAAAACTAGCGGTGTGGACATTTTTTTATAAACTTTTTGGCAATATAGCTTATGGTACTCAGTGATAATTTAGATTTCTAACGGTAAAATAATTTTGTAATCGGTCCAGTAGTTTTTAAGTTTATTCGTTACATACCATTTTTTTTCTCATTCACTTTTTTATGATGTGTTTTATTGGCTTTCTTAAGGTCACAGCACACTTATCAACTCGGAAAGGGATCGTCACCGTACCGCCTTTCGCCTCGCCGTCAACCAGGCGTCAACCTAACGTATGCACGTAACCAAAGCGTATCAGCAGCTCCTTTACGTCAACTCGGCTACGGCTAGGCGACACCACGCTTACGGCTCGCCGACCGCTGGCGCGGTGGCTCGCGGGAGGGTACAGGGGCAAGGGTAGACGAAGAGACGTGAGCTCGGCTACGGAGAGACGTAAGCGCGGGGGCGACGAGCCGTAAGCGCGGGAACTGCAAGTTGATCACGCACCGCATCGCGGTTCGGACCCTGTTCAGAGGCGAGGCGATTACGTTACGATTACGATTAGTGTGCGTTGCAGTATGGAGTTTCATACAAATATGATGAAAGGCTCGAGGCGATACGGTGACGATCCCTTTCCGAGTTGATATGTGTACTGTGACCCTTACAATGGAATTTTTCAGTACAAAAGTGTTCTAGAATGCCATTAGAGATAGATCATAAGTTCAAATATGTTTTTTTAGTAGCCAACATGATCTCCACTCAAAGGTTGTTAAGATTACATTACAACTCATGAAAATATCAATTATGTTTTCTTCATTTTGAATAAAGCTCCGGGCTCACAGGTGCGTCAAAATTCGCGCAACCAATTTTTTCCATACCAAAACGCACTGTATTTACTGATTAACAAAGCTCATTTTTCAACGAAATGACATCGAAATGTGATCGAGTAAATTTCAAAGCGTGGTCGCGTTACATTAACCACATCAATATTCATGTATATTCACAGAATTCGTTTTGGTGTTGGTGAAAACTTTGTCATGTTTTATTTTACAGTCTAAAATAAAGTGTTATCTATACATTTAGTGGTGACATGTACAGTATCCGACCACAGTTGTTATTATATACAGCTTGTGGAACTTAGAACAGAGCACATCTAAGTCTTAACGACCATACTCTGCCTACAGAGGGTAGCATGACACCAAGCCAAATGGTCGCCAGTTAAACTAACTATCGGTACGGAAGCTCTTCCCTAACAATATCAGCCAATACAGGTGGTACAGGTATTCAGGTATTTGGAAACGACTTTAACCTATTTGAAGGATAGTAGAAGACGTAGTACATATTTTAGTGGAATGCAAAAAATTTAAGGACTTAAGGGAAAAGTTAGCTAGGGAGTTATCCTTAAATAAGGGTGATGTGGGTATATTCCATCACATTCTTTCTTTACCAAAATTTCAGAGAGCAATGTTATTATTTAAGTTTGTAAGTTCGTGTTATTAGGTGTAGTTTAATGATAAGGTACGATGGGACTGACATGTAGTTGGTTATTAAAGTCCCTAAATTAAATAAAGAGAAAAAAAAAAAAAACCTATTTGAAATTAAACTCAAAGTTTCTAGGCATAAATCGGAAAACCAGGTTTTGTTAACCATTACAGTACTTTCAAACCATCAACATGAGACAATTTAACAAAAAAATAGTAATAAAAAATATTCCAATATTAATTGCCTGCACAGATGACAATAGGGCTCTTTCCTCGTTCAACGAATCAGACTAACTATTCAACGGGAAAATGCAGCAATTGCCACCATCCCATGCTGACAAAACCTTTCTTAAACATGTAATTATTTTTATATTTAGTTTATGTGTACATCATGATTATGTCGTTATGCAAGAATAAATTTATTAAAATATTCATTATTTAAAAAAAAAATCTGCTTCCTATTCTATGGTACAGACTCGGCGAAAGACTTATCTTGATATTCATTTTATTTATTTCACATAGTAATCCGTTTAAAAATCAGGGTTATTTCTGAACTACGTATGTGAAGTAGTAGAGTTGTATAGAAGTTCCTCTCTATAAAGTCTTTAACTCTCTCACCAACCGTGTTCTTTAGAATGTCACAGGTGCATAGCCCCGCTGCTGCATGTATGGGAGCCAAAATCAAGGCGGTGTTTTCTACTAAACTTTGTTTGCTGTTAATGCTAAGATCTGTAGTACTTGGAACTTTCTGCGGGGTAGAGTCGATGCATGATGTTTTAGAGTAACGCTTTTGATTTCAAGAAAGTCAATAAAATGTAAAATCATGTACACGACTAAACAAAATAATTATAGGTCGAATTGACTAATTTAAAGCCTTCTTTACTTTTAAGTCTTATGTTATAAAAATATGAGTAGATAGATAGAGTACTCTTTATTGCACACACCAAACAAAGAAAATAATACAACATTCTTAGTTCTAAATATAGCTATGTACAATTTGGCGGTCTTATCGTTAAAAGCAATTTCTTCCAGACAACCAGTTTGGACGAGAAAACTATACTTAATTAATTATGGGCAGCTGTATTATAGGCTTTAATAGAAATTATTTTCAGTGAAACACAATTAACGAGGAAGCTCACATTGTGTGAAACAAACACAAATACTCGAATAAAAGTGTATCCCATCGACGACAAACAAGCCAGTGAAACAATACAGTGTCGCATTAACAAACAAAACAAATCTATTATTCCAAAAGTTGAAGCAATAAATAAACATATAGACGACTCCATACATTTCTCTGTTCTGAGTAATAAACATAAAGTATGTGGGTAAGAAGTTGGTCGTTGGCTCCCCGCGAATAATACGAACTCCTGCATAATATTATTTGAATAGCGGGAAAGCGTATCGAACTAAAACTCTGGGGCGACTCCATTCAGGCTCTCGTCACAATTCTAGTCAAATTTACATTTAAATGAGAACGATTATACCCTTGTTTGAAGGGATTAAGTTTGCGAACACTTCCCGATTTTCCCGTCCGCGCCAAATTTGCGTAATTACTTTATTGGTGATTACAAAACTAAGACGCTATTCCTGGAATACATTAACCGGGAGTTTACAACAAAAGCTGTTCGGGATCAGCGTTATTGGGTTACCAATTGAACGGTTTGGAAGTTGCTCCGCAGAGTAAACGGGGACATATTCGTGTGGACACAAAATGGTTTTACAATGAATATTCACACCACACTGTAGGTCTCCCAACAACACTATAGCCTACCTACTAGGTATTACCGCTGTAAAAATATGGATACAAAATCTGGAGATCTTGAAAACTAGGGTTATGGATTAATCGAATTTAACAAGGATTTATCCTGTTTCAATTGGTCCGTCCTCACTTTAGTTTTTTTTATCATAGCCGGAGACAAATGGCAAGGTGACAGTGTCCAGAACATCGTCGGATGTTACTCCAGATAGGGCAAAATGGGGCCGACCGCTAGAGTTCATACTCGCTTGCCTTGGATACGCCGTCGGCTTGGGCAACGTATGGAGGTTCCCGTATCTGGCATATAGAAATGGTGGAGGTAAGTGTCTATGTGCAACAGAACTTGATACGGCAAAATGGATTCTACTTGACTGTACACTCTCAATCAATTAATTCAAAATGACTACATCAGGAATTGCTAATGCAGTTAACTGCCAAGTTTATTTTCATAACATTAGTGCTGATTCTAGCGCCAAATGACACCTTTACTTAATTTGGCAGCACTAAAAATATTGCTGTCTCGCTCATAAATTACGTCCGGGAGAAGAATGGCAATATTTTGTTAGTATATCTTATTTTGCCATTTTAAAATCAACACCACAATAGTAACAAAGTTTGCAATGAAACGTAAATCTTACCGACTTACATCTTTCCACTTAGTAACTCCACCCTCGATCCCCTAAACGTATGTTTGCATCAACTTATGCATTACACGAACACTCGACAATCTTAAATGAGGTTTGCAATCTGCATACAAATATAAAATTTCTTTCTTTAGAAGCTATAATTGTATAACTTGTTTACACTTCACTAGGGAACTATCTAAGAAGAGTATGGCGTCACTTTTTTAATAAATACATTTTTTCGGTCAATTAAATAGATTAAATTATGAGTTACTTTTTGGTAGTTACAACCACTCATCCTTGGATCTGTCAACATATGAAATTAAAAAAACTGGCGAGTCCTTCTCTAAATGTTTATTTATTAATTATTTTTTAAAATTTGATGCTTACCTAAAATTATATCAAAATTTAATAGTTTCCTATTCTCTATTTAAACACCGATGTGTATAATAAGGATAACATAACATTATTAACCACAAACTATCTAGTTGTTTATTTGGAATTCCTGATGCCGTTAGGTAAATGATATTATCATAATACTATGTAAGTATGGTTTATTTTTTGGCGACCCTGTAGAGGTCACTATACAAATAGAACCACACCTATACGACAACAGATGGCGCTAAACCTACGCTGCATATAAAGCACAATTACTCATATAATCCTGAATGGCGATAGAAGAGTTCTTCACCTTTACTATGTATACAAAATCTCGACATTGACCTTTGGGGCATAGCGGCTAACCTAGCCACACCAAGTGTAATCTTTTTTTTATGTAATTAAGCTGTTGTGGATACATAGGAATTGAACCCGGGAATTGTTGTTATCTTGGCTATCCGTGTAACTACTAATTTATTGTCGCTTCTTAATATGTACATTTGTTTCAGGTGCTTTTCTCATACCCTTCTTCCTGATGTTAATCTTCATTGGACTCCCGTTATTCTATCTCGAGTTGTACATCGGACAGTACACTGGTATCGGGCCTTTGGAGGCCTTCAGTGCAATATCTCCGTTCTTCAGTGGCCTCGGGTATTGCACCCTCGTCGTTATCAGCATTATATCCATTTACTATATGATTATAGTTGCATGGACTTTGTTTTATGCTATCGTCTCTATAGCCGGCAATCTGGATTGGGGATCATGTCTTAACGAGTACAATACGTTACGTGAGTATTTTTTTGTTATACTTCAATAATATTTAAAACCTTTTTTGTCAGTACACATGAATGAATAAAAGTTTCTCCAGACAACACATACTCATCGTATGATCCCAAACTAAGCAAAGTTTGTATTATGGGTGCCACACAATGGCCGGGAGGCGATTCCTGTTATCCCCAGACTAGAAAAAATTCCAGAAAGGCCATTTCCGAAAATTGCCGCTGTTGAAATCGAAACTGCAACCACCAGGTGTAGTGAGCTGAGTGACCTACGCTCAGATCAATAGTATATAATATAACACATAGAAGAAATAAATTTTTCATTGAATTCAGAATTAAGTCACGTGGTCGTGTGACTTCGCCACTGGAATTAAATCTTTATGTATATTCCTGCATAGTACATTTTCAATTTTGATTGTAAGTTAGCCAAGTATTTTTCAGAATGTTACAGTGGAGCGTACGACAGGGATTGTAGGGAGAACAACACAGGTGATGCGACTGACCTTACTTTCTTCAATGGAAACTGCACAAGCATCGGTTCTATCTGTGAGAGTAATGGCTACCTGGCTGTGGACGGTTCCACCTGTCGTAATGCAACCACAGAGTTCCCATGGTACACGGTCGTGACAAGGATATTGGCTTCTGAAGAGTATTATAAGTGAGTTTAATTGTTTATTGCTTCTTTGTCTCGCCAAAATACAGGAGAGGAAATCGATATGTCGTGACATTTGTCGTGTCATATTGTGACGTTTAATGAATAATAGAAGGAACGAACGTGAAAACTATGTCATTAAAAAAACCATACAGGTTGAATTGAGAACCTGCTTCTTTTTGAAGTCGGTTAAAAAAGAGTTGTTTATTGTTTCTTTGCGGTTAAAAAGTAGCATTCGATACGACAAATATCACGATATATATATATATATATATATATATATATTACAGTCAAATTTAAAAACAGTCAAAGGGATATAGTGCACTTTATTAAACCTCTCCCGCATTGGGGCGTCGAGGCTAGCGCCTCAAAGTTTTTTCCAATACCAAAACTTACTATAAAATCTGTCAAAAATTGACAGTTAGTATGGTAATAACTAGACGTCGGATTATATGCACTATCAAAATGCCAAAATATGCACAATATGCGACGTTAGATTTTTTCTAATACATAATAATACATCATCACGCCTGTATTCCCCGAAGGGTTAGGCAGAGGTGCACTATAGTGCGCCCACACTTCGCCGATGTATTTTGGTCCCAATGTAATAGGGGGCAAACCTATTGCCATTACACCGGGCACATTCCTCCTCAATACGAGGGAGATTTGGGCCATAGTCCACCACGCTAGCCCAGTGCGGGTTGGTGAATTACACACGCCTTTCTATAGACGTGCAGGTATCCTCACGATGTTTTCCTTCACCGTTCAGCAGGTGGTAATCTTTGTTGAAAATGACATTCGCACATGAGAGTTATCTCAGAGGTGCGGGCCTGGGGTTTGAACTTGCACCCCTTACGTTCAAGGCGGGCGTTCTTGCCCACGAGGCTACCACTGATTGTTTTGGTAAATACCATAAAAAATTTCGGTTACTTGAATGTACTCAACATGGAGAATATGTAGAGTAGAGGAGCCTGAACTAAACGAGGGCTAGCCTTACATGGCCCTATGTTTATCACGACGAGTTAATATTAATACCAAGTACCCCGTTTGTGTCGCTTTAAAGCTACTCTGTGTTATTTTTTATTGTACTTATTTTGTGCATATTTCGCCCCTTTTTAGTACATATTTGCATGCATATTTTGGCATTTTGATAGTGCATATTGTGCACGCTGGTCCGGTTTAAATGAAACGCACACATTTAAGTTTGAGTGGACTGTATTAGGATAAATGAATATAAACTACAATGTTAAACGTGGTGAAGCTGCTACGATGTAAAGGTGACTGACAATAGAGCCTTAAACTAGTGATGAGCTATAAAAACATAGATTAAAAAACAAACTATTTGTTTGGCATCAAACATACTGGGGAGACAAAAAAAAGTTTAACAAAGTTAACATCATTGTCTTTTCAATTATAAATTATACAACTCAATTTTCTGACTCTAATACTGAACTACAACATCATTGAAAGAAAGATAAGTTACCTACTTATCTAGTACGACTCATAAGAGAAAATAAAAAACAAAACATTACTATCTTATCCAATAAGATTCCAAAGAGATAACATATATCTAACTTACAATTTCAAATCGCAGAAACATATTTCTAAAAAATAAAAATTAAACTTCAATAGAAAATAAACAAAACCGTTAATACAGTATTAATTAACATTTGAACTTAAATAGCAACAACCTCTAAGTATTGTTCTAGGCATTGAAATCATACCATTAGTGTACCTATGAACGACTTAATTCGCTATAGGTGTAGTAAAAAATAAAAATTAATCAAAGTAGGTACCTATCTGTGCCTATCTATCTGCACAACTCATCCTGGCCACTTGTAATTGTGCAATGGATACATAAAGTTATGTTTAGTACAAATAGTGCTTGGTAGGTAATCTACTCTACAGGAAGTAAACAAATTTTACCAATGCTAGTTCTCATAATAAACCCGTTGTTAGTTTTAATGTCTAACGCTCTGACTTTACCATCTTTACCTGGATACACTTTTATTACTCGAGCCATCGGCCAGCGAAGAGAAGGTAAGTTCTGATCACGTACTAATACAAGAGCACCTTCTTTTACATTTAAACACTGTGTATGCCACTTGGGCCTATTTTGCAATGAGACTAGGTACTGTTTATGCCACTGTTTCCAGAAGCATTGTACTAATTTAGTACATTTTTTCCAAAAGGATAGCCTATTAATAGGTATTTCTGTAAAGTCAGGTTCAGGAAATGATGACAATGATTTGCCTGTTAAAAAATGACCTGGTGTTAAATAAGAATAATCTGTTGTATCTGAGGTTGACAAGGCAGTAAGAGGCCGTGAATTTAATATCCCTTCTATCTGAATCAACACAGTATTAAACTCCTCATAAGTCATAACAGTATCACCTACAACCCTTTTTATGTGGTACTTAACACTTTTTATACCTGCCTCCCAGAGGCCGCCAAATACTGGTGAATAACTAGGTATAAAATTAAATCTAATACCTAATTCAGCTGCAAATTTATGTACCTGAGTTTGATGATCTTTTTTAGACTGCCATAGGTATAGGTCTTTCAAAACATTGCTCGCTCCTCTAAAGTTACTAGCATTATCACAATGTATCTCACTAGGCCTATTGCGACGTGAAATAAATCTTTTTAAACAGTTCAAGAAACTTTCTGTAGTTAAATCTGTGACTAATTCAATATGTACTGCTTTAGTAAGGAAACAGACAAATAAAACTATATATGATTTTAATATGATAGGTTTTCTGACACGGTGCATTTTTATAGAAAATGGACCACCATAGTCGATTCCTATTCTTTCAAATGCTCTGGCTGGAGTCACTCTCCCGGCAGGTAGAGAACCCATTAATTGCTCAGAAACCTTTGCTTTAAGCTTGAAACAAACAATACATTTGTGAAGTACATTAGTGACTTCTCTTCTACCATTAATAATATGAAACCTTTGATTTAAATTTGACAAGACTAACTTTTGCCCCGCATGTAGCATGAGTTTATGTTCCCTTTCAATGATTGCATTAGTTATAAAAGAATGCTTTGGCAATATGATAGGGTGCATCTGTTCATAAGACAGGTTGGAATTCTGCAATCTACCACCAACGCGTAGCAATCCTAAGCCATCTAAAAAAGGATTTAAATTAATTAAATTTGACTTAATAGGTTTCTCAGTCTTTAAACAATTAATCTCTTGTGATAGGTGCTGACACTGCTCATTTTTAATAATAATTTTTAAAGCATGATCTAACTCCTTAGTACTCAAATATATATTTTTAATTCTCTCATGAGACGGTACTTTACAATTATTTATAAATCTATATATATAAGCTATTACTCTTTGAAGACTGCTTATATTAGAAAACTTTTGAAAAATATTTAATTCTTGTTTGTACTGACAAACATTTGCAACGAGTTTGGTTTCAGGAATGGTATCCAATAAATTAAAATCAGAAGTATGTTTATAATCTTTAGACTGCATACCCTGTGGACCATGCCACCACAACTCCTTGCTTTGTAATAGGTGAGGATCTACACCTCTAGACAAACAATCAGCAGGATTGTCACTAGAGCCGACATAATGCCATGAAAATGTCTCACTAAATTCTAAAATCTTGGTCACCCTATTCGCTACATACCTATTTAATTTTATAGGAGCAGTTTTTAACCAAGAAAGTACTATCATGGAATCTACATATAGGTGGGTATTAATATTAAATTTATATTTAAAATTTTCTAAAACCTTGCTTGCCAAAGTAGCCAACAATAAGGCCCCATTAAGTTCAAGTCTAGGTATAGTTAACTTTTTAATAGGATTAATTCTCGACTTAGAACACAACAGGTCAATATTAACATTTCCCTGATTGTCTATAGTTCTTATGTATAAACAACATCCATAAGCATAATTGGAAGCATCAGAGAATCCAACTAATTCAATTGATTGAACAAGATGTGTTTTAATATTTCTATTTATTTTAATTTCCGCCATGTTTTTTAAATTAATGACAAATTGCCTGAACTTCTCATTTAACTCTAATGGTAATGGTGCATCCCAGCTGGCATGTGATAACCAAGCTAATTGCATTAAAATTTTAGCATTAACTAAAATAGGTCCTACTAGTCCGAGTGGATCAAAGATCTTACTTATAAAGCTTAATAACTCTCTTTTAGTGTAGGACTCAGATACTTGATGCTCAGGACATTTAATTATAAAAATATCTTTTTTGACATTATAAGAAGTACCCAAGGTTTTAACTATAACATTATTTTTACTGATATCAATCTCATTTAAATTTTGTTGTTCTGTGGGAATATCTTCTAATAAGGTGGGCTCATTGGAACACCATTTATGAAGTTTAAAATTTGCTAAACTTAAAAGTTTGATTAGTTCAGACTTAATTAACATTAGTTCAGAAGTATCATTGGCTCCTACGCTTACATCATCCACATATGTATTCCTAAGCAATGCTTGAGAAGCATGTGGATACTGCTCTCTGTACCTGTGAGCAAGCTCATGCAGACATCTAGTAGCTAGGTAGGTGGAACTTTTTAAACCATAAGTTACCGTTTGAAGTTGTACACATTGTATACTATCCTCTGGATTGTCTCTCCATAAAATATTCTGGAACTTACAGTGTGATGGATTTAGCATAATAGCTCGAAACATTTTTTGAATATCAGCAATAAGCACAAACTTAAAGAGTCTGAATAAAAGTAGTATACTGAATAAATCATTTTGCATAACATTCCCATTAAGCAACACATCATTGAGTGAGATACCATTCTTGGTCTTCATTGAACCATCAAATACAACTCTCAACCGAGTTGTCTTACTAGCATCATTAATCACACAGTGGTGTGGTAAAAAATAATTTAAATCTTTGGACAAATCTAAACTTGAAATATCTATGTATTTTGCGTGCCCTAAAGAAATATATTCTAAAATGAATTTTTTATAGGCATCATATAAAATTGAATCTTTTTTAAGCCTTTTTTCTAAATTTAAGAATCGCTGAAGTGCACATGAAAATGAGTCACCTAGCTTTAGATTTAATAAGTCCTGTTTAAAAGGCAAGTCAACTTGAAACTTATTATCCTGAAGTGTAATAGTAGTTTTAAAAATCTCTTCAGCCAGTTCTTGTTCAGAGCTAGCTTCAGAGTACACCTCGGGCACCTTTTCACATTCCCAAAACTTTTCAATATTATTATTTAATATTTCTAAATTATTAGAATTAAAATTATTATTCTCAAGGCTTGCATGACCTGAAAAACCAGTAATCTCTCTCTTGGAAGCTGCTGAGCCATGAGCGACTCCAGCCACAACATAACCAAAGCGAGTGTTTTGTAAGCATAAACCTGGCATTGAAAGTGGAATTTGTTCACGCAATAACAGCTGGAAGAATATATTACAGCCTATAAGCAAGCAAATTTTTTGTGATTTATAAAAATCCTCATCTGCTAACCTTACATAAGAAGGTAAATTTAAATTTTGTAAATCCACATTAAATTGTGGTAAATTGCAAGTAATATTATTAACTACACAACATGTGATAGTAGTTTTAAAACTGTCATTCAATGAAGACATATTAAATTCGGCATTGTAAGAAACCTTCTGCCTGCCATCGCCTACTCCCTGAATAATACTGTTAACAGGTCGTAGGTTGCAATTAATTGTGTCAATAACCTCTGACAAAACAAATGATACTTGACTACCAGAATCAAGTAACGCGCGGACAATCATAGTTGAACCGTCTTTTTTAAATAATTTTACCTTAACAGTAGGCAATAAAACATTGTCAGCATGTCTGGCTAATAAAACGATAGAATCATTTACTTGCTCAGAAACTGCATTTGATACATAAGTATCTGATGATATAGCATCATGCAGTAGGCTATTGTGCCTAGATTTACATGTTGAACATTTAAATTGAAATTTGCAGGTACCTTTATGACCATTTAAGCATAATATGCATAGATTGTTCTGTCTGACAAACTTGAGCCGATCAGAAACATTTGTTAGTTTGAACTGCGGGCATAGGTATAATTTGTTAGAACATTTTGTGCAGAACTTACATGTGGCCGAGGATGAATTAGTTACAGCTAAACACCTCACATTACTCTTTCCACTCCGCACCTGTAGATCTGTACTCGCCGCATCAAGTGCAGCTGCCCGTTGATCTATAAATGTCAAGAGTGCATTTAGCGTTGGAGTTTGACCTTGAGTTTCTACAAAATAACCTTTGAGTGTATAGGTATCTAACTTTCTTTGTAATATTGTCATAATAATATGATCCCAATGCCCAACAGGTACTTCTAAATTTTTTAAAGCACCCATATGTTGCCTTAACTGAGATACCAAAAGTCTGAGAGATGCCGCTGTACATTTTGTAATGGGATTCAAATCCAGTAGTGCGGACACATGAAAATTAATTATTTTAGGTTTGTCATCGTACCGCTCTTTTAAAAGTTTTAACGCCTCTTTATAATTTTCAGCGGTGAGGCTTAAGTGCAAAATTATTGAACGTGCCTCATCTTCAAGCAATGACTTTAAGTAATAAAATTTCTCACAATCGTTTAAAGTTACATTATTGTTAACCACACTTGTAAATATCTCTATAAAATTGTAGTATTGACCTACCTCGCCATTAAATTTAGGTATTTGAAGCTTGGGTAGCCCCTTAAAACCTTTGCAGACACTTTCACCTTCGTTTTGAGGCAAGGAATGTGCTGCTGCAACGTTGGCCGACCTCCCACGGATGTGCCGGCGCAACTCACTTGAACATAACAAAAATTTTTCTTCGATTACATCAAAATTTTCTACATCGGACGGGTCAATAACAACTATCTCAAGGTTTAAATCAGAATAATTATTAAAACACTCTACTAACCTCTCCTTTTTAACAATTAGCGTATCAATAGTGGCACTCTCCAGACTTTTATCATCTTGCAAAAATAAATGAATTTTCGTTATGGAAGCTTTCGCTTGGCCACGGGCCGCGACAAGCTTTGACAATTCTTTGCTGCTCATTGTATTAGATGCAAGGCACCATATGTCGTGAAAATAACGATCTTAATAATATTAACAGCGTTTAAAAACAATAATAGCACTGATGAATTAAAATATTTAAGCGTCGCCGACGCACACAACAACATTTGACAAGACGCACAAAATGGCGAATTTTAAAATTTTTAAATTAATGAACGAACGAAGAGAACGAATGTCTGTCACCGCCGCCGGTGGAAGTCGCGTTCCGTAGACAACGTTAGTCCTACTTTTGGCATGTGTCGACCGCTACCCGTCAGGACTTGACTCGAACGCAGTCTGCCGTCTCGCTCCCCCTCACGCACCCTGCGCCAACGACGATGTTTCTTTCTCCTTTCCGCACGCCAATAGCCACCAATGCGGCAATTTTAAATTTGTTGAAATTTGTTTTATCACAAAGTGATAATAAAATGAGTAAATGTAAATTATGAAAAGGATTCAAATCTTCTTCTTAGCTTCAGAAGTGGACTGGCACAGCAAGGCAAATGCAACGACGACAAAGTACGTCGCCGACCGCCACGCCATAAGACGCGACCGCCGCCGCCATCTTCTTGAAAAATAGCTTGATAACTCAGCAAAGCTGATGAAAAATAGCTTGAAAACTCAGCAAAGCTGATGATAACTCTTGAGAACAGCAACGATAAAATACACTGCGTCCATCCACGACGATCATAGAACGCCGCGTTTATAAAAAGTTTGAGTCACACGCGCAACAGTTCACACACCGGCAAAGCCGTATATCACTGTAAGTTCACTATAAACCGCGAAAAAGGACCAAAAATATGTGCACGCTGGTCCGGTTTAAATGAAACGCACACATTTAAGTTTGAGTGGACTGTATTAGGATAAATGAATATAAACTACAATGTTAAACGTGGTGAAGCTGCTACGATGTAAAGGTGACTGACAATAGAGCCTTAAACTAGTGATGAGCTATAAAAACATAGATTAAAAAACAAACTATTTGTTTGGCATCAAACACATATAATAATTTTGATAGTGCATATAATAATTTTGATAGTGCATATAATCTGATGTCTAGTTAAATAACCATACGTTAAGTGGCGATGGTAAGGCCCATGTTATCAGTGGTAGGAATTTTATTGGTAAACAATTAATTACTATGAAGTGCCCTCATAAGTATCCCTGGTAATGTATTTACTTACATACACTTATCATAATTGTAAAATGTAGACTCTCCTCATCAGCTGACCTTTCCACAATCAGGCAAAACCCACCGTTAATTTATTCGTTGATAAAGTAACGATAATTCATAGATAATCTGATAAGGTGATATGTGAACGATGCGTGACCAATTATTTTATGATTTTTTTTTATTTTATGAATGTTATTGTTGCTGCTACTGGTTTACGCTGGTGGATACATTGACTGATATCTTTCTTTCACAACCACAATTGATGTTATTCCTACTAGCAGCTTTGAAGGTGAGATCGTGAGATCGTGAGATCACTCCTAGTATGTATGCTGAGGAGTTGCCAACGCAACTACTATTGTTAGCATAACATCAGGAAGAATATTGTCTTTATAGAAATTGAATTAAACTTTCCTTAAATCGCCAAGATTATCTATACTAATACTAATATTATAAAAAGTACGGGGTTATCGGCTCCGAATATATTTTCATTCCTTTTGGAGTCGAAACCCTAGGGGTCCATGGGGTACAAGCACCCAAAATTTAATGAACATATTAGGCAAAAAATTGGTCGACACAACCGGCGACCCAAGAGCATGCCATTTTCTCGCTCAACGAGTGGCTCTAGCCATTCAGCGAGGGAATGCAGCCAGCGTCTTGGGTACGCTTCCGCTTGGGCCAAATTTTTTACATATTTTATAAATATATATTTTCTTATTAGTTTTAACTTATTTTGTTTTGCATTGTAAATATTTTGTAAATAGTTGTTCAATAAATTACTTTCATATTATAAAGAGGAAAGATTTGTATTTTTGTATGAAACGAATTGACTTAAAAACTACTGGACCGATTTCAAAAATTATTTTGCCGTTAGAAAGCTATATTATCACTGAGTAACATAGGCTATATTAGAAACCCGTGCGAAGCCGAGACGAGCCTCTAGTATAATATATTTTCAATCTGTGTTCTATGGAGAACAAAATTATTATTAATTAAGTAACGGGGCGTCAAGATGGGTGCGTTAAATTTTCCGCCAATACAAAATCTGACTGTATTTACTTATGGAATAAGCACATTTTTCAATGAAATGTCGTCGTCTCACGCGGTCTTTGCCATGGAAATTCAATCTTGATGTATATTGCAACAGAGTACATTTTCAAAGAAAGTCAATCAAAGATTCTTTCAAATACTAAGCGGATAAGTATTATTTTGTGAAAAATTACGGTTATTCTATAAAAATCAAAAAAATAAATCGGATCAAATAAATTAATTTTGTAGTATGGCTTAATGGCTTGAATTGAATTAACATGACTGATAATGCGGGCTTCACCTTTCTCCTTTCCGGCAACGCAAGATATCGGAATTCCTATGTGATAACATAATGCCAGTTGTATTATGTGCATTCCAATCATTTAACTATCATTATAATACATCATCACGCCTATATTCCCCGAAAGAGTAGGCAGTGGTGCATAAGATGCTCGTTTAAGTATATAACATTTGATGTACCTGGTATATTTAATTGCGCAGATGTTAAACCTTTTTTTTGTCGATAGGCACTTAAGACATTATCTCGATGCATACGTGTCGTCAATTTGGCTATAATATTCTTTGGTTTATTGTTTTGAGCAGCATGCGGCACACGATGAACGGAAAGAATATCTTTTCGTCTGATAGTGCACCCAATTTGAGTTCCAACAGATTCTAGTAAATTAATGAAATTTTCATTTCAATTCTCACTGCATTTCACTAACACTTCGCCGGTGCATTTGTCAAGCCCATTGCCATTATACCGGGCACATTCCCCCTCAATACGAGGGAGATTTGTGGTTATCATTATTGAAAATGACATTCGCATATCAAAATCTCAGATGTGCGCCCGGGATTTGAACGTGCACTTCTAACATTCAAGGCGCTCATTTTACTAACTAGGCCACTATAAGTTACTACTACTACTATAGCCCCTTAGGAAAAGGATAGATTATTTGAGATATGGAGCTACGATTCTAAGAATATGTTAAAGCGACTTAAATATACTAGATTCCGGAACAAATGTCAAAAAGCTATCAACAAAAGTAAAAATAAATACGATAGGGATAGTATATTAGAGTGCAATAATAATATTAAGAAGATATGGGAAAAAATTAATGTACTGTTGGGAAATAACAAACAATCTTTGGATGAACTAATATTAGCGAATATGCAAAGACAAGGTAGTATTAGAGATATTTGTAACAAATTTGCGGTTACCTTTGTGAATGAAATCGATAATATAAAACATCATTGTAATGAAAAGTGGCTTGACAGAAATAATTATGTAAAGAGATCGGACACGTGTATGAGGTGGCAACCTGTACATAGTGAGGTTGTAAAAAATATAACTATTAGTATGAACAGTAAAAAATCATCAGGTTGCGACCAAGTGCGAATGTCCGACCTTAAGTTTATTGTAGACAAGGTGAGTCCTGTACTGGCTAAACTTGTAAATCTTTCTGTAGAACACTGTAAATTTCCTGATAAGATAAAGGAGGCGATAGTTCGTCCCGTTTACAAAAAAGGAGACCATAAAAACCCTTCCAATTATAGACCCATAGCCATTTTATCGAGTATAGATAAAATTATAGAAAAATATATAGTTATTCAATTAAGAAATTATCTAAAAAAGAATAATATAATTAATAAATGTCAGCACGGTTTTTTGAAAGGAAAAAGTACAAACACATTATTATCTAAATTTACAGATGAAATTAATCAATACTTAGATGATAAGAAATTTGTTCTTGCAATATTTTTTGACTTTAAAAAAGCCTTTGATACTTTACAAATTGATACGCTCCTTAATGCGATGGATGAGTGTGGGGTGGGAGAACCGCTGAACCAATGGTTCCGTGATTATCTCACGGCACGCTCGTATCGGGTAAAAGTAAGTGACGCCCTTAGTGACAAGATTCACGTGAGTTGCGGGGTACCACAGGGATCAGGGTGTGGACCAATCTGCTATTTGATGCATGTTAACAGCTTGTGTGAAGTGGTGCGGCACTGCTCGGCACACATGTATGCAGATGATCTATGTATACTTCGCGCCGGAACGGATATCGAGGTCGCTTGTAGGCTAGTACAGGAGGACATTGATCCCGTTGTTAAATGGTCGCATGACAATGGTATTGTCTTAAACGTGGATAAAACCAAACTGCTAATCATCCATTCTCCTTATATACACAAAGATGTTTTACCGCTACCGTTACGGACACACGATTTTTCCTGCATTCATAGTAACTTAATTAATTGCAAATGTATACCTATTGAGCGAGTTAATTGCGTAACTTATCTTGGTGTAAAAATAGATGAAAACTTGTCGTGGTCCCAACATATCGATTATATTACTTCTAAATTGAGAATATTGCTGGGCAAATTTTATCATCTAAGTTACAAAGTACCTGTCCGTACTTTAAGACTGTTATATACGTCACTAGTGGATTCTATAATGAGTTACGCCCTTGATTGCTATGGTTTAACCTGTAAAACTAATATTAATAAATTAGAAACGTTACAAATACGATTCCTGAAACTTCTAGTTAGTAATAAGAATAAAGAAGCTTGTAACGGCGATTACACGAAATTATTTGGATTGTGTAAGATACTACCAGTAAGTTTAAAACATAAATTTCTAATGGCTGTAAACCAACATGGTAATCTAGACCATAACTTAACTTGTGTCACTAATAACTATAATACACGGTCAATGGCGGCAGGCAAACTAAATGTACCTAAAGTTGTTAACTATTATGGTGATAGAACGCTTAAAAAACGTTTACCATACCTACTCAATAGCCTGCCGGTAGATATTAGAAGTGAAACTGACAAGCGTATATTTAAAAAGAAGTTGCTAAGACATTATTTAACCCAGTAGCAATTGTGATAAGTGATAGTTATAAGAGACTCAATTGATCCCACAGTCAAACCGATTGTACGGTTTTGTGGGGCTATGTGTAATACCATTTGTACACCACATATTTATGAAATAAAAAAAAAAAAAAAAAAAAAACCGTCCCACCACTAGACACGGGCCTCCTTTTGATGCGCGGTGAATTAAGGTCATAGTCCAACCAACCATAACTTAAAACGAAAAAAGTCGTTTAACAGTTAGTAATCGAAGGTTTGTTTCTGCAGTGAACGCGTGTTGGGTCGAGGTGATGCGACATGGGAGAACTGGGGTTCGATACAGTGGCATCTAGTCGGCTGCCTAGCCCTATCCTGGCTTATAGCTTTCTTCTGCGTTATCAAGGTACGTCTCGACATATTCCCTTCATTTATGACGAAGGCTTGAAGGGCAATGTTAACTTGTGATTGTTATTTTTTTAATGTTTGCCATGTTTGCCGTACTGCGTCTGTTTTTAACACAACGATTGTATGAGCTTTTTAAAGGATTAATATCCAATTGTGTAAGTGTTCAAATAAAACAAAACTCCCAAGATCAAAAATAATAATTTGCCCTGGTCTGGGTGTACCATAGTACAAGCTTTGTTTAGTTTGGGATCATACGATGGGGATGTGTTGTTTGGCGATATTTATATTTAAACTCTCCAACCAATTTGCCAAAACCAAAACGAACTGTATTAACTTATAGAAGAGGTATATTTTTCAATGAAATGTCATACTACGAGGTCTCTTGGCTTTTAGCATAAAAATGAAATACTTTATGTATATTTGTAATTAATAAATATATGTGACTACAATAGCCTACAAACTTCGTAACTCCTATTTTTTATATCTCAATTTTTATTTTATTTTTTATTTTATATACAACCACCTCTATTACAGCAAACTAAACAAAAAAAATCTAATCGTTCATGCCGTTTCTGAGTTTTGGCGAAACGAACAGCAATTGTCAATTGCAAGTCAGTTTTGAGATAATGACATCTTGGAGTTTGAAAATGTATCACATGGGGGACATATGGGTTGCTAACTTAGGTAGAAAAATTCTATTTGCTTTTATTTCTCGATGGGATCTTTTTTTGTAAAGGCGTCCTTTACTAACCGTTTTGTATACTTAACTCATTTTTTCAATTTTGTGGTTCAATCCATTTTGCTTAACTACGTAAGTTTATATATAGAATATAATACGATGTTCTTAGAATGGTTCTAAGGTATGAATTTTATTGGATTTTTTTTGTTATAGGGTGTCCAATCAGCAGGAAAAGTGGTGTATTTCACAGCCCTATTCCCGTACGTGATGCTGACCGCACTGTTCGTTCGCGGCGTGACGCTAGAAGGGGCGTTGGACGGGATCATCTTCTATCTCAATCCGAAATGGGAAACTCTGTTAGAAGCCAGAGTTTGGGGCGATGCTGCCTCACAGGTATTACACACTACGCTTTGATCATGGCTTGGTCCAATAGTTGAATGGTAGGTTCGACCCTTGGTTGCAGGTTGCTTTCCCGTCGATAGGTAATTTCTAAAATGGCCTTTTCTGAGTTTGGTCTTGTCTGAAATGAGCTTAGATCATCCCCAATCTATTACATGGAAACCAGAGTACGAGCGTTGCTAATGATTTGGCTAGCGATATATTTATTTAACAAATCATGACCGCTGATTTTGTAATTTCATCTCCACGAATTATAGAGTTATTGTATATAGATGATGGATTTATTTTCAAGTAACTAGAACTCACTCAAAAATTTTATGTTTAAGACTAAATAATTTCAAAGTGTATTTTTGTAACAAAATATTTCACCCTGTCCAAACATGTCTTAATTGCAGCGCGTAGAAACATTTTTCATTAGTGATTTTGATTAAAACTAAAATACTTAGGCTTTGAGATATCGCTATAAATTGAAAAGGCCCACATTAAAACGTTCACCCGTGAAACTTATTTACTCTACGTTCATTTAAATTTCACCTTAAAACTTGTAGACTTTGGTTAAATTTAAAATTGATTATCCGATAAAAGCTAAATAGACTGCAATTAAAATTTCACGAGTTTGCCAACAAACATCAATCTATTGAAGAAATCGGTGTACGTGGTGAACTATTTCGTCAGTAATGGGACCCATTATGGACTGGATAAGTAAACACGGGGCCTAATTATGTCAAAAGTTGTGATGGAGGCAATTTGTAGTTTTTTTAGGCCACAGACTGCCACAGCTAATTAAAAACTTTTCAGACGATTTTTATTTTGGTTTACGTATCGATCTTAACTAATCTTCTTTCTAAATTTTGATTCCATATTCAAACTCCGTTCGTCAGAATCAATGACAAAATAAACAAAGAGATCCATATAAGTAATAGTACCTAGCTCGTATTATATAACTGTCATCCGTCAAAGGAGGTTTGTATTTAGAATAGATGAGTCTTTTTTTAGGGCATTCATTGGCCATCTTTATCACTTTCATAATTAACCCGCTTATTATGTGTATTTATTGAATTTGTTGTTTCTATTGTAACTGACACAGGCAAAATACCTTTCGCTGTTGCAACCATCATCTTATGCCATTTATCTGGTAAAAGCAGAAATTAAAAATAAAAAAGATTACGTAATACCTGTATAGCATCCGAGATAGTACAATAATATAACTTTTGTATGGTGACCTATTTCCAAATCAATAAAAAAACACTGTTCGAATTAAAAACCTCCTCCTTTTAGAAATCGGTTAAAATTGAGTATGATATTTGATTAAAAGTACAGAAAAAACAAACCTATTCAAAGCCGGATACAAATATTCAATTTGGTATTTACGTGAAAAACAATAGTGGAAAAATAACCAAACGCAAATCTGAATCTGTGTTGATGTTGACTTGCGCAGTGTAGTTAGTATGCGCATGCAAACAAATCAATCAAGCACTGCTTTTTCAGTAATATTAGGTAATTGATATTGAAGTTATTTTCTTTATTATGACTGCAGTGCAGTATTTTTTTTAATCGTGTGGAATTTCTCATGGATTCCCGTACGCCCCGAGGGAGACGTACGGGTTGTGACGGACTTTTACCGGCTAAAACCACACGTTAACATTCCTCCGATTTAAAGAGGAGCCATGGCAACGCTCTCGTAGTCATCCGCGACTCCAACAGCGGTCATCCATGCGAGCTTACTCTGCGTGGATACCTCCTCTCCACGGCGCGGCGGCGTAGGCCACACTACGGCGGCGTAGGCCACACTACGGCGGCGTCAATGTGCAATAGTAGCCTAGTTGAAACGCCGCCTTAAACGCTACTATAGCCTACTATAGCCTAAATCTCCCAAGCATTGAGTGTGACTGTGCCCAGTATAATGGCAATAGGCTTACCCACCCTTTATTACATTTGAACCTATATACATCGGTCCCGTGTGGGTTACTGCAGGGCACATCAGCCCGCCTCTTCAGCTAATACAGGCATGATGATGTATTATTAATATTGCTATCTTCTCAATTAATCTGCAGATATTCTACTCGTTTGGTGTCGCGTGCGGTTCCCTAGTCACGTTAGCGTCGTACAACAAGTTTAACAACAACTGCCACTTTGATGCGACGTTCGTCAGTATAACCAACTTCCTCACATCTATTTATGCTGGTTTCGCCGTCTTCTCCGTGCTCGGCTTCCAAGCGCAACAGATGCAGGTCACTATTGATGGTAAGTTTAATATTAACTACTTTATAAAATGTTTTAATTAACTAAGACGTATTAATGAGATGATTACAGACCTTACATAAATCTATTAGCGCGCGAAAAATAATAATACATAATAATAAACGCAACCTAATTCTTCTCTAGTATTGTGGCAAAGGTGCTGTCTGCTCTCATGGCATTGCTGCTCCTGAGAATGTATTACTCGCATTTATCATTTTAAAAAGAGTAACCGTAAAGCCGGTAAGAAACTCAATTTCTTACCGGCTCTTCTCAGTGGAAGCAGCATTCCGAACCGGTGGTAGAAACTGACTATTTGTAAGTGCTTTTTGACCTACACGAATAAAAAAAAAATGATTTTGATTTTGGAACCTGAGAAGATCTGGCTAGACACTGAGTGGGCACATTTTTTTTTGTTTATTGTTTAAATCGTCATCGCTAATGGTGCAGCCGCCTTTATCGTGCGAATAGAGCCTCACACGAATATGTCACAAGTATACACATTTGGGTTTTGGGTCAGTGTTAGTGTGTCAGTTTTGGGTTTTATGATATGGATCCCTGGAAATGCCTCTAACTCAAGTTGATTAATCGGAGCGGATTGGTGCATTGCCGGTGGCAACTGGCAGCACAAACACGCCTCGAGCTCGCAAACAACTGCCTGTTTCGTGTTGATAGCTTGTATACACTTGTACACACAGTTTTAATACACACTTATGCAACACAAATACACACTTATACACATTTATATACACACAGTGTGTACTAAAAATATCGGGTAAATAACCGAATGATTAAATTTTTTTATCAAAATTCGAACGAGATTTCTCAATTTTTTTCGCCACCACAATTAATGTATAATATCTCGAGACCTATGTGAATTTTTTTAATTCTGTTTTGTGAACATGTAGCCAGTAGCTAGTCCTTTTTAAATGTACACTGTTAAATAGGGTTATGGGTATGCTTTAAAGCTACAACACGATAATTCTGTAACTCAGAAACAATGATAGTTAAGTACTGCTTTCACTATGTATCTACATCATATTAGCAGCCATTTATGTACCTAACAAAATAAGTTTGTTACCGCAAAAATGTATATATTAATAATTAATAATATAAAGCAGTGGTAGCCGAGTGGTCGAACCCATGTCTTGCAATCAAAGTGTGCAGGTTCAAACCCCGGCTCACACCTCTGTGTTTATATGCGGAACTCATTTTCATCCAAGATTACCACTTGCTATGAAACGGTGAAGGAAAACATCGTGAGAAAACCTGCACGTCTAAAGGCGTGTGAAGTTCACCAATCCGCACTGGGCACCATTCTGGACTATAGCCCAAAACAATCTCCCTCGTATTGAGGGAGAATGTGCCCGGTATAATGCCAATAGGCTCGCCCCCTATTACATTACGACCAAAATACATCGGCGAAGTGTGGTCGCACTGCAGTGCACCTCTACCTACCCTTTCGGAGAATATAGGCGTGATGATGAATTTATTTATAAAAAATACAGAAAATTAAACAGACGTACTCGTAAATTACGTAGAAGTGATACAATAAATACCCACAAATACCTTTCGCTGACATGCTCAATGATTTTATTATAGCTACATTGTTATTATTAATTTATTGAATGTCTCTTAATCTTTAACGGACATCGTAAACAATATTGATAATGTTTAAATAAACACATTTGGGGTTGTAAATTGATAATCACTTTACTGATTATGAGAAATATAGTCAATGTGCTCAGGGAATCACCTATTTACTATTGGTTCACGGGACTTTTTCAAGCTATTTGCATAGTTAAATAACACGAATGAACTAACAGCTTTGTGTTAAAAAAAGTTAAGTAGTTAAAATAAAACAATCTTTGCGCCATGACCATACTGTGGTAATTGTTGGTGGTTTGTTTTACTGTTTTACCGCGGAAGCCTAATTCTTATTCTTAAATAAAAGCAGCCTTTTTTTACAAGGGGAAATCCATCATGGATGCCAGTCTGCCACGGGGGAGGCAGGCTGGCGATGTGAGACTCCTACTCAATAAAACCCCTTGGTGTCCGGCACTCCGCTGGTTGTTAGGTCGCGGGAACGCGGTAGCATACTTCCGCAACCTAACGGCGGCTATCCGCTTTTGCGGAACCTATCGTTTGCGGGTTGCCCCCAAAATAAAAGCAGCCTAAGTTACTCCTTGTAACATCAGCTAACTGCCGCTGAAAATTCCGTCAAAATCGTTTCAGCCGTTTGGGAGTTTACCACACACAAATAGAGAAACAGGCAGATAGACAAAAGAAAATGTGTTTTCATTACAGTTAGCGTATATACTTCCATATCGACTTGCTGGCAATCCTTACTAAGCAAAAAAAATCGTAAAATGTGTTATATACCATTCGAACCGGCCAGATTTTTCTGCGTCGTTTGGTAAACCGGCCAAGTGCGAGTCGGACTCGCGCACGAAGGGTTCCGTACCATTATCTATAAAAACGGCAAAAAAATCACGTTTGTTGTATGGGAGCCCCCTTAAATATTTTATTCTGTTTTTTAGTATTTGTTATTATAGCGGCAATATGAATACATCATCTGTGAAAATTTCAACTCTCTAACTATCACGGTTCATGAAATACAGGCTGGTGACAGACGGACGGACGGACGGACAGCGAATAGGGTTAGGAATCTCAGCAATAGGGTTCCCGTTTTATCCTTTGGGTACGGAACCCTAATAATATATAACTCATTTTACGATTTTTTGTCGCTTAATAAGGATTGCCTTTCAAGTGTCGATATGCATTTAGTAGAAAGCTGTTATTTAGACATTACAAACAGACACTACAATTTTAATAGCCGTGGTAGCCGAGTGGTCGAACGCACGCTTTGCAATCAAAGTGTGCAGGTTCGAACCCCGGCTCGCACCTCTGGGTTTATGTGCGAATCTCATTTTCATCCGAGATTATCACTTGCTAAGAAACGGTGAAGGAAAACATCGTGAGGAAACCTGCACGTCTGAGGGAACTTGACTAGTTTTTGATAGATGTGTGAAGTCTGCCAACCCGCACTGGGCCAGCGTGGTGGACTATGGCCCGAATCCCCCTCGCATTGAGGGGAGGCCCGTGCCCAGCAGTGGGACGTTAAAAGGGCTGTAGTAGTATAGTAGTACTACAATTTTATGTATTTGTATAGATTATGAGCTTCAAGTAACATGCAAGCTTCGCATTAAATACTCGATCCCATGTTGATACCCGTTATGTAACGAATGCCAGCCAATGTTTGTATTCCGACTGCAAGATAATGGATTGATTAAACTGTAAATATTTCACTCGCCCGCATTGTGGCGAGCCGCTGTTATGGGAATACCTTTGATACGATTGATTCACTTTTAGCTGGTCCGTTGGTAGCGAAAACAAATGGATATTTGCGCAGAATATTCTCATGGAAACAATCGTAGGTCTGCCTTCTTACCTCGTGACTTGCCGAAATGTTTTTATTAATATTACTTTAAGTTTTTGACAGTGAACTTAGTAGAGAATCTGTCAAAAATAGGCACCTAATGGAAACAATAGTTTAAGAGGTCTTTAAGCCCCCTGTTCTATATTTGGATAGGTAATAACAACTTTTAACACTAAAGTATTAACTATAAAACTATAATAGCCCTTTTAACGTCCCACTGCTGGGCACGGGCCTCCCCTCAATGTGAGGGGGATTCAGGCCATAGTCCACCATGCTGGCCCAGTGCGGGTTGGCAGACTTCACACATCTATCGAGAACTAGTCAAGTTCCCTCAGACATGCAGGATTCCTCACGATGTTTTCCTTCACCGTTTCATAGCAAGTGATAATCTCGGATGAACATGAGATTCGCACATGGAACCCAGAGGTGCGAGCCGGGGTTTGAACCTGCACACTTTGATTGCAAGGCGTGCGTTCGACCACTCGGCTGCCACTGCTACCTAAAAAGCTACAAAGTATTAACTAAGGAAAAAAAAAAAAGTTTCATCAGTCTGTCTGTCTCTTAAAATCTGCGTTATAAGGAGTGAATTAAGCTAATTTTGTTTTTATTTAGAAAATAATTAAGGTTCTGAATACCTTGCACAGCTACGTCACATATTTTAAATAACTTGCAAAAATATACTTGTCCGTTTGCATACATAATACATAATTTATCTAACAGCATCCATTTGTTTGTTACGACTGTCAAAGCGCGTCACAAATATTTATTTTACACGTGCGAGCTTTCACATATCGAGGGGTAAAAAGCTATATAGCGGGTTTCAGACTACGCTATAATATGATAGCATATAGTATATAGCTCATAGCACAACAATATCGCGCACCATACATTGTTATGGCCACGTTCAGACTGTACTGTACTATATATTATTGGCTTTGTATGGTGCGCGATATTGTTGTGCTATATATTATAGTGTGAAACCCGCTTATGACTTAAGCGGCATTTTTTTAACTTTACAGGAGAGCAAACTCATTCAACGCAGAAAAAAACGCTGATTCCAAATATATATACAGGGTGTCCCACGGATATGCCACATGGAGGGAAAGTACCTTAAATATTATAGATGAAACATTTTACTGAAAGAAGATATTATTTGAATTTAAAAAACAATTTAAACTGCATTCATAGATATTTAAATAATTACATGGTTGACCCGGGAATCGAACCCGTTACATGGGAAAAATAATCACCTGTGGCTTTATCATTCAGATGGAAAGGCTTCATCATAAGGATTATTTTTTGCTAAATAACATAGTGTCAGAAATAAAAGTAAAGGTACTTTCCCTCCATGTGGCATATCCGTGGGACACCCTGTATAAGTCAATATGGCCCAAAAGTGTCGCTTGAGTCGAATAGCCTTCCACCCCTCGATATATTCCATACCACTCGTCCTTGTGCGAAAACCGTAATATTTTGCTATAAATCACTCTTGTATCTATGAATTAATTTCGGAGTGATGATAAAGGTTATTATTGCTGAACGTGACACCAAAACAACGCACTAGGTAGCACTTATCTGTTGATAACGCAGAATATTGACAATGCTCTCGATGTCTGAATTATTAACACTTGTTCATCACGTCATTGTGTTTTGATAGCAGTTAATTAATTTTGGATGGCGCGAGATTGGCGATCGATGTGCCAATGACAAGACTGTACCTGTTATTAATAAATAAGGAAAAAATCAAATAGCTTACGCATTTCTTTTTTTGGTGTGGCCGAGAGCCCCACGCTTTGCAATCAATGACTTCATTCAAACCTCGGCTTGCACCTCTAGGTTTTTGGATTTGTTTTGTTATTCTCTACAAACAAAATCTAGATTAAAATCTGCTTAAAATTTATGAAGGACACCCGTAATCTACAAAAGAACCTGACTTCTCGAGAGATGAGTGGTGTCTATAAGCCCACTCTGGGCTAGCATGGTGAGATCTCACATCTCGCATTAAAAGAATGAGCCTTATTATTTTGTGGCAATTAACAAAAAACTAAAACCAACTTCAAAAACCTAGATGCACTTAAAGGCACAATAAGGAGTAGGTGCCAATCTTCGTCAGACTAGGCAAATACAAAGCTGAATTGGCACCGACTTCGAAGTTGGTCGACTGACGCCGGAGATATGCGGTGCAATACTCGTACTTAAAAAAACATATTCGGTCGAATTTAGAACCTATTTGAAGTCGGTTAAAAATAAACATGGATACACTGCAGTCAATATCGAATTTAGACAGTACAGAAGTAATGCGATTTTATTATTATTCTTAATAGCGAGATCAAAACCGCTCAGGTTAAACTTAAAATTTCTAATTTGACTCTAAATGTCTCACGTACACTTCAATGTAATCCCTATCAGCCTTCATCTTCCTTCTTTGTAGTGGGACTCTTCGTCCTTCGGTTTGTGGTCAATTTTCTAAAACCTTTCTTCGTCGTATTAATAATTATTTTCTCTACCAGTCGTCGCATCGCAAGGTCCCGGCTTGGCTTTCGTGGCGTACCCAGAGGCTCTCCTCCAGATGCCAGTTCCTCAGCTATGGTCTATCCTGTTCTTCGTGATGCTCTTCATCCTGGGTCTGGGAAGCCAATTTGCTGGCATTGAGGCCATAAATACTGCTATTGTCGATCGCTGGCCACGATTGAGGAAGAATTATTGGCGGGTAAGGATAACAGTTAATTAATGGTTTTTATATAAATCGGAAAACAATGCGGAAACATGTCATACAAGGAAATAATGTCACAGTTTGTGGTAGTTGTATTATTTAGACAGGGTTTAAACTTTTTATATTGAAGAACGCAATCAAAGTTTATGTGTATAGTATTAAATGTGTGTGTGTGTGTATAGTATTATTCCAGCGATGCATTATCAATATAGCTGTCATACATATTATATTATAAAGAGGAAAGATTTGTATTTTTGTATGTAACGAATAAACTTATAAATTACTTGACGATTTCAAAAATTATTTTACCGTTACAAAGCTACATTATCACTGAGTAACATAGGCTATATTTATTTATCCCACATTGTTTAAAAAACAATGATCACCAGTCCGAAGCCGGGACGGGCCGCTAGTATAAAATATAGAGGAAAATGCGCAATCATCACAGCAAATACAAAAATGGTCACCATTTTCAATGTTAGTATAAAATTTTAAAATTTAGAAGTTGTTATTACGACTATTAAAATTAATTTATAGCCATACGAAGATGTAATGATTGAGCAAATAGCGATTTTTTTTCTTACTTTGTCTTTGTATTAATAAATATACTACATAGCATGACATAATACACCAATACATGCATTATCTCGAATAGCTATATATACAGAAACTATCTAGGTACCAAATTTTAGTTAAAAAAATACAATCATAAATATTTTGTATTTCGCGTTCTGAAAAGGTTAACTTTTTTAAAGTCTAGTACGTTCGGAAAGCCCGTACATTTTCTAAATAGACACTTGTTATAGGTGACTGCGTTCACGTGTTTCACGTGTTTCATTCTGGGGCTGCCAATGTGCTTCAGCGGCGGTGTTTACTTGTTTACCCTACTCGATTGGAACACGGCCTCGTGGGCAATACTGCTAATTGGCATGGCTGAGGTAAATATAAAATTTTTATCAATAAAAAATAGAGTTTATTAAAGGTGTAGCAATTACCAGATTATAGTTGCGTGCCTCCTTTTGAGGCTGCCTCGAATACCTCAGTACGTGTCTGCCTCGAGGCAAATTCTTGCAATGCTATGCCTGATTGCTGTCAATAAAACTAACGTTGTTGCGTGCTTCATAATATGACTGGAGCAGGCGAGTACTACGTGAAATCTAATCACGTTTGGTCGAACGCGTTAACTCGAAGTTATTACTAGTCAATAACTTTAACGCTTATAACGTGGACTAACTAGGTTACGTGGTCAGTCAATATGCATCTAATAATGATGTCACACGGTGACTGATGATAGCACTTGTGTCAGAAGCAGTCAATGAATAGAGATAGGAATGGATGTTGCTATGAAATATCTATGTTCAGCAAAGACTGTATATACAGATAGATGGATGATGATTGATTGAGCACACTGGGGTGCAAAAACGCGCGTTGCAAAAGAAAAATCTAATACCAAAACAAACTCTGTGTCAATATACATAAACATTGAATTTCAGTGTTAAATTCACGCTGTCAATAACATTTCGATGAAAATGAGCTTTTTCTATGAGTTAATACGGTTCGTTTTGGTATTGGTAATTGCAGTGTGTCTTGATACTTTGTGCAATGGTTTGAAATAGTATCATCTGTACAACATAAATCGACTTAGGTACTGCTCGCATTGCACAGAATAATGACCCACCTCATTACTTGAGTCATTCTCCTGATATCGTAACTATATCTTGTTATTTATGAATATGGTAGCAATATTTTTAGTTCTATCCGATTTAGATGGTGGTGGACTGTGCATAGTGCAAACTATTGTATCCATTTTGATAATGGTATTATTTCCGTCAGTGCTGCGCCGTCTCATGGAGTTATGGCATCAACCGCGCCATGCAAGACTTGGCTAGCATGGACATGAAGTTGAACAAAGTGTTTCGCTTCTACTGGAAGGCTGTCTGGAGTGTCATCGTTCCCATCGGTAGTGTTGTGAGTATTCTACTGAACTTAATCAAAATTACCCTTAACGTTTAGCGCCGCGCGAGACGTATATATCGCATGTGAAAAAATAATCAACTGTCATAGATTATCGCAGCTCAACAGGGCCCCAAATCCTCTAACATTATCGTTGGAGAGTTTCTATGACTTCACTTGTATCGCATGGAAACAAAATAATTTGTCAAAAGTAGCTGAAATATGACCAGTGTAGACATTAGATATTGTGTACCATTAGACAAGATATAATCTAGGTACCATTGATAAAAGATGTTGTTTTCTTGCCGTCAAAAATTAAGTATTAGCAACTTCACACGATAGTGTAAGGAGACTTGGGACCAGGTTGTTCGGATTATTTACATGTTCAATGTAAATACAATGTAACTCTACTACTACTACAGCCCTTTTATCGTCCCACTGCTGGGCATGGGCCTCCCCTCTATGCGAGGGGCCATAGTCCACCACACTGGCCCAGTGCGGGTTGGCAGACTTCACACATCTATCGAGAACTAGACAAGTTCCCTCAGACGTGCAGGTTTCCTCACGATGTTTTCCTTCACCGTTTCATAGCAAGTGATAATCTCGGATGAAAATGAGATTCGCACATAAATCCCAGAGGTGCGAGCCAGGGTTTGAACCTGCACACTTTGATTTGCAAGGCGTGCGTGGCTACCACTGCTACTAAACTCTAAAATTATTTATTTATACAGATATAAAAAAAAAATACTAGAACAATGAACCTAAAACTAAAAACCTTAAATAATTGAAATAAAACTATTTTACGGATTCTATCGCGTATATACGCGTTTAACAACTAAATATGAGGGTACCCAGTTATTAACTATGACATCAGGACGTCTAACACCTCAGTCCCCCGTGACCATGGTTGCTGTAAAGCAGCCGAAACGTCGGGAAAATCAAATAGTATATAAACGCGATAGAATGCGTAAAATAGTTTTATTTCAATGTATAGTATTCGCGAAAATATGAGAAAACAATATGTGAACCTTAAATAATATAATATAATAACTAAAATATATTATTAAAAGGAGTCCCTTTAGGCAAAAATCCGAAGATACTGGCAGCGTTCCCCCTTTGAATAGCTAGACTAATTCTTTGTCCGAGGTAGCTGCCAGCTCTTCAGTCTCCTGTGATGTTGACTAACCTTTTTGCTATTTCCTTAAAAAGCCTTATAGCGCTAGGACCCCAAGGACTACGGACTCTAAAATATGACAAGATGGTTCATGAACAAAAAAAACTTGGATATTGATTAAAATGCGTCCCGACATTTATTATTATTTAAATAGCAATAAATTGTATAACGAATTCTATTTATCTATAAAAGTCTATTTATATCACAACGATTACTACGAATATAATAATAATTATATAGATATAAACATATTATGTAGTGAAGGTAGGTGGTAAAAGCGCCGTTACCTAAGACTATCACCAAGTATAATATATATTTCCGTCTGCTACGTGTACAACGGATTATAATTATCGCGTTAATTATACGTAATTAATCCCAACGATTACTACCTTTTTGGGTGGTAAATCAAAAATGGTAACAGTTATCGTTATTGCGCTATAAAATAATAATTTACGACTTGATAGATTAATATGATAACGTCCATCTTTATATGGGGAAATTGAAATGAGCCAAGTATCACAAAGTCGTATCTAAGTCGTATTATATCTTGTCACCGGAACAAATAACGCTTACAGTAACGTAATGTTAGATGATAAGTGCCTTTCTGATAGATTATTGAAGGTTATTCAGGTATCTACAAATGACGATATAACTGAATATAAGAATGTTAATTTTGATGCCTTGCACATGCAATGCGGCTAAGAACATGAAGACAATAGACTAAAGTTGGTCAAGTCATGTTTGGCCACCATTTTTAGGGTTCCGTAACCAAAGGGTAAAACGGGACCTATTACTAAGACTCCGCTGTCCGTCTGTATATCTGTCTGTCCATATGTCACCAGGTTTATCTCATGAACCGTGATTGTTAGACAGTTGAAATTTTCACAGAGTGCGCGAGTCTGACTCGCACTTGGCCGGTTTTTTTTTTCTTATTCTCACCGTGCTGTACGGTTGACGGTAGTAGAGAATCCTCTCTCCCTACCAATGTCTTTTACAGAAATCACTTTATATTGAAGGAACGACGGTTTTGTCTAGTGATCGCTCGGCCGACTGAACTAGGTTGCGAATCAAAAATGTCGGAAATAGCCTTTTTGCAATTTGCCATAGTCTACGTGTACCTGGTAGCGCCCCCAGTCCATTCTATGATACCAATAATACCAGCTTTGCTAAGTTTGGGATCATAAGATGAGTATAGTGTTATTTGGCGATTTTTATAATACTCTTTTGAGTAGCCGCTATTTGGATCATATGCAAGCAGTTTGCTATACTACCGCCAACGCCGTTATCAAGCGTTAATTATTATCGTGTGTTAATTACCAGGCCATCCTGATATTCATATTTGTGGAGTGGGAATCGCCGAAGTACGAAGACTACGTGTTCCCGTGGTACGCTGACCTCCTCGGGTGGGCGGTTGGGCTATCGACCCTGGTGTTCTTCCCCGTAGGCGTAATTTGGGCATTTTACCATGGTTATGTAAGTATTCGAGTCAATTTCACAACTAAATAAAAAACTTTTTGTGTCCTCATTTGATACCATTGCAAACATATTAATCTGTCTTCAAATGCAAAGTTAATTCCATTCAATTAGAAACCTTCTACAACTTATAGCATTTTAAATAAAATTATGTTGTAAAACTTAATATTTTTATTACATAGTAAAGTGTAGATGCAAAAGACTGAGTATTTCTCTAAAATGGCTCAGTATATTTAGATGATATTTGGTTTATATGCTATCTTATATCCTTAACGGATAAGGACAAGTGGCCAACTAGAATAACAATTACAAAATCCTAATAAAAATGTCATATCTACTTCGTAGCGAGGCAAAGAGCTGTTCACACCGACGCGAGCGTGGAAACCAGCCAAGAAGACTCTCGAGGCGCCTCGATCGGATTCCGTCGAGACCATGGCCTCGCCACAACAAGAACACCAAGGGCCTTATGACAACATAGGCTACGTAATGTGACCACATCCAATACTTAGTAGATAATTTACTGGAGTGCTGTATGATACGATAAATCCGATCGTATCCTGTAATTGTTCCTATAATCGTACGTGCACCACATTGATTTAGTTTTCTTCCTTAAATTTGAAATGCTACGAACGCAACATAATGTATTAGCATCTGAATAATTAAACTTCTTACCACAACCTGCCCCGCAGCAATGTTTTTAATATTACTTTTAGCTTTTAACAGATAAAGTGATACAAAATATGTCTTAAATTTACAGTTCGTATGAAATTACAATACTGTTGACATAGTGTGGCGACATCTATCTCGCCATATACGAACTAAATCCTGCATCGCGATATTAAAGTTATCCGAGCGATTGAACATATATACAAGAACCCGACAACAACCGTCGGGTAGTAGCCCACGAGGCACAAGCAACACCCGTCTGGTCGGAGGATCCTCCCTTTTCCGCCAAAACTGGTGACCCTGACGTGACAAAATACTTAAGTTGTGAGTGGTCGACTCGTTATCTGAGCAAAGCGAGGCGCCTATATTCGTGTGATTCCTAATGAGGCTCCTCGTAAAGTAGCACAATACGTTTAAAGTAAGTAACGGGATTTAAAAATCTCAACAAATATTGTATCAGCAGAAAGCCAGGCGGATTTTTGGTGAGATTTTCCTGAACGCATTTTCTGGACACAAAACTAAAAAAATGTTTAGATTATAGGAATAGCAAATTTCTGTTTAAGTAAATGTTGTTCACTAAATCTAGTCAAGATTCATTAAGGAGTTGTTAACCTAAGTAAATGCACATCGTGGTGAAAATATTTTCATAGACATAAGAAGATAGTTTGTGAAAGTTTTTAATTTATATTTGTTTAGTACGTATAAATTTAAATGTGAGAAATTTTATAACGACGATATTTAAATTATTATAATTTATATTCTCACGATAGACCTATAGTTATAACGGGCACGGCATTTTGTATGGAAGTCCGTTAACCGGGACTCTGTCAAATATCTATCAAGCGTACTGCGCACTTGGTATATGAAAGTTTTTAAATTATATTGTTGTAAGTATCGGGCTGAGTGGCGCATCTTGGGAGAGGCCTACAGCAGTGGACTGCCACCGGCTGATGATGATGATGACGAAGTATTATATTTTTTGTAAATTTTATATTTGCTGTATACAAACAAATGTATATAAGGTAAACGTTCGTCGTTCCTAAAATTAGATAAAATATAAACGATAGGTACTTATCGATTACTTATCACATGTAAAGTACAACGGTACCGACAACGTGATTGTACTATCTTATATTATATTAAGTTTTAATCCGCAAATATTTAATCGGCCATTTCCATTAATTGAGGCCCAGATTAACAGAGCGCGCGTCAAATGTTTTTGCCAAAACCAAAACCAACCCTGTGCTAATAAAAATAAGGATTGAATTTCATTTAAAAGCGATCACGCGGCAAAGTTTGCTGGCATCATCGATGACATTTCGTTGAAAAATTAGCTTTATGATAAGTTAACAGTCTTTGTTTTATAAGTGCAAAAATTGGTTGTGCGAGTATTGACGAGCCAATGGCTCGGCGCTATAGCGTACAGTTTAAATAAAGTGAATCATTTATGTTGTTATATAATAAGTAATTTACTTCGATGTATTCATGAGATTTAAACTAAGTTATGTATTGAAATTAAACTATTTTACGGATTTTATCGCGTTTATTTACTATTTTATTTTCCCGACGTTTCGGCTGCTTTACAGCAATTATTAACTATGACATCAGGACGTCTAACACCTCAGTCCCCCCGTGACCATGGTTGCTGTAAAGCAGCCGAAACGTCGGGAAAATAAAATAGTAAATAAACGCGATAAAATCCGTAAAATAGTTTAATTTCAATGTATAGTATTCGCGTAAATCTAAGTTATGTACTTAATAAAAAACAAAATGCTGTAAGGAAGTAGACTTAATAACTTTTGTACATCAAGTAGGAATATAAGAAGCACAACATGAACCAATTATATGAATAATCTTTAAAACAATAATTGTATGGAGAATAAAGTTGTATTTTTTTAAATTAATTGTAAATATTAATAAAATATTTGGGACTAATTTTCCTTTTCTTTTAATTAAGTAAGATAACGAGGCAAATATATGGTATAGAATAGGTACAAATCAAACAAGACTCAATATCATTTCTGTCCTAATCTATACACACAAATAAATAAAATTTAGGTGTCTGTTTGTTATATAAAAACAGCTGTTTACCAAATGCTTATCGACACTAGCAAGGTAATCCTTACCACTGCTTACTAGTATCGTAAAATGAGTTATGTATACCAAATGCCGGAGAAAAATCTGACCGTTCGAATGGTGTTATAACTAATTTTAGGATATTTTTTCGCTTTAAAAGGATTGCCTTTCAAGGGTCGATATAAGTGATACACATTTTTTTCTTTGTCTCTCCGTTAGTCTGTTTTTTTTCGGGTAATCTCCATAATGACTGGATTTTCACTAGACTTTCACTGGCTGTTAGCTGATGATATAACGAATAATTTAAGCTACTTTTATGTTACTAAAATTAAGAGGGTTCTTAAATTCCGCGCGGATGACGTCGTGGGCTTAGCTAGTGATAGATAAAAATGATAATACTAACTTCATATAAGTTTAAAAGGAGATAACTTCAGTTCTGCACTTGCCTCTCAGCCAAGAGTATACCAACAACAAAGCCGTATGAACTGATCAAAGGCCATCGATACACTACACGGAAAATCACTCTCCCATAACTCGGTGTAGACCAAGTTTTATAAAGTGTCAACAAAGAAAACTATAATATATCTTAAAGTACCTAGCGACAGTCAATCGCACTCAGGAAAATGTCGCGAAGTATGTATTGAAAGATAATATACTACAAAGATTTAATGTCCTACTGTTATTTATCTATACTAATAATATTATAAAGAGGAAAGATTTGTATTTTGGTATTTTTGTATGTAACGAATAAACATAAAAACTACTGGATCGATTTCAACAATTAATATGCCGTTAGAAAGCTACATTATCACTGAGTAACATAGGCTATATGAATTTATCCGAAAACGTTTAAAAAAAGTCCTCCCTTGCGAAGCCGGGATGGACCACTATCTGATATATTCCTTTCAGTTAACTATCTACAAATTAATTATAAAATACTTAATATGATTTTTAATTTTGTTTTAAAATTAATAAGGTTGTATTTTTTCGTTGTTTGAATTTGTTGAACCGGTTGGTTGTAGATTCGTTTCCCAACTGCGACAAGTTTCGGTGCTATCATACACTTGTAAAATCTAGTAAATATTCCTCGTCCAGGGAAATTGCGGCTATCACATCGCACTCATTTATTTTAAAAAAATAGTAAGATTATCGTTACAAAGTATAATATCACGCTTGAGTCTGAGAAAATACGGCACATTATTGATTGAGATTGTTCCAGGACTTGAACTCTATTGTAGTATCTTCGCTTATTAACTGACCCACACTTGCTTAAGTGTCGGCGCGCTCCAATAAGTAAGCCCCGACAAAACGTACTGCTGAACTTGTTACGTTAAAACCTTCTTTACGATTGCAATAAGTGAACTAGAACTGCCGACCTGGTGACCGTGCCAACTTTAGATTGCCCCAGTATTAAAGATACCGATCCTAGCTGCTATATTTATTTTATAATTAAAAAGACATCACACCCTGAACCCTTCAGAGGTGTACTGCAGTGTAATTCAATAGGGGGCGAGCTTATTACCATTATACCGGGCAATTTTCCCCTCAATACTAGGAGAGGAGGGAGATTTGGGCCATAGTCCACCACGTGCGTCCAGTGCGTGTTAGTGAACTACACGCGCCTTTATATAGACGTGTCGGTTCAACAAGGGGTGATAATTATTAAAAATTACATTCGCACATGGAATTTGAAAATCCCAGAGGTGCGGATCCGGGATTTGAACTTGCACCCCTTACTTGTAAGGCGGGCGGTCTACCAACTAGGCTTTTAATTTATTATATTATATATTTTACTCATCTGCAATAATAATTACAGCGGCCCGATTTTCGTTTGATAGACATCGATCTCTATTAGAGATATGTCAAAACAAAAGAAAAGAAATCGACCTTTTTGACGTTTCCTTTCGACATATCTCTAATAGAGATTGATGTCTATCAAACTAACATCGGGCTCCAGATTCCGTACGTTTGACTTACATATTATAGACACACGCCTGTTTCATGTTTTACGGTTAAACATCTAGATGTACCTACTTATTATTATGCAAGCATTGTCATAATCCATTAGTTCATTTAAGACGAAGACTAGTCTTTCCAACTTAAACCAAATAACAGACACGTCAAATATAAAAGAAGCCACCCAAAAGTCAGATAGCATCTCAATCTAATTAATTTCAAGTCACAGATATAATTCAAACTTATACTGAAGACAATCTTAATCCTGGTTAGATTGAACGAAATTAATGCTGATTTAATAATAACAGGTTCTTAAAGTATCCAGTGGATACGTTTTATCGAGACTGTATTATCTCTCGTCCAATTCTCGGTCGAGTTTAATAACTGGATGAAACTTGACGCCGAAGCAGCTAAACCCCGCCTTGTCTTAAAATGTCGTTTTGATTGCTTTCACATTTTTAATTAAAGTACCCGTCGTTATGAAGGATTGTTTGAGCTTTCTTGTTAATTAAACTGGAAAATATCATGTAATAGGTAGGTAATAATAACCATCATTTTATTCAAAAAATGTCTGATGATAAAAAAACGAAAAATAATAAAATGTTCCATTGTATTCGGTAGCGAATAACGTTAAAATCGGAACTGCACTGATGCGCTACTGTGGCTATTGTGCAAAAAAAAATTCGTCAACTGTTCCTAAATTAAACCATAAAAAAGGAAATACCGTAGAAATGACATTGTAAATAGAAAAATGGCTTCCCATCCATAATGTTTAAAGTTTCATGACAACCTGGTAACACGTGAATTGTGACATCGACTTATCGTTTAAATTTCAGCTCTTTAGAACTATTTTTTTTAATTCTCTAAAGAATTTCAAGTTTTTTTGGGTTAAAGGTACAAGCACACAAGTTAAGGTATAAACTTTTAAACGTTTAAACTGACAGAACGACGAAGCTAAGTTTGTTCTTTACAAATTGTTCTTTATATACTTATGTAGGTAACTGCTTGCCGTTGCAGCCTTTTGCATTTTTGCCACGTTGCCGTTTTGTCTATAATTCATTTCATCTACTATAACATTGTATGTACGTCAATGTATTTCATTAATAATACTATCAGTTTCATTTCCAATGAGTAATACTCCAAATCGTTCTGTATCATAATTTCTTCTTTTTCTATAACAAAATGATGAAATTTAATGGAATACGATAAGGAATTGCTCCACCTGCGGTTAGCTGTTCTTTATGTCAAGTAATGAATAGCAAGAGGAAACTTAATAATACACACCCAATAACACATTATAAATATAAATGGGTGAGGAATATGATAAAAATGGCAGCTGATCATGTTATCAAAATTCAATCTTCCTAGATTTACTGACATCAATTCGTATTCAAGCAAATATAGTATAGCCATTTATCGCTGAGCAAAAAGTTTATTCAACTTTTCTAACTGTTTTTCCATGAGATGTTAGACTTGCGTCCAATATTCGGTTTTAGATGCGAAAACTTGATAGAAGATTTAGGTCTATCAGAAGAAAGAAGTTCGACTTTGGATGATATTATTATACAAATAGATGCCTCTTGAGTAGAGGTTTGACGAGGGGAAATAGCAAATTTCGAGGTGAGCGAATCCGTATAAATAAGCATGTCTGGATCGCAAGCCGGCACGGTGGAAGTTTCCGCCGGCAAGCAGGTGCCGTCTCGCAGACGTAGGCGTTAACTTGTTACACAACTTCCACTCGAAATTGTTCAGTTTTTTCCCCTCTGAACAAAACGCGGAAGGCAAATTTTACATTCTTTTATTTATTGACTCGGTTTACAAGACTTGGGGAATTATGAGCGGAAGTGAAGTTGTTACGAGCTATAAAGTCGTCGTTTTGTTCTTTTGACACAATATCAATTTTACGACTTTGTGTGTCATTTCATGTCCATGGAACAGGGACCCGATTTTCGATGGATAGACATCAATCTCTATTCGAGATATATCTAAACATACCGTGAAATTGGTAGTATTTTTTTCTTTTGTTTCAAAATCGGGCCTCAGGGCTTGTGGTTTGAGAGTAGGTTGCGCGCCTCATTTCACCGCGTGGTTGCGGATTCGATTTCCGTCAGCGGTCAATTTATTTCGGAACTTTTATCAAAATCCCCTGATTTTTTCTGGGTGCCGGTTGGCCCCAGTCCATTGTATGGTACTTATAGTACAGTCTTTCCTCAGTTTGACATCATACGATGCGTAGGTGTTCACTGACGATACTTACATATCTGCTTATAGCAGTTACTTTAGTCAAGGCTTAAACAACGCAAGTGCTCAGTGCAAGCTACAGAAAATTGGACTCAAAATGTGAATTGTACCATCAAATATGACTTGAATACCCTATCAATAGAATAGTGTAATAACAATGGACGAAGACGGGCACACTGCAGAAGATGACATTTTCAAATACATTAATCTAAAAACAAAATGGGGAACAATAAATGAAATCTCTTTGCTCTGCTGGTATTATGTTCCATACCATAATAGGTTCTGCTTAAATTAATTATTAACTATAAAAATAAATAATTGAAGACTATAAGGAATCTTCAAATGACTGCATCAAAATTCGATGTACAAACAAAAACAACGGCTAGTTGAAGAAAAATATAAATACTTCAATAAACAATGTCAACAAAAGGAGGCTTCAAACTATTTCGGTAAACGGCAAAACATCATTATAGATACTTAGTTCTATTATCACTTCCATCAGTTATCATACTTTAGAAGAATGCTAATAAAGCGAGCGAGGGAGTTGAATCGTAAAAACTACCCAGTAAATTCCAACTGATGTCTACAATGTTAAGAAGTTTCATCGTCGGAATAAATCATTTCTTTATTGAGAAGGTTTTACAGCTTCACTTAGTTTTTTGTTGGTTGGTAGTTTGCCGTAAACATTATTAGATTTGTTCCAACTTGAATCACTTAAACTATCTTACTTTTTCTTTTATCTTAAGTAGGATTTTCAATTTGGGAAATTTCATTTTCTTCGCTTGTAATATATTGCTCGTTAGTGTCTAAAACATTCTTGAAGTTAAACTTGTTATGTTTATTTGTTTGGGTGTTTTTATTGTTGTTGGACGCATTCCAATATTTAAAATTCAATACTCTCATTCTCCATTTTAATCCAAATTAGTTAAATTTTGTTTGTGACAATAATAGCCAGTAATGCTATATGCTATATGCAGTGGTAGCCGAGTGGTCGAACGCACGCTTTGCAATCAAAGTGCGCAGGTTCTATCCCCGGCTCGCACCTCTGGGTTCCATGTGCGAATCTCATTTTCATCTGAGATTATCACTTGCTAAGAAACGGTGACGGAAAACATCGTGAGGAAACCTGTGTGCCCGGTATAATGGCAATAGGCTCGCCCCCTATTACATTGGGACCAAAATACATCGGCGAAGTGTGGGCGCGCTGCAGTGCACCTCTGCCTACCCCTTCGGGGAATACAGGCGTGATGATGTATTTATTTGCTATAATTAAGAAGCTTTGTTTTTTTGTAATAAATAGCACATTTTCAGATACGAATTTCTCTGTTATTTAAACAAAATAAAATTCAAACGCCTCATTCACTTTCGCAGTGCTTCGGAGACTCTGAAAACGGCGCCCTTGGGACCTATAAATCGGTCAGCACCTTGTTTTATTTAATTACTACAGCCACGGATAAGCGAGCAAATATTTATTTCGTTTGTTTGAAAGTTAACAATCAAATAATAAATTTCGGGGACCTACTTGGTATCTGTTTTTGTTTTTAAATTAGGGAGCTCAGTGAATTAAATTTTCATTAATACCTAAATAGTATAAAAATACTTAGCATCTAAGTTACATGAATTTTGTTTAAAATTCCTCAAAATGAATTACCTAATCATATTTATAAGCAATTTAATAAAGGCATCAAGTAACAATGCCCTAATTGAAGAGTAATAAAAAGAGAAGCTTGAACGTCCCCTGCATAATTTATAGTTCAAATTTAAACAAATTGCTTTGATAGCGCTTATTTGCTTATACATTTATACACTTTTAAAGGACCCGCTCCCTAGATCAAAGATTACTGCAATAGCTAAAAAAATGGATAAGATATAAGAATTAAATTAAGTCCTCATTTCTCACATTCTTTCTCATCACGGCCATCTGTTCTAAGCCTTTTTTAGAATCTGGATCGGTACCTTTACATGTTGAGTAGTTGCTCCCGAAGACAGATTTAACGTCTCGGTATTATCTGAAAAGTTCAAGGGCAATAAAAAGCGGCCTTCAGTCCACGTCTCCGATTCTAGTTGATTGATTAAACATCCGACTGACTTGCGATTGGGCCTTTATCTTTTTCTTTGTACCATTTTATGTCGTTCGATATCAACTGATATTCGATTTTGATGGAGTTCTGAGATCTTTTGTCCCGTTAAAGTTATTTCTACACATTCAGTAGGCATTACGCCACGTCGATCGCGCAAGGCCTGGCCGAATACAGTTTTCCTCCAACGTGAAGGCAATCATGCACACAACAACACTGCAGTCTTATTTCTCAGACAACAAGACCAACCGTTGCCAATAATTCAGAACATATCTGTTCTGTTCAAGTATGCGGACATCTTTTCGGGGCTTAGATTTTGTATTCTTTTTAATTACAGCTACTGAAATACGGACGATGTATGTTCTAAAAAGCTTTCGATTTCTAGATGGACTTTGCATACGGATAAAATAATAATTATTCAGTGCATTAATTAAGAAATCAATCAGTAGCTTATGATAATTGAAAGGACTAAAAATGAAAAGCCGAGCGGAATGAATGGCCTCCCGGGGCGGGCAAGTTAAATGAGTCTAGAAGGCTGACTTTATCTGAAAGCTCTGTGCAACTGTTGTAACTGGAAGTCGAGAATAATGGAGATGACATCTATACAAATAAATAAAATAGAAATTGTTTTAGTAATAGCAAAGTTACAGATTTTCACGAAATGCAAAAGTGGACACGGTTTCTAACATTTTTGTCTGTCTGACTGTCTGCTTGTCAGTCTGTCTGACTGTCTGCATATTAAGACAGTTCATTTTGGTATGGACAGAAAAATCGTCACGTCAATTTAGACGCTCCTATTGGCCCGAGAGATTTAATACGGAAAATGCATCTCTATGTAATTGGAATACGTGCCATAATTTACAACATTGATACAGTCATCATAACGTAAAACAGTATTTGTCGTCCGATAAATTGCCTTCTCCATTTGTCATGTTACGCCGCATTCGCCCTCAATACGTTCCTTCGGGATCTGACGGCTTAAAGTTTAATTAAAGATGCAACCCTACAGAATAAAGTTCGACTTAATCCAATAATAGTTTTTACTAGCAAAACCCAGTCGTAATCTATTAATTCATTAGACTTTTTAATTTAGACGAATGTAACTTACTATACGCGTTGAAAAAAATGTTTCCTTAGTAAATTCCATAACGCAATTTTAATAGCGCGAGATAAAATGAATACTAGTGTCATCTATCGAAGACATAACAAATCAAATCATAACGCCATCTATCAGGTAAAAATGAAAGTAATACTTATAGATATGTGCACGAAGCTTCGTATAATTAAGCGGCTTGTCACAGCGCACGAGAGCTCGTAAGTTGTAAGTTGGAGGAGTCATCCGACTCACTCATTTATCAGATGAGAGGTCACCCCGGGGTTAATGTGGAGTGACAAGCGTGTCGCTCACGCGTCACAGCCCCCAGTGAGTGTGTGTAACGGGTTTATTACACCTTGGATACACTGGCACGAACTAATTCACTTGCCCTTTTTGAAAAATGTACTCTGTTTTAATATCTTTAAAGATATAATTTCTATAGCAAAATTTGCCCACCCCATCGATGTCATTTCGTTGCAAAATGTGCTTCTTCTATGAATTGATACAGTTAGTTTTGGTATCGTCAAAATTGGTCTACATGTCAATCTTTCTATTCCAAAAATAAAGTTACATTTACTACGATACTAGCTTGCAAATATGGCTCTTGGGGTAGCAAATAATAAAGCCTTATTTACAATGATACCAGACTATGACTGTCGTTTTAGGACTCTTCGATATATGGAAGCAGCGATACGTCTATCAACTCAGTGAATCTCAATTTTCGTTTCACATCAAATATTAATTGAACTTAATGATCAAATTTTTAATTTTATTCTCTTTCTGTTACAACATTGCGAAGGAAAAAGAAAATTAAATTATTCATAGCAAATTATATTTATTTAGGTGGCAATTATTCGGCCCTAAAAATGGCACAAGAAACACACGAACGACTCAAACAACGAACGCGGAAAGGAAACGATAACGGAGTCCTCGAGAATCCAACATGGCGGCACATTAATCACGGCCGGGGATGACGCAGCCAGTCTCAAAGATTGACGGACAACAAGCATTGTTATATAGTTAATTTGATAATATTTTATTGTCGAAATCCATTAATTAGTTCCCACTGCTATATTTAACATTGGACAGATGTTTCTTCATTAATCCGAAATGATTTGACCAGTCAGATTTAGAAGTGCAAATTACTTTGAGTGGTTTTCTTTGAAAAGTTTTCTACTAATTTGGTCATATATTAGGGGAGATTTGAGACTGGTGGAATAACCACGCAGGGTCTATCGGGACTCGTGCAACTGAAATGGATGGTAAACACCATGGACGCTTTACAGATGGTTTGCATTTCAAATTTGCTATAGACAAATATCGGAAACTAACTCTCTTCAAATAGTTCACAACATGAAATCAAACCACATTCGATCTCAAAAATACTTTTAACGTTATAAAGTTATACATTAGAAAAATTGCATAGACCAAACGATATTAAAAAGTAAAGTAGACCACCAAAAAATTGGACCGAATTTGGTTAAATGGATACCATTGTCATGTAGCCTTGTACGTCTCGACATAGACAATCTGATGTATGTAAATTCCTAAATTGGACTCAGGAAACTTTTTGATTTTGTAACACTTTGGTACGGCAACGATTTTGCCGCTTTGTACATAAGAATGTAGGTATAGACCCCAATAATACATTAGTTCCATAAATACCTACGTGTATGGCACAAAAATTAACCAATAACTTACTCTAATTCTTGAATCTAACTGAATTATGCAACCAGTCATCTCAAACAACGTCGTCATCGCACAAAATCATCATAATGAAGCCATAAACCATTGGCAACCCCATAAAATATTGTCGCCAACACGAGTGACGATAACATTGATTTATCGCATCCGTTCCTGGTAAAGGATTTAATCAAAAAAGAACCGGCATCTGTCGGAGCCATTAAAACGGTAAAAGCTTTAATATCAAAGCACATTACGCTGAGGTTATTGCAATAAGCCACGGGACACACGGCCGTCGAGGATAACAAACAAGAAGACATATAATTGAAGGTGACAGATTGAAATTTAAGCACGAAAAATTTGAGGAAACCAATTTTTCGGTCATAGTGAAGCAAGGTGCTTTTTCAATAAAGCAAGCGTCTTGACGCCACTATGGTCTAGAGCTTTATGAACTTTGATATGTCCATAACAACTATTTAAATAGCAGCCGTCTTCTATCAAACTTGTCGAAAATCAGTAAATATCACTTACTGTAGATAGGACCAACATTTATGTGTATGTATTATTAGCTAATATACATAATAGCTGTGCCCGCGGTTTCACCCGCACTAATAGTTACTTTGGCGTAGAGTGATGTTATAAAGTCTTGTGAGTCTATAAGTAAGTCTATAATACCCGATTCATGTTCGGGAATTTTCCCGTTTTTGCCACATTATTCGTTGCTGCTCCGCTCCTATTGGTCGTAGCGTGATGATATATAGCTTATAACCTTCCTCGATATATGAACTATTTAACACAAAAATAATTATTCAATTCGGACCAGTAGTTCCTGAGATTAGCGCGTTCAACCAAACAAACAAACAAACTCTTTAGCTTTATAATATTAATATAAATTATATAAATATATATATAAGTATAGATATAGATTAATAAGACTATTACACATTGATAATGAATTGTTCACTATATAATAACATGAATGAAGTTTAAACATGAAATACTCTAAGTAGGAGCTCCTATCGCGCGTGTGTGCCTACCGTCACGCACGGACCATCAAATGCGACATGAAAACTGACCGATTAAACACCGCTTATGCCCCATTGATACATCGCACCAACCGATTCTCGTCCATAATCACTTGTAATACGAACCAACGCATTTATCAATACTAAAACCTAAGGGCGGGTAATAAACGCCGCGCGGATAGAAATATTGCCAAGAAAAAAATATATTGCGTGCCGCTGAAATTATTGCGTTGTCACGAGGTTTTATGCGAGTTTTTATTTCGTGGTTTTAATGTTTATAAAAAAGGTTTGGATTTGGAATACATTGATGTGATGAAGAAGCTCAACGTTGAAAGGAGCCAATCAGTTAATAAGTGAGAAGAAAGTATAGACTATGTGGGTATATAGTTCCAAGAAGGAAACAGGATACAACCTTTATAACAAATAATAATAATAATTAATAAGCAGTGGTAAATTAGTTGGTGGAAGGCGTTGCGTTCAGGGATGCAATTTCAAACTCCAGGCTCGCACCTCAGAAATTTTGAAATTTCATGAGCGTATGTCATTTTTAATCATGTATACCACCTGCTGAACGAACTAGACATTTATTACTCGACAGCACGACTAGCACTTGCACCGAGACAAGATTCATTACACGCATTATGTCACACGACGTCGCTTACCCACTTTGGTAAAGCAGACGAGGGAAAGAGACGAAACTGTTTTGACACAGCGGACTATGTGATCACAGGTTGTATAAACTATAGCCGATATGAGATGGCATTACGCATTATATAATTAATGCTTATGTAGGCACATAATTGTTATTTCAGTCGGCAAGTTTACCGCTGAATCATCACAATCAATCAAGTCATGATGCGTGGGGTAGTAGGGTGACTATGGATTGTGGAATAAATAGGATATTATTACAATAATTACCAATATAAACAGGCTTCTACAAGTTATTAAGTTATTCGCACTTATTTTAAAGCACGTTTTAATAAAAAAGATTACTAGAAGTGTATAATTGCATTTGCTTAAGCAGTTCACTCGCTACTTATTTACTTACCAATTTACGTTATTAAGATTTTTTTTTAAATGTCCCACTGCTGGGCAATCGCATCCCTTTCCTTCCTCCACTCCACTCGGATCGATAAGTTTGGAATCTTAAGTAGCTTGGAATCTATTCTAATTGTGAATTCATAAATTTCATTTAAATAAATGAATATCAAAACTTAATTTATCCCAATTTCTGGTTGATATCTGGAGGCAGTACGCAAGTCGCGTGCCGACCTTGCCTTCGACTTGTACCTCTGATGCCTGCCCAATATCTTTGTGCCCATTATAACCCAGTCACGGCATAGCACATTTTGTGCTACATTGTGCTTCAAATTAGTGCCAGCTTTGAGAACGAAAGGTGTAACAAATTTGGAAATTACCTTTTTCGTAATTTAACGTAGTCTTGGTGTTATTCGGCCCACCCTTAATGTGGGGAAGTATGATACCACGCAACTAAATTTGCTCTTGTCATCAATTATATATCATTGAAAAATGTGCTTCTTGTAGAAGTTCATACAGTTCGTTTTGGTTTTGGCAAGTAACTAATCGGATACCCCAAATTATCCAACGCCGTATTTCGCGCGTTTTGAGGGGCGTATATTCTGTATGGTCTAATACCAAACTAGAGACGTTAATATTTTCTTAAATCTTAAAATATTTGCTATCTACAAAAACTTCTCGTTAATACATCAGCGATCAACGGTATTAAGTTATTCAATAAATATTCTATGGGTCTATATCTAAGTACCGTTATTAACCTCGGCCTGTATTCCTGGAGGATCCTTCGCTCATCGCGCATTAAGAGATAAGAGCTGCCACAACTTGGTTCGACGTGGTAATCCGACAGTGACAACTGTATTGCGCCCACTCTACGCCTAGAGGGGAGGACCCACCAGAGAATTTGTAACGTACATCGTTTCGACACAGAAAACGTATATTTTCATTGGTGTGAGCGTATTAACTGTTTTTTTTATTTCCTTTATGTTATCTATACAAATAAATAAAATTAAAGTGTCTGTTTGTAATGTCTTAAAAACAGCTTTTTACTAAATGCATATGAAAGTATCTATAACTAACGCTACCTATAGTGAAAACGCATGTTTTTGTCTGTCATTTTGAAGTAAACTCCCAAACGGCTGGGCCATCTTTGGCGGGACTTTCATTGGCAGATTGCTGATATGAGTAACTAGGCTACTTTTAATTTAGAAAAATAATTAGTGTTCCGCGTGAAAACAATTAAACCCATTTTTCGGACAATTGCTACATTTTACGCGTATGAAGTAGGTATCGGGCTCGCCTAGTAATAAATAAATATCTAATTTCTGATGTTAAAGCGACGTGGTCACGCGATGAAATTCGATCGCGATGACATTTCTTTGAAAAATGTGCGCGAGTTCATTTTGGTATTCGCAAATAATTGGTGGCGCGCGTTTGACTCATCTATGACACCGTAACTTCAAAGCAATTGATCCGGGGGCTTACTTTTTTATTCTAACTGCAAGGTGATACTGACTGAGCGGCTTTTAAAAGCATATTTGTTGAAAATTGTAAATAAAATTTCAAGTCTGAGAGTCAAAACTTTGCTTATCATGCTCAAGCTTGTCTAAACAATCGATTATTTATTTAAAACTAATGAGCAAATAATGAGCCGAGTTGAAATTATAAAGATACGTATAGTCTGTCTTCACTAAGCATCTACTTATGGGCTACCTGTATATATACCAAAAATATTATTTGGGACTTCTGATAAATCCTGTACAGTTGTACAAAACGGTAGTATTACGCGCATTATTTTTGATCGTCAGTTGTGGACTAGTCCTAATACGGTATCGAATATCGAACAATAAATAACCCGGTTATTGTTTTTGAGACTTATAAATTAACGTTTTACGTCGCCCCGTGCGCTACAAACGTAATATTTCACGTTCAAACGGTGTGCACTTGCAACTAAATCGTAATTTTTCCGGAACGTGATCGATTATGGCAATCTGTTATAGTTTCTTTCGCATCTTTTTTTACTGAATGTTAAAAAAAAATAGTCAGACCGAACTTCTACCTCGGCTTTCGGCTTCGGCTTCGGCCACCTAAGACCAAAGCTCCAGCTTCAACTGTCATGGGCTAGTAAGATTATGACGAGTTAAATATATAAATAAACATCGCCAGGCAACACACTCATCGACGCCAAACTAAGCAAAGCTTGTACTATGGGTGCTATACAATGGTTTGGGGGCGATCCCAGTTACACTCGGACAAGGGCAAATTTGGAAAAGGCCATTTTCCGAAATTTGCCGCTGGCATTGAACCCGCAACCCGGTTGCTACGTTAAACCAAGCCATCGTCGTTGATCGTCGTTGTAGTTGAATTTACAGTGATTGGGGTGCAGACATTTTTTGTAGGGGTTGTTGGAGAAGAATAAACGTAAATGTTTTAAAGGGAAACTGAAGAGTACAGGCAAATAACAGGGAATGTAACAATTTTTTTTTTTCATATTTTGTGTAAGGAATTTTGAATTCTAATCATTAGATTGAAATTAAACTATTTTACGGACTTTATCGCGTTTATTTACTATTTTATTTTCCCGACGTTTCGGCTGCGCTGCCGCGTAAAAGAACATATAGCTGACGTGAAACACCGACGCTCCACGAAGTCTGCAATCTGTGAACATGTATAGGACCGCACCCGCCATTATATCAGATTTGATAAACCGCATATCCTCGCAAAAGAACACCGACTCCGACCAAGGATGATACGTGAGGCCATTGAAATTAAAAAACATCCTAATTTCAATAGGGAAGATGGCTGGGTGCTACCACCAACTTGGGATCCAGTAATCAATATGATTAAATCCAAAACCAAGTGTACCATTGCAAGACCTCAGGACACCGTAAGCACTTTCTGCGTGGATCGGACCGCAAACAACAACTAAATATGAGGGTACCCAGTTATTAACTATGACATCAGGACGTCTAACACCTCAGTCCCCCCGTGACCATTGTTGCTGTAAAGCAGCCGAAACGTCGGGAAAATAAAATAGTAAATAAACGCGATAAAATCCGTAAAATAGTTTAATTTCAATGTATAGTATTCGCGTAAATATAAGAAAACAATATCTAATCATTAGAATTTAAAAAAGATAATAGATGGCGCCAAAAATGCACTTTTGCTTATGGCCAAACTATAAAATAGTTAGATTAGTCGAACTTTCAAATTGTTTTTTTCTTATAATTCATTATTTAGGACATTCCCTATTATTTGCCTGTAGCCTTCATTTTTAAATGACGAACAAATTATGACTAGCTACTTTTCACCTACTTTTCACACGTGTGGGTTTAAAACGGGTGTTAATAGAAAAAAATACAGTTTATAATGTTTTCACATTTATACAGCTAGCAGCTACTCTCTCGAAAAGTCCGCTGCCACCCAAAATAAACGCCCCTACGTCTACGGTGCCACGCAAATTATAATTTAATTAAAATTTTTAATGCAATTAGACGCGAAACTGCAGTGAACACACGTTATATTTTTTTTATGTTATGTAAATTTACATATTTCGAGTAAACTAAAGTTTTTTTTATGTCTATACGCACCTATATTAAACGGCCGGGTTCTCAATAAATTATTGAAATTTTAATTAAATTTTTACATTTTACCAAGTTTATGTATCAACTATATGTTATCCAGAAAGTCAAAGTAATCGTATAACAATACTGCTAAAGATGTGTTGGTAAGGAGAAAAGAAGAGCTGACATTCGACAAAGCAGAAAATATTTGAAAAACTAGCAAGAAATCGGACACTGAAAAAGTCGATTCCGCAGATTTCAGACGCGGCAATTTGTTGTAGCAGTTAACTGAGTAGGTACCTACATTTGTACGTCGGATTTATTACGTATGCGTTAAAAAGACTCGTAGAGATGGGATATACAGATTAAAAAAAGTTATTTGTTTTTTTTTGTCTATTAGTTATGATATATATTAGATATAGTAGATGATAATATTTGTAAGCCATATATGTGGCAAACATGAGAACATCTGTTACTTAACATCTTGCACTTGTTTGTATGTATGTATGTTTGTATGTACACTCATGTTTGAACAAATAAATTTGACTTGATTTGATTTGATGGCGTGTACATGTAATAACTTAATAAAGCTTATCTGATGATTAAAAAAATATAACATTGTTATTGTTAGCTGATTGAAAAATGGCACTTAATCTAATTAATATTACGTTTTGAAGCAACATATCCTTAATCAAATCTCGTTGTAAAAAAAATCTTGTTATCACTCAACTATTAGGTATAGCTAACCACACAGCAAACAAAGTCACTTTATATAATTCTAAAACGCTTTTATTTAGAAAAGTAATATTTTACAGTACCGGTTATCCTTCATATGATGGTATCGAGAAAAACAAATCTCTAAAGTTGTACAAGCCCCTTGTCAAAACTCTAAACTCTCCCCTCACTGGCCAAAGGTTCGCTGTACCTTTATCTCACCCGCGATATATTATTTACGAAGGGAAAAATTATTGCCATCCGTCTTTATGTCGCGAACTTTTTGTTTCTTTTTGAGTATTTTTTACGTGATTCCATTCATAGATAGATAGATAGAGAAATCTTTATTGTATACCAATAGTTACATGGAAATTACACAACTTAAATTGACAAAAACAATAACAAATAGAAGTGTACATTGGGCGGTCTTATCGCAAGCTGCGATCTCTTCCAGACAACCTTCGGATTGAGAGGATTTTGTCAAAATGACATGGATGGCAGACAGTTGTATATCACTGTGAAATAAATAATAAAATATGTATACATACATATAAATATAGACAATAAATAAGTAGTGTAAAATAATATACTAACATATATATTCATGGAGATACTATAACAGAGATGGCATTTCGAGCCCGCGCTGCGGTACATATTTCTGGTTTATTTGACTCCGCCATTGTTGTTTTCCCGTATATTTGCCGTATACTATGGTTACATGAGATTACAACAATCGGAAAAATCGCCGTAGCGTAAAATACCATTTTATTCAATTCGTAAAGAAAAGCTAAAGAGTTAGTGTAAGATCTAATTTCACGACGAAACTAGTACAGTAGGTATATACGTAACATTATTATATCAATGACCATTATTTCAGGGGGTCTGAAATTTGAATATAACGTTTTAACATTAAATAACCATTATCATGCAATTCTTAAGTACAATCCTCTATTTTGGTTTCACCTTCCGAAGTTAAACAAAGGTTAATCGCGGCGGGTAATGACTGAAAATCGAGGGTACATGCTCAACGGCATGTCGGTACGTCTGGGGGCGCTGTTTGCTTTGTAGCCGGCCTGTAATTATTTTAAATCAATAACAATTTAGTGAGGGCGGCACGCGAACATTGCGTGATATTGTCGCTTGCTGTGCCAGCTTGCTATCCACTGCAAGCGAAAATATCTCAACCTTTGAATGATTAAGGAAGTAACCTATACATACATGTGTCAAAAATACGTCCGAAACATTAAGCCCCCCGTACACTGAGGCGTCAAGGCTCGCGCGGTAAAACGGCGGCAAAACGGCAAAAAAATCACGTTTGTTGTATGGGAGCCCCCTTAAATATTTATTTTATTATGTATTTTAGTATTTTTTGTTATAGCGGCAACAGAAATACATCATCTGTGATAATTTAAACTCTCTAGCTATCACGGTTCATGAGATACAGCCTGGTGGCAGACGGACGGACGGACGGACAGCAAAGTCTCAGTAATAGGGTTCCCGTTTTATCCTTTGGGTACGGAACCCTAAAAACTACTGTGTCAATATTCATAAAGATTAAATGTCTGTCGTATAAACCACGTCTCCACGCGTCAAAATTCGTTCGCGCTGTCGGTTTAATTTCGTTGTAAAATGACCTTTTGGAGTTTGTCAATAAAGTTTGTTTTGGTATGGCAAAAAAATACTGGAACTGGCCTTAGACTGGAACTGTTCTCATTGATGCCACGGCTAGCCATTTATATACGTCTTGACCGTAGAGTAACTAGAGTACCCGTAACGACTCTACTCTTCGTATGGCTATGAGGTAATTCCGCCATTGTTGTTATCTCATGGACCTGTAGTATACAGAAACTATATGGGAAAACAACAATGGCGGAGTCAGATAAACCAGAAAAAATTACGCCAGCGCGTGCTTGATATGCCATATCCGTTATAGTATCTCCATGGTCTTGACATAGATAATCTGACGTATGTTAAACCCACAAAAAAATTATACCATCAAAATATCATCATTTCACTCATTTCGTAAAAAAATAAAATAAGAAAGAAGACGTGAAACTGTACAATGTCCAAAACTCCCTCTTTGGTATAATAACTCGTTTCATCTTTATCACTATCATCATCCATTTTTGTTTATAATGTGTATTTCTTGAATTTGCCCTTGCTATTTTATTTTAATTACTTGACACTGGATGAAATACCCGCTGATCGCAGGTGGGGCCATTCCTCATCTTATTCCATTAAATATCATCATTTCACTCATTTCGTACAGAAAGAAGAAGAACTCGTTTCATTTGCTCTATACGTATAACATGCCATCAATAGTTGCCAAAATCCATTTACAAGTCTAACAGCTCCAAAATCAAAGTAATTCTCCGAATAACTTCTAAATCATAGTCATTTTCAAGTACAAAACCATTTTACACTCAATTAACTCGAAAATGCTATGCATTCAAGATAAGTTTGGTGCGAGCACTTTAGCCTGTCTTGCGAACAAATGAGATACATCGTAGTTCGCCAAGTCTGGTATAGACTGAAGCAGACATAGACATGTTTGAATGGTGAAGAGTCGATAAACTTACCTCTAACGCTATTGATTAGTCCCCTAAATTCTGAGAAACGTATCCTGAAATTTATTTACGCAAAGTAATTTTGTTTACAAAAAGTATTAATTAATTTAACAAAGTAATTTAAGGGGCGACATTTGGAAAACTAACTTACCTGTATTTATTTTACCACAAAAATATAAATTACTAGATGACCCCGCGAAGTTCGTATAAACTTTTTTTAAACGGTTTTTTCAGTTTTAACGAGACTAACGAACAGTGACTAATTTATTGTATATTATCTAAGAAGAAGAATAATGATTAGTATCTTAACATTATAAACAGGCAAACAAAACAAAATTCAATCTCACTTACCCCTTGAGTATGTTGATTGGCCACCAAATTCTGTAAGAAATAATACGAAATTTGAATTCAACGCGAAAAAGAATCCTATTTATTTTTTCTCAAAATATTTATTCATTTTTACAGACATTTAGACATTTTTTCAAACGGCGATGGAAGACATCGTGAGGAAACCTGCACGTCTATAGAAAGGCGTGTGAAGTTCACTAACCCGCACAGGGGCTGGATGGCCTCATCATACGATGAGAATGAGTTGTCAAACCTCCCTAATATTGAGGGAGAATGTGCCCGGTATAATGGCAATAGGCTCGCCCCCTATTCCTATTGGGACCAAGATACATCGGCGAAGTGTGGGCGCACTGCAGTGCACCTCTGCCTATCCCTTCGGGGAATACAGGCGTGATGATGTATGTATACTTTTAGTAAAAACAGACGCTATAATTTTATTTTGCTGCTCGGCTCATTTCACCGGGTTTGATTTCCGTTACCGGCAATTTTCAGAGATGGCATTTTTGGAATTTGTCCTGATCTACGTGTAACTGGGAGGCCCCAGTCCATTGCACTTAATACCACTGTACCAATAGTTAAAAGCTTTGCTTAGTTAGGGATCATACTATGAGAATGAGTTGTCTGCCGATAAATATTTATGCATTTAAATAATTTAACAGCTTAATTTCACAAGATTTCTTCGCTAGCACTACACAACAAGGATATCCCATCAAACCGCTTTGCGCTTCAAATGTAAAGGATATCAGCAATTGTTGAGTAAGCCTGTACCGTGTTATTTATCATAAACACCAGCCGGTGAACCGCCTCATGTAATAATAGAAGCGATAATCGCGATAGTCGTTGTATATCGATTCAAGAGACGGTCAATCAAATGTTGAAAACCCTCCTTGAATATTAAATTTGGAATATTAATTGCGCGGTTTTGATTTCGTATAAACTATGCTTGATCAGGCATAACGCCCTGCACGCACTAGGGCGAGCTAATTTACTTGACTTTAACGAAAAATATATATACCTACTCTATGTAAATAGAGGTCTGGTGGTCAAGGACTCTGTGGTCTTCTATTTCTTTTTTTACGAAACAAATGAAATTATAACATTTTCATGGAATAAGGCGAGGAATAGCTGCACCTGCGATTAGGGGGTATGAACGATCTTGAATAACATTTCCACTCTGATGACGAAGCTTATGTTATTTAATTAAAATCAAACAAAATGTTAATGCGATTATTTATTATAACATGTTCTCATGTTTGTCGCGATTCTATTTTAAGGTTTAAATAGGTACTTGCGGTCATAATAACTCGCACACACGACATGGTATTATGTCGTAAGTACGCTACGTAATTAATGGTTTTGAGTAATTTCAAATACGATACATACATACAAATTTGGTAAATACCAAATGTAAATACTGGCAGGTAATAAGAAGGTACAAAAACACTTTAGCAGTTTAAAATATGAAACAAAAATAAATACATTCGAATTGCAAAATAGTTTATTTTTAATTTATGGCATTAAGCTAATAGACAATTCAAAAAGCAAGAAGTTATTATATCAAAGAGGTTTTTTTTTTACATTTGAGAGCAGTTTGTAGTTTTCAGTCAGTTCAATTTTGTGTCCGACTTTCAGGCCTACCGACGTCGGATAACCTAGGTCAAGATGAAGACCAGATTAGGCATTAATTCACCCATATATTTTTAAATTTATTACACTTTTAGATATCTGCACTTTTTTAATTATCATAAAATTGTTAAAATTTGTTAAAAAGTTAAACAAGATATCAGTAGGATGTATTATATGGAAGGTACTGTAAAATTTTGTATAAACCCAGTTGCTACTATTGGTACCTTCGCTACAGGCTTGCGTGTCTGTACCGCAGCGCTCAATGTAGATGCTTATCACAAAATGAGATGTAACTTATTTGGTCGTTCTGATAAAGGCAAAAATACAGCTTGAACAATTTAGGATCGCTTAATCAAATCGTAACATGTAATCGTTTCCGAGATCCGACACGCGATTCTCTGGTGATTCATTTATTTGTATTTCAGTTATTTGTATTTCATTCATTTGTATTTCAGTTATACATAAAATATGTTTGAAATAATTTACTACCTGAGTCACGGGACTTTGTCCATGTGGAATTTAGGAACCTTAATTGCCAGTAATAAATGGGTTTTATTTTTTGCCGCGGTACACATTTTTCTTTTCTAAATAAAGTAGCTTAAGTTACTCCTTCAAACGTCCCGACTAATTCGGTCCAGCCGTTTGGGAGTTCACCTAAAACAAACAGACTTGCGTTTTCTGTGTAAGGACCGTATATGTCGTATTAAAAAAACTTTTATTTTGATATTAAAAACAGACAATTGTTTTTTTTATAAGCTGGCCGGGCGCGTAGTAAACTTTAACTATGTCTTCCCAATAATGTAACACGACTATCTAAATCGGAGCCCGCATAAAAGTTACAGCCAAACAACGTACACAAGGTTTTAGATCGTAAAACTACGCATCTACCTTACATGCCTTATCAGCACAAGTCATTACACCTGTGATCGTGTTATATTGACATCGTCGAATTTACCCCCAAAGCCTTGGTTGACATTTGCCTTCAGTGCGCAAATAGCTGCGTATCTCACACATTTTATCTATAACTTCATGATCTCACAACATTGCAAAACAAATGCTACACATTACATTGGAACGTGGTTTATGAAAATATATTTAAAAAATGAAAAAAAAACATGTAGTTTGAAATTCGAATTGAGAACCTCCTTTTTTTTTATATTCGATTAAAAACGAAAATTTCTTTCAGTTACTCATATTTTAATTGATACTCTTTTGTTTTTGAACGGATTTCGATTATTCTATTTTTATTTCATACAGATTTTTTCAAAACAACTTTTTGTATTGGAAAAGTCACTTACAAATATTCAAATTCTACTACCGGTTCGGAATGCAGCCTTCTTTGAGAAGAGTTGGAAAGATACTCAATGATAGCACACTTTTTTTGTCAAAAATACAAGTTTGAGAGCAATACGGATTCTAAGGAGCAGGCAGCACAATACAAGAAAAATAATTATACTCAAGCGGTTTGATATTAGGTACTACAAAGCATTGTAATTTTTAAGGCTGGTGCCATTTTTTTATCGTCATGAAGATTATAATGATCAAGAACAAGGCTTTAAGTTAACAACAGAACACGAAAAGGTAAGGCAAGTATCAAATCGGCAGATCAAGTCGATTCTCGCGATAAACTCCAGCAGTCTCCGGCGGTAACAAACAATATCTTTTCCAATACACCCGTACATTTTGTTAAACTACACCTTTCTAGTCCAATATAATGTGACGAGATACTTTAAGCGTACCCTTGAAATTCTGCTTACATTTATAAATATAAAGGGCACAGGCAAATAACAGGGAATGTCCTTATTAATAAATTTTGAGAAAAAAACCATTTGTAACTTCAAAATTCCAACAATTCTATAGTTTGGCCATAAACAAAACTGATTTTTGGCGCCAACAATTAACTTTTTTTAAATTCTAATGATTAGCATTCAAAATACCATAGACAAAATATGATGCTATAAAAAAATGTGACATTCCCTGTTTTTTGCCTGTACCTTTCATATAATTTTTACCATGACATCACTATAAATATTGCTGCCACGCTCATACATTACCACTTTGAAGGGGACGGCATTACACTTGAGTTAAATATTATAGTTTGGTGCCAACAGTACGTACTGGGCGTTGCAAAGTGTTTGTAGATTAATTTAATTTGGGGGCAAAAATGTACGTAGGATTGTATTTAAAAACTATGATTTATTAATATGAGATGACATTGGCTAAATGGTTCTGTCAGCATAAGGCTCGTGTTGATATCTTAAATACCTGTGGGCTTAGCATGACCGATTCGTCGAGAAAATGACGTCACTTCGAGCTTTTTGTACTGGACATGGCTCGGTGTGACGTCATTTTCTCGACGAATCTGACAGTTGAAAGGGATAAATGTTGTGTCTACGCAGTGCTACAGGGCCTGGTGGGTTACCGAACGTGGACCCTCATGGTTACAGCAGCCTGGGGCGCGGAACCCACGCTCTATAAACAGTTTTCTTCATTTAGATGATACATTCTAAACTAAAGTATCATGACACGCCGATCGCTGTATAAAAATGCTCAGGAATATGTTTTCCAATTCAATACGCCGCCGCTTCGGTAGGTATGTTATGTATCTATCTACCTACGCAATATTTTGTGGGTAACTTAGAACAAAGGGAATCCTTTCAATACATTGGAACGAGTGAGGTACTTCTCGCTATTGAGTTACAGGCATGCCATACAAATAAACGAGTAGGATCCCCGTTTTCACGAATTACTTCTTAAGAATCAAAATCAGTCCATCCGTTTGGGAGTTTTACCTAAAACAAACAGTAAAAAAATGCGTTCTCGTTATAGATATCGTGTATACTTTATAATATTCATTTAATAAAAAGCTGTTATTTCGACTTTACAAACAAAACCTTACTTACTTAACTTAACCTTACTGAGACTTTACAAAAAATAAAATTTATTTATTTGTATAGATTGTAAAATCGTCCCGAGAAACACATACCTAACCAACAGTAACGTTCCATCGACATGTTGAATACCTTTCAGTAAGCCCACTGATGGAAAAATACTACGTTCCCACTATCCCCTAAGGTTAGTTTTAATGTTGTCTAATCTATATCGGCCGTCTCCCGCGGCGGTTCTGCCGATTGGATAGAAATTGACTCGCACTCTGCGACCGGCTAGTGGCGCCCTCTATCGCCCGCGGGAATACTTTATTTAATTACCTCCCCATGATAGGTACTCGAGTTTCATATCGGTAAGAGCATTTTGTAATTTCTTAGCGGTAGGTATTGAGACTTATGTTTATTTTTCAGTCTGGTGTAGTATTCCCGAGGAATGTGAATTCACTCGACTTTTTTTTTTACTTGACGATATAAAAACCGGTACTTTTCCAATTTCTAAACGCTTCTTTTTAAGCGAAAGTATTAGAACGTAATAGTGGTGTTAGCAAGACAAGACCTCTGTCACGGATTGACTCGGTCGCTCTCTGTCTTATTTCATACGAGAGAAAGAGATATAATCAACATATTCTGTGACATAAGTCTGGTCTTGGCGCACATGCTATTGGTGCTTTGCTTAGTCACGTCAAAGTAATGCTGTGCCAAGTCGTACTTTAGACTATTGCTTAGCAATGCCTATTTATCTGGGCCTATATCTTTACATATTATGTAAAGATTGAATGTGTGTGAAAGCCATGTGAACACATGTGTAAATTCATGTCGCCCGTACGTTATTTGTATTACTTTAAAAGGTGGAAAAACGCCTGAACCAATTTTGGCAGGGCTTCACTGGCATATAGCTGATGTTCTAACTGGGGCTACTTTTATTAAAATAAAAATAATTAGGGTTCGCGGGAAAAAAAAAATCCATTTTCCGGGTAATCCCCCTAAGTCCTCCCTAATCGTGGACTACGCAGGAAAAGTCGCGGGCACATCTAGTACTTTATATAACTAGAACATATAAACTGGACTACTGGTTAGTTTTTTTATATTTTGGAAACGGTACAATATCCGAGATAGAACTAATTTTAATAACCAAAATTTTTGTTTGTTTCAATTTGATATCGTACATACAAAATGTTTTAAGTTTCATTACAGCGAGTTCAACGTAAACATGGCCGACACGACCGACACTATCTGGTGGTTCAGGTATGTAGATTTATTTCAGCAAGTTTACAGGCGACGCGACTGATAGCAGCTCCCCGACGCGACAAATGGTGGATGACGGCATGCATTTAAATCATACATGATTTGGTAGAAACGAGAAATTTGTTTTCTTCGAAAATTTGATGCATGCACTGTGGGGAATTGAAGGTAGTAATAATAATAATATCTATACTAAATGTACGTGTTACTACAACTAAAATACAGCCTGTTCCAAAAGTCAGAAATAATTTATTAACATCATGCATGAGGAGTAAAATATTTATTAATATTTAACAATGTTTCAAACAACTTTATACTGATATTTTTTTAAATTGTAAATTCTCAAGTTCCTTTGCGAATTTCTCTGCAGTCTCTTGTAAATGAGGTATGATATTGATAATTGTCATGATAATTGTCACAAATATTCAAAGGCTTCAAACTCAGTTACTTAATAAGTGCTAGTTAGGTATAGTTTCTCTTCACTATACAGAATGTTTCAGAAGTCCGAAATAATATTTTGACGTTTGCGTATCGGGTATACAACTGAATGGTATAAAAAATTGATCGAAATTTGACCATGTTTTTCTAACTTTTTTTCTTTCTCAATTTCTATAACTCATAATATCTCAATTCCAATGTAAAATTTGCATTTCTGTTTTGTGAATATTGGTGGTCGCCCATCATAACTGTAGCTTACACTGCTGAATAGGGTTATGGATGTACCCAAAGGCCAGAACACGATACCTGTGACAAATATTCAAACTTAGAAACTATGATAGTTAAACTGTCTTCACTTAGCATCCACATATTATTATGAGCTACCGTATATGTATCCAAAGTATCAACTAGATATTGTAGCTCAAATATTATTCCCTACTTCAGACCTTGTGTAAGTATGAGCGCATCGACGGGAGCACGAGCTTAACAGCCTTCACCAACCTTATTTCCTAATTAAATGTGTACGTAATACACACGACAATAAAGTGCTTAGCTCACAAACCGCCCGAAGTTACCAACAATATGGCGGCAGCTACTGAAAACTCAGCGTATACCTCGCGCTTCTAAATTAAACTCAAGCCACGCACACTATCACACAACACCCTGTGAATACAAGACTACAACAGTGTGAGATACACAAATAACGTTTTAATATTTCACAGAGCTTTCTCTTGGTCCAGTGTGAGAGCGGTGTGCCGTCTTGTTGTAAATGTAATTCGCCGTACCTAATGTAATAAAAGTGTTACCACCTTATTTCACGCGAGCAAACATTTTTTACCGCCGTCGGTTACCGTGCTGATTTTTTTTAGGGTTGCGTGCCCAAAGGGTAAAACGGGAACCCTATTACTAAGACTTCGCTGTCCGTCCGTCCGTCCGTCCGTCTGTCACCAGGTTGTATCTCTTGAACCGTGATAGTAAGACAGTTGAAATTTTCACAGAGACGTATTTCTGTTGCCGCTATAACAACAAATACTAAAAAAACAGAATAAAATAAATATTTAAGAGGGCTCCCATACAACAAACGTGATTTTTTTGCCGTATTTATAGATTATGGTACGGAACCCTTCGTGCGCGTGTCTGACTTGCAATTGGCCGGTTTTTTTTTGCGAAGTAATTTAATTTTTCGCTAAAGAAAAAAGTGAGTAGAGACTCCACAAAATTACACGAGGCAATCGCTGCTGTGTTATTAATGCGAAAATCCAAAATAAAAGGTACGAGTGTACCGAGCAATATATTTTTACCGCACGCTTGGACACGACTTGGTGATGCGTTGACACATGTTCGGCGGAATTCATTAAAATTTACCGGTAAATGTGAGGCACGCTTGCAGTTAATAGTCCGAATAAAAACTCGAAATTACGAAATTAAATACGCCCCGCCGTGATTAACTTCGGGGGCCGTAAAGCGGCAGTCGACGTAAAACCCTCCGCGCACCGACGCGTGAAAACGCGCACGACCCTTTTTTTACCAAAACCAAAATGGACTGTATTGACACATTGATGCAGCACATTCTTCAAGCAAATGTCATATTGCAAGCAAATTCCGGTAAATTCAATCTTTGTCTATTCATGGTCTTTCAGAAGTCCGAAATAATACTTTGACGTTTGCATCAGTACCGGCTATACAATTGAATGGTATGAAAATTTTATCGATATTCGACCATGCTTTTCCAACTTTTTTTCGTCTCTGATTTCTATAACACGTAATATCTCGAGACCTACTTAAAATTTGCTTGTTCTGTTTTGTGAATATTGGTCGCCCTCATAAGTGTAGTTCACTGCTAAATAGTGATATGGATGTATCCAAAGGCGAGAAAACGATATCTAAGACAAATATGCAAAGGTCTATAGCTCAAAAACTATGATAGATAGGTATGAACTGTCCTCACTAAGAATCCAAATATGGGCTACCGTATCTGTACCCAAAGTATTATTTCGGGCTTCTGAAACACCGTGTATAGATACAGAGTACATTTTCAATAATAGTCGACTTAATTCACTCGCCCCAGTGAGTAAAGGCCGTAAACGTTCCACATCACAGTTTATTTGCTTTTTAAAAATACCCACGTGACCAACGGCAGTCATGAAGCCATTCCGCGAATTAACTACTATTGTGACTTGTTTAATACGAACACTGTGAGTCCATCAATGTACATAAAAGCTGAATAACTTTGTATGCTTGACTGCTTAAATTTATTATATACAATTTAAATTAAAAGCGCTTTATGCTTTACGGTCGCGCTTCATAATGTTTGCCAATACTAAAACCTACTCTATTCGATTAAATTTCTGTCGTGAAAATCACTCGCGCTGTCAGTGTCTTTTCGTTGTAAAATGAACTTTTTGTTAGTGTTAATACAGTTCGTTTTACTATGTCAAAAATGAGACGCGCGAGTGTTGACGCCCTTTGCGTTATCGCACTAACATTCACAGTTAATCTCAAATTCGTTCAAATATACGCACACTTTTCGCGATAATGTAGGCGTACTTGAAAAAAGTATGTAGGTAATTCAAATATTTGTATGTTTTAGGGATCCGCGAGAAAAAATAAAACTTTGTTCCGGGTGGAACAAATGGATTATATTTTTTCAAATTATTCAATTCTAACTAACTACAACCCTTTTAACGTTCCACTGCTGGACACGGACCTCCCCTCAATGCGAGGGGGATTCAGGCCATAGTCCACCACGCTGGCCCAGTGCGGGTTGGCAGACTTCACACATCTATCGAGAGCTAGTCAAGTTCCCTCAGTTGCGCAGGTTTCCTCACGATCTTTTCCTTCACCATTTCATAGCAAGTGATAATCTCGGATGAAAATGAGATTCGCACATAAACCCAGAGGTGCGAGCCAGGGTATGAACTTGCACACTTTGATTGCAAGGCGTGCTGACCACTCGGCTACCACGGGTACCAATTAGGGTTCCTAAATTCCACGTGGAAGAACGTCACGGGCTAAGCTAGTTAGTACTAAACACTTTGCATATAATATGATCGTGGTCATTTACGTAGTCACATAAAACATCTGTCCATAAAATATCTGTCCCCTGATGATTAAGCATCGTAAAACACGGAACTACACAGGGGTCTCCTATCAAAACAATTTACAGGAATAAATGGACCATCAGTATGAGTTACAGCCACGGCGCCGCCGTATTATGTATTCCACTCACAGTTCATACCGACAAAAATATGATACCAATATCCTACATTTCTCTTAACACAAATAATGTAATAAAAATAAAATAGAAGAGGCTTAAGTCGAAGGCATTCGCGTCTCCGTTATTGAATTATTTATCACTGTGACTCCTTCTGAGATATCAGTTTTGCTATGTCGCTTTATCTTCCTTTAGTTTTTTTTGTGAAGAAAATCTCGGAGCTTAATGCCCTGTAGCCATTGGGGCGAGTGAATTAACTAATATTTATTTCGGAAATGTTATCTGTGACAATGTACTCGTACATAAAGATTGAATAGCAATATAGGGTCATAGCAGTGGTAGCCGAGTGGTCGAACGAACGCCTTGCAATCAAAGTGTGCAGGTTCAAACCCCGGCTCGCACCTCTGGGATTTATGTGCGAATCTCATTTTCATCCGAGATTATCACTTGCTATGAAACGGTGAAGGAAAACATCGTGAGGATACCTGCACGTCTGAGGGAACTTGACTAGTTCTCGATAGGTATGTGAAGTCTGCCAACCCGCACTGGTCCAGCGTGGTGGACTATGGCCCGAGTCCCCCCTCGGATTGAGGGGAGGCCGTGCCCAGCAGTGGGACGTTAAAAAGGGCTGTATTAGTAGTAGTATAGGGTTCCCTTTTTCATTTTGAGGAACGGAACTCTGAATATGGCAACCAAATAAAGATTTCAATGTTTTTTCTATCCACTCAATTGTATAGATAGATACTCGTGCATGTGTTTTGCATTATTTCGGATATCTGAAACACCTTGTGTAGAAGCTAAAGCGAATTCCACATGTAAAACCACTACTTCATCCGAGAGGTAACTACAAAGTTATTGGATGTCTAAATAACGTTACTTCCAACGAGTTAATTGCAAGTGCAATGTTATAGGTCGCCCCATTAGCTAAATTAGCCAAGTCAGAGCTTGTTCATTACATCTCCATCTAAAAACTTGGCTTATTTTCTTGCTAAATTGAAAATGTCGGGGCAACTTTGAAATGTTCTGGCGAAGCTGGTCAGACGGATCACTAAGTGTTTTAAACTTTGTTTTCATACGCTGTTATCTATGCAAGGGTTTATTTAATGAAACGAAGTAAATATTTTATAAAAATTTAGCCATTTTTTACTCTGTACCTACCTGTGTAGGTAATGGAACTAATAAGTATGGTAATATAACTAGAAGTCCAATTTACTAATCGTACTCAGTACAAGATTTTCTTTTTTTAAACGTAACTAAAGTTTTAATAAAAATAAATCTCCGCAGACATAACATGCACATCGAGGGGTGAAAGGGTATTTGTCATTTTGGGTGATATTGACTGTTAGCTTGCTTAAAAAAAAACAACGGTACTTATTTATATTACTCTTAATCAGGCTCGGTTTAGCAACTTGTTTTTATTATTGGAAAAATAAATTAGGATTTAAATATTAACTGTACCAGAAACTACTAGTAAAAATAATTTAGATTTAAATGTATGTTTATAAATTACCTACATGCTAGTTAATAATAATTTAAAATGAATAAACATATATTAAGTGTCTCAGTTGACGTCGGACTGTGGAAAAGAAAATAAAAATACAATTGACGGTGGTCGGATATTGTTCACTTGGGATTGATAATCTTTTCCAACAGTCAGTCGTCGCTGAGCTACGAAACGTGGGAGTCTTAACAAGTGCTCGAGTTGTGAACTAGTAATAAAGTGATACAGCATTATAAGTGACTATTATTGTAAGACATTTTTACATGACTTTACATATTTATACCTATTTGGAATCAGCTATTTTTTCTGCGTTGAATGAGTATAAAGTTAAAAAAATGTCGCTAAAATCAAAAAGCCTTTCGCCCCTCGACATCGTGTGAACCCAAACTAAGCAAATCTTGTCCTATTCGATCTGATTCCAGACCAGGGCAAATTCTGACAAGGCCATTTGGTCAGTGTGTACCCTTGGGGGCGCTAACCTTTTTTTTTTTTTTTTTTCGTGGGAAAATGCATTACGCATCCCCTTCCGACACGGGGGAGTCGAAAGGGGTATGTCGGACTCCCGGCAGATTGCCGAATACCGACTAAAAACCCACGGTGGTCCAAACACCCGCCTTGTCGGAAGAGCCACGGGAACGCAAAGCACACATCCGTGACCCTGCCAGCGGCTGCCCGCGCGAGCGGACACCTCCTCCCCGCGGCGGCGTGGGCCACACCACGCCGCCGTCCTCCTCGGGCTCGCTTAGCTGCCACGTAGGGCCCCCGCCCTTCGCGACCACGACCCCAAAGGTCCCTACCAGATGGTTGGTAGGGGAAAATTATGTTTGACGTATCCATCACCAAAGATACGCACCACCTTTAGGGCAAAGAGATGTGCGTTCGTGACAGCAGCCCTGCGCTGCCCTCCGCACACTCTCTCTATGGCGGCATAAGGTCGGCTGCCGCCCGCCTCCTCCTCCCAGTCCTCCTACGACGTCGTGGATCAGCGAGCGGGTCTGACTCCCGCATCCGCTCAGCTTCCTCCTTCTTTAGCATCACTTCCTCGCTGAAGGACTTCATTATCTCCCATGATCTCTCATTGCCGACCATAGCACGAACCACAGCCGGCAATGAGAGATCCCTTCCCACCGCCGCGACGAGAACACTGCGCTGCTCCGCCCAGGCTGGGCATAGCTCGAGTGTATGCTGCGCAGTGTCCTCCTCGGCGCCACATTCGTGGCAACACGGTGTCGCCTCCCTACCAGCTATCTTATATAGGTACTTCCCGAAGCAACCATGCCCCGACAGTACCTGCACCAGCCGGTACGTAAGTGCACCCTGTTTCCGATGCACCAATTCAGTTAAGATGGGGTGAATCGCCTGAATCGTTCGATGCCCCGCACCTGGGTCCTCGAGTCGAACCTTCCACTGCTGTAAGGCAGCCAATTGCGCCCTTTGTCGCCATCTGTGCATCTCCTCTGGTGGGGCCCCTCCTAAATTCCGAGCACTGAGTCTGTACCGGTACGCAGAGGCCAGCATTTCTGCCTCCAGGTCCCAGGGTAAGGATCCGGCCAATGCACACGCTGCCTCATACGAGACCGTGCGGTATCCGCGAATTGCCCTGACCGCCATTACTCGCTGTGGCCTACGCAGGTGAGCTCTATTCAGTGCGGACAGGGCATTCGCCCATACTGGCGCACCGTAGAGGGCCATGGATCTTACAACCCCAGTGTACAGGCGGCGGCAGCTCACACTTGGACCTCCCACATTTGGCAGGAGCCTACTTAGCGCTCCTGTAATCCGCACCAGCTTTGGAGCCAATTGCTTCAGGTGTTCCCTGAAGTTCCACCTGCTGTCGAGGACAAGGCCCAGGTATTTCATCTGAGCTTTGACCTCGACTGGGGGCGCTAACCTAACCTCACCTAACCTAACCTAACCTAACCTTTTTTTTTTTGTTTGCGCTGGGAAATGCATTCCCAGCGCAAACAAAAAAAAAAAAAAAAAAAAAATAACCCTAACCTAACCTAACTCCATAGAGCCCCCAAGGATACACCCCAACCGGCCATTTCCTCGGCGGGAATCGAACCCGCAACCCACAATCACCCGGTGCAGTGAGCAGCCTACACTCAGACCATTAGACCAAGCCATCGTCCAGTATTTATTACCTGGCACTTGACTAATTCTCGATAGATGTGTGAAGTCTGCCAACCCGCACCGGGCCAGCGTGGTGGACTATGTCCTGAAACCCTGAGCCCCGTGCCCAGCAGGGGGCCTTAAGAGGGCTTTAGCAATAGTAGTAGGTCATACCTATTTTCGAAAACAAGTGCCAAATTCCTAAACTGTGATTCTTATTAACACACGTACCTACACACAACAGTATTCAGTTGATAAAGCCAGTATCGCCTTTACAGAAAAAGGTCTGGATTACCAGCATTTAGACATTATGTATTTCAGGAGGACTGTAGCTACCTACGTGACTGGGTTAGATAATCATGACGGGCCCGCTTAAAAAATATGCCAAACATGCTGTTCATTCAAAGGCACCACACTTTTTCTTGGGGTCATGTTTAAACAAACGTTACAGCTTTGAAAATAGTATCGAAAATATGTCAAAGTAGCATGCAGTTGATAAGCCTTCGCGTGAAAATTTGCGTAACCAATTTTTAAGTGATTTTGGAAGTGATAAAACTATCGATCTTCAAACCACCTCTATTTGCATTTTCCCATACAATAGGATTTAACGTTGCTGCGTAGACTGATCAAAACTTTCTATGGGTAAATTTTAAGTATTTTTTTTCTCATATTCATTGACAAAAGCAAAACAAAGTTAGCTTATCAATAATTCGATGTAACCAACCGGTCGTTAATATCTTCAAGGATTCAAAGCACACAAAAACGTAGAGATACAGGCAACAAGGGTCAGGGGTCAGGAGTTGCGATAAACTATTAACTTTTGTTTAGGTCCGGAAGCCGGTGGCGCTTTATCATTTCGATGGGGGACTGCAAATTCAGTTGGCGAGTAATAAATCTGTTCGGACTAGAGTCACCATGTCTTGAGATATTCGAGCGATTCCCATCTATCTAACTACTAAACTTATCTTATGATCCTGAAATAAGGAATCCTTGTACTATATGATGTTTAATATGGTAAGCCATTGAAGAGGGTGTGGCTGAAAATCAGCGCTGGGGGAAGCAACGCTCCTTCAGCATGTGCTGAGCCATTACCTTTTCGGCACAGTTCACACTGAGCTCTTTTCCTTATGATCTTGTTTGTATCTATTTTTAAGTTTTATATTATCTGTGTGCTGTGTTGAATAAATGTTTTTTCTTTCTTTCTTCTTTCTTAATAGACAACGGCTTGGTCTAGTGGTTTATGAGTTCGTCGCTTTGCTCACTGAATCAGTTGGTTGCGGGTTTGATTCCCGTCAGTGAAAAATATTTCGTCTTTTAACAATAAAAAAGTCATTTTTTTATAAATAAAAAACTGGTATTTTTTATTGACTGATATGTGTACTGTAGGATAGTGGCATTGTAGGTGATACGTAGCGTAGATGGCTTGAAATTTATATAAATTTCAATGGCAAAGGTATTGAATAGGCGCGTACTGACCAACCGAATAACCTTGAGTGGCCATTGATCAATAATTAATTAATGTTATGAATTTCCTTTATTTTAATAACGAATGGATTTTTAATTAAAAGCGCATCAATAACTAATGTTTTAATATAAAAAAAACCGGCCAAGTGCAAGCTGGACTTGCGCACCGACGCTTCCATACCTAAACTAGGAAAGTACCGAACATTGCTCTAACGAAAAGATAAACTGGACAGAGATAAACTTAACTTTGCAGTTGGTATGCTGGTGACTCCATACAAACTAACTACAAAATAAGTTTGTAATCGCAAGAAAACATTTTCTAACAATAAATTTATAGTTTTCGGATTTATTCCTTTACTTGTGCTATATGACCTGGCTTCTTGCCAAATTTCATGATTCTAGGTCAACGGGAGGTACCCTTTAGGTTTTTGATCCCCGTGCAAGTATACTAAAAATGTAACATAAATCGCCGTATCTTTTAGCTTTTTATTGCGTTAACCTAGAAGTTTAATTTTAACTTGATACCTCTACGCGTTCCTGAGAAAAAGGGTCTTGACAGACAGACAGACATACAGACGGACAACAAAGTGATCCTATAAGGGTTCCGTACCTAAAAAGGAGTCACCGTACTCGAAAATAAGATATTTTTGTTTAATTATCACAACACAACATAAATTGTGAGCATATTATCCAGTCATCATGCAACAATAGCCTGCTAACAATACCTTGTTACCCTTCGTTAACTAGACCGTGATTCGCATTTATGAACATTAACATAATTTATAAGAAAACCACCATGATTTACATATGGGACCATTAATCTGATGGTATAAAAGTTTAATTAATAAAAGCTTATTTTGCAAATGCATAAATATTGGTGCTTTATTTTTACTTCATAATACAACATCACGCCTGTATTCCCCGAAGGGGTAGGCAGGAGTGCACTGCAGTGCGCCCACACTTCGCCGATGTATTTTGGTCCCAATGTAATAGGAGGCGAACCTATTGCCATTATACTGGGCACATTCTCCCTCAATACGAGGAAGATTTTTGGGTTGTAGTCCACCACGCTGGCCCTGTGTGGGTTGTTAAACTTCAAACGCCTTTTTATAGACGTGCAGGTTTCCTTAAGATGTTTTCCTTCACCGTTTCATAGCAAGTGATAATCTCGGATAAAAATGAGATTCGCACATGAAACCTAGAGGTGCGAGCCGGGGATTGAACCTGCGCACTTTAATTGCTAAGTGTGCGTTCGACCACTCGGCTACCACTGCTTATCTTTTTAATTAAGTTTTTGTTCATCAAAATACGTTCAGTAGTTTTTGCGTAAAACAGTAACAATTCTTACAAACTTTCAAATGTATGTGTATTTATTTTAAATCAATAATTTAACACCCTGGTTACAATAAAATAAAGTCATTTCACTGTTTTGTGCCTTTTTAATTTATTTTCTGTTAAGCATAGAAATTAGATCAATTAGAGAAATTATTAAACTCCATGAACAGGATCTTTAAAGAATTCGACTTAAAAATAAACGTAGGTAAAACAAAAAATTTAACAATCTCCTAACAAAAACGCACTCACAAGCCAATAAATCTTAACTGTATTCCAATTGAACAAGTCAACAACTTTAAATATTTAGGCACCAACATTAATGACAACGCTAGATGTACGACTGATATAATATCTAGAATAGCGATAGCAAAGACAGCATTTAACAACAAAAAACACCTATTCTGTTTCAAAATATCTAAAAAGATAAGAAAACGCTTTATTAAAACGTATATCTGGAGCCTAGCATTATACGGGTCAGAGACGTGGACACTAACACAAAGGGAAAGGGAAAGACTTGAGGCGTTCGAGATGTGGTGTTGGAGAAGGATGGAAAGTATAAGATGGACGGAGAAAGTAACAAATCGGGAAGTGTTGGTTAGAGTGGGAGAACGGAGAAACATATTAAACTGTATAGAAAATAGAAGGGGGAGAATGATTAGACATTTAATAAGACATGACGCACTAATGATGAAAATAATAGAGGGAAAGTTGGAAGGCAGTAGAGGAAGAGGAAGACCAAGGAGAAGTTACTTTGACCAAGTAAAAGAAAAAATAAATGCCAAAACATACCAGGAGGTAAAAAGGAAAGCAGAAAACAGGGATGAATGGAAAAAACTCCACCGACAAGAGCCTAGCTCTTAAGAATAAGAAGAAGAAGAAGCATATAAAAACGAGTGGCCAGCCAGCGCGCGCTGTCAGGTGTCAGATCCAAAACTCCAATTTCAATAACTGGCGTCTATAATGCGTTCGGATAGCGAAGTGCGTTCGGATACATCTCCCGTGTTACAATTATATTTATTTCTAATATTACCACATGGACTGTTGATAAGTAGGTATGCCTCGTATGGTTGCTTGCCTCGTGTGGTTTCTTGCCTGATGTGAGCAAGGCCATTATAGTTTCAAACACTTGATACTACAATTTACAAATAAATGTTAGACCCAGGGAATTCCTTCTTATTATTCGTCAAACATCGCCACCCTATTCGCGTCGGAACTAAGGATTCTTCCGCTCGGCCGTGCCGAACGAAGGAACACAAACGCACTTTCTCTTATTTATCTAGAACACTTCGTTCTCTTGATACCGAGAGAATATTAACCATATAGTTCAACGTTTATAAAAGTATTGTTAGTATATCAGTTCTTAGTAGTTAGTCCGACTCTTAGAGATGTAAGAAACGGGGTTGCGAACGCGATCACTCCGCAAACATTGTTTTATATAATCTATGGTGTAGAGGTAAGATACGATACGTACGTATCAAACAAACCTCACGAACGTGTCCTAAGAACAAACGCAAATAAACAGACATCGATTAAGCAGAATGGAATGTGTAAATAGCAATCCGGTTCATTTATCGTTAATTGCACGTCTATATGTGAAATTATCTTTCTTTAATGGTCTGTACTTGTGACTCTATCATATATTTATACTTTGGCTAAAGGCTGCTAATATTGACCATATGGCAGAGATGTCGCACACAATGGTTAAATTGACCAAATACATATTACGTCAGAATCAGTAGAAGTACTCTCAGCTTTATCGGTAAGGTTACATTGCTATGTAGAGTTGGTTATATATAGTTCAGGCAATTATGTAATTGCCTAAATTATAACAACCAACTCTAGCGCCTAGAAATTTTCTGTGATACCGAAATGAAAAAAAAAAAAGAAAGATTTTGTAGAAACAATAATAGTAACTATTACGTTTTTGCGTAAGAAAATCTTTCAAATGGAATTGAATTGGCAACGTCTGCACTTATTAGCACTTTCATATCTCAGCTCCCATTGTAAAGGTTTTCAGTATAGACGTTAGACGCTGACGCTATTCAGGTTAAAGATCTTTTAAATCAGAAAAGAAGACACACAATCGAACTCCTAAGCCAAGTGAATTCAATTCTTCTTTAAACAGAGCCAGCCCTGCAGCGTAATTAAATGGCGCGTCCTACGGGAAATCGACGGTGCCCATGCCGCGGTCAACTCTCAACGTAATCTACGTTATAGGTACCGTCTGCTAATATTGTCCCACTTTTCCCTTAAGGAAATTGATTTCCGTGAGCGGAAAATGAAATAACGACACAATATTTGATCTGTGTTCCTATTGTAAGAGGGGTCATTGTTATTAACTTTTTTTATATTGTCAGGGGATGAAGTTATGAGTAATTGCAATATGTGTTAAAGAAAATGAAGAAGCGAGTTGAACATCCTTATATACTGAAGAATAACTATGAATATCAAAAAAAAATATCGCAATCGCAAAAAAATAATTAATATTTATCTGTAACGAACGGGAAGCGTTTAAAACTCGTTCTGTAAATAAAGTTTTTTACCACAAAAAAGTTGAAGACATTTAATTTTATAGTATCTTGAGTCGCTAAATTACCCTTCTCAGTATGTTTCTAGTATTTAAGGCTTGTGCTGGGGTATATTAGATACTGCAATTGAGTGTTCATCAAATCAAAATTATTATAAATATTGATGAAATATAAATAATTAGACAAAATATTTTGAGTGCTTATTTCACTAATTACACAAATATAAAATGTATATTTTTACATTTATAGAACATATCCGGAACGGGTAGACCGATTTTGACGGAAATTTCACTGGCCGATAGGTGATGTTACATGAAGTGGTACGCTACTTTTATTTTACAAAAAAAAATAGGATTTAAAGAGAAAAAAACCCAACCCATTAAGGTTCCTTAATTTTGCGCGTACGAAGTTGTGGGCTCAGCTAGTAATATTTTAATATAGGTATATTTGTTGGGAATCAGTGTCACACCGCAGAACGCGGGGCTAGCATGAAATTGGATGGATTACCACAAACCAGTCGCTACGTACAGCACAAGCCGACGTGTGCAATGAATTTCAATTAATATATAAATCGACACGGATTCCAATTCATATTTTTGTTTAAATCGAGTGTATTTGTTGTGTGTCAACAGGGAGGCGATTTCCGTAATTCGCCGCGAGCGTTTATAGAATTCTAGCTTTAGAAAAGCAGAAAAGAAAAGCAGTGGTAGCCTCGTGGGCAAGAACGCCCGCCTTGAACGTAAGGGGTGCAAGTTCAAAACCCAGGCCCGCACCTCTGAGATAATTTTCATATGCGAATGTCATTTTTGACAATGATTACTACTTGCTGAACGGTGAAGGAAAACATCGTGAGGAAACCTGCACGGTCTAGGCGTGTGAAGTTCTGGTGAACCCGCACTGGGTCAGACTGGTGGACTATGGCCCAAATCTCCCTCGTATGGAGGGAGAATGTGCCCGGTATAATGGCAATAGGCTCGCCCCCTATTACATTGGGATCAAAATACATCAGCGAAGTGTGGGCGTACTACAATGCACCTCTGCCTACCCCTTCGGGGAATACAGGCGTGATGATGTATGTATGTATGTAGCTTTAGAAACTATCTGTGGGGTAACGACGCATGTCAAGACTAAACCACTGTTATGGATTCGCTCTCTCACTCTCTGTCTTATTAAAACCAGACAAAATCAACATATTCCATGTCCACAAGTCAAGTCTTGGCGCACATGCTACAACTACAGGTGCAGTAAACAAGTTTTGTTCAAATTAAAACAACGGCTAGGCCCAGTGGTCCGAGCATAGATGCTTGACTCACCGTACCGCATAAGATTCACGTCAGTTGCAAATTTCATAAATAGCCTTTTTATTATTTATTCTGTTACATACCGGAGGCCTTACCTTACCATAGTAATGTACTTACCATAGTAATGTAGTCTTGTTTTAATACTAACTGTCTAACCAGAAAGTAATATTACATAAAAATAAAAATAAATAAAATTTATTTATTTTCCACACTAGGTTTTGCTAAAATCTATTACACTTGTTGGGATTAACTAAGCTAAAGGTACAATTATTTTAACAAGCTTTACAGGCACATTTGAAGTTGGTTACAGGGAGTGGACTGGAGCCTAAACTAGGGAAACCCTGTATTTCAGGACTCCAGGCCTCTCCTCGCGGCGAGTGAGTTACAATATTAAAACATTGCTGCAACGCAGTTGGTGGTAAGGGGTCTGATCTGTGAAAGTAATATTACAGACTACTAAAACAATCTGAAATTTACATTAAATTTTTTTTTTATAATTTATACATTATGCAGAAAAGTTTAGACACCTAATTATTCTATTCATGATTTTAAAAAACTGTTCACGTTTCAGTTCATAAAGCGGCTTTCAGACTACGCCATAATATATAGCACAACAATATCGCGCGCCAAAGTAATAATATATAGTACAGTACAGTGTGAAAGTAGCACTGGTAGCCGAGTGGTCGAACGCACGCCTTGCAAATCAAAGTGTGCAGGTTCAAACCCCGGCTCGCACCTCTGGGATTTATGTGCGAATCTCATTTTCATCTGAGATTATCACTTGCTATGAAACGGTGAAGGAAAACATCGTGAGGAAACCTGCATGACTGAGGGAACTTGTCTAGTTCTCGATAGATGTGTGAAGTCTGCCAACCCGCACTGGGCCAGGGTGGTGGACTATGGCCTGAATCCCCCTTGCATTGAGGGGAGGCCCGTGCCCAGCAGTGGAACGTTAAAAGGGCTGTAGTAGTAGTAGACAGTGTGAACGTAGCCATAACAATGTATGGTGCGCGATATTGTTGTGCTATGAGCTATATACTATATGCTATCATATTATAACGTAGTCTGAAACCCGCTTTAGGTTCTGAAAGAATAGCGGGATTCGGTCTAGATATTTTTAAGGTAAGCCAGATCTCTTCGTGGTATTTTAAATACAATAAGTTTGGGTACGCCTCTGAAATCTGGAGAACTACGTGTTTTATTTTTAATTACATTGTAACTTTATCTTCACTAGCAAAAAATAATCCTTATGATAAAGGCTTTCGATCGGTATGATAAAGCTACAGGGTGATTATTTTTCTCGTGTAACAGGTTCGATTCCCGGTTCAACCATGTAATTATTTAAATAGCTATGAATGCAGTTTAAATTGTTTTTTTAAATAATGTCTTCTTTCAGTAAAATGTTCCATCTACAATAATCAAGGTACTTTCCCTCCACGTGGCATATCCGTGGGACACCCTGTATAATAGAGATTGATGTCTATCAAGCAAAAATCGGGCTCCAAGCCTTCGCCTTCGCAATTAACATTTACCAATTTTTTCCTTAAATTCATATCTAAGCTTAAAGTTATAAATGAATTAAATAAAATATTCATATGAGCGCTTATCTTCCTCACATTTGAATGTAACCTCACACGAGCGGTAGGTCTCTTTGAATGCAAATTCAGTTCACATACAGAAACCTATTTTTCCTCATTTACATATTATTTACGCTCACACAAGTAGGATCACTGCGTATCCTCCAATTATGCAAAGGAACTTGGCCTTGAGTTAGTCTGTACCTAACGATTTTCGCGTATTATAGAAGAAGGCGTCAAATTTTTTTTTGCCAATACTAAAGCGTACTGTATTGACTCATAGATAGAGTTCATTCTTCAACAAAATTATATAGACAGCACGAGCGAATTTTGACGCGTGGGGGCGTTGCTTTTACAGCAGAAATTCAATCTTGAGTATACGAACACAAAGCTCAATGTGGTATTGGCAAAAAAATTAATGCGCGACTTTTGACACCCCAGTATGTGTGGCTTTATCGGAGTAGCATAATATTCGACCCTGGCGATATACCTAATGGGACTCTACTTTCTTAAATCTTACTAAACTCAATGTTTGTTTATATTTTTTTTGTCTACACAACGATCTGTAGTAACTCATACAAAAAAAAGCATATATTTAAACTTTTTTTTTATATATAATGGCCGATCACGCGATTATTGACATGTGGCTTTTGTCACAGAAATTTAATATGTATGCATATTGTTTACAGCAGTGGTTCCCAAACTTATTTCGTGAATAAATAATTTTTAGCGCCCCCATTTTTTCACCTATTTAAAAACCACTATAACTTCAAATTAAATTAATTGATTATTGTGAGTTATATTAGCAGAGATTTAACATTCATTTTAAACGAGACTTACTATAATTAAGAGTTAACTTGAGACCTAAGCGCAGTAGGTAGTACACAACGGCACTGAGGTCTCCCCCCAAGCCTCTACACAACGCCCCCATTTTTTTTTCTGAGTCTCTTACCGCCCCCTTCTAGACCTGCAGCGCCCACAAGGGGGCGTTATCACCCACTTTGGGAAAGGATGGTTTACAGAGTACTTTATCAGTAAAATCGAATGAATTCACACGCCTCAATAGGTTGAGAACCTAAGGCCGCCCGCCCTCAAGTTGCGTCAAATCTTAACCCAATTCATGAAATGGCCAGTGTATCGTGACGTTAATATCTCAGGCCGCCGGTGACGGATGACGCGTTTATGAGCATTCCTTGGAGACGGGTCCGTTCCTGGACACGCTCTGATTTATCGTTTGATCACGTCACAAATCTTGGCTTGTGGCTTATGGGGTGCGATGAACTTACTGCCCTCATAATAATACTTATAATACTTTTTTTATTACTCGAAGTTACAGTTTGTCTTAAAAACTATTACAGAGGACATAGGTGCTAAAAAAACTGTTTTCAAGGTTTTTTAATCTCTGTCTCTTTTTTTTTTTTTTTTATTCCGGGCCTCTATCGACCCGGCCCGCGTGCTCACCTCTGATGTGGGGGTCAGAGTACTTAAAATTAGCCTTAAGTTTAGTGTGTGTAAAATAATTTTTCCAGCCTGGTTTGTTTTATTAAAAATGAAAGTCAAATAAATTTTATTAAAAATGTGTAAATGTCAAGAAAATACATGATAATAAAAAAAAAAAGCAAACCCGTCTAAAAATAACAATGTAAAAAAAGACAATAAAATAGCAAAAACTATGGACAAGGATAATATACAGCATATAAAACATGATAAAGATTAAAATGACAGAGTTTCCCTACTATCCATTGCGCGGATCCGGCAACCAGAGCCATTGATGCGCAGTGTGGTGTAGGCGGCTGTTGGTCGCTCATTACCAAATAAGTTGGCAGCTGGCCTCTTTCTGCTTAGGTCTTATTTCTATCAATGACTCTGGTCGCCACCTCCACGCAATAGCCTAGTAGGGTATCACGTCTATCCTTGTCCATGACGAGCTTACTTAGGCTGGATAAAACTAAGGCTACGCCTAAGGTCATCTCAACATCATGCCTTCGGCGCGCAAACACAGGGCAATGAAGCAAAATGTGCTCCACTGTCTCGCTGACACCCAGTTCGCAGATGGACGATGGGTCCTCCTTGCACTTAAAACGGTTCAAGTACTCAGAGAACCCACCGTGCCCCGTCAGAACCTGTGTGAGCACGGCAGTGGGCACGATCTGTCTAATCGTCCTGTACGCTACCAGAAGGTCAGGGAAAAACATTTTAGTCGTGGATGCAGTGATGCCAGTCTGGTACCTACGATTCCATTCGTCAAGCGATTCCGAGCGGATTTGTCGTTTGACGAATGAAACCGGACATTTGTCGTACACAGGTTTGGTCCTAACGTGCAGCGCTGCTTGTTTAGCCAGCTCATCTGCTCTCTCATTACCCGCCAGCCCCGCGTGTGCTTTTATCCAAAACAAGGAGACGTCCTTGTTTTGGAGTCTGCAGCGGGCGATGTTGTTCCTCGCCTCAGCGGCGAGCGGGTGACGGGAGAGCGTGTTGACCACTGTCTCGATTGCCGAACGTGAGTCGCTGATGATAGCTAGACTGGCACTTCCACACTCTAACGCATATTTCGTGGCTCTGCATATGGCCAGAAGTTCAGCCTGATAGACCGTGCAGTAAGACGACAGCTTGAGTTTGAGTGACTTTGTCTCCATTTCACTATTCCATATGGATAGTGAAGCGCCGACCTTGCCCTCAATCTTACTGCCGTCTGTGTATATTCGTACTGCGCTGCATACGTTGATGGTCACGTCTCGCTGATCCATCAGGCTTATGAACTTAAGATCCATATGTTTCGCCGGATGCGGAGTACTCGTGAATTCCAGTCTGCTCTCAACCTCGATATCTCTCAGCTCTGGTCGAGGTACTCCCCTCTTGGCCTTGTAAAGGGAGGCCACTTCGCGTATGCGAATGTCGAGGGGTAGTAACCCGGTCAGAGCGAGCGACGCGTTCAGGGACACCGTTTTGTAGGCTTTGCACATCTTTAGCGCAAAGCCTCTCTGGACAGTGTTCAGCTGCTTCTGAATAGTGATCTGGTTTGTCGACGGCGACCAGGCACTGGCGGCATACAGGATGAGGGGCTCAACAGTGGCTGTGTAAATCTCCCGGATGACTTCCGGGTGGAGGCCCCAGCTAGCGGCCCTTGCCAACTGTTTGTAGACATTCAACGCCTTTCTGCAGGTGTTCGCAGTGTGGCTGTTGAATGTCAACTTATGATCGATAGTGAGCCCTAAGATCTTAATCTCATCGGTCATGCCAATATCAACCCCGCCCATGGTAAGCAGGGGGGTGTCATAGATAAGCTTTCTAGTCACAACCATCGCGCTTGTTTTGTGAGGTGCGAACTTCAGCTTATTCCTGATCCCCCATTCCCGCACATAGGCGAGAGTGGGATCGGCTTGCCTCTGTATGTCCAGTGCCGTTTCGCCGTCGAACACAAGCACTATGTCGTCTGCGAAAGCCTGTACATATTGCCCTGGCGTTTCAAGTCCTTTCAGCAGCGGGTCAAGGAGGAGATTCCAGAGAACCAGTCCGCCGATAGACCCCTGTACGCACCCTTTCTGAGTGCCCTTTATGTACTCCTCACCAGCGTACCTGACACGGACCTTGCGGTTCTGCAGGTAGCTGTCGACGACTCGTCGGAGGTTGACCGGGCACTCCTCCTCGGCCAGTCTCACCCTTATGGCCGGCCACCATGCGTTGTCGAAGGCTCCCTCTATGTCCAGCGATACCACGGTCACGATCTTTCGTTGAAGTAGTTTGCCGTGTATGTACTGTATCAGGTCATAAAGGGAGTCCTCGGTGCTCCGCTGGGGCATAAAGCCATATTGGCGTAGACTGAGCCTAGGAATCAGGTGCCACTTGAGCCTACTAACCACCATCTTCTCGAAAATCTTCCCCATGACCGGCAGAAGGCCGATGGGCCGATAGGACTTGGGGCTTGTATAGTCAGTTTTACCGGGCTTGCGCAGTATTGAATCTCTGTCTCTTAAACTAGGGGAACCCTGTATTCTAAGAGACAGTGTTCGGCTAAGTACAATTATAGGTAACAGTTAACTAAGTGGACAGTGTCGCTTTGAGATGCAAGGTTTGTAAGTACGAGTATACATATGTGTTTCTGAGGAGTGTGTGGGTGTGTGTTAGTGTAAGTGTATGGGTGAGTGTTCGATGGGTGTGTGAGTATGCTTGAGAGTATTGAATGGTCTTATAAGTGTATGTTAGTAACTGGAATGAAGAGTAATTTATATGAAATCAAATGTTCCTTGTTTAAGTTTGTGATTATGTGAATACTGCGGGGTTACTATCCAAATCTATATTCAATACTAGCTGTGCCCGCGACTTCGCCCGCGTGGACTTTAGGGAGATTACCCGGAAATATGGGTATTATGTTTTTTCCGCGGAATCCTAATGCTTTTTCAAAAAATAAAGTAGCCTAAGTTACGCCTTGGAATATTAGCTATCTTGTATTGAAAGTCCCGTCGAAATATGTTCAGCCGTTTTGAAGTTTACCTCAAACAAACCGACAGTCAGACAGACAGACAGACAGACAAAAATTTTAAAAATTGCATTTTCGTTATAGGTATCGTGTATACTTTCATATGCAATTCGTAAAAAGGTGCTATTTTGATATTACAAACAGACACTTCAATTTTATTTATTTGTATGTATGTATAGATAACTAGTCTAATGGCTTCAAGACCTTTAATGGCCAAAATAATAACTAGTTTCGTTGTTGACTTAATTGGAATAAAATTAATAGATTATGCTATTTATTTTCAATACCTACTACTGTATTTCACGTAACTATAAAAATCAGCTGTTATAACAAAATTAGAACATTTACTTATGTGAGACGCATTCACAGTATTTACGATAATAAACCGTATTACCATCGTCGTGGAAGCTCAAATTCCTTTCCATACCCTTCCTTTTACAGGGGCGGTATCGCGCAGTAAAACCTTGATGTTTATGCATTCCGCAACGGAGGTGCTGTTGAGGGATCGACACGTGACAAGGGAAAGGTGTAGAGGTATTTGCATAAAATCCTAAGAATTTCCTGAGGTACCTACAGTTGTTCACACACACACATACGTTGTGTACAGTGTGTATGTGTGTGAGTGTGTATTATTATGCAATAATACGGAAAACGAAACAAACTTACATTGATTATGTGTACCTTTTTAAGCCCCTGTGTGGGACAGGGGCGTCGAAAATTGCGTTTCACCACGAACTCTATGTCAATATACATAAAGCCTCGCGCACATTGGGGCATCGACACTTGCGCGTAATTTATTTTGTCATACCATAAAAAACTGTATTGACCAATAGAAGAAGTTTATTCTTCAACTTAATGACACTGACAGCGCGAGCGAATTTTGACGCGTGGTCGTACAACAGAAATTCAATCTTTATTCATATTGACCTAGAGTTCGTTTTGGTATTGGTAATACATTTTTCTATGAGTCAATATACAGGTGTATCAGAAATCCGAAATAATCCTTGGGGTACATATACGGTAGCTCATATGTGGATGCTTAGTGAAGACAGTTTATACCAAACCATAATAACCAGGATAACCTTACTATCCTAGTTTCTGAGTTATAGACCTTTGAATATTTATCACAGGTATCGTGTTCTGGCCTTAGGGTACATCCATTACCCTATTCAGCAGTGTAAACTACACTCAAGAGGGGCGACTACCAATATTCACAAAACAGGACATGTAAATTTTAAATAGGACTCGAGATATTACGAGATACAGAAACTGACAACGAAAAAAAGTGTGCTCAAGTGTGTGGGGGCTTTAATGTTTAGCTCGCAGATAAGGTAACACTCGCTACTAAGATATACATCTTGAGACGTCTGTACAGTGCGCGCCTCGACACCGAAGATTTTATTCCATCGTTTTTATAAAAGTCCCATCTATGATGAGTACTCTTGAACAAACGAGACTTATAATACCGTCCGGTCTCCAATAAGTTGACCGAAATGAAAATTTCACGTATTCAAACACTATATCCTAAGATAACATGAAAGCAATAACTTCATGTAGAATCATTTCTTCGAACGGTAAGAAGCTTGGATGCAGTGCAAGCAAGGGTCACTTTACACTTGGGAATAATAATAATAATACATCACCAAGCCTGTATTCCCCGAAGGGGTAGGCAGAGGTGCACTGTAGTGCGCCCACACTTCGCCGATGTATTTTGGTCCCAATGTAATAGGGGGCGAGCCTATTGCCATTATACCGGGCACATTCTCCCTCAATATGAGGGAGATTTGGGCCATAGTCCACCACGCTGGCCCAGTGCGGGTTGGTGAACTTCACACGCCTTTCTATAGCCGTGCAGGTTTCCTCACGATGTTTTCCTTCACCGTTCAGCAAGTGGTAATCATTGATGAAAATGACATTCGCACATGAAAATTATCTCAGAGGTGCGGGCCCGGGATTTGAGAATAATAATGTTGTATAATATCTCATCTTGGAGCTGTACATTTAAGCAATGCAAGTACCCTATTCCTATGCTGGTAGGCCTCACGGTTTACTGTTGCGGGTGGCAGTTCGATTCCCGTCAGTGACTAATTTTAGAAATAGCCTTTTCGGAATTAGTCCTTGTCTATAACTGGACTCGCGTACAGGGGCCCGATTTTCGTTTGATAAACATTCATCTCTATTTATACTTCTATAGGTACTAATATTATAAAGAGGAAAGATTTCTATTTTTGTATGTAACGAACTAACTTAAAAACTAATGGACCGATTCTAAAAATTACTTTGCCGTTAAAAAGCTATATTGTCACTGAGTAACATAGGCTATATTCAAACCCGTGCGAAGCCGGGGCGGGCCGCTAGTTAGTGACATGTCGAAACGAAACGTGAAATTAATCTTTTTTTTTTTTTCGTTTTGACATATCTCTAATAAAGATTGATGTCAAGCAGCAGTGGTAGCCGAGTGGTCGAACGCACGTCTTGCAAATCAAAGTGTGCAAGTTCAAACCCCGGCTCGCACCTCTGGGTTTATGTGCGAATCTCATTTTCATCCGAGATTACCACTTGCTATGAAACGGTGAAGGAAAACATCGTGAGGAAACCTGCACGTCTATAGAAAGGCGTGTGGAGTTCACCAACCCGCACTGGGCCAGCGTGGTGGACTATAGCCCAAAAATCTCCCTCGTAATGAGGGAGAATGTGCCCGGTATAATGGCAATAGGCTCGCCCCCTATTACATTGGGACCAAAAATACATCGGCGAAGTGTGGGCGCACTGCAGTGCACCTCTGCCTACCCCTTCGGGGAATACAGGCGTGATGATGTATTATTATTATTATGATGTCAATCAAACGAAAATCGGGCCCCAGTACATTGTACGCTACATAAATATAAACATTGCTTAGTTTGCCACCGATATACATTGATTGAGTATGCGCTATATATATATATATATATATAAGTTATCTACGTAGGAAATACAGCCATAATTTAATAAATAAATAAAATTTCTAAAAGCTTTATAGGTGTTTACCACTTTTCTGTGGTACGTACGTAATACGAAATTCTAGGAGTAAGCAATATTTTAATTTAATCTGAAAAAAAAATTGAAGAACCCCAGAAGTCAACGTAAAAGTTTTAATAATTTATTCTTAAAAGCGGTGACCGTAAGGACCTGGTAACTTTATAAGTTTATAAAGTAGGTACGCAATAATCCTCGAGACAGGTACGTGTGGCAGCCAGCCGGTAACTCTGGCCTTGCGTTAAACTAAGAGTTTACTCTGTAAATTTTAATACTTTGAATATTACTTTGCAATTTCAAATTTGCGGACACTGAAATAAATACATCATCTTGTCTGTATTCCTCTAAGGGGTTGGCAGAGGTGCACCCACATTTCGCCGATGTATTTTAAGCGAGACTAACGAACAGCATTATTTTTTGTTTTCTTATATTTACGCGAATACTGTACATTGAAATTAAACTATTTTACGGACTTTCTGCGTGGATCGGACCCAGTTATTAAGTATGACATCAGGACGTCTAACACCTCAATCCCCCCCTGACCATGGTTGCTGTAAAGCAGCCGAAACGTCGGGAAAATAAAATAGTAAATAAACGCGATAAAATCCGTAAAATAGTTTTATTTCAAGCATTATTTTTTATAAAAAAATATTTGTATAGATATGAATGACAATGAAATAAATTATAAAACAGCGACGAGTAATTTTCAATTTGATCTAATTTCGAAAAATACAAAACTTTGCCTCGTTAGTTATAGTTGCTTTAATCACATAAATTTTATAAAATATTATTCATTTACACCTAAAATATGCCGAGTAAAATAAATCATGATGTAATTGCACAGAAGCTTCGCCTAAATTTTCGCGACCAACTGAATAATTTATTAATAATTTGTTTGGCTTTGTTTAACAATTTGATGATTAGCACATTGGACGCAACGAACGAACGGAGCGTTCGTGGTATATTTTCGATGTATTCTCTGTATAAAGGTAGGTATCCATTGCTAACTGAACACAAAAACTATATTAAATGCCGATATTTCAATTGTCAGGTGAGCTTTACATGACAAATACCTCGACTGAAATACACTTCTCATCAAAAAAATCGAAACACTTTCGTTTTTATTGTTTTTGTCCTAATTTTTAAAATTACTCATCATACAAAATACGAAACCTATGAAGACTTAATTTGAATTTAGAACATTAACATTAGGATTTATAAACCATACTACTCACTATTAAATGACATTTTACATTTATTCCTAAATATACACATTTTTCTGATAATCCTTATCAAATCATAAACTGCGAGGTGTTTCGATTTTTTTGATGAGAAGTGTATATTAAATTTACAGATAGTTAAACAGCCAAATAACTTTATTCGTTACGTTGTTCAAAATGTTATCTGGATATTGAAAAAAAATACCCTATGAATTTTTGATTTCTATTAGATAATCACTATGCATGATCTAAACTGGGTGGCTTTTACTATCGGTATTATAAAGTATCAAACCTATATACCATTTAGTATACCTAAATGTATCAAAGAGACGTAAAAATTGGACCGAAATTGGTCTCATTGATTGGCCAAGGTTACTTTTTTTTTTTTAATGTCCGGTCGCTATACTGGCGCGGCCCGCGAGCTATATCCATGACATTATCAGAGACTTTACTTAACTAATAGGGTGAATGTAACAATTTAAGTTTTGCTTATATATATTAATTACTCTATCTCTTGTACTCTTAGCTTATTATATTTTAACTAATACTATAACCTAGTTTATTAGATTGTACATAAATGTTTTTAATACTCTACGCCAAGGCTACTTACACGTCTTAACGTAGACAATCTGTCGTAGGTAAACGTCAAAGTCACATACACATTTGGACACGTTAAACGGTCAAATGTTAGGAAAAGCTCCATCTACAATGTAATAACTCTCAGCTTTTTAATTTTTTGGCCCATTATAAAAAAAAAAACTAAAATATTTTTACGTCCAGCGAGTGGAGGACAGACTTATCCATGTAATGCCGTTACGGACAAAACAATTTATATTCTAATGGACATGTCCGATGAATTATGCAACATGTTACAAAATAGGCCGGCTAAACGAGCCTTTTGTGTTATTCCATTTTCCTAATCAACGTTGAGATGGAATTTAGGTAGATAGCTCTCGACATCCTCTCGTAAAAATGTACGAAATAGTGTCCCTTTCATTATTTAAATAGATAAAACAGAGCATGTATTCTTCGCAGACAAAAAAATCTTAGTCAGATTTATAATTCAAAAGAATGTCTGCCACAAAATATCTGTATAAAAAAAAAACTACTATAAGCGAAAATACTGGTAGGGGACACCCGGGTTTGAACCGGGGACCTCTCGATCTGCAGTCGAATGCTCTACCACTGAGCTATATCCCCGCGTGACTTCACCACTCAAATTGAGAATCACGTTCTATCATATCTGTTTTTGTGGGTAACGTATACCTAATAGGCGTTCCATAGTTTACTATCGACAAGAAAAAACAATGTAACATTGACATAAATAGCTATGTAATTTATTTACTCGCTATTTATTTAAAGAAACGGATTCTTGTTAAATTTTGTCCATAATTTAGTGCACATTGAGTAGGTACTTTGTTTGTTATCTGGGGGGCAATCCTCGCATTATCAACATTATCTCAAATTCGACTTATCGCATCTTTAAAAGTATAGAAACCCATTTTGAAATTTTAGGATTTCGACAATAAATCTTAAAGGGTCATCCTAACGACCATTTTTCAACAATATTATTTTTGAGTTAGGTATCTATACTTTTAAAGATGTGATATGTCGAATTAGAGATAATATCGATCATTCGAGAATTTCCCCTCTAAGAATTCAGCGCGAGTGATTAAAGCGTGTCCCAAAAGGTGTGTAAATTTGCAGGTAAAAGGGTTTACAACTGTATTTAAGTCAGTAAAATTGTGTTTTTAATCTTTATTTATTTATTTTAAACTAAAGTTTTCACTACAATCTAATAAATCACCACATGCTTGAAGCATATAATGAATTCAAAATATATTTGATATTGGCGAAATGTAAAAATTCCAGATCAAACAAAAGATTCTACTTTGAAGCCGAATCATAGCGGAGTAGACTAATTCAAAATTGGAATAATACATTGATTTGTGATTTCGAATCGCGCTGGCCAGATAGAATTATAGCCGTATCGCACATTAGTCACGTGCCGGACAAAGAGCGGATTGTACGGCGGCGCTGTAATTTGTCTGCGACCAGCTTCTGTGTAGTTACAGATGTTGTGCTAGAGAGGGACCGTGTACGAAGCTCTCGAAATTTATGGTCACTAGTGATAGGACATCGCAAATTGGTCAAGATAAAAAGAAAGTACGAAAGCAAAAAATAAATCGTTTTTTTTTCTTCATATTCATTCAATTATCCTTGAACTATTGAATTCTATTCCTATTTATAACAATGGAATATAAACTTATTGACATTACAACTTTAAAAAGAAATAAAAATTTAGATTTAAACGTATAGTTCAAGTGTTTGCCCGGGTGACTTAAGTTCTATTGAAGGTGTTAGCTTTGTTAGCGAAGTAAATACAGAATACTATCACAGATACCATCTGATAAAAGCTCTTATCGTATCCTATCAATAATGTACGCAACAAAGCGTCGGATACAAAGCACCACTCACTGCCAGCTCCGAAACAAGGCTCAAAAAAGGTTTAACACCTCTAAAAACTCATTAAACAAACCCCCGCTATAATATAAAGCCCTGCATTTACAAGCACATAACCACGCGTGACATTTTTTAGCCAATACTTGCCGAAACGAACCGTATTAATTTGTACATAAAGCACATTTTTCAACGAAATACCATCGATGATGCGAGTTTCGAATTTCGAGTTTCGAATTTCGAGTGGTCGCGTGCATTTTACAACAGAAATTGAATCTTTATATATATTAGGCATAGAGTACATTTTCAATCAAAGTCTTTTTAATTCTCTCGCTCGAGCGGGTGCAGAGTGTACCTTAAGATATTTCTCATTATAAATTTATATGAAGCGCTACACAACGCCGCGTACATTGTCATGTCCGTAATCGCTTTCACACAATTATGGTCCCCACACCTAAATTATTTACGACGCGAAGAAATAAGGAAGGGAATTAACTCTTTGTTTAAAACGCGCGCTAACAAAGCTTTGATTAAACAAACAACTACGGGTAAGGGTATGCCTTCTGTAAATTGCGACAAGGGGAAGATTTTGTAATTAAATTTTTACACGAGACTACAAACAGTTGTGAGTAATTAAATTGGGCGATGGGGAAAAGAGAATGAAGTAAGTTAATAATTGATGAGAGAGGAGCGTCGTATTTTTTTGCTATTAACTCAAGTGATGGTATCTACACTTCAATATTTTTTACAATCTATGGCATCCACCGTTTGTATTCACTCACAGAAATAGCACATTTTTCAACATCTATTGGCTTGGTCTCGTGTTTTATGCATATCGACGCTTAAAAGGCAATCCTTACTAAGCGACAAAAAATCGTAAAATGAGTTATATATAGCAAACGACACAGAAAAATCTGGCCGTTCGAATGGTAGATATAACTTTTTTTACTATTGTTTGTCGTTTAGTAAGGATTGCACTTTAAGCGTCGATATACATTTATGTATGTATATCGACGCTTATAGTGCATATTATTAAAATAAGGATTATAGATCAATGTGTGATTTATATTATGTATATGTCTATATATATGTATGTAAGCAAAGATTACATGTAAATTAAAAAAAATATTTCCATTGAATTCGGTCGTGTCCATTGTGTTACAAATTTGAAATCAGTTCCAAATTCGATACGATAACTTTTAATCATTTGTATGGGACTTGAAAATAGGATTAGAATCACCTTTAATGTAAAAACTTAGAAACCCTCCGCCTATTTTGAAGTCAGTTACAAATTTCATCAACAAAAAATGTTTTAATTTCTTGTTTGCAACAAAATGCCAATGACAGTAGTAAAGTGTCAAATTAAAAATACAATGGAACTTCACTAATCTACTATTCAATGGCGGAATCACGTTAAGTAACTTATTTGTGAACATCGGAAGCTGGGAGAGGCGGCGAGTGGATCGACATGGCTATGCCATTCTAAACTTTGCTAATCCCGGCTTTAGGCGACCAAGTCACTCTGTGAATCATTGATCTCTATGGTTAGTGTTTTTTCTCGTACATTATTTGGTTGGTTCTGGTCACTTTAATTAAAAAACGGCTTTTACTTTTTGTTCATTAAACAAGGTTTTATTATCTTAGATAGGTACACATTATTTGCAGTTTTAAAAACATCGAAAGTCTTTTTTTTGGAGCAAAAACATAGATAGTAGTAGCGCGCGGGAAAATATGACATCTGTCAATGTCAAAGACAATCGGAAACTACATTATTTTTTTATACTAAATATTTTAGACCGTAAACCGGATCATCGTTCCAAAGAAATAGTAAATAACCCCATTACAAATTATATATTTTTGTTAATTAAAAATGAACTCTGTGTCAATATACATAAAGATATTTTTAGATAATTAATATATTTTCATGGCAGTGGTAGTCGAGTGGTTGAACGCACGCCTTGCAATCAAAGTGTGCAAGTTCTAACCCCGGCTCGCACCTCTGGGTTTATGTGCGAATCTCATTTTCGTCCGAGATTATCACTTGCTATGAAACGTTGAAGGAAAACATCGTGAGGAAACCTGCACGTCTGAGGGAACTTGACTAGTTTTCGATACATGTGTGAAGTCTGCCAACCCGCACTAGGCCAGCGTGGTGGACTATGGCCCGAATCCCCCTCGCATTGAGGGGAGGCCCGTGCCCAGCAGTGAGACGTTAAAAGGGCTGTAGTGTAGTAGTAGTAGTAGTAGTAGTAAAGTATCTATACCAAGTAAAGTATCGACAAATATTGTCGAGTTGTTTTGACAAATGTCGATCATGCCATAATTGCCCACGTCAATAAACTTTACTACTGACGATTTTGCCAATGTCAAAATGATTGAAACTACATTTTAAAAAACTAAATAAACGTTTCTAAACATAAATTATTAATGGTAAAGTGACATAGTGCTAACCGAATTAAAAATTGTAATAATTATAACTAAAAGCGGATACAGTGTGGACTAAAGACATTAAAATTACTACTAAACAGATAACAACATAATTACTTCACATCCTAAACTCACAGTACGTCATTTAACTGTACTGTACTGTAAGTCATTTAACCGGCTAACGTAATCCAGCAGGACTAGCACGCGTGCTATGAAAAAATAGTAACGGATTAAGCAACAGGCACAATGGAGCGTCAAGATTCGCGCTGCAGATTGTTTGCCAACGCCAAAATGAACTCTATAGTAATATACATTAAGATTGAATTTCTGTGGTGAAAGCCATGCGAACATTCAGCAAAATCGCGCTGTCAATGACATTTCGTTGAAGAATGAGCTTTTTCTATAAGTTGATACATCTCATTCTTTCAGCGCGTCTCGACTTTCTAGTCAGCCCGGGGCTTTATGTCATACGGGTAGCTAACTCACTCTCTTATCTCATAGGAGAGAAAAAGACAACATGAAAACATTTCTTGACATAATTCTTGCCTTGTCATACGTGCTAGCCCCACTGTACAGCCAACCACACCAACCACATTTGTACATCTATGTAAACTCACAAACATTAATATTTACTCACATAGTCAATTTCACACATTTAGTTTACACGAAATCCTGTGCAAATATCACTATAGAAACAAATTAAATTTCAGGGGTGTTGTGGAGACAACGCACTCGCTCAAGAAAGTGATCTTCTATAGAAACATACTCTGTTTGAACCAGATTTTTTGCGCTCTCCAGTGTCCAATTTAGTTAAATAAAATATCTAGAATTCTTCTTCTTCTTCTTTTTTTACGAAATGAGTGAAATGATGATATTTTGATGGAATAAGATGAGGAATGCCTGCACCTGCGATATGCGGTATTTATGGCAATGTCGAGTAATTATAGCAAGGACAAATTCAATAAATACACATTATAAATAAAAATGGATGGTGACAGTGATAAAGATGGCGGATGAATTCTTTAATTTTTTAATTCTTGTTTACTTTACTATTTATGACATCTAACAATTTGAAGGTACGAAAATCAACTACTTCGCTCAGTTCTTTTCCATAGACCATAAAAAAAATTATACAAAGCGCCCATTGACTTGACAGTTGAAACATAAGGCGGGCCACGCCGAAACAAACTCTACAAACCAAATGTTCAACATTAATTTGTAGTTTTTACTAGGCTGGTTGCGGGTTTGATTCCCAAAAATTTGCAAAAGGCCTTTTCGCAATTTGCCTTCGTCTGCGTATAACTGGGATTGCTTATTTTGAGATCCATACGATGAATATGTTTTATCTGGCAATATTTATTTATTTACAGGTAAATATCGCTAAATTACCGTAAAGTATCTCTGTAACTAATTAAATTTGCAGATGTGTAGCTACAGCGACGAACGGCTTCCAGCGAGCTCGGTGCCTCTTGGGATGCGGATTTATGGGAAACATTAATGTTATGGGGTTAACTGACAGCTTGATACTGTAATGTGATGTGTGAGATATTAAGTCTGATGTACGCTGTAAATATTACTCAGTCTCATTTTACGATTTTGATGTCTTGGAAGGATTTGGTTTTGGGGCTTCTTGCATATATTTCTACATAATGACATACCGAATGTATCGTTCCGAAATCTATATTTTATTTATTTGAATGACAATTTAAAAAAATACTAATTCTGATTTAGGTAATTTTCACAAATGTTCTTAAGTATTTTGTTAGCATCAAACTATTACCATGTGATTGTAGTTTATTTCCTTTAGTTTGAGAACCTTCTCAATTCGATTGGTATTTTTTTATGTATGTGTATTTTTTCGGTGCCAATTCATGTGTGTATTTGCCTATTTTCACGTAGATTGGCACCCACTCCAAATGTAATGAATTATAAGGTTATTTTTAGTGCACCTAGGTTTTTGAAGTCGGTTTTTGTTTCTTGTTAAAAAAATTGTACAATATTCTTGTCCCGACATTTTTGATGTCGACTGTACCAAGGTAATTAATGTTAGAGAAAAAGTGTAGGTATTACTTTTAAATCAACACCGATGTCTTGTATACACGGCACTCTACAGATTTCGCCTTCTAGACATTTTTTTCAGGCTAAGCAACAATGGATTTTGCTTCTTCACTCATCGACAATTAGGTTCAGACGCGAGATAAAACCGTATTACTTGAAGAAGAAGAAAAAAACTAAAACGTGCGCCAATTTATCGCTTACGTTTGACAATGGAGCGCTATGTGCTGAGAGCGATTTGTCAGAGCACAATGACGCTTGCAGATAGCACAGTCACTGCCGCGGATTATAAAATTTAAAGACATGGCTAGTCTTTTTTGCCGACAATTTTTTTTTCAAGACTCTTCGCCGAGGCTCACTAAGTCCCGCGCGCACTGTGGCGACAAAATTTTTGCGCGGTTACGCGTGTCAAGACTAAACCTTTGTCACGGATTCGCTCGCTCGCTCTCTATCGTATTTCAGTCGAGAGAAAGAGACTAAATCAGAATATTCTGTGACATAACTAATCTTGGCGCTCATGCTACAACTACTGTTTGCCAATACTAAAACGATCTGTATTGACTCGCGGAAAAGGTTAATTCTTCAACAAAATGACACTACCAGCGCGAACGAGTTTTGATGTGTCGGAGCGTGGTTTTTAACACAGAAATTCAATATTTATGCAGATTACGATCTGTACGAACGTACGAACTGTGTATTTTCGTTATGATATTGACAAGCATTTCGCTATTTTCGTTTTGAAGTCTAATTGTGCCCGGGACTTTATGATACTGAAGTCTAAATTACAATTGACTGAAAGGCAAAATGCCGATTTTTTTTAAAACTTTCTCACCTGAGTACAGATTTAGTTGTTAAGTAAGTTTAACCAAATAATAATTGGTCTTCAGTTGTTTAGTGGAATATGCATTACACAGATTTGATCGAATAAATTTTTGACTTTATGTAGTTGAATTAATCTTTGAATGTCGACAAAGAAGCGCAGACACATTTTTATCCGTGAGTGTATGGCCTTTCCACTTACTTTTCTTGATTCTGTGGCCTTACCCATTTATCCTAATAACGGGGATATGTCCAACGCAGTAAGATCTTTTGAAAAAACGTCTCGAGAGATCGCTATAAAGTCTAAAGCAATTGCCTATCATTTGTTATCGAAGGTAGGTAGCCTAATGCCAAATATTACGTAATAATAATGGGCGAAACCAATAATTTTCTTGACGTCTTTTTGACATATATAGTGGTGTTAGCACGCATGTCAAGACTAGACCTCTGTCACGAATTGGATCGATCGCTCTCTGTCTTATTTGATACGAGAGAAAGGGATATCTACAACTACAGGTATTTATAATTTCTGATATCATTGGCGATTATGTCACTTATATTGCTGTCAATTTGCGTTAGAAAACAAACAACATGGTGGATTCTCCATTCATTTTCACAGAAAGCGATTTAAATTAGTTTGCAATAGAAATACGTGATTACGCTGCTGGTGATCAGTTATAATAAAAAAAAAGAAATATTTGAAGGTCCTAAATGACATTACACGTTACAAAAGTATTTTGCAATGCCACTTAATATATAGATGGGCCAGTGTGGTGGACTATGGCCCAAATCTCCCTCGTATTGAGGGGGAATGTGCCCGGTATAATGGCAATAGGCTCGCCCCCTATTACATTACGACCAAAATACATCGGCGAAGTGTGGGCGCACGACAGTGCACCTCTGCCTACCCCTGCGGGGAATACAGGCGTGATGATGTATTTATTTATTTTATTTTATATAGATCATCACTTTTTTGTTTTTTTTTGCTCTTATATAATTCTTGTTCTCAGTCGGACACTCTTGTCAGAGTGGTCGTGGTTATGGAGATTTAATCTTGTTTTCGGATCTTGCCGTTGTTTTAGTAATACATCTCCAGGCTTCCCGGTCCACGGCGTTGCGAGAGCATTGTGCTATAGGGCATCTTGTAAGGGTTTATGAGATCCACCCATCTGGTTGGAGATCTACCACATGGCCGTTTGCCTTCGGTATTTATAATTACTAGCTTCTAACCGCGAATTTGTCCACCCAGACTTCGATTATTCAATTGTTAAAAGCCCATATGTTCTTCTGATGTATACACAATAATATAATACTGTAAAGTTTCATTAAAAATCCGTTCAGTACTTCTTGCGTGAAAGAGTAACAAACATCCATGCATCCATCCACCCTCACAAACTTTCACATTTATAATATTAGTAAGAAGTAAGATGATAAGGATAATATGATTGTAATAACCTTAAGCTATTGTTTTATTGTTTATTTATGTACCTACTTACTTACACACTGTGGTCTTGAAGACAATATATAAGCCCAGTACATATAGGTATCGTTACGAAACTTTTCAGGCGGCAGGATTTGCGGGGATTTCGCATTTATCCGTTTTTCACGGTTGCCGCCTTCAGCGCGATAAACCGGCCGCGGTAATGCTTTAATATTTATCGTGCGCGCACGGAATAGGTGTTTCAGCGCTGATGCTGTGAGCTACGACCTTTACCCGTCACGAGATAACTGCGGAGATCTTTTTGTGAAATGAAAAAAAAACCACAGGTGAGATCATAAAGAATACCCATTTGTTTGGATATTTTTTTTAATATAGGTGATCAGAAATATTTTTTTAAGCTCCGGCCACATTAGGCGTCAAAGTCGCGCCTCAATATTTTTGCCAGTACAAAAAGTAACTCAGTTTCAATATCATAGAGTATCTAGAGTACCCGTAACGACTCCACTCTTCTTATAGCCCTGCGGCGATTTTTCCGCCATTGTTGTTATCTCATGTACCTGTAGTATACGGAAACTATATGGGAAAACAACAATGGCGGATTCAGATAAACCAGAAAAAATTACCGCAGCGGGGGCTCGAAATGCCATCTCAGTTAGTCCATGGTCAATATCCATGGTAATTGAACATCTGTGGTGAAAGTTAGTTCTGTGAAAGGCACACAATTACGCGTCAAAATTCAGTCGCGCTATCAACGGAATTTTGTTAAAGAATGAGCTTTTCCTGAATTCATCCGCCATCTTCATCACTGTCATCATCCATTTTTATTTATAATGTACTTATTTATTGAATTTGCCCTTGCTATTAATTACTTGACACTGGCTGAAATAGGTAAACGCAGCCTACCAGCTAAACGCAGGTGGAGCCTTTCTTCATCTTATTCCATTAAATATCATCATTTCATTCATTTCGTAAAAAATAAGCAGAAGAACTTTTTCTGAGTCAAAACAGTTCGTTTCGGTATTGGTAAACATTCGTGTATCCAGATTCAATGGAAAGAGGCCAATAAAAACAAATCTTTAAGCCTCAGTGTGGACCAAACTACTGAGACTGTATGTGCCGAATACTATGGTGGATGGTAGTTTATTAAAAAAAAATGACAAAATGTAATTAAGCCTCTTATGTAAAGAGTTTTGTACTTCACCGAAAATATCAAGCCAGTTTCCATCGCATCGGCATCCAGGTTCCCAATAATTACTATACATTTCAACGGATAATGTATTTACGCACGGTGTTCCATCTATCTCTTTCATACACAACCTTCGGCTTTTAACAAATTACACTTTGAACGCGGCGGATAAAAGCGGACTTTTACCGGCGATTTCACGTTATAACGACCGAATTATAAAAGGTTACTGAAAAGCAATTAATTTGTTTTCCGTCATGTTCACAGAAATTGGGGCTAATAGGGACTCGTTATGGATTCAAACATGTTTCAAGTCTTGTAAGTATACACGCATTATTTTTATAAATTAGCCATTTTCACAATGGGTTTTTTGTATTTGGATATTTATAAGATTGGATTTTCTTTTAATTGATCATACCTACTAAATTTTATTTTTGCTACTAACTAACAGGTTATGTAAAAACTACATAAAAAACAAAAATGTTAGTAATGAGATAGAGACTCTTTATTGTACACCAAATAAATAAAATAATACAACATTATTAGGTCTAAATACAGTAGCTATGTATAATTGGGTGGTCTTTTCGCTAAAAGCGATTTCTTTCAGACAACCAGTTTGAATGAGAAAACTTTTTTTTATAGTCCCACTCCTGGGCAAAAGCCTCCCCTTTACTTCTCCACACATCTCAGTCCTGGGCTATTATTTGACTTGCCATAGATGTGTGAAGTTTTTAAAACTATAAATATAAAATAAAACTAGCTCTATAAACTTTTAGAAAACACCTTCACTTCTCAAAATAGAGACGACAGTCCCTTAAAAAGCATTATTCCTGTGAGTCTAATTAAATTAAAATTTCTCTATTTATTTATTTATTTAAAAACGACACACCAACAGCATACCTATTAACAATTGGGTAAGTAAAATATTAAATAAAAATTGGTCTGATAGGTACACCAATGACAGGCGTGTACAACTTTCAGTAAGTACTGTCTCAACGAAGGCTCTAAAAATACCTACACCGATTTGAGAAACAATTACACAGGTTTAGTGTTCCCAACACTAAATTCCATTCTATAAGGTAGAAGACCAACTCTACTTTCGAACAATTCGACAGAACCTCGGAGCATGTAGAGCGCCTGGTAAGCCGGGATTCCGTATTCATGTCGGCGCTTTCTTTAAGGCTCACATCTGTTCTACAATTCTATCTGCTAACTGAATATCTAGGAGCCACTGATGTAGAGCTTGCAATAAGAATCTATAGGCCAGCGCTTATAGGAGCGTTAAGAAACGCTCATTTATTTGGCATTGCCGAAATGAACAGTATTATTTAATGGCAAAAGCATATTTTTCATTGATGACTCAAGCGATTATTTTAGCATGGTGGCGTGGCTTTTGCCACAGATATCCAATCTTGCAAATTTTTTGTCATTACCAAAATGAACTGTATTATCTAATGGCAAAAGCATATTTTTCATTGATGGCTCAAGCGAACCTATTAGCATGGTCACGTGGCTTTTGCCCCACAGATATTCAATCTTTATTTATATTATTAACACGGAGTTCATTTCCGACTAAATTCGCTAGTTCCAGTATATTCAGGCCACTACGATAATTTTTATTTTGTGCAATAACAATGCCTCTATAAACCATTTATAGTGGTATCATTTCGAATTAAAACAATAAATCAGCTGACAGTGAATTGTATATTTCTATAAATAAGGATTGCTTGTTTACTGGGTAACAAGAGACTATTGAATTTCTATATAAGACTCTCCCTTATTTTCCCGGTACCGATCAAAGTTCTAGGAATTGTAGAGACAGGAAATCACTGAGCATTCATAATAAACACTAGGAACTTGTTATATCAAAACCTGTGAAACGAATATTAAGAATAAAATATTTACGGATTTTTTTTGGTGAGTCCCAACATAAAACTCTACATCCGTGTGTAAGTTGAGCCGGTTTTATGTGCATGGACTATACGGCTCTATTAGAATAAATAGGATTTTTATAACTCTACATAGACGGATATACTATAAAACTACTAAGGTGAATTGTGAAAATGGAAATAACGCTTAGGTAATGAAAAATATACACGACTTAAGGGTAGAAACATTAGGTTCGAACATAGAAATTACCATATAATGTATTTAAGGATAAGATAACCGTTAAATCTATAGAAATGTAAATCTTACTACAAACCAACTGCTGTTTCTATTTCTATAGAGCACTTTAGGTATTGTAGAGTACAAAATAATGAAATCGCTGTTTAAAATTCTCTACCTAACACGACAATACTTAACTGTGAAAAATATATGGCAATATACAAAAAGTAATACACTTCATCATTTAAATCAGGTATGAATGAAATCTGACCCAAAAAACTGCCTCCATAACTAAACTAGCTCCATACAAATCTCACAAATAAAGCATTTATTATTCAATCCCCTTCCGTGGGTTTATGACGTTCGCATATTCACCCTTGTCATGGCTACTTACCCGCCATGACTTTTGTGGATATGACAATCTGCGTCTCTGTACGCCGCTCTATGTGTGCTCGTCAATATTTGATTTTATGGTTGAGTAGTTTGATGTACACGAAGCAGTATAGACCCCCTTTGTTACCCGACTGCGGCGAACCCAAAAGGAAGGTTTTTTTTTTAAAGGACTACGCTGTTGGCCGTCCAAAAGGAAGGGTTATGGTTTTAGTAGTCCATGTATGTTCATTTGTATAAAACCCCGCGCATACTGAGGCCTCAAAACTTAAGTTAGCTAGTACCAAAACGTGTATTGACTGATAAGAACTTAATTCTTCAATGAAATCGCATTGAATGCGCGAGCGATTTTGATGCATGGGAGCGTGGCTTTCACCTCAGAAATTTAATCTTTATGCATATTGACACAGAGTTTGTTTTGGTATTGGCAATAAATTTGCCGCGCGAGTTTTCACATCATAATGTTGTCGATTCTATGGGCACACAACTAAAGTACCTAAACATATTGAAGACCCTGTTACAAACGTAAAGTGTGTGCAAGATGGTAATACTTTTAGTTTACTAGCTGTAGTGAAGAGTTCACTTTATATCGTCTCTGACCAAACCAATCAATTACGAAAATTATAAACTCAGGAGTTGAACCCATAAACACCAGTGGCGTTAGCACGCATATCGCGACAATACCTTAGCCACGGGTACCCTGTCTAATTTCATACGAGAGAAAGAGACATCAAGATATTCCGGGACATACGTCTTGTACTACATGCTACAACTTCAGATACAGTCAGTACATCACAACTAAATAGGATAATAGATAAAAAGCTAAACATTATAAAAACTTATCTTTCAGCATTGCATTACCATAAACATAACATTCAAAGTTTGTAATACACATATGAAATATTCGTAGCCAAGTTAATGTTATAAATGCATTAAGTTGTCGTATTTCCCCGGGGCGGCGAATAGTGGCGAAGCGAATTTGAGCGGTACCTGGCGACTCGTTTCAACTTATTTTAATAGAAAAAATACCTGAAGGCGAACTGCGGACGCCGTTAAGTGTTGTTCTCATGAGTCATTAGTCACACAGTTGAGTAGGCGATACACACGGACATGTAATTTTCATAATAATTAAAAACAACCTTAAGGTTAGGATGAGAAGATTCAAAGTCACTTTGTGTCAAGGATAAGATTACGAAATATAATCAACTAAATACTTATAATATTATGCAAGGGGTAATTTTATCTCCCGGAGAAAAGTTTTTTTTTTAATGGACTACGCTGTTGGCCGTGAGTTGGCCTTTACAGCTTCACCTTTTCAATAACCCTATAATTCACCTTTAAAGGTTTTTTTGGGTTTTACGCGTTAGTGTGATTGGTAAACTCACACTTGCACTCATACCTCCAAAAATAGACATGTCAGGCAAGTTGGGTCGCCTTACTAATATCTTCAAAAATTGACCATAAGTTGATTCCCGATTGGACCCAGAATATAGCACTGCGTTGGCGACTTAAGAGTCAAGCTGCTAGAAATGTATCGTAAAAATTAAACAGAAGACGCTAAGAAAGAAAAAAAGCTGTAGATATTCTTAGTAACTAAAAGTTTAAATTAGTATTCAGCCAACGTGCCATTAAAACGAGCTCTTTTTATCGGCTCACGGTATTGTAAGCTGCAACCGACTTTAGCTATTATCAGCAAGCATATGAGGTTGTAAAAGGCCTTCGTTCTTAGAATAACAATTGGCAAATAGATATCTAATTGCAGTTAGTAATTAATCTATAAAGCCTAACAAATAGGGGCCCCAAAACCCACTCGACCATTTTTATGCCAATTTCAAAACGACCTGTATTGACTAGTAAAAAAAGCATATTTTTCATTAAATGTCATACCGCTACTGAATATGGCGCAGTCGTGTGGTGTTTGCCAAAGACAATTAAATCTTTATGTAGACTCCCATAAAGCACGTTACTAAAAATGTCAATTGTATCTATTCCCTCACTCCAATATATTCAAGATGATAACATTAACTGGTCCATGTATTTTAAGGTCTCAATACTTATCGCAAAATGCAACTACTAACGAAATTACATCAAATCGACAAAGGAATATCAACTTTATGCCAGCGGAAAAAAACACAATGTCCGTGTGTCCCAATGTTCACATAAATGACGACACACTTGTCCCACTCAAGTCGGAAGCCGACATTACTCCAACACACTCCGAACTTGTGCAAGTCGACACTTAAGGAACATAACACTTGACACCTCCGGGCGACACTACGCACAATTATGTCGTAAGATGATGATAGTACTTTCTTATTCTTAATTAAGAGGATGAAGACACTTCCCTTTTATTAATAAAGAAAGTAGCTACATCTATTAAATTATGCACTCAATTTCCAATCTCATACACCTACTATATCTATGGCTATACATAGTCACAAAACATAACTGTCAATCAAAACAATCATCTGCGCGACTCCGCACCGTACACAGGTTCCGAATTGGTTCCTCCTTATTATTGATAATTCCGTGGTAAAAGTGCATATTTACGTCTAAAGTTTTGACAATAACAACATTTGAGCGATATATACTTACATAGTGCAGTGATACTAGTAAACTTGTAAGTAATAAAAGACTATTTATTAATAATTTCTCACGAAGACATTACAACTACCGTCATCTTTCCGGCAGTGAGCGGCGACTCGATTATACGCGTCGACTGTTTACACTGCATACCGTCAGTGCGAATTGTTTTGCGATTATTGACAATATTATATATCTTTAATGTCACGCATGCAGAGAACCCCCCCAAATACCATGGAGAATCAATCTGTTGCTCCAAAATCGGCAGAATCAGACATACCGACGCACTCTGATACTGACACTGATAACATAAATACTAAATCTCGCCATAAACGCCCTCGCCCAAACTTTTCGCCAGTGAATGACTTGAATGTATTTAAAGTCGAGATTAAAGAGATGTTAACTGCCTGGAAGAGTGAGAATGATGTAAATTGGATCAAAATGTGCGAAAACCAGTCTGCCATAATGACCAGATTAACCAATGAAATAGCGGATGTGAAATCACAAACCTCAAATATTCAAAAAACTAATCTGGAAATTGAAAAATCGATAAACTTTATAAGTCAGCAATACGATGAAATGAAGAATCAAATAGCGAACATGGAGGAAGAAAGACAGGAATACAGGGATAGCTTAGATAAAATAGAAAAAAAACTGCAGGATCTGCAATACTCATCCCGCCCCTCCAGTATTGAAATTCGTAACATCCCCTTAAAAGAAAGTGAAACTGAAACTGATATTTTAAAAACAATATCGGATATTGCTGCTCTTATTGACATTCCTATCGGCCCTGCTGAAATTCGCGACACATATCGCCTTCCTGGTAAAGGGAATAGAGCAATTGTTGTTGAATTTACTGGAGTACGTACTAAGACAAATTTCTTAACGTCGACTAGAAACTTTAACAAAAACCGAAACAAAGACCAAAAATTAAATCTACAGCAAATTGGTTATAAGGGCGATAATAAACCGATATATGTCACTGAATACATACCTGGAACTACTAGAAAACTATTCTATCAAGCCCGAGAATTCGCGAAGAAGTATAACTTTAAGTTTTGCTGGATTTCGAATGGAAATATATTTTTACGCAAAGACGAAAAAGAAAAACACTACCTGATCAAATCCGAACAAAGTCTTCTGGATCTGGAAGAGAACCCGTGACTAGTGTTAAGTTATCCCACTTGCTACCCTAATTTTTATTTGTTTAGCATATCTGAGTTAAAAAGTCTGTTACACTCTCTCCTCAAACTTTCAAAAATATCTAATTATAGTACTCACACATACATCAAACTATCAAACAAATTCACATCCATAAGGTATCTACATCCAATAATTAAAATTGGACGTCTAATTTACAAACTTAAAATGTATAATAATCCCAGACTGATCCCAGCTGTGGCATATTATATGCTTACAACAACAGACTCAACCCTGTTTGACTACATCCCTAATATAGTTGTATAAATGGCTTCTATAAATGAAATAAATTCTGACCTTGATAGTTTCCACGTAGCTTCTTCTCATGTTTGTGCACCCGGAGATTGTTCAATGTTCTTACACAACCACAAACGTTCAGTAAAAATGTTACACATTAATATTCGCAGCGTACATAAAAACTTTGATCAACTAAAAGTATTCCTAACTGAAATTAAAATAGAATGTGACATCATAATTCTCTCAGAATGCTGGCTTCTAAAAGCTAACTATATACCAACACTGGAAGGGTTTGTGACACACTTTACAAAAAATACTTTAAATCAAAATGATGGAATTATTATCTATACCAAATCGGAAATAAACAGCACAGTTTCTGAACCAGTGTTCCAGGACGGCAACTGTATGGTTTGCAAAACTGGCACCTTGGCTATTGTAGCTATATACCGATCCCCCTCATTTAACCTTATAGAAAACTTTGATAAATTCTGTAATAGTTTAGATACAATTTTCACAACATTATCAAACTTTAGTAATATTGTACTTATCGGAGACATGAATATTGATATCAAAGAAACCTCTATTGATAACAGATCGACCGAATATCTTACTTTAAATGCTATCCATGGCCTAATGCCTGCTCATTTATACCCGACAAGGTTAGGAAACTGTTTGGACCATCTGTTTTTAAAATCAAAATTATCAGCTACGGTCCTTATCATTGAATCCCATATTACAGATCACTTGCCAGTCCTACTATCTCTTAATTTTGAACCGTCAAAATATTCTTTAAATAAATATATAACACGAATAAATTATCCAGCTATTGAAGCTCTGCTTAATAAAACGGACTTTACCCCTATCTTACGAACTAATGATCCAAATGATGCCACTAATATGCTAGTTGCTACGATCTCGAAAATCATAAAACAAAATAGTGTCCTACATAAAATCCCAAAAAGAAACAGAACTATTAAACCATGGATTACTCCGGGCCTATTACGCTGCATCAGAAATCGTGATAAAATGCACAAAAGTTCTACAAGGTCTCCTGATAACCTGATCCTAAAACTAACATATCGCAGATACCGTAATTTTTGTAACCGCTTATTACGCAAGCTTAAACACGAATATGAGAAAAGTATTTTAGCAAAAGCTAAAAACAATCCTAAAGCTACATGGTATGCTATAAAAAAAATCACTCACTCTGGGAAAACACGCACATCCTCCAGTGAACTCTTGAAATATCGGGCGGATACGAAATCTTCAATAAATGCAGTCAACCATTACTTTTCCAGTATAGGAATGACCCTGGCGTCTCAAATACAATCCTTGCAAAATAACAATTGTTCTCATAATTATTCATTTGTAACTAGTAGATCACCTCAAAACTCACTCTCTTTATTTTATATCGAAGAAGCCCAGGTCGACACGATCCTTTCGAACCTACGTGAGAATTGTGCTACTGGGTGGGATGATATCCCGTCCAAAGTTTTAAAAAAATGTCGTTCCCTTATCCCGCCCATAACGCACATCTGTAACAAGTGCTTAGAACATGGAACATTCCCGACAGCCTTCAAAAAAGCTGTTGTTCACCCTGTGTTCAAAAGTGGGGACAAAGAAAATCCTAGTAATTATAGACCTATCTCTGTGTTGTCTGGCTTATCCAAAATTCTCGAACGTATTTTAAACAATTACTTAACAAAATTTCTGAATAAGAACGATATTGTTGCAAATAACCAATACGGTTTTAGGCCTAATTTATCGACAGAGGACGCCGTTGTCGACCTCGTCGATTGTGTTGTAAGTAACCTTGATAAAAAAAACAAATGCCTTGCAGTTTTTCTCGACTTGTCTAAAGCTTTCGACACTATTTCTATCCCTAAACTTCTCAAAAAAATGGAAGACATAGGAATTAGAGGCCACGCACTAAAAATCTTCAGCGACTACTTGTCAAACCGCACTCAGTGTGTAAAGATTGGAGCTCATTACAGTAATAATGTATCACTTACCTGTGGCGTTCCCCAAGGTAGTATTTTGGGACCCATATTGTTCCAAATTTATATCAACCAACTCTGTAAACTAATCCTACCAAATTGTAGTATCTTCTCATATGCCGACGACACTGCACTCATTATTCATGACTCCGACTGGACGAAACTTAAAAATACAGCTGAATCTTGTTTGAGTACGATTTTATCATGGTTATCTGCTAACTTACTAACCATTAATCTGAAGAAGACTACATATATACCTTTCTATATAAATAACAAATCCAAAGCTCCACAGGAATTTACACTTACAGCACATAATTGTGCCAATCTGGCGGCTGATTGTCGATGCGTGCCATTGTCACGCTCGTCTAATATAAAATACCTTGGTGTCCAAATTGACGAAGGACTTACATGGCAACCTCAGATAAATACCACCTCATCGCGACTACGTAAAATTATTTATATTTTTCGTACTTTGCGTAATTCTGCAGATACAAATACTATGAAAATAGTTTATTTTGCCCTGTGTCAGTCACTTCTAACATATTGTATTTCAGCCTGGGGGGGAGCTTGTAAGACCAAGATGCTTAAGGCTGAAAGAGCCCAAAGAGCTGTCCTTAAGGTGATGATTTCTAAACCCTACAGATTCCCAACTAAAGACCTTTACTTACTCTGTAAGGTACTAACGGTAAGACAGCTTTATGTTTTGAGAACAATTCTTCGCAAACATCCAGACACTCCTTCCTCTGCTGACCCCAACAAACGTGGCTCTAGAGATATTTGCCCAACAATTCCTCATAGAACCTCCTTTGCTAGACGTCATTACTATGTGCTTAGTCCGATTTTATATAATAAAATAAATCGCCGATTAGACATCCACAAACTTAACCGATATGATGTTAAACATAAATTGACGGACATGTTGCAACTTTTAGACTATAATGATACCGAAAACCTAATTTTTAATAGATTGATTTGAGTACTATAAATTATCTAGTTTCCATCATGTAAGTACACAACAAGTAAGTATACATACCCACACTCACACAGTTTAATCACACAACCTGTGCTATTATACTATTATGTAATTTTTATTCCACTTTTTCTCGCCTTTCATGTTAATTTTTATTTTTACCTATCTTACTTTATCTTCAGATAGTAGTTCAACATAAATAATTATTTGTGCTTTACGATGTAACAATCTTGCATTACTTAAGGAGGAACACTGGCCCTCAAGTCACAGGTCTCCTAGTTTGAGGGTCAGAGTCGTTTATTGTCTGTGCCTAAGTTACATTAATTAAGTTGATATACTTATACCTACTTATTTAAGCTACGTGATTTCCTTTAATTACCTACTGTTTAGGCTAAGTTTCTTCTTGGATAAATAAACTTTATTATTATTATAACTTGCATTTCGCATAGCACTTGAGGTATAAGAAGATTTTAAAATTGACGGCGAAAAATAAATAGAAAGTAGGTATTCTTGCCTCTCAAATATCATCTACATTACCGTATACAATAATATTTTGCATGACTGGTAGCCGAGTGGTCGAAAGCACGCCTTGCAATCAAAGTGTGCAGGTTCAAACCCCGGCTCGCACCTCTGGGATTTATGTGTGAATCTCATTTATATCCGAGATTACTACTTGCTTTGAAACGGTGAAGGAAAACATCGTGAGAAAACCTGCACGTCTGAGGTAACTTGACTAGTTCTGGATAGATGTGTGAAGTCTGCCAACCCGCACCGGGCCAGCGTGGTGGACTATGGCCTGAATCCCCCTCGCATTGAGGGGAGGCCCGTGCCCAGCAGTGGGACGTTAAAAAGGGCTGTAATAGTAGTAGTAGTAGTAGATGATTGTGAGTCGACCACCACCTTTTCCGTGCCACGTTCTAATTTCTCAATTTGCGCAAACATGAATCGATAGGTTGCTTCCCTTCTGACGTGGGCGGTCTGGATACCGTTTCATACTCCATGGACTACAAATATAGATTAAAGATACCAACAGGATGTAGATAAAAATTAAATTGATCGTTGGGCGCGCAAAAGCAAGTATTATGAAGGATTCATCCGCCATCTTTATCACTGTTATCATCCATTTTCATTTATAATGTGTATTTATTGAATTTGCCCTTGCTATTAATTACTTGACACTGGCTGAAATACCCGCTAACCTCAGGTGGAGCCATTGCTCATCTTATTCCTTTAAAATGTCATCATTTCACTCATTTCGTAAAAAAAGAAGGAGAAGAAGTGATATCAAGAATACAATAACCATGATGCAATGCCACAATTCTGTATAACGACTTGATACAAAATGTTATAAGAGTTACGCTAATAAAGTAGTAAATACAGTAACCGTTAAGTTTTACAATCGTCGGTGAACGTGCGACGCGTTACGATGCGATAACGATTCGTTTACGATCTTACCCCTCCACCTCTACGCGAAGTCAAAGTCAAAGCCAAATCATTTATTTTGTATAGGCCTATGGGGGCACTTACAAATTGTCAAGTTTACATTTTTTTCTTATATACTACTATACTACCACCGGATCGAAACGCGACCTCAACTGAGAAGATCCGGCAAGAAATTCAGTGGGCTGATAATTTTTTTAAATCGCCAAAACTTATTACAAATACACAGGTACATATAGCTCCAGTGTGTTGCCTTTAGAGCTGCGTTTAATAATAAATATAGAATAATAATACGTTAGTAAGGCAACACACGCGTCCGACCTCAGCCGCGGCTCAGATGCTATTGACATAATTTTTTAGATATTTTCGTACTGACTTTGTTGTGATAAAAACGTTTATTCTACCAATTTAAATATTCAAATGAGTACGTTTTAATATATATACTTTTTCCGATTCCTATATTCAAGGTTTCAACAGCAAAATTTTCAACGACGCGTTAATCTAAACTATTCTATAAAAAAACCGGCCAAGTGCGAGTCGGACTCGCGCACAAAGGGTTCCGTACCATTATCTATAAAAAAGGCAAAAATATCACGTTTGTTGTATGGGAGCCCCTTTTAATATTTATTTTATTCTGTATTTTAGTATTTGTTGTTATAGCGGCAACAGAAATACAACATCTGTTAAAATTTCAACTCTCTAGCTATCACGGTTCATGAGATACAGCCTGGTGACAGACGGACGGACGGACGGACAGACGGACGGACAGCGAAGTCTCAGTAATAGGGTTCCCGTTTTACCCTTTGGGTACGGAACCCTAAAAAGTTTCTTAAGTTACGCTCCCAAATTGTTTTATGGTATAAGTACCTTTCAGTTAGAAGATGTTAATTTAACATAACAAACAGACACTTTTTTGTATATATCACAAGACCAAATAATATCTGGTCTGTTTGTATAGATCAAAGTGTCCAACAATTTTAATTAGTTGGATGACATTTGCCTCAGGACAAAATTTACCCACACAAATATTTTACGTATACGTTGACGAGTAGCGAGCGTAAAAGTCATGGTAGAGCTACTGGAGTATAACAATGGCCCGTGGCAGCCGACTCACGACCACGTAACGGCCCCGGGACGATCTGTTTACATCGCCCGTTAACGAACACGTGTCGTAAAACGTGTCCGCTATAGATTTGTCGATGCTCCCGTGTCTGGGATGTTAGAATGCAATCCCGAGTTGATACGATATCATAAAAACTTGGATAAGCAGTGAAAATACTATACCACATTTTTGTTGCAGTAGTCTAGTTCTGCCATCTCGGATGATCCGCCATATTGAAATTAGAATGACGTCACATAGCTACGCTTGCATTGACATCCAAAATGAGCGTGTATCCCAAATTTCAGCTCAATCGGTTAAAGGTAACTGATTTCAAATTCAGTTGCATGATTCCACCCGGACATACATTGCAAGTTAATATAAAGCTTGTATAAAAATAGGTAGGATTTTATTACAAATGCCATATCCATTCCGTCGCATTCCGTACCCACTCAAAGCCGCCTCTTTGTTCGTGATTGTGATTCCGTGAAGTTTTTTACGCGCTCTCGTTTACGAGTATCGATGCCATCTGATCATCGAGTCAGTTACACGGCCCGCTCCTCACTGCTCCATAAACGATGGGGTGATCACACTTTTATTACATCGTCGAACAGTACAGCGGTTGGTCGTTTACTTTTGGATGTGGTTACTATAAAGTCTAAGCACACTGAAGCGTCCAGACGTGCGCTACTATTTAGTAGCGCAAATGTTTGCCATTACGAAAACGAACTCTGTGGCAATATACATAAAGACTGAATTTCTGTGGTAAAATGTGTGATATAAGCAGTGGTAGCCGAGTGGTCGAACGCACGCTTTGCAATCAAAGTGCGCAGGTTCAAACCCCGGCTGGCACCTCTGGGTTTCATGTGCGAATCTCATTTTCATCCGAGATTATCACTTGCTAAGAAACGGTGAAGGAAAACATTGTGAGGAAACCTGCACGTCTATAGAAAGGCGTGTGAAGTTCACCAACCCGCACTGGGCCAGCGTGGTGGACTATGGCCTGAATCCCCCTGGCATTGAGGGGAGGCCCGTGCCCAGCAGTGGGACGTTAAAAAGGGCTGTAGTAGTAGTAGTAGTTTTGAATAAAAAATATCACGCGTGTATTCCCCTAAGGTATAGGGAGGGTTACACTGCAGTAAACCCAAACTTCATCATTACATTTTCATCTTAATTTCATCATATTTTTGTTTGCATTTTTATTTTGCCCCCAATTTCATTGGAACCAAAGAAAAATGCAACCTAAAATATATATTCGTTCGGCTGAAGTGTTCCATCAAAATGTTATTGCTACCCACAAAAACAACAACTAATCATTGTTTGATTAATTGTTGTTTTTGTGGGTAGCAATCTTATCTATGTATCTTAATATTGTATCGTCAACAACACGTATCAACTCGGACAGTTGAGATAACAAGATCAACAGCATCTTAATCCTCCGATAACATTATATTAGGCCCCGCCAATAAGGGTTAACTGGGCAGGCGGTTATCGGTTTAACTATTGTTTAACCGATACTTATTGCGGCCGTCGTTAAATCTTTACGAGTGACCCTTACCAATCACGGCGAGCTCGTGTGATCTGTCATTTGAATTTAAAAATAGAACAACATATAAAATTGTTCTAAATATGAGTTTTTAAAGAATTCGGTCTTCTTTGCTTTTCGTTTGACAATAAAAAAAAAGATCATGATTATGTTTTATAGAAAGTTATATTCCCTTCACAATGATACTTTAAAGTGATTTAAAACTTAAACATGAAACTGTGATCCATACACGATTGGCATTATGGAATATTTTAAAACTGTAAATGCCAGCAATAGGTAGTCTGTGGATGTATTTTATTTAAAGTAAATGAACGCATTTTAATTTATTTTTAACTGTACTGATTTAAAATGAAGGTAGTCATAGATATTCTGAAGTTATAGCATGTGCGCCAAAACTAGACTTATGTCATGGAATATGTTAAATTTGTCTCTTTTCTTATCTTTGATAGCGAGCGAGTGAATCCGAGACAGAGGTCTAATCATGACATGCGTGCTAACCCCTTTGGTATTCATATTGTTTTCTTATATTTACGCGAATACTATACATTGAAATTAAACTATTTTACGGATTGTATCGCGTTTATTTACAATTTTCGTTAAAATGTAAAATGTAATAAAATATTTTCATTAAACGTCGGGAAAATAAAATAGTAAATAAACGCGATAAAATAATTCTTGTTTATGTTATTTGATTCTGTCATGTATTGCGTAGTGTGCGTTTACGGTTAGATTTAATTACGGTTTAATATCTACTACTACAACCCTTTTAACGTCCCACTGCTGGGCACGGGCCTCCCATTAATCCGAGGGGGATTCGGGCCATAGTCCACCACGCTGGCCCGGTGCGGGTTGGCAGACTTCACACATCTATCGAGAACTAGTCAAGTTCCCTCAGACGTGCAGGTTTCCTCACGATGTTTTTCCTTCACCGTTTCATAGCAGGTGGTAATCTCGGATGGAAATGAGATTCGCACATGAAACCCAGAGGTGCGAGCCGGGGTTTGAACCTGCACACTTTGATTTGCAAGGCATGCGTTCGACCACTCGGCTACCACTGTTTTTTTTATCCTATTAATATCTGATGACGAGCAATTATTATAAAACCCTGTTTACGAGTATATTGAACGATGTTCGGACAATATTGCGACAGACATCCGCAATATTTTGATTCGCAAATGGAGGAATGCCATAAAATTTTATCCCTTCATTTTATCAGTCCATCTAGATATCTGAATATATCTGATAACCATAAAATTATGATATCACTTGCTACCGATATCCCAGATTATACGACTAGTATTTTGGTTTATGAACGAAATTTGGAACACATATTCTTAATCAATACGTAGTCAACTTAAATGAAATATAATTAAATATCAATTGAATAGTGGTTCGGGTAAAGGCTGGCTCAATCCACCGAACGGTTACAGGTTTGATTACCGTCCGCGGGAAATTAAGGATTTAAAAGCAGTCCAAAGTATGGTACCCATAGCACAGTTTTTGAATTTTGGATCAAACGACGAGTAGGTGTTGTAAACGGGATGTAGAAAGCATTTTCAAAATAGCCTCACAATAAATTAATTAACGTGTAGGCCGTATTCTTCATTTGTAGATCCAAATTAAGTGTGTGCTTCGTTAAATATACCTTTGAGTCAAATAAAGTATTCGAGTTATATTAGAATACACTCACTTTTGTTTTCAAGCGTTATCCAAATAAGGAACAGGGCGTATATCGCTAAATTCAATTAAGTCCCTTAAGTTTGGTTAAAGTCACAAGTGGAAAGGAACTCCTCCGTTCATTATCCAGCTTAACTGGTATAAAAACAGATATAGTCTCTAATCTTAATATATATTAGAGCTACGAGAGATTATAATAGTTTTCTGGGCAGGTCCATTGTGCTGGAGTTCAGGCTTTAAACATGAGCAAAATTACTTGACTTGTTTCTGATAATGTACTTTATGGCAATATACATAAAGATCGAATGCTTGTGGCAAATCCACGCGATTATATTCACGAAAGTCTTCAATGATATTTTGTTGAAAAATGTACTTATAATGTGAGTAAGTACAGATCACTTTTGAATGTATTATTATTATTGTCTTCATATGCCTGTTTGATTAGGTAATGTAACTAGTTACAATGAGCACATACATTCGCGCTGCAAAGAAGGATGGTGTAGGTGTAGAATATGTATTTTTTTTTCAAATAGTTTAATTATTTTCATGAAAAGAGCGCCATACTAATCGCTCCGCTCATGGCTGGCACTGTTTCGCTAGGCGGCGCCACTCGCGTGCCCTACCGACATAAATCGAACCCCGTTAAATCAGGCCTGGCCAATTCTCACGGGGATTCATCCCTTTTAAAATTTACTTAACGAACAGTAAGACGTTTATATAATTTAAAATTTGTTTAAGTATAAAAAGCTCTTTTCTAAGGCTATTATTAGAAAATAACAATTTTGTTTTATTTTAACTCATATTTTCCCACTTCTGGGCAAAAGTCTCCCCATTCTCCACAACACAATTCTATTCCCTGCCAGATAAGTCCAATATTTTGTCTACATTCACAAAAATGAGTATTTAATATTGTATGTACTTATATTTATTTTAATATAACTGGCTAACAAAATCAACCTGTATTTATTTATAAGAAGAATACCCGACCGTGTTACTTTTACTTTTTTTTTTAAATTACCTTTTTTTTTAAATTCGTGAGTAACCAGATCAGGTAATGAGTATTGTAACCTCGTAGGATGTATTGCAATCGAACCACGGTAAGAAATACCTACTTTCATTTTTAATAGAGTTACCTACTCTTTTCAAATATCTCCAAATGAGATATCTATAAAGTTTCTAGTTTCTTTTTGGTTTGCATAGTTAACTGTATATATAATAATAATAATAATACTCCCAACTGCACGCCCTCGAGACCACAGAACGACCGCCTTTAACGAAATAGATAAAAAAACCGGCCAAGTGCGAGGCGGACTCCGTACCATTATCTATAAAAACGGCAAAAAAAAACGTTTGTTGTATGGGAGCCCCCTTAAATATTTATTTTATTCTGTATTTGTTGTTATAGCGGCAACAAAAATACATCATCTGTGAAAATTTCAACTCTCTAGCTATCACGGTTCATGAGATACAGCCTGGTGACAGACGGACGGACGGACGGACGGACGGTCGGACGGACAGACAGCGAAGTCTCAGTAATACGGTTCCCGTTTTACCCTTTGGGTACGGAACCCTAAAAAATGCTACAACTTTCACAATAGTACGAAATCAACACTTTGCTTCAACTTTATGAATAAATTTTCACAACTTTTACATAAAATGTTAATGTTGCCATCGGCGCGGATTTCATGCGATAGTGGCTCTTAATAATTCAGAATATTAAATTATGTACACAAATACCACGCACACTTTTCAGGCCGCGCAACTAATTACTAGAAATCCCGTTATATTTTCAAAGCTAAAAGCCCCTGTGGCAAATTTCGGAAACAACCTTTCCGAAATTTGCCCCCTGATCTGGCCGTAACTGGGATAAACCCCAGTCCATTGTATGGTATTCATAGTGCAAGCATTACTTTGGGAATTTGGAAAAAGGGATTTTTCTGAAATTTGCCGCCTACAGGAATTGAACCCACAACCACCAGTGCAGTGAGCTGAGAGGCCTACGCTCAAACCACTACCCCAATCCATCTTACAACATAAAACGAATAAATTAAGAGACACAACATTATATCCAAATGTGAATCTTCGCCGAAAATCCCTAAAGCTTACCAAGCCTCATCCGACAATTGATAAAGACCGTAAATAATATACAGGAAAATAACTCAGCGTGCGTGCGCCGATTCCCACGGGAAAATACGCCGATTAAACGTAATTTGTAACATTGTCAGGAGGTTTTTACGTTGGCGGCGAGTTGCGCGTAAATCATTGTTTGCGCCTATTATAACAACATTATTTCGCGTTAGTGTTAAATATGCACAGGGACGTACTCGAGGATAAATATTTCTTTCAGCACCCGTAGCATGATTTGAGCGAGTGACGTCATTTTCACGACGAATGTGACAGTTGAAACAGGTGAAACTTATGTCTGTATGCTGCAGGGCCAGGGCCCGGATAAAGCCCCACACCTTGGGGCGACAATTCCCACACGTCAAAAGTTTGCCAATACAAAAAAAAACTATGTTACAATATACATAAAAGTTGAATTACTGTGGTCAAAACTACGCCCACGTCAGATGCGCTCGCGATGGATTTTACCACAGAAAATAAATGTAATAAACTCACGTTTATTGACACAGAGTCGTTTTGGTATTGACAAACATTTAGATGCGCGACTTTTGACGCCTTAGTGTGAGGCTTTGAGTGTCACGCGCATATCAAGTGTCGTGACGTCAAAAAAAAATCCCATTACTAAGAAGAACTCTCTCAAAATATACATAGAGCTTGAATATATGTGGTAAAGGTCCCTTATTACTTTTTATAAAATAAAGGAATTAGGTAACAGTACTGACCCTTTTGCGTATGTGTCCCTATAGTCAAATATGGAAGAAGTTCACTGCTACCCGACCACGACTGCTCAGTCCAAAGCCGGCCCTGTGTTTCACTGTACACTGGCCCCTGAGGGAGTTTTATTTTTCTATTTACTGGCGCAATATATTAGCAGTAAGGCCACAGTGAGCCGTGTTCTTCATAATATTCTATTAGATTGCTTGAATACATTTTGAATTGTGAATAGACGGCATGTGGTGCTATGGCCTCGTAACAAACTTTATTATGCTTCACCCTCCTTTTTGAAAATGTACTCTGTGCGAATATACATAAAGATTTAATCTCTGGGGTAAAACACCACGAGATCGCGAGCCAAATTTGCGCGCGTCATCGATCACATTTAATTGAAAAAAATACTTTGTCTACAACTGAATACAGTTCGTTTTGCAACGGGCATTTGAATACTCTATTAACGTAGGACTTACCTAGAACAGAACCTAATATCGAACTTTTAGAACAAGCAATTCGCTTGTAGAAGTCGTAGACAATATATCCATTGTAATGAACTTAGCACGTTTAACGGATGTGTCCAGAGAACGTAATATCCGGTTCGGACATGTTTGCACCAGATGCCTGAATACGCGAGATATGTAATTACCTACCTTGTACATGTAACTTGAATGTAACAGGGAATACAAAGTTTCACTGTAACTAATAGAGTATCTAGAGTACCCAAAACGACTCCACTCTTCGTATAGCTCTGCGGCGATCTTTCCGCCATTTTTGTTATGTCATGTACCTGTAGTATACGGCAACAACATGAGAAAACAACAATGGTGGAGACAGATAAACCAGAAAAATTAACCATAGCCCGGGTTGATATGCCATCTCCGTTATAATATCTCCATGATCTAACCCGAATGCCGTCTTTTGTTTTTTAAAATTTAAATTTAGGTTTTCTTATCTACACGAAGATTAAATTTCTATGGTAGAAGACACGCGACTAAAACCGCTTGAGTCATCGATAACATTTTGTTGAAAAATGTGCTTCTTCTGTAAACGACTACAGTTCATTTTGATGCTGGTCAAAATATGTTGCAGGCCCTTATTGAGCCTAATTAATGTGGTACCCACAAAATTGGCACCATTGTTACATCTATATTTAATAATGTCAGGAAAAAAACAAATACATACATCATCCCGCCTGTATTACCAGAAGGGGTAGGCAGAGGTGCACTGCAGTGCGCCCATACTTCGCCTATGTATTTTGGTCGCAATGTAATAGGGTGCGAGCCTATTACCTTAATACCGGGCACATTCTCCCTCAATACGAGGGTGATTTGGGCCATAGTCCACCACGCTGGCCCAGTGCGGGTTGGTGAACTACACACGTCTTTCTTTAGACGTGCAGGATTCCTCACGATGTTTTCCTTCACCGTTCAGCAAGTGGTAAATAATGTACGAATGTCATTTTCAACAGTGGTTGAAAATGACATTCGTACATGAAAATGATCTCAGAGGTCCGGGTCCGGAATTTGAACTTAAGTTCAAGGCGAGCGTGCTTGCCCACAAGGCTACCACTGGTAAAAATAACAAAAAAAAAAATTTGTCTCGGATCGGGAAATTGTCGTTGACAACTCCAATACGAATCATGATATTGCAAATAAAATGGGAAATTAATAAAAATGTATTTTTAATGAGCGCCCATCGGCAGTATCCCTGATCGAGTCGTTTGGAATAAATTAATTTTGACATTTCGTCAGTCACAGCCGGCGTGACGGATGGTTTCTTAATTAATTTCTTGTTTCTGTCGATATGGGAATTCCAATATTTTATTTGTAGATAGCAAAAAGTTGTATCTTAATAACAAAACAATACTAAGTTAAGTTTTGTTGTATTTAATTAAAACACATTTATATTTCGAAGTCTTCTTCTTTCTTTTTTTACGAAATGAATGAATTATGAAATTAAATAGAATAATATGAGAAACGGCTGCACCTGCGATTAGCGGATACACTTTCCCACTTTCCATCGCGTACCCTCGGGGCAAGGAAACATGCCATCTTTGAGTAAAATATCCAAAAATACAAAATATGATAGAAAACGTACATTACTCGGATCTAGTATTTTTTTAAGTTTTTCTTTAGATATGAGAACATCAGAGCGATAATAAATGTGAGACTGAACTTTTTTTTTATAATTTGTATAAAGCTATACTTTCTATAAATAAATACATCATCATCATCACGCCTGTATTCCCCGAAAGGGTTGGCAGAGGTGCACTGTAGTGCGCCCACACTTCGCCGATGTATTTTGGTTCCAATGTAATAGGGGGCGAGCCTATTGCCATTATACCGGGCATATTCCCCCTCAATACGAGGGAGAATTGGGCCATAGTCCACCACGCTGGCCCAGTGCGGGTTGGTGAACTTCACACGCCTTTCTATAGACGCGCAGGTTTCCTCACGATGTTTTCCTTCACCGTTCAGCAAGTGGTAATCATTGTTGAAAATGACATTCGCACATGAAAATTATCTCAGAGGTGCGGGCCTGGGATTTGAACTTGCACCCCTTACGTTCAAGGCGGGCGTTCTTGCCCACGAGGCTACCATTGCTACGTTTTCTATAAATGTTCTAAATACCGTACCATTACTAAAATGATACTCAATTATGTATTGGTACGTAATTAAAAATAATATTAAAACATTTATGTAGCCATGAATCTACAGAGTCCTAAGTCATTAGAAACCATTAGAAAGGCATGGAAAGTGTAAAATTCAATGCTAAAGTTCCAAGTGTGTTTGTCAGCCTCCGGGTATTAGATCCGGGTGTTTTGTTTAGGCCGGATCCACCCGAGCCGGATATTACTAGTCGATCCGACGCCAAGCAATTTCGTTTTCAATAGCCGGCTTCATTTTTAAACTTCCATGGGTTTGTTTTACTACGTAAAATAGCAGCTTTACCGTGAGTTCAAGATACGTTTGCTAGGAGTCGTGATATGTTGATGCTTAGTTGAGGCGGACTATACTTAACTATGTTACTCGTAACAGAATATTTGTCACAAATATCGAGTTATGGCCTTAGGTCCTATCGTAACTGTAATAAACAGCGCTAACTACAAAGTCAAAGTCAAATCATTTATTTTGTATAGGCCTATGGGGGCACTTACAAATTGTCAAGTTTACATTTTTTTCTTATATACTACTATACTACCACCGGATCGAAACGCGACCTCAACTGAGAAGATCCGGCAAGAAACTCAGTGGGCTGATTTTTTTTTTAAATCGCCAAAACATTACATTTACGAATATCACTAATATTCACAGAACTATACTTGAAAACTTTCTTCAGGGTTGAGATATTATACATCATCACGCCTGTATTCCCCGAAGGGGTAGGCAGAGGTGCACTGCAGTGCGCCCACACTTCGCCGATGTATTTTGGTCCCAATGTAATAGGGGGCGAGCCTATTGCCATTATACCGGGCACACAGGTTTCCTCACGATGTTTTCCGTCACCGTTTCTTAGCAAGTGATAATCTCAGATGAAAATGAGATTCGCACATGGAACCCAGAGGTGCGAGCCGGGGATAGAACCTGCGCACTTTGATTGCAAAGCGTGCGTTCGACCACTCGGCTACCACTGCTTTTGGTACTACTGCTACCACTGGTTGAGATATTACAACTTTACAAATCACCTTTGAATTTAGATTTTTATCATATCATTCAGTTATATACCCGGAACTCATGGATAGGTTATATTATTTCATAATACTGAGACATTATTTACAACAATGAGGGAAATAGTACGAATTCAAACTTTTATATGTTCACAAATAAGCGTACAACTCGTATTATCAGAAATAACTACCGATGTAACCCACATTACGAGCATACAACGCCGTATCTACCAAATTACGCCGTCAACCTTCCTAAATAAATATTTCTTCGCAATATCACACAAATGTTGACATTCAATATCCGGCAAAATCCCAAGCGCCGCGCGCGAAACAAAAAAAACAACACGCCCGTCCGGTGATATAAAAAAATGAGTGAAGAATAAACAAAAAAACCTTTTGCCCCACTAATATAGGTAGCGTTTCATAGAAATCTCAAAGGACTGAGACAGACGAGACTGGAAGCCGAAAAAGTGATAGGGGCCTGTCCTGAAATGGAATCCATTAATCTGAGCTCACGGACGCGACTGTCAACGGCGGCGACAAGTTATCTGCTGCGTCCAGTTCCCTGGAATCTGGTTTTTACGGTTTCTCCCGTGTGAAAATACATTCTGAAACCACACTCATTCACACGGAGTACGAAAATCTTTTGCTAAGTCCTCAGTACTACTTTCAATTACATATTTTTTTATTCCAGTAATTTGACCGCACTTCACCCCCTCAGGAAGCAAAGTTTATGTGATAGCTGCATACACCCAATTACATGAGGTGACAAGAGCATGAACGCCCCACGTGCATAGCTCATGACATAAAAATGGATTAAAGACGAATTTTCATTTCTTTTCCCACTTAAAATATATAATAACACGAAACAACGTGGTACTATTCTTTGTAAACTTTAATTAACCCTTACCATAATACCATGAAGAAGCTATTATATTAAGCTCTTACGGTTAACCCTCCAAATTAAGTTGGCCCTACATTCTCAAAGCTGAAGAGACCACGGGGGGCTCCTTATAAAGTCGGTTAATAGTTGTTTCAACCCAAAAACGATAAAGAGGTCTCATTTGCATACGAAGTGCGTCGAGTTTAATTACTGGACCCCGGACATACTTATAATATCTTTGTTACTGCGGGGCGAGACCTTAGGGTAACGTTATTGCCTTTGTCTCTTTCTATTTACAGAAATTAGACAAAGATTAGATAGAACAGGCGCTTTATCGCATTTTATAAATAAAGAACCTATCGTTTTATTTATTGTTTTGTAAATGAGTTGTAAAATCATTGAAACTAGGATACATGTCAATTTTAGTCTTTAAAACCATTAAACTTTTACATACCATTAAACATTACTTTAAACCATTAAATTCTTACAGCTAAACGTACATGTATTCTGCATATATATTTGAACAAGACTATCCGTGTCCTTAAAACAAGAATCCTCTAAGTAGCTTACAATTCCTTGGACTGTACAGTTCCACACAAAAGTTATTACACCAAATAACAATTCTTCAGTGAAGTACACGATTGTACCTCCAAACTTGCTAATTATCTGCTGCACATTAACTTGATTCATTCACTGTTCTACTAATTATGGTCTTGGTAATTTAATGTAGACACATTTTATTTATTTTTTTACTATTAATTATAATTTAAGTACTAATACTAATTATTATTTAAAATTGACCAATACACTATACTACTGTGGGAACAGAAATGTGTTTATAACTCATGTGATTAAATAATTTCTGTCCCTTAAATAATGGAGTTTATCTTAATAATATAAAATGTAAACAAACGTTTATATATTTTTTATGTCTCTTCTATATTCAAGGATCGCATTTGGGTCCCCTTTTATATAATGTGTACTTATATGACATTCATCAGTGCATCAGACACTCTAAGTACCTTATGTATGCCGATGACACTAAAATATTCATTGATGTAAAGAATCTTGGTGACTGTCATAGGCTACAAGAAGATATGTCACGGTTGACGGAGTATTACCGTGTCAATAGGATCAAAGTTAACATAAAAAATGACAATTAATCACTTTTACTCGCAAAAACAACCCCAATAATTTCCATTATACTATAGATGGCAGTCCTATTGAAAGGGTTAATATGATACGCGACCTAGGTGTCTACTTTGACAAAAAGCTCATGATGAATGAGCATGTAGATCTAATTGTAGAAAAAGCATATAAAACCTTAGGCTTCGTCAAACGCGTCTGTAAACCCATCAACAATGCCAATTGCTTAAAGATTGTTTTTTAACGCATATGTTCGAAGTATTCTTGAGTACTAGCGTACTATATGGTATTATATGGAATACCAACTATATTAGCTACGCTCAACAACTTCAACGAGCCCAGTTAAAGTTCCTCAATTATGTTAATTATAAAAGTAAACAAAAAATCATCACCTATGAACACAGCTGTTCGTATCATAAACAGCTTTCTTTTACCGCACGGCAACATAGACTGCCCCGACTTATTGAAAGAATTGGCACTATTCGTCCCCGCCAAGCATACTCGACACACAAGTAACAATATGCTCCATGTACCAAGCCATCGCACTAACTATGGCCAGAATTCCGTCTTCACTCGCGTATCACGCAATTATAATAAATTATTTTCGTCGGTAGATCCCTTCATCTGCTCAAAGAGCACATTCAAAGTTAATTTAATAAAAATCCTTAGCAGTCAGGTTGTCCAAATACTTAGGTAATTTTATTTTCATAACTGATAAAATAAAATAGTATTCTCCCCACACACACACTGTACGTTACATACACAACACAGACACACCCCAACACACACACACATACCTCCCAGAATCGTGCCTTACGTAAAAACCGGCCAAGTGCGAGTCGGACTCGCGCACAAAGGGTTCCATACCATTATCTATAAAAACGGCAAAAAAATCACGTTTGTTGTATGGGAGCCCCCTTTAATATTTATTATATTCTGTATTTTAGTATTTGTTGTTATAGCGATAACAGAATTACATCATCTGTGTAAATATCAACTCTCTAACTATCACGGTTCATGAGATACAGCCTGGTGACAGACGTACGGACGGACGGACAGACAGCGAAGTCTCTGTAATAGGGTTCCCGTTTTACCCTTTGGGTACGGAACCCTAACAACATACGTAATTGGATATTTAAGTTCATGCAGAGGTGCCTGCTATAAAAATTAAACTTGAAATATATCACTAAGAAAACTACATATCTCGATGGCAATAAAAAATACGAAGATATAGTACTTCATTAAGTTTCCCGTAGCCCTTTCTCCTGTCTAGTTACACAAGTTATGGCCTCCTACGATAATTGCGGGCCGTGCAGCGCGCGACTCTACTTCCAACTTGCTAATTATTTCTCTACATACACTTGAACTAACTTTATTGTGGTCTAACTTTGCCCGTGACTTCATCTGCCACATTTTCTGAGTTAAATGTGATCCCAAACGAAATATAATAAGCAATATTTTATTAAGCGTATTCAGATATACGTCAAAGGAAAAGCGGTTACATCATAATAATATAGTTACCTTCTCCCTATCTGCATTAACATTTCACCAAAACGCAGATGATGGAGCACTTCATATTTTATAGATGTACTCGGTAAACTTTGAGTGGGTAATAAGTAAGTAATAAAAATGAATAAATTCACTTGTCATTGCACTCACGAAATTCCGCTTCGTTTCAGAAATGCATGTATTCTAAGCAAATTGAATAGGATGGTATACATCGCCAGTAATAAATTTAACTATCTCCCCCAGTTCGGAAAGTTTTAAATCCTCGGTATCTACAGAATAGTACAACTTTGGATTTATAATTTATGCAGTGCACTCGCTCTGTTTTCACGTTTCATAACTAGAAATGAATTACGGGTTCCTCGCTGCTGGAACCCGTTATTATTTTAATTTAATTATCGTGTGTCTTTACAGTTTTGTGAGGAGCGATGCAGCAAAGCATTTTTTCGGGGTTCCTCTAAACATTGTTAGCAAAGATACAAGGTTAATAAAACATTGCATCTATTTTGACGATTTATATGTAAGTACCTAAGTATTAATGCACCTTGTTGCAGTTACTAAATCAACCTTGTGATTCGCAGCTCACAGCTAATTTTGCATCGTGTTCACGTGGCTTTTATCACAGAAATTTAATCATTATGTACATAGAACATGGAATTCGTATTAATATTGACAAGGCTTTTAGTGTCATTTAAAAATGTCGGACTGTAATAAGTATAAAAACTTATCTACAGCATAACAAGCCAATTCTTTCAATGATCACGACACCTGAAAAATTCTGTACCTAGGTTGCTTTTGTACCATCCGCGCGAAAGTTATTTAGTCCGTAAACTGCACACAGACTTGGGACCTGTTCAGACATGCAGGAATGCCATCGCTTAACCATCTAATGTTCATATTCAATATATGTGAGGGATTAAACATTGCACCGATGCTGGCCGTGGTTCAAATTCGGGGCACGTCGTTGAGATGTGAGCGAGGAATATTAATGCGGCCAATTGGTAACATACGCGGTTACCACGAAACTGGACCTTAAAGCCGCACACTGGGACGTCGAAACACGCGCGTCGAAATGTTTGCCAATACTAAAATGAACTTTGTGTTAATAGGCATAAAGATTGAATTTCTGCGGTAAAAGCCACGCCGCCAAAATTCAATCTATTTTATTTAAAACTTAAAAGATTTTAAATATTGATATGGTCACTATAAGATGTTTTTAGGTTAGCTAATTACGCAATAACTTAAGAAAGAAGGTCCCTTAAGTAGGGACTTAATAAAGTAACCGACTTGGTATTGTAATACCAATATACTTTTTACGGTAGAATAACTGAGGTCATAAAGTAATCGACTTGGTATTACAACTTTTTACGGTTGAAGAACTGGGTTGCGAGACTTTTTTTTACAAGTTTTGTTTTGTATGGCATACTATTTGTCGTGTAAAGTCCCCATGGTTACTGTGGGCGCCACCGAGACTAAGCCGAACATCGACACAACGACGACCAACTTCGGGCAACAGGAAAACAAACGAAATTGTTTTCGAGACGTGATTACACGAACATATAATTTCCATTTGTCTAATATTCACAACTAGCTGTGTCAGCGACTTCACCCGCGAGGAATTTAGGAAAATTTAAAATATACAAGTAGCGCCGAAATCACTTGTAACATCAGCTATTTGCCAGCTAGAGTCACGTCAAAAACAAACAGACAGACTGACTAACAAAAATAAAAATGGCGGTATAGGTATGGTAAATACTTTCATATACATTTGGTAAAAATATGTTATGTTGATATAACAAATGGACACTTCAATTTTATTTATTTGTATAGATTTGAATAATGTAACACAATATGTTAATATCGGAAGTACTATTGGTGTGGCAGAAAATAATTCACAGATATTTTTTTCCTCCAAAGTAATCGCCCCATATTATTTCAATAAATGAATAAGGAAATGTAAAAACACTCCGACGACACCCTTCGCGTGTTAAATCTATTGTAACGTTCGTAATAAATAATCGAACGGTAATAAAACATGTTTTATCGCATACCTAAACGATTATTTACAAGCATTAAATTTATACAATATCAATATACAGTAACTCATAAATATACGACATCGTGAACGCCACAAACAGTGTTAGAAAGTGTATCCATTATCAGCCAACTGACACTTAGCATACTACTCATTGATTCTTATAGAAAAATATTTTTAATAACACAAGGAAAAGAGTATTGCTTTGAGTATTGGAAGTCGGTTAAAGTTCTCTTTAACCAAAAGGAGGAGGTTCTCAATTCGATTGGTATGTATATATTATTTTTTACATTAACCCATGAGGAAGACGGTGATGGATACAGATACCCCTAAATGTATAGAAAGTTACAAATCATATACAATCTAAAACACTTTAGTACTAAAAATGCCATGATAGACCGTTTGTAGATGAGTTAAACATTTTTGTAGTTTATTTTTGTAGGAATGTACAACCTTGTAGGTAATACCTAATCTTCTAATACCCTACGTCGTAAATCATTATCTGAATAATTTTGTGAAGTAATAATTTAAGATAAGTCAGGTTTTTTTCGTACAATATTAACACATTAATTTTTTTTCATGACAAATAGTGTGTCAGATCGCTTGTCCCTTCTGATGTATTTATCTTTCGATTAAGTTTAATTCGACAGTAACAATTTAAATGTGTTACGCCCAGTTGTAAGGAAAACTTAAGACATCAAAAATCCTATTAAAAACTATGAAAATTAATTTCCGACGAGACATAAACGTTTACAATGCTTGAAGACACTTCCTAAGGTATAGTTAATACATTCTGAATCGCGTACTATGTGCTATGGTATGTATACTTAACCATTATTCCCATTATCCACGTATGGATATCTCGGTGTGTTTCCTATCATAAAGCCGTAGCGGGCTATGGGACTTGTGGGGACGTATGCAGCGGTCAGCCTGTAACTCCTGTCCGCTCTCACTCGTATATTTACGTGTTCTTATCACGCGATACAACTCACCGGCAATGGAGCTTCGTTTAATAGACAAAATGAATATTTTGAGGCAATATTTTGTATTCTTTTTTTATTATAAGTTATTATAAGCTTTATAGTATACTTGCAATGTATGTCCGGGTGGAATCTTGCAACTGAATTTTAAATCAGTTATCTTTAACTGATTAAGCTGAAATTTGGTATATACGCTTATTATGGATGACAATGCATGCTTAGCTATGTGACGTCATTCTAATTCCAATGTGGCGGATCATCCAAGATGGCGGAAGTTATTTTTCCTGCACTACCACAGTATAGGTATCAAATGAAAGGGCTTGCTGAGTAGAACACGAAAACTTAGTGCAATTAAATAAAAGCTTGTTTTTAAAAAGTTTTTTTATTATGTTACGGCGAAATTAGTATCTATACCAAAGATCTTGAATTTAAGCGCTTCAATCGACATTTAATTACTACTTTTATACACCTTGTTCGACGGCTTCGTGTAGTGGTAAGGTGGGTTGCTCGACAAATTTCAAAAATGGCCTTTACGGAATTTACCCTGGTCAAGGTGTAACTGGAATCGCCCCCAGTTTATTGTATGGATACGCTTGTCATTTACAATAATGATTACCACTTCCCATTAATTGAACAGTGAAGGTAATGCCCGGTATAATGAAAATTGGCTCGTCCCTATTGTACATTGGCGTTAAAATACATCGACGAAGTGTGAGTGCACTACAGTGCACCTTTGCCTACCGCTTCGGGGATTACTGGCATTTTAATGATACGTAGGATTCGAGAATTTCTTTCTTTCTTTTGAAGCATTACTTTCGCAACGCATTGCAGTTACAGAGTTGAGCTGCATAAATTAATTAAGCATTGCGGGCAGTTTGTTTGACGGTGCCTACAAGACTTGTTGGGCCAAAACAATTGGCCCACTTGGCCCGCACCGACGCATATAATATGCATGGGTCCTTATTCTATTGTAAGGACGATTTCATACCTGTGTAACTAGAAAGTTTTGGTATTTGTATTGTTCTTTGTTTAACAAAATCGTTGTTAAGACTATGGTTTTATTTTGTAACGAAGAAAAACCAAAATATTTTATCAATGGCAGCTGTTCAAGCTGTCATGTCCTGTTTAATTTCTTTAAGGTGTCAATATCTTAAATTTGCATTAGTCATAATTCTAGGTATCATTGGGAGTCGACCGACATCGTTATCACGTTCATCACTCATTTTTATTCATATGTATTTATTGAATTTTCTCTTGCTATTAATTACTTGATACTGAAATAACCGCTTACTGCAGGTGGAGTTAGTCTCATCTTATTCCATTCAATTTCATGAATTTCGTAACAACAGAAGAAAGAAGGTAAACATATCTCACTATGAACTGACTTCTCATATTTGAGACCCTGATACAGTGGACAGGCTTGAATAGATGGAAAAGGTTTATATAGAGATAAATTCTTCAAGATGTTTTTCTTGTTCACTTCAGTGACTGAGCATTTACACGTGCAAGTACCCGCGCGAGCGCACAACTGACTCAAATAAACATGTATACATTTTTAATGTTCACTGAGTTGGTGAATTCGTTTGTATTTGCCGACGGCAAGCGACTTCGATGCTTCACAGCGCTGCTGACCTGTCAACGTTACACTTCAATGATATTTAAAAGCGAATACCTATATTCTGCCTAGTCTATGGGAAAAAAAATACCGATCTTCTCTATTGCTGAGTCCTAACATTCTTGCTAGTTTATCTTAGGATAGGGCTGACAGAGCATTCGTCCCAATATTATTTTGAAGACAACTGATGTTTTGGTTACTTATACAAACTTGAATACATTATTTTTGAGGAATAAGGGGCAATTTCAGGTCCAACTCAGCATGATGTTTGAGATGTTTCCTTTCACCATATAAAAATTAGTATTCGTATTAAAAATAAGTATGCGAAATACATAAATCTTACAAAGGTTGGTCTACGCTTGCCACAATGTAGCATGTACCTTAGTCTAGTAGAAAAATAATAAATTTAGCATAAATTAATTAAATCAACAATGCAAGAGTTATGAGTAAAAGCAAAAAATGGTTCTAGTATATACAATTTATATGTTAAAATAAAACACGAACTAATTAAGACTGGCGATGGTGCGAGCTGCAAAGAATTGGATTACATCTGATATTCATCTCTTTAGCCAACGAAGTGCAAGGGCATTAGCATGTTGTCTGTCTGCTCTGAATTAATCCAAGCATACATTATACATTCGCTTCACCGTTTCTAATAATAATTATTAATGTTATTTATTTATTTTATTAAGAGCAGCAGTGGTAGCCGAGTGGTCGAACGCACGCCTTGCAATCTAAGTGTGCAGGTTGAAATCCCGGCTCGCACCTCTGGGTTTCATGTGCGAATCTCATTTCATCTAAGATTACCACTTGCTATGAAACGGTAAAGGAAAACATCGTGAGTAAACCTGCACGTCTATAGAAAGGCGTGTGAAGTTCACCAACCCGCACTGGGCCAGCGTGGTGGACTATAGCCCAATAATCTCCCTCGTATTGAGGGAGAATGTGCCCTTCGGGGAATACAGGCGTGATGATGTATATATAATTAAGAAAACCAACAGCGTACAATAAAATAGAGAACTAAACCTAAGAAATCTTAACATAAAGTAAGGCTGATAATAGGTTTCCCTTGACATACATAAATAATACATTACTAAACGGATGGACTATTGGGTGCCTAACAATCAATTTTAACAGATACAATTTAATGTTCAATACTAAACTATTAGTCTTACTCTACATTAACGAAATTTAATATTTATATTAAAAATAAGTACAAAGAAAATGTATCAAGTTAATTAGTCAAACATTTTTTTTCTAATATCATTACAATAACAATTATAGTATCTATGGAACCTAAGCTAGGCCTTGACTGTAAATAGAGTTCCGTAAATTATGAAGGGTATGAAATAATACATTTGTACGCGATACAAAGATTACATAAACTATGAGAAGATTAAATTCTTTGAAGCTAACTCTTGTGTAATAAGACGGTCTACTAACCAGTCATCGCTTCTAATCGTTCCACATAAAATTATATCGAATCTAATCGCATATAGAAGAACCGAATGTGAAGCCGGTCAGTAAAATGCACCTCAAAATCGGTCCAGCCAATGGGGAGCTTACCTAAAACAATCAGAGAGACAGTCGAAAAAAACGTAACTGCGGTTTCTTTGTTGGTAGCGCATATACTCTCATATCCTTTTAGTCTAGTTTAAAGCTGTTATCTTCACATTGCAGACACTTCTTCAAACACACTTACTTCATCATAGTAAGCATTTTTATGTAGCGGTACTTCCTTTGGCAACAGGAAAACCTCCCCGATACCCTAACACCGGGAAACAATCGCTCATTCGGTACAGTAATGACGCGCATTCCCAGCACGCAACAAACAATTCTAACGGAAAATACATTTCAATTCTTTATTGAATCCCTACTCCCGCTTCCATAACTTAAATCTCTTGGGATGGACCGCATCGGGGGCGTAGCTATCGCGTAGCATTTGTACCTTGTGTAGTATCCGTAGCGCGTAGTGCTACGGCTACGATACTACGAAGCCGCGTAGCGTAGTCTACGTCGCCGTAGCAGAATTGAAATCTTTACAGTTAACCAACTTCACAAAGAAGAAAGTTCTTAATTCGATCCGTATGTTTCGTTTTATTCCTGAAATTCAGTTTATAATTTACGATACCTTACATAGTTTTAATTATATGCGGCTATGAAAATCATACCAAATAACCTGTAAACTACACTGATAAAAATTACATGTAAACTACACTGAGGTACTTAACAGACTTAAAGGTAAAATACAAACTTAATCCACTGTTCAAAATCTTGTATGCGACTGTCGTTTCCCAGGCGAGAGGGAGTGCAGCCGATCTGAGCATCCCCACTGACTTAATCCTCTTTTGACGTGAAATCGTTCCCGAGCTCTAATTCTCTTTTTCCTAAAAGGAAGCTCTCAAAATCCGCTGTCTGCTTATATCGTTACGTACGTACATTTTTAGAGTGTTCGATGATGTTTGAAAGTTTTTCACCGAGGGGTTTGAGCTATGTGAAAACAATAATGATTGAAAAACCGTGTACAGGAAATACGCTAAAAAAGGAGATGGTATGAGTTTATAATATCCACTCTCTATAATTTAAATTATGCTTGGTATAGCCTTTCGAATAAGGTGATAAAAGTAATATAAAATAAATATTGTTTAATATATTTGATATAAATAAGGTTAATTCATTTATACTAATATTATAAAGGGAAAGATTTGTATTTTTGTATGTAACGAATAAACTTAAAAACTGATGGACCGATTTCAAAAATTATTTTGCCGTTAGAAAGTTATATTATCACTGAGTAACATAGACTATATTAGAAGCCCGTGCGAAGCCGGGACGAGCCACTAGTTTGATATATGATTAGGTTAATTCATTTTAAATATTTTTTAAATTATTTATGAACTAAATTTATAAATTGATTAGATTAACGGTGAAGGTAAATTGTGAGGAAATCTCCACGTGTTTAGTGTTAGCCCGAATCCCCCTTGCATTAAGAAGGAGTATGCCCTGATAGTAATAGGCATGATACTAGTAATATTGCATTATTGTCGACGTTACAAGTCTGCCCCCTTACCACTAACTGTGTTGCAGTAATGTTTTTAACATTAGTTTCAGTTTTTGACAGTTAACGCAGTACAAAATTTTTCAAAACTGGCCAAGTGCGAGTCGGACTCGTGTTGTATGGGAGCCCCCTTTAATATTTATTTATTCTGTTTTTTAGTATTTGTTGTTATAGCGGCAACAGAAATACATCATCTGTGCAAATTTCAACTCCCTAATTAAAACGGTTCATGAGATACAGCCTGGTGACGGACGGACGGACGGACGGACGGACAGCGAAGTCTTAGTAATAGGGTTCCCGTTTTACCCTTTGGGTACGGAACCCTAAAAATTTACAGTTACTATTGAAACAACAATACTTTAAGAGGAGGTGATAAAGTCCTTGCTTGGATGCACTTTTTTTTTTTTGAATGGACTACGCTGTTGGCCGTGAGGTGGCCTTTACAGCTTTACCGGAGGAGTTTTGGACCGCGCGGTGCCCAATTCGTTGTCACGGCAAATACACCAGTTTTCACTGATTGCGAATGTTTCACGACCGGCGCTGTACAGTCAGCCAATAAAGCTTATGGCAACCACAATATGGGTCAGTTTTCCGTGCTCTATATTATAGAAGGAACGCTACTTATAGAGTCTATAAGTAGCGTTTTGAATTACATGATAATTTATCATTCACGATTTTTTTTAAATTTAAGTATAATATCAATAGTTGGAGATTTTTTATTGAAATTTTGTTAAATAATAATACATCATCAAAATACATCATAACGCCTGTATTCCCCGAAGGGGTAGGCAGAGGTGCACCGTAGTGCGCCCACACTTCGCCGATGTATTTTTGGTCCCAATGTAATAGGGGGCGAGCCTATTGCCATTATACCGGGCACATTCTCCCTCAATACGAGGGAGATTTTTGGGATATAGTTCACCACGCTGGCCCAGTGTGGGTTGGTGAACTTCACACGCCTTTCTATAGACGTGCAGGTTTCCTCACGATGTTTTCCTTCACCGATTCATAGCATGTGGTAATCTCGGATGAAAATGAGATTCGCACATAAACCCAGAAGTACGAGCCGGGGTTTGAACCTGCACACTTTGATTTGCAAGGCGTGCGTTCGACCACTCGGCTACCACTGCTATCGTTATATCTAAGTTTTAAAAAATCTATCTTTATACCTATATTCTGTTATACTTATATTCGATCTAATGCGAGAAGTTGCCTTTTCTAACCATTCGTATCTCACTACTGGGCAAAGGTATCCCCCAACTCCTTCCATTCATACCGGTCTTTCGCTTATCAGGGATCAAAAATTGGCTAGGTATATTCGGTATTTTTGCATCACGAAATCCATGCGAGTTTATCTTTTACCAAGGATAAGGCTGGCAGAACAATCGTTTCCAATATTATTTTGATGAAAACTGACAATTTGGTTACCATCAAAAAGTCCCTATTTCTTCTTACTATCAATTCGTAAACACATAAAAAAAATGCTTATGGCCATAAGTCTACATTATTATGCTAACCGTACATACTAACGAACCGATTGGCAAACGACATATATGTGAGCATTCATTAATGCAGAGCAAAATGTGGACCTGTCCGGCGATCGTATTCAAACAATACTCGTTTTAAACTCGATCCGTTATCGTATTAGCTAAACGTTTTGTTTAGATACGACGTTTTTATGTAATTTCAAATGTACGTACTAATGAATCACAATCAGATTTTTTATACAAATTAAAACCTATCTCCTTTAACTCACGCCTGTATCCCATTGTTCTTAGTTGCAGAAAAACCAAGGATTATCTCGCTAAATTAACGACAGCTCATTCATAAATAATCTTTGCTTTAGAGATATAACGGTTTATATTCGGATTCACTGCAATCAAGTGTACAGTGTAGTACTCAAACAGTCTTCAATATCAACCAAACTAATTAATTAAACTAAAAGATGAATTGGCACATCGCCAACATGCTATGTATTCACACAAACAAACACATATCTACCCACTGCATATCGTTCATTTAAATAACAGTAGCCTCTGTTCCCACGGTAATGCCGGGTACTCGATAATTGCTAATCGAGAACGGATGCAGTGGTATAACATAAATCCTTCGCGTGTCTAACTTTTAGCTAATACATCAACGCACTCTTGTGTTAATATGCATAAAGATTGAATATCTGTGGTAAAACCTACGCCACGCGTCAAAATTCTCTCGTACTGTCAGTGCCATTACGTTGAAGAATTAACTTTTACTGCGAGTCAATACAGTTCGTTTTGGTTTGACGATAAACTTGGCACGCGAGTTTTGACGGATCCAATGTTACGAATAGATGCACTTCCGCGAGCTTTCGGATTCAAGGAATAAGCTGGCAGCTCGTATGACCTTACCTCCACCTTAAAGTATGGTTGTATCAATTATAACTGTCAATTTTTGACAGATTTTGTACTAAGTACACTGTCAAAAACAGAAAGTACTAAAACATTTCTGCAAGGCAGGTTGCAGCTCGTGTGACCGCTTCCATATGAAATGTTCTGCGACTGCACCACTGTTCCCGGTAAGGTATTATCAGGAAGCCGACTTTACCGTGTCAATAGAGCCTAACGAAAGCCACCGGAGTGTTCTTTCATTTGCGTAAATGAATGTTTTAAAATATTCATTGGATGAAAGATCGACGAGGCGGCGGCCTGTTACAGGTAATTTGTGCAATTAATGGGGTGTAAAGTTTGCGAAGGGTTTTTATGAGCGAGGACAATGTTTAATGAAAGTTTATAATACTTGAAATTGATTGCTTGAACAGATACTTTTTATCTATGTATATAAAAAAATACAATGATATTAGAAAGTATATGTCAAAAAGAAGTATCTTTTTTTACCGCAATCGATCTAACTGATTCCACGGCCATCTAGTATTATACGTCTGGACATATTCTAGTCTAAAATATGTACGTAGACGTCAAAGTCACACGCAGCATTGTAGGTGTGAAACTGTCAAATGTTAGGAAAAGCTTCCTCTTTGATATAATAACTCGTAGCTTGTTGCATTGAACTGTCATTGCTATTTTTACAAGCTTTATATTAACTTGCAATGTATGTCCGGGTGGAATCTTTTAACTGAATTTTAAATCAGTTACCATGTTGCTGAAATTTGGTATACACGCTTATTTTGGATGACAATGCATGCTTAGCTATGTGACGTCATTCTAATTCCAATATGGCGGATCATCCAAGATGGCGTAATAGTTATTTATTCTGCACTACCAGAGTATGGGTATCAAATGAAAGGGCTTGCTGAGGAGAACAAGAAAACGAAGGGCGATTAAATAAAAGCTTGTTTTTAAAAAGTTTTTTTTACCATTATTTTTTGTTCTATAAGAGCGCTCTTAGACCAGCGTTTTCTTTGCAGCGTATACGGTCGTTTCATAAACCGAACGCGCGTACACCAGGTTATTTCGGAGTGTACGCTCAAATCGCTGGTGGTAGTGGCAAGTGTCAGTAGTAAGATATCCTAGGAAGAAATATTTGCGACATCGCGACTCGCGCTTTTAAGACCTTATAAGCAAAAGCGTGTGGCAAAAGACGCGCCTACACGCAGTTCGAAAACAAGCTTTTACGATCGTATAAAACGCTAGTCTGAAAAAGCTCTAATAGCAGGAAGTGAAACACCTAGCTTCGGTAGACCAAATCGACAGCCGATAGTCCGCTGATCCAATTAATGCTCTTACAGCCAACGCTAACGAACATGCCGGAGGCCACGCTTACCGCAACGATGATTTTCATGAAATACAGCCAAACTATTCTGCGTTGGAACTGCTAGAAACTGTCATAGGTCGTAACTTGTTTCATTATGTACAAAGCCGTGTTGAAGACTTGTTTTTATAAAAGTGAATTTATTGATATCTGTAGGCATATTCTCTAACTGTGGTTAAAAGTCCTCTCAATCATTCCCTATTGCTAATTGAATTAAATTTCTATGAACTAATAGCGATTACATAACTTCACTCTGCTGTGTTTCAATCAATTTCCAGACAATAAATGCTGCCACACATCGTAATAACACGACTCGTTAAGAAAGTTCAATTGAAATTCAAATTTGAATAGTTGTATAATACAACTCCAGGTCTTCATTTGTAGGAACGCTTATCAACAAACTCATTACAATCGTATGAGTCGTTTAATTGGTTCAAAATCCTCTATGCATTTTGACAGTTTTTTTATTTAAACAAACTTCATATTTTTTTATCATAAATGATGATGTAATGTAAAGTAAACGTGGGCTAAGTTCTAACTGTAGGTACCTAAAAATAGTACTACCTACGTACCTACCTTTTTTTTTTAATGTGGGAGTCCCGGCAGAAGGCCGTATACCCACTAAAAACCGACGGTGTACCATCTTCCGCTTATATCGGGGCGCCACGGGATCGCTTTCGCATGCACCGCGACGTCCTACCTACCTTTTAAAATAATATCAAATTTTATAGATATACGCTTTAACAATCAACGTTTATATTTCAAAACAATCTCGTTAAAATTTATAAAAAGAAAAGTTAAAATTTGTTTATCCACCTTAAAATGTCATTAAACTCTAAACTTTACGCGGAACAAACTGGCCGCGAGCTGAACCCAAAGGGCTCGACGGTATAAATCTTCAGAATGATAGCGACAATACGATGTTTACGTCCTACGGAGCGGAAAATTTACAGCGAAATGTAATTACTGTAATCTTTTGAAAAGTACCGGCGAATTGGTGTGATATCCTTTCAACGAACTTTTGGGTAAAGGTGAGGTTCCGGGCTGATAGACGAGGGATTAATAAAGTTGCCGACAATCTTAGACCAGAGTAGCGATTAGATATTAAACCAAATGGGTGAAACCTTATAAAGCAAATCCCTTAATGGAATAAATAAAAGACATGTATAGGGCTGTTATTTAAGCATTACTAATTAGTTACTTCATTTTAACGAGAGAAAATGGCGTAATTTTTTGGGTGACTTATTTAGACATTATTTTTTTGTTGTATTCGTGGACTTAGTTTGATTCAAGTTTCAAACTACAAAAAGAAATTAGGAAGTAACGTTTTTTTAATCATTTAGATAGATAGAAATCCCCCGTTGAATTTAATTAAACAATTAAAGTGAATATAATTATGCACTACCCAGATCTAGTTAGTTCGTGATAATTAAGTGTAATTGGCTATAACAGAAGTCTACCTACCGTTTAGGTTACAAATATCGATTATTGCACAACTATCGCGCGACATTTTTTATAAGTCTGCCGTCTGCTACAACCCCGGGTACGGATTATGACGTAATAGCCAGTTTAATGCCGTCGAATGGCGCTAAAGTTTGACAAATCCGTAATTCTGTTCACCCTTTGTATACCTGAGGTGTTAACGGCGAACAAATGCAAATTATTATGTTGATTTCCAACACGTATACTTATCGTAGGGCACAAGTTAATGGACTGCGAATTAACTGTTTATAACAAGGACTGTTTATACAGGGGTTGTATGTGGTGCTATGTGATTTGAAACGTGAATGGGTGCTCCGCTACAGGGTGTAATCTGAAGTCCAATATTATACTTTTCCGTTTGCATAAATATCGAGTACAACGGGTATAAAAAATTGATCGAAATTTGAACTTGATTTTTCAACTTTATTTCCTCCAACAATTTCAAAACGTAGACTATAGACATAGACAACGTAACGTAGACTTCATGGTACGTCTATTTTGTAATGTCCTGTCTAGTGTGCTATGCTATGTAAAGTTAGCTATGCTTAGTAAAGTTCAAAATCTATATTAAAATTAGGTGGTGCGGCATTTGTCAGTTTTTGTTATTTCCTCTATTCGTATAATTATTACCTCCCTCTCAAACATAACACTCTTAGCTGTTCTTCATTACAGAGTTGTGTCCGAGCTGCTAATTTAAAACAAGGAATGGCCATTAAAAGCATACCTTTCCATATCGTGTAAACCACTTGCAAATTTATTCAGGACACTCATTCCCCACTCATCAAATAATATCGTGGTAACGTTTTCATTTGAATAGCTATGTTATAATTCAAACTTTATATCACGAATATAAAGTTTAAATTTCCCTGTTGGTGTCCAGGAAATATTTCAATTTAAGTATTATTCTAGCAATTTGCATCGCAGTAGCCGTTGTTTTCAGTCTCCCGGAGTGAGTACCGCGCACCGCGGATTTAGAATAATCACGTATTTTGCATTAGCCCACAGTGTCGCGTTGCATTTAGAAAGCTAAATAAACATTTCCACTCGGCTTAGTGGCGTTATTTATAAAGCCAGGGTTCAGGTTACATTATTACAAGCACCCGGACCTGAATAATTTATGGCGGACACTTAAATTGTTTTTGCGAAATTAATTTTGTTGATGGAGTAGGTCATTTAGAATTTAGCCGCCCTCGGGGATGATTCTTGATAAAGGTACGTTTCGGGATTTTGTGTTTCGCCGGATTAACTAATGATGTTATGTTCGTGTAATACGATTTTTATACATGTCTTATTAAATCAAGCGCTTTTTTGATGTATTTACATAACCTAAAAGCCATTTTAAAAGTTATAGTAATTTTATTTATTTTTAAACCACGTTTTTCAATGATATATGTTTTCTATTCCACTATAAGATACGTAAATAAATTACACATCTACTCGTGAAGATAAACTCACAATCCTTAGTCCATCTTTCACAAAACCATCCAGAGTACAATCGGCTCAACATAAGATAATTTTATCACAATATCCAACACAGAGATACGCTACTCTCTACATTTGTTAAGATCGTGAAATAAAGGTCCGAGTGAACCAAGAAAATAGCGACAGGAAATAATTTGTGTGCCCGCCGCTGTGCTACATAAGTATTTTCTGAGCTACAATGAAATTTTAAAACTTCTTTAGTTGGCTATTGGTTAATCGGCTTATGTTATTTTACAGCAGATTACAACTTGACATACCTATATTGTTTTCTTATATTTACGCGAATACTATGCATTGAAATTAAACTATTTTACGGATTTTATCGCGTTTATTTACTATTTTATTTTCCCGACGTTTCGGCTGCTTTACAGCAACCATGGTCACGGGGGGACTGAGGTGTTAGACGTCCTGATGTCATAGTTAATAACTGGGTACCCTCATATTTAGTTGTTGTTTGCGGTCCGATCCACGCAGAAAGTGCTTACGGTGTCCTGAGGTCTTGCAATGGTACACTTGGTTTTGGATTTAATCATATTGATTACTGGATCCCAAGTTGGTGGTAGCACCCAGCCATCTTCCCTATTGAAATTAGGATGTTTTTTAATTTCAATGGCCTCACGTATCATAACAACTAAATATGAGGGTACCCAGTTATTAACTATGACATCAGGACGTCTAACACCTCAGTCCCCCCGTGACCATGGTTGCTGTAAAGCAGCCGAAACGTCGGGAAAATAAAATAGTAAATAAACGCGATAAAATCCGTAAAATAGTTTAATTTCAATTGACATACCTAGTTGAATAATAGATAGATGTATTGACAGATAACTTTATATTGTTTCAAGTCACAGAGTAATGAAAATTAAGTAAACGGCACACGTTTTATAATGTACATAGTAGGACACATGTTCAAGACTTTGATTTTATCTTTTTTACGCTACTGTAAATAGATAATATTACATAAAATAATTAACTCTGACTTGGCCACCGTGAAAATTACACAATCACATTTTAAAATTCTTTTTTGAGACATGAGACTCACTTAACTACTGCACTCAACATGAAACTTAACAAGGGGATAACAATTTTCATATTACAAAGCCAGTACAACTGTATTATATCTTTCTGTAAATTTTAACGCATTATAATATATATACTATAGGTACCTACTTGTATTTAAACGTTCCCTAAAACAAAGGCAAATAAACAAATTACAAATACTAAAAACAAAACCCATTTTGCGACACACGACAAGAATCGTAAGTTGGGAACTCTAAATTCCCGGGGGCCGAAGTGAAATGAATAAGGGGCAGTTGTGCGGCGCGGCGGTGCTTGCAATTTCACGGTGTAACACACCGAGTGACGGGTTATAACGTGACGGGGTTATTTTTACTTTTTACATCCGCTTGCCAGTAATAGCTAGGCTTTCGTTGGAGCTCACCCAGAGACAGTATTGTTGAGGCTATAGTTATAAACGTGTGACTTTCAAATGCAAATTACCTTCCTCCTCTCTGATAATTACTTTAGAAAAAAAACATATTGGGACCAACAACTACACGTATATAAAACAAAAATTAGGCGATCCGGAGAAAATCTCAACGCTGATGTTCAGAACGAACTCCAATAATTTATTCTTAACAAAAGTATATTCGTACTTAGGTTCTATAAGTGATAAAGCCGGTCGATAATTACGGGTTTAACGGAAACGGATGTGCAGTGGTGATGTTGTATAGAAGCGTACACACGAGTCGGTTTACAGAATTCTTGTAATCCGACAGTTTATTAAGCCTGTCATTAACAAGAACCCCAGAGATAATTGCTTTATACCTACCTAGTAACTGAACTCTGATTATATTTATAATGCAAACAACAGACTGAACCGCTGCACAGTTTTTTTTCCCAAATAAGTGACATCGTGTTTTTATTGCTTTAATCGAGAGAGCTTATCATACTAAATGCAAGAGTAGAATACACCAATGTCAATTTCCAATGCCTGATTTTTTTTTAAATCACAAAGTTTTTCCGACTTTTACCTCTGCGACAGAGAAAAAGAACTATATTTAAATAACCGCTCACAAATGATAGATTACTCCATCTTGTAATCAACAGCCACACAAAAATACGGTTCGAATTGTCAACCAAATTTAAAGGCGGTTAAAAATTGTTCACATCGTTTAATACGTACCGAATGAAAAACTTTAGTGAGAGTGAATGCACTACAGAAACGTTTTAGTTGAACCAACTCCGCCCATATAAAATGCACTTGTCTCAAAGAGTCTTAAGCAAATACTTTCACGTCTAGTTTACCTTCACTCCGTTCACACTTAGCCGAGACCTTGCTCTACAAACGGCAAGTCGCACAAAGCCTCTCAAAACAATCTTTTGTCCCCCATTTTTATTGCATGTTCCTAAAGTTCCCCTCCGCCGATGTTTTTGTGGAATCGTAATCCGTCTTCATTACTCGCTCTATTTTGTTAGCGAAAGGATCCTTGAAACCGCTCACTGACTCCTCCACGGCGCCCAATTGCCGCCTAATTGAATTGTTTCCGAACGAAAGATTCCTATTGTTGTCGTGTTTTGTACTCCGGTTCGAGTTGATGTCGTGAAAAATATTTTCGAGGCTCACGAATTCTCGATGGTGGTTTAATGAGATTTGAGAGTTATCTGAGGTAGGTGAAAATCATTTTAATTCAATTTGAATTCTTATAAGTAGGGCGTAATAAATACATGGAAATTCCCACAAAAATTGATAGGTAAGAATAAAAATACATTAGGGCACAAGCTTTGCTTAGTTTGGGATCATACGATGAGTAGGTACGTATTGCCAGGTGTTTTTTTATTATTATTATTATTATGTACACGGAAGCAGACGGAAGCGCGGCGGAAGAAGGATATTTTGTTATTCCAAGTAGTGAAGGAAAACATCGTGAGGAAACCTGCACGTCTAGGCGTGTGAAGTTCATCAACCCGCACTGGGCCAGCGTGGTGGACTATGGCCCAAATCTCCCTCGTATTGAGGGGGAATGTGCCCGGTATAATGGCAATAGGCTCGCCCCCTATTACATTGGGACCAAAATACATCGGCGAAGAGTGGGCGCACTACAGTGCACCTCTGCCTACCCCTTCGGGGAATACAGGCGTGATGATGTATTTGTATTTATTTAAAAAAAGAATCTGCACAAGTATGTATGTTCTTAATATTAGGCATACCACGTATTATTAAATCCTTGTTTAGTGGGTTATTATTAAAATTATTTCAGTAAACATATTCCTATAACGGTTACTGCAATATGGACATTTTTAAATACGTCCATATCCCTCTTTTATATCATTATACTCCAATAGAATTCAATATTTTTCTATACAATGAAATTGGTAAAAACATTTTTCTCCTTATTAATTTCTTCGGATCCCTTTGTGGTCCATCCGACGAAGAAAGCCCTCGATCATCTACAGTTTTTTTAACGCTTATCTGTTTTAAACTGCCAGTTCTGCTAGTGAAGTTATGATACCATTAAGATGATTATCGATTGCATTTTTCATTTAGATAGAAGAAATGTTACCTATGTGATATCGGCATAATATCACGGATTTTTTTAAATAGTCGAGTGATATTTTTCTATAGTTGCCAATACTAGGTACATCAAAACCTCAAAATCAGCAGCTCTACCATTTTTCATTTATACTCATTAGAAGCTAACGTCTACTTAGAATATTTGTATGGAAAATTCGTAGTACCGACGGCCAATAAAAAAATCGCGACACAATACTCATTGCATGATACGAAACTAAGCAAAGCTTGTACTGTAATACAATGGACAGGGGGCGACCCCAGTTACACCTAGACGGGGGTAAATTCCAAAAAGGCCAATTTCGCAATATGCCGCTGGAGGGAATCAACCCCGCAGCCAGGCGTTTCAGTGAATCAAGCGGCCTTCGTTCATACCACTAGACAAAGTGTTTTACGTACCTCTATCATAACAAATACACAGAATAAAACTCGTGGTAGACCTGCAGGAATAGTGGAAGAGTGACGGGTGTTGCCATTGTACGCGTGCACCGCGTTGAACGATTCCGGCATGCGATTGACACCGACTAGTCCGTGTTGCCATTTCATAACTTAGTCCTCATTATGGGTAGAGTCGGGCCAACGAAAGCTGACCAATAGAAAAGGCGGCAATTCTAAAAAATCTAAAGCTGTCAACACTGGCTATACTCCGCATAAATCGATTTGATACTAGTACATAAATTATAATTAAAAAAAACACGTTAATATTGATAAATAGGATTCAAGTGAAATAAAAAACTGTGCTTTTTTGCGTTACTATATTTCTGTAAGAAAAGTATGTCTCAATTAAAAAAAATAACTTCTCAAGCTCATTTTCAAAAATACGGTCTTTTGATTTTCCACATTAAGAACATGATCAACGTATTTCATCAGCGTATAGGACAGTTTTGACAATCAGGAATAGTTGCCATGCTGAAGTTTTAAAAAAAATCGTGCACAGCTTTTGTTAGCCAAACTATAGTCTTTCATTTGATGTAAATACCTAATTGACGGGGGCTTAGTATAGTGGTTTGAGCGTAGTCGACCTTACTGAACCATTTGGTTACGGAGTTTAGCCTGGTGTGGGTGTAACTAGGTTCTTTTTTTTATATGGACTACGCTGTTGGCCGTGAGGCGGCCTTTACAGCTTTACCGGAGTATGTAATTAGGTCCGCCCCTGTCGGTTGTTCAGGTGATGTAGATTGCCATATACGTTTCATCAAATTTGTACTAGGAAAGAGGTATAAAATTAACGTCCTCTTTTAGAATCGGAGGTTCAATTGCGACTTAAATCTCGTCTAAATACCATGCGGAATATCTCAGACAAAAATGGCTCAAAGTTTTCCGATTATTTTCTAATTATAATGGCAACATTAACACACTGAACCAGTTTCAATGTTGCCATACCCACGATCGACATTCCGGATATTGGAAGCGCAACACTCCTCATAGGAACCTACCTGTTGCGTTGACACTCATACAGAACGACGCTTCATCGATAAGGATATAGTCTCGGAAGTATATACTTGATTATGTTTTAACATTTACTTTACCTTACTTTTTTATTATGGTAGACAAACAGTAACTAGGTAAATTTATTACTAATATTATAAACAGGAAATATACGTATTTTTTTATGTAACGAATCAACTTAAAAACTACTGGACCGATTTCAAAAAATATTTTGCCGTTAGAAAGCTATACAGGGTGTATCAGAAGTCCGAAATAATATTTTGGGTACATATTCGGTAGCTCATATGTGGATGCTTAGTGAAGACAGCTTATACTTAACTATCACAATTTCTGAGTTATAGACCTTTGAATATTTGTCACAGGTATCGTGTTCTGGCCTTTGGGTACATCCACAACCCTATTCAGCAGTGTAAACTACACTTATCAGGGGCGACTACCAATATTCACAAAACAGAACATGCAAATTTAACATAGGACTCGAGATATTTCGAGTCATAGAAATTGACAACGAAAAAAAAGTTGGAAAAACATGGTCGAATTTCGATGATTTTTTTATACCATTCCGTTGTATACCCGATACTGATGCAAACGTCAAAGTATTATTTCGGACTTCTGAAACACCCTGTATAATCACTGAGTTTAGAGCTTTATTAGAAACTCGTGCGAAGCCGCTAGTAATAAATAAACATCGCCAGAAAACACATACTCATTGTATGATCCCAAACTGAGGCAAACTGACTAAGGCAAATTTCGAAAAGACTATTTATAAATTTGACGCTGGCGGGAATCGAACCCGCAACCACCCGATTCAGTGAGCCAAGCGGCCTAGCCTCAAATTAGACCAAGCTGTCATCTTACGTGATCAGAAATTGTGAATTGGTCTGACATGAGCCTATATAGGTACTAGACAACAAAGCCACGCGTATTTTTTTATTAAAACCAATGTGTACAATCCGCAGTTCAATCAGAATTTTATATGACGTTTAATGAACCAGCGCGCAATGTTTTCCACCTTAGTAATGAATGCACCAACTACAAATTCATTGTTACTGACGGAAGGGGAGGCTTTTGACCAAATGTGGAACGGTACAAAACATAGTACGTAGGTAACATTAAAAAAATATATCCAATTCTTAGACAAATTTGTCTGGACTTATCGAAGCTAAGGCTTTTTATTAGTATGCGTAACATGTATTGTATTGCTTGCTCGAGTTTTCTACACATAGGTACCCGTGTGGGTTATACCTACGTGTATACGTCGCCCTTGTCAAAGTCAAATCATTTATTCTGTATAGGCCCATACTGTATAAATAGGCCCATTCTGTATACTACTACCGGATCGAACCGCGAACTCAACTGAGAAGCTCCGACAAGAAACTCATTGGGCTGATCATTTTTTAAAATCGCCAAAACTTATTTCAAATACACAGGTACATATAGCTCCAGTGTGTATTAACAGTAAAAAGTTCAAAATACAAAAAAAAGAGCTGTAACACACCCATTATTAAAATACTCAAAAGTCAAAACAACGGTTGTAAGATGTAAAGTCAAATCATAGTATTGAATAATTACTTACCACTCTCCACTGCTTTCATAGATTGCCTAATGCTGTTGAAGATACCACCGCCAGATGAGACAGCACAACAATAGATTCTAGAGTACTTATCACCACGTGTGTGACTATACAATCTTATTTAAGAAATCCTCCGCGCAATTAATCACTTTTTAAGCGACTCCAACAAGAAAGTTCTCAGTTCGAGCTGCAAGTTTTTTTTATTGATGAGACTTAGTTCTCCATGTTGGCAAATTCCTGCGCCAAAAACAATGTTTGTCAATACCAAAACGAACTGTATTAACTTAAAAAAGAAGCATACTTTCCAACTAAGTATCATCAATGACGCGAGTTAATTATTAATTAAACACAGAAATTAAAACTTTATGTATATCTTCACAAAGTACATTTTCAAAAAAGGGAAGTTTATTCGCTCGCACAGGGCGTTAAACATTACTTTTACCGCAACAACCGCACCGGTAAGATTTCGTTTTGGATAAGATATCGCGTTATAAGCGCAACGCCGCAGGCCGCGCCACCTTCGTGCGCCACGATAACTGATGTGATAATTGTCTGAAGAAACGAATGTTGTTCCTACCCACTATTAAAAAAACCAAAGTACCCACATATTAAAGTCTACGTTTCAAAGTAGATTTAGATATAGCCTCATACTTAACTCCCATATTTATAGAAAATGTATGTTCTATTTACCTACTGTGGAAATAGAGGACTCTTTTGTACTTTAAGATGCTACTGTTGATGAATTAAAATTCAAGAATAAATATAGAAAAATAAAATTTTAGCAGGTAGATATTAATCTTTTCTTGATTTTACTCCAGCTAGTAAATGTAGTCCTTATACACCTTACTAGGTATTTTAGTGTAGGTACTTATTTGCTTAATTTAGTGGTAGCCGAGTGGTTGAACGCACGCCCTGCAAATCAAAGTGTGCAGGTTCAAACCCCGGCTCGCACCTCTAGGTTTATGGGCGAATCTCATTTTCATCCGAGATTACCACTTGCTATGAAACAGTGAAGGAAAACATCGTGAGGAAACCTGCACGTCTATAGAAAGGCGTGTGAAGTTCACCAACCCGCACTGGGCCAGCGTGGTGGACTATAGCCTAAAAATCTGGGACCAAAAATTCATCGGCGAAGTGTGGGCGCACTACAGTGCACCTCTGCCTACCCCTTCGGGGAATACAGGCGTGATGATGTATTATTATTACTAACTTTTTTATGATAAAAGATAACATATTTTATAAATGCTCTTTTCATTTCATAAACAACCAAAACTTCTTATATTTATTTTCGTTTCGCGCTGTTTGTTTGTGTGTATCATTGTATCATTGCCATTTCCTATTTCCCGCCTTTGCTCCCGCCAAACATCAATACATTTCGTTTAAAAACGCGTTTAGTGTGATAACGGTATGTCAATGTCATAAAGATATAAAACTAAAAACGTCATCCTGACACTGTTTTCTCAGCTGATTTCTTTCCGGTTTTATTCGTGAACGAAAAGGAAAATAAACATTGTTAATATAATATTAATTCGTTCTGTACGTCAGTTTAAATTCAATGATTATTTTCTGCAGTGCTGTGGTGAAACCTATGAATATTATTTTGCGACCACGTAAGTACCTAATAAAGAGGTTATTATAATATTTTTATTGGGTGTATAGTAATGTTTTCCTTAGTTTTCTTTAACTCTTAACAGGTAATTTACAAAGAAGCATGTCTTCAATGACCGGTGTAATAGAAAATACAATAAGAAATAAATTACAAACAACACTAGAAGCGAAACATTTGGATGTTATAAATGAATCTTACATGCACAATGTTCCGAAAGGAGCTGAGACGCATTTCAAAGTTGTTGTAGTGTCTGACAAGTTTGAAGGACTGCCTCTTATCAAGGTAACAGTTGTCGACGTAGACTTTAATTCAGTAGGTCCTTAAATATTTAATTGCTATCATATTTTATTGTATCATTTCAGAGGCATCGCTTAGTAAATGATACTTTGAAAGAAGAGCTACAGACTGGAGTACATGCTTTGTCTATTGTTGCCAAGACCTCCAGTCAGTGGGCAGCAAGTGACAAAGTTGTGGAGAGCAGCCCTAACTGTAGAGGCGGGTTTGGTAAATAAATAAAGCAATTTGTGTTGTAAAGTTAGTTTTAATTAGATTTTTAAAGCAGTCATATAAAGCATTGTTAATATAACTAAATTGTTGATGTCTTATTATTTGTGTATATATCCCTGTCTTCAATTGGATGTAGTTAAGCAAAAAAGATCTTATGCACAAAATTGCCTGAAATAACTATACCAAACGGGTCCTGAAGGAGGCCTCTTTAATCATCTAAAAAAATCTCTTAAAAAATAAAAGTAAATAGCATTTTACCAGCTAGGTTACCATCAAAATCAATTTTTTATTTTATTTCTGTAGGCCAAAAAGCACTTACAAAGTCATATTCTACCACATGTAATACATTATCAAATCTTCACCATCTCAAAAACTGACTTGATGTTGATTGAATCCTTTTTGTTTAACTACATCCAATATGTGGACTAATATTTTCAAGAGTCCTTAGCTTTATATTACTTAAAGTGAAATGCAAAAATTCTGACTATTTGATTTAGAGATAATGTGTGTAGCCTGTATTTTGCCATACCACTTTATTACATTAAAACTCTAGGGACTATCAAGGCATTAGCCTTAACATGAAGGTGTAAACATAAGTTTTCTCTTTCAACTGCCAGATCTGTCTGGAAAATGACGTAAATTCGGGCTTTTGGTACTGGACATGGCTCAGTGTGAAGTAATTTTCTCGACAAATCTGACAGTTGATATAGATTAAACCCATGTCTACACAATCATGCTAAGCCTACATGGTTAAATTGAAACAACTAAGCTGTATAATAAAATCCTTTATTCTTACACATAATTCTCAATATGCATTCATACATAATTTGCCAAAAAACAATCAGAGCACTTATTACTATTTAAATGTCAATACTGAATTTTATATCTTGAATTACTTCACATATCTTAGGCTGGCCATAGACGGACCGCATAATGCAGTCGACTACGACTGCTTGGAGCAGTTGTGTTCGGCCGCAAAATAATACTGATGTGAGTTCATTTACAAGATGGATTTCGATGAAGAAACACTGCTTCTTGTACTAATATTACGCACTACTATTGCGGAGTGGCGCGCGGTCGGCAGCAACCGCTTGTAGGGGTCCGTGTATGGTGGGTCCGGCAGCTCTAACGGCACGGCGAAACTCGATCGCAGAGCGACTGCTACGACCGCTCAGGAACTGCTCGAGCAATCCGTGTATTGCGGATATGAATTTAGTATGGGAACTGCAGATCGCGGTGCGGCGACCGCATCTTGCAGTCGGTCTCGACTGCAACATGCGGTCCGTATATGGCCAGCCTTACTGTATTTCTAAGAATTTGAGTACTTATATTCAAGGGAAAGTCTTAGGAAAACCCTATTTTTATCAACATTAAAGTATTACAACATAGTTGAATATTAATGATATATATGAAAAAATTGATGATGACTTGAGGAACTTGGGTGCATGTGTTCTACGCCATCATCTATTTCTTATAATTGAATTTGTTTCTTTAAATACTCTAAACCGGCAAAATATCTACTAAATAGTGTATATTTCATTTCATCTAGAAATATGAACATTTTATGTATGTTAACTTTTTACAAATATTAGGAATAGTAGAGCTCTGCGCAACCGCGCAGTATAATTCGCTCTCATCACTGATGACATTTAATTGAAAATGTGCTTCTTGTATCAATTAATACAGTCTATATTGATAATGTCAAAAATTTGCCAGCCTGTGGGCGTAGGGCTTATAAGTATTCTATAGTTTAGGATTGTTTTGCAGGAATCTTCAATGTGACCACTACACTCAGTCCATTCATACGCAACACCGTGTAACGGTGTTAGTTGTATCAGAGGTTGAAATTGTCCAGTCGCAATTTACCCTCATTTTCGCTTAAATAAAGCAAATCGGCCATTGTCTGCTCGCAGATCGCTTCCTCAGCTTTCTCAGACATCTGAAATTAATTAAATTTATTTAAAATGTGTTGCAACATTTTCATCCGAGATTATCACTTGCTACGGAATGGTGAAGGAAGGAGGAAACCTGCACGTCTGAGGGAACTTGTCTAGTTCTCAATAGATGTGTGAAGTCTGCTAACCTGCACGAGGCCAGCATGGTGGACTATAGCCTGAAATCCTCCTCACATTGTGGGGACGCCCGTGCCCAGCAGTGGGACTTTAAAAGGGCTGAAGTAGTAGTTGCAACATTAATATTGACTCTGAGAATATGTTCATTCTACATCGAAACGACACTAACTAAAATAGTGTAATAAAGTGTGGGTGCACAGCACCTCTGCCGACTCCTTTAGGGATTACCGACGCGATGATATCATGTATTATTATTAAATGAATGAATAAATACTGCTATTTGTATCGTAACACCACTCACCGGTCGAAACTTGTACTCGGTAGACGGTGGATACTTAAAGTTTGGTCCAAAGTTGACACTGACAGTAACATTCTTGTGAAGCGAGACTGTAGGATAGTAGCAACCCTCGTACACGTCGAAGAACGCTTGCCCCTGACACTCGCCGTTCTTGAAGTAGTAGATCCTACTGCCCGGTAGAGGCTTGAGATTGTTCAGAGATTCTTGTATATTGTCTTTGTCTTCATAGTACAGGTGGCTCTTGAATTTGACTAGTGGCTGCAAGCAAAAAAGAAATAAGAGTTGTTTTCGACTGCCAAATTTGCATATACAGAGTGTATCAGAAGTCCAAAATAATACTTTGGGTACATATACGATAGGTCATTATTTTAATGCTTATTGAAGACCGTTTATCCTTAACTATCATAGTTACTGACTGAGTTATAGACCTTTGAAGATTTGTCACAGGTATCGTATTTTGGCCTTTAGGTACATCCATGAATAATTACATAAATTACACTTATGAGGGTAAACTACCAATATTCACAAAACAGAACAAGAAAATTTTACATAGGACTCGGAGAAATTGACGACGAAAAAAAGTTGGAAAAACATGGTCGAATTTCGATTAAATTTGTATACAATTTATTTGTATATCCTATACTGAACGTTAAAGTATTATTTCGGATTTCTGAAACAACCTGTAGAATGAATTTCTGTGGTAAAACAAAATACTATGTAATGTGTAATGATTTGTAGGAAATTTGATCAATTTGGGACTGTATCGGGAAATAACACAAACTTTTTTTGGAATCCTTTGATCTCGATAAACTTCTGGATAATGGTAGAAGTCGAGAAGATAGGGTGGATATTAGTGGGATTCAGATATTTATTGCAGTGAAGGCTTACATTACTACTACTACTACTACTACAGCCCTTTTAACGTCCCACTGCTGGGCACGGGCCTTCCCTCAATGAGGGGGATTTGGGCCATAGTCCACCACGCTGGCCCAGTGCGGGTTGGCAGACTTCACACATCTATCGAAAACTAGTCAAGTTCCCTCAGACGTGCAGGTTTCCTCACGATGTTTTCCTTCACCGTTTAATACCAAGTGATAATCTCGGATGAAAATGAGATTCGCACATAAATCCCAGAGGTGCAAGCCGGGGTTTGAAACTGCACACTTCGATTGAGGCGTGCGTTCGACCACTCAGCTACCACTGCTTACTAGTGAAGGCGTACATATACCTAACAATATTGCTGTTACTGCCATTGCACATTACAATAAACTTTAAGGATATGAATGAACATTATAAAAATTAAGAAGTTAACTTACCCTATCTTTATACGTATTAGGTGTGAACTTGGTGGTGACGCTCTCCGGCAACATGACAAGGAAGCCAAGGGTGTCGCCCTCGCCGTAGCCGCCGCTGTAGTGCTTCCCGCGAGACTCGTGAAACCTACAAGCACGATAAATGACTTGTGTTTAACTTTACACGCTTTCCAATCTTTCCTTCTAAGATATGAAGAACATCTTGGAAGGAAATAGTGGGAGAGGTAGACTGCGAATATGCTACATAAATACATCATCACGCCTGTATTCCCCGAAGGGGTAGGCAGAGGTGCACTGTAGTGCGCCCACACTTCGCCGATGTATTTTGGTCCCAATGTAATAGGGGGCGAGCTAATTGCCATTATACCGGGCACATTCCCCCTTAATACGAGGGAGATTTGGGCCATAGTCCACCACACGCTGACCCAGTGCAGGTTTCCTCACGATGTTTTCCTTCACCATTCAGCAAGTGGTAATCATTGTTGAAAATGATGATATGCTCATGCATGAGTCAAATAAAAGATAAGGTTGATGTCATGTCGTATGTGGAGATGAAGAAGGCTGCACTGGATCGACCCAGATAGCGGTGGTTTACTTAGATGCAGGATCTAACAAGGGTCGAGCCCTTAAAGTAGAAGAAGTTTACACGTAAGGTGGTGAACTTCCTTGCAGAGCTTGGATGTCTAAATCACCAGCCGATCATCCTCCATCACACAAATCAGGTGTAATGGTCTATCGTCGATTTGTTGAAACCGCCAGCAGAAGATGAAGAAATTAATGATAAATTAATTTCTCGTTTTCACTAACGACAACCAAAGCAACGACTAATTAAGTAACCTCTAATGTAAGGCGACGCGTAACAAAATCCCATTAGTTGTTCACTAGGCGACTTTTATCGATACTTTTTCTTGATTCAGTTGCCGACTTGGGCTTGGGTAATTTGGGGGATGTGAGGAACAAGGTGTGAGGTTCGTCATCCACCATTGAGTCGGGAGGATCCTCCGACCAGACGGGTGTTGTGTCTGGTGGGCTACTGCCCATAGGTTGTTGTCGGGTTCTTGTATATATGTTCAATCGCTCGGATATAACTTTAATATCGCGATGCAGGATTTAGTTCGCATGTGGCAAGATAAATGTCGCCACAGGTATTAAACATTTCATTGAATATTGCAAATATTTACACGTTGCGTTAAAATTTTGGGCAGCGTAAGCTTACGCGTGCTTACGTAATCCGAATCGATGTTGTAACTTCAGTCTACTTTTTTTGGGTTCCGTACCCAAAGGGTAAAACGGGAACTCTTTTACTAATACTTCGCTGTCCGTCCGTCTGTCACCAGGCTGTATCTCATGAACCATGATAGTTATACAGTTGAAATTTTCACAGATGATGTATTTCTGTTGTCGCTATAACAAAAAAAGAATAAAATACATATTTAAGGGGGCTCCCATACAACAAACGTGATTTTTTTGCCCGTTTTTATAGATAATGGTACGGAACCCTTCGTGTGCGAGTCTAACCCCGGTTTTCCTACATTCCACGCAGGCCATCTACCTCATGTCAGAAGAACACTGGGCAAGAATTATCCCCAGTAATGCAACACGACAAGGAGATGACGGGATGAACTAGACTCCTATCAATAAGAGTGGCCCATCTTTGCTCAAGATACAGAGGAGGGAGGTCTACGCTCAACAGTGGGACATAACGGACTCAATAATAATTCCACACAGCTAATATTTAATGAGTTTCGTAAAAGAAGAAGACTTTAGTAGTAAGTGATGGTGTACCTGGTGCCCTTGCGGCTGCGCCAGGAGTAGCCGAACTTGTCGTACCCGAGCGGCGCCTGCAGGTTGGCGTAGCGCCGGCCCCAGCCCAGCCGCGCCGCCGCGCCCTCCGGCATCTCCTCCACGCACGCCTCCCAGTACCAGCTGCCCACCGACACGCCTGCGACACACCACACAAACCTCCACGTTACTCAAACACAAAGTCTAATCATTTATTTTGAGAATCTTATTTTTTTTAGAATAATATCTTCAAATACAGGTATAAAGTATAATCTAATTTTATTCTGAAATTAAGGACCATGATAAAAATGTCTAGACGGAATGATGGCAGGTTGTTTTTGAAAACTAGACAGGAAGGTAGCAGGTTGTTTGAGAAAAAAAAATAGACATAATATCTTACTACAGTCCGTAGTCCCCCCCGTCCCCCTTTGTGATATTTCGTGATTGTTATATATTTTTTAATATTATTATTAAAAATAAAGGTAAAACAGTGGTAGCCGAGTGGTTGAACGCACGCCTTGCAATCAAAGTGTGCAGGTTCAAACCCCGGCTCGCACCTCTGGGATTTATGTGCGAATCCCATTTTCATCCGAGATTATCACTTGCTATGAAACGGTGAAGGAAAACATGGTGAGGAAACCTGCACGTTTGAGGGAACTTGACTAGTTCTCGATAGATGTTCACACATCTACATAGTCCACCATGCTGGCCCAGTGTGGGTTGGCAGACTGTGAAGTCTGTGAAGTCTGCCAACCCACACTGGGCCAGCATGGTGGACTATGGCCTGAATGCCCCCGCATTGAGGGAAGGCCCGTGCCCAGCAGTGGGACGTTAAAAGGGCTGTAGTTAGTTTTTTATTATTATTTATATATACCGTGCGTAGCCCGGACCATGCAGTATCCCTTCTCCCCGGTCACAGCCAGTCTGTCTTCTGATATCTTGAGTTGCGGCGCTCTATCGTGCAGAGCTAGGAGCACTATCCCGGGGCACAGAGACCGGTACAGCCATCCCGGTATCGGCTTGCCACTCCACTCGTTACTCTCATCGAACTCCTAGACAAGATTGTCACATAAGTAAAGACTTGGGGGTTAGCAAGCATGTCAAGGCTAGAACTCTGTACGCATTCGTTCGCTTGCTTTACTACTTCATACGAGAGAAAGAGACATAATCCAAATATCCCGTGACGTTAGTCTAGTCCAGGGGTGTTACGAATATTCGCATCCGCATCCGCAAATGCGGATTATTCGCATTAATTCAGACATCTGCATCCGCATTCACATCCGCATCAATCAATGTTGAGTTTTTACGGATGCAGATTCACATCAACAAGTAACTACATGTAAAGAAAGTGGGCGGAGTGCTTTGCGTTTGTTTTAGTAATTGCTAACTTCATTCGTTAACTGACGAATAGGGAGGCGCACATTGGTAACAAGATCCTACAGGTTTTGTTGAAAGCTGAGAATGCTGCAATATTGCTATTTATTAGATATAATTCACAAATTTTTAAGTTTCATTATTATACAAAGATTTTTTATAATTAAATTCGAAGCTTAAAATTCTGTTGTGTCATAAGTAAAACTAAAAACTTGTGTAATTTTGTTCTAAAAATAGGATTAAATAAATAAAAAGTTAACATTAAATTGATTTTCAGTTATTTATGCACTTAAAATTTAAATAATTATCCTTTTAAAATTCCAAAATCCGCATCCGCATCACATCCGCATCCGCATCCGCGGATGTGACCTTCTAATAATCCGCATCCGCATCTGCATCTGCGGATGTCAAATTTTTTTCATCCGTAACAACCCTGGTCTAGTCTTGGCACACATGCTACAACTTCTGAATCAGATTTTTTTATTAACAAAGGTACGTATGGATCGTCAGAACAAAAACAAACTTAATAATACAGGACTCTACTGAATCGGCAGCCCTTTGGAATGCATTTTCTATGGAGAATAATTAGCAAGATACTCATGGAGTATCTTTTTTGAAAAGATACTCCATGAGTATCTAGTTTTCGGCTACTATTTTTGAAAAGATTAATAAGAAGGTAGAATAAAGGTAATAGGTAGTTTGATTCTTTTGTAATGTGATACAATATCGAGTGGTGAAAGGCTATTTTTTAGCTTAACAGGAGAGCATACTCAATCGACGCAGGAAAATTAGCTGATTCTAAATATGCATATAAATAAATCAATATTGCTTAAAAGTGTCGCTTAAGTACTTGTAGACCGCACGTGCGTTACGTACGTGAACACTTGGATATCACGCCATATGTTGGATATTTCGCGACCGCGCCCGCGAGTCAACGTGAATGAGCATTATGTAAGTCAAATAACCTAACCTATCACTCCTCGATATTAAGTGTAATAATGATTTTTTGGTCACCTTTGCAGGAGAAACGTGGCCACAACAGGCCCAGGCTAGGGACATGTGAAGACGAAAGGGGGAGGCCTTTGCCCAGTAGTGGGACATATACTAGGCTATTAAAAAAAAAAGATTTTATAGCCTCGCTTATAGCTGCTCGTGAACAGTTGAACAGTCAGTCAATAAACAGTGTAAGCGAAAATGTTTGCAATATCGCCTCCTTCCGTATTATCGTTAAGCCCTGCTCAAACAGACGCGTCAAGATGGACTATCGCGTACCAAAACGAACTGTATTAACACATAGAGGAAGGCACATTTCTCAACGAAATGTTCTCGACCAGGCGAGCGAATTAAATCGCCTGGGGCCCGATTTTCGTGCGATCGACATTCATCTCGATGCGAGATATGTCGAAACAAATGAAAAAAATACGTACGATTTGTCGTTTCGTTTCGAGATATCTCGAATCGAGATTAATGTCGATCGCACGAAAATCGGGGCCCTGGGCCCGATTGTTCCCGATTGATCTCTATCGTGACATTTTGAAAATACGAAAATTTGCTTTTATTCGACATATTTTCTCATTTTATAGATATCTCGAATCGATATTTATATCTATCAAACGAGAATCGGGACCCTGGTCGCTAGTCACAACGTGACGCCACATTAATGCGAGGTTTTATTGAAATCGCAGTTTGAAAACTTGAACAATTATGTCGACTTTAAGATGACGAACCTTTTTTACGCGGTTATATTTTCGCACTTAGGACGGAAGCGTTGCGAGCTAATTTTGGGTATGTGGATTTACCTACATAATCTGAAGTTAAAAGGGATGTTATTGAGCTCCGTAACCGTAACTGAAACTATCGGATATCGGAAATAAAAAACCGGCCAAGTGCGAGTCGGACTCGCGCACGTAGGGTCCCGTACCATTATCTATAAAAACGGTAAAACAATCACGTTTGTTGTATGAGAGCCCCCTTGTTGTTATAGCGGCAACAAAAATACATCATCTGCGAAAATTTCAACTCTCTATCACGGTTCATGGGATATAGTCTGGTGACAGACGGACGGACGGACAGCGAAGTCTTAGTAATAGGGTTCCCGTTTTACCCTTTGGGTACGGAATCCTAAAAAAATATTTTTAATAAAAAACAAAAACCGACTTCAAAAACAAGATCGAAACCCACCCCCAAAGGGGTGGAAAGGGGGGGTGAGGGGGGTGATTTTTTTTTTGGCTGTAAATTTTTAGTTTTTTAGGGCTGTTATAAGGTGATTATATTTGCAAATTTTCAACGATTATTGACACTAAAAATCGTGAAAAAAAAATATTTTTAACAAAAAACAAAAACCGACTTCAAAAACCTAGGTGCACTAAAAAGCTACAAATAACCTTACAATTCATTACATTTGGAGTCGGTGCCAATTCATGTGTGTATTTGCCTTGTCCGACGTTGATTGGCACCTACTCCAAATGTAATGAATTGTAAGGTTATTTGTAGCTTTTTAGTGCACCTAGGTTATGCCGGAGATATGCTGTAGTCCGGATTGGACCCCCATTTCACCCCCTACATATTTTTTCTTTCTAAATTCCTGAAAGACGTGTTTTTTTTATTTTGTATGTTAAATGCATATACAAAGTTACAAGTCGTTCAAAAAATATTTTTGAAATTATGCGACCTTCAACCCCCCATTTCACCCCCAAGGGGTTAGATTTCTGATAATATTTTGGAAATGGGACCAACCTTGAAGAATTTCCTAGCAAACCTCAAAAAAATTTTTGAAATCGGTCGACAGACGCCGGAGATATGCGGTAACATACATAAAAAAAAAACATAAAAAAAAAAACATACGGGTCGAATTGAGAACCTCCTCCTGTTTGAAGTCGGTTAAAAATATCCGTAACCGAAACCGATATAAAGTTATTAAAGCGAAATAATGACTGTTTGTAAAACCAAATGATAATCCAGAAATAAAGTCAGTATTTCACTTTTATAATTCATTGTAAATCTAATATCTGTAACCGAAACAAACTGAAAAAGGTATAATACCTATTATACTTATATCCGTATCCAGTAGGCTTAGACATAAGTTTTATGTCTATCAACTGTCAGATTTGTCGAGAAAGTGACGTCACTTCGAGTATTTTGTACTGCACATAGCTCTGTGTGCCGTCGTCTTCTCATCAAACCTGACTACAGATCCGAAATTTCATATCCATAACATCCGTAGAAGTTAGTCACCTGTCTGAACGGCGCATGAGGGTCGGGCTCGGCCAGGATGTAGCGGTACCCGTCCTTGTTGAAGGGGTGCTCGGTGGGGTACCCGTGCGAGGGCAGCTTCAGCGCCCCGAGGTCGGCCGTGCGGCCCTTCTTGCCGGCCGGCGCGCCCGCCTCCGCCGCGCCGCCCACCGCCGGCCGCCGCTTGCCTTGCCTACCCTTTACGTTGCCCGCCAGTGGTACTAGGCAAACATAAAACAAAGAAATACCGTTCACGTCACATAACAAGGTTGGCTGGTAGAGATCACTTTCATTGTAAGGCCTCCCGCATACTGCGGCGTCAACGGTCGCGCGTAAAATTTTTCTTCTTTATTTTTTACGAAATGAGTGAAATTATATTTTAATGGAATAAGATGAGGAATGCCTCCACCTGCGGTTAGCGGGTATTTCAGCCAATGTCAAGTAATTTAATAGCAAGGGCAAATTCAATAAATACACATAATAAATAAAAAAAAATTGCATAGCAAAACGAACTGTTTTGAGACACAGAAAAAGTTCAGTGTACAACGAAAAGACACTGACAGCGCGAACGAATTTTGACGCGTGGTGGGGGCGTGGCTTATACGCCGGAAATTTAATCTTTATGCATATTGACACAGAGTTCATTTGGTACTGGCAGATATTTTGACACGCGAATGTTCCAGAGGCTTAACTAAAGTGTTTATAACATAACTAAAGTAATTTATATTGTATACCTAGTTTGTATATCTTTAAGAGGTGAAACAATAAAGAGTTATCTATCTATCTAACAATACAAAATTTATTGTTTCAATTACATTTTGCTAGAAGGATAATAAATTTCAATTTTTCTACCAATCATGTATCAATATACACAAAGACTGAATTTCTATGGCAAAAAAGCCGGTTTCTTGGCTTGCTGCAATATTCACTGGCGCCGTCTATCAATGACACTTCGTTGGAGAATGAGCTTTTTCTATGCGGCAAAACGGTTCGTTTTTGTATAGGCTAAAATAATTCAGCGCGCGTCTTGACGCACCAGTTAGCTCGGGGCTTAGTTATATTTTAGCAGCTAGAGTAGCAAATTAAAATGGGATTTACCACTACTTACGAGTCAGAGAAATGGCAGATTTTCCATTCGATTTTAATTAGGTATACGTCGAGATGGAGGTATGTCGACATATACGTAATCCTATATCGGCAACTTACATGCGTCTTAGCTTAAAACTTTCAAGTGACATAGCGGCATAAGCGAAGTTTTTGCGTCAAAATGGCTCTAATTGGGGAATTAACACACCGAGGGTACAGATGTTTCGTAGAAATACAAGCCAAGGAACTCCCTTAGCTTATTGATTAGTGCGTTATGTCGACCTCGCCTCGTAACCTTCGCAGCGGTTCATATCGTACTGTATAAGGTACTATATCGTACTTATTATAGTACATATAGTACTTCTATTGTGAAATTACTAATGATTATGTGATTGATAATTCTATTTGAAATTTTATAAAGGCTCTGCTGTACAACTGAAATATGTGTAAACGAAACTATTTACGTAATTGACTCATGTTAGAGGAAATAAGTGGTACAAGTATGTTAGCGAGTGTTTTCATGACGTGTTGGTAGTTAAATCTAATCTAATCAGAGTCTACAGCGTCCTACGGTTAGGTAAGGGCTCCATTTATGATTCAAGAACAAAACAATAAAAGTAAGCATCGCAATGCATCATCATTCAGGTACATTGAGATGACGTCAATGCTCTATTTCAGTCTCGTTAGAATTTCCATTCGTCTTGGAAAAAATAGGGACATATAAATACATCAGTAAATCTGCTTTTTTTTTGTTTTAGATTTGGGTAAGAATGTAATGAAATCCTTTCCATTATTGCACACGAGATAGTAAAGCAGAATACGATTGTACCGGTAAATATAGGTTGAATAACAGCGTACCTAACTATATTCCACACATCGTACAGGAAACAATTATTTATGCTCTAACGCAACGCTACATAGCGACCGGGCCTAATTATATTAAATCTTCAAACTTACTGTCCATGACAACACTGATATCAGAAATGACTGACGAACAGTCCATATAATTCAGTGCAAGTGTTGATAAGATAAAATACGTATCAGGAGACGAGCCACGCCGATTGAATCGAGTTGTCTTACGTGACAAATAGCATAACAATGTGAGACCCCCCAAACGTGGACAATAACACGAAACTCAATAAAGGATTAAATAACATTAATAAAACCTAAATCGAGATAAACCACCGCGATCCAAGTTACATATAAACATTTGTTCAAGGCAAATTACGATTGTGATAACAGATAGCCGTGTAAACTAATTATGTATGCATATAACGCGACGCATAACGGTGGAATAACAAAACAAAATGAAACAACCCAACTCACCAGCCATAAAGTTCAAGGTGATTGTGATGTGAACTATTTAAAAATTGTAAAATCAATAGAGTAATCGCGCGGCAAACACGACGCTCCTGTGTACTTATCGGAGACTATACGGACTAACGTAGGTACGTTTGTGTTTGATGTCGCGGCCGTGTGCGTGGCGAAGTAAGCGAATGTTTACATACACCAATGCATAAGGAACAATGTCATTATACAGTAGCGTTGTATCTGTAGTCCGGTCTAGTATTTTTATGTATGCACCGCGTACGTCTGTGTTTTTCAGACTTCTGCCGGATCTGGCCGCGGTCCAAGTGACTGTCCATACATTTATGGTGTTTTTTGGTATTTATTTATGTACATATTGAAGTCGTCGGCCATCTTTATCACCTTGATAAGCTATATTTCTAATTTATAACGTGTTTTTATTTAATTTGTTATTGATATTCATTGCTTGAAACTGATAGAGTAACCGCTAATCTCTGGTGCGTCAATTCCTCATCTAATTACATTAAATTTTATCCATTCGTAAAAGAAAAGTCCATGTTGCTACAGAGGTTGGTCGTAGGTCATTTTTAGGGTTCCGTACCCTTTGGGTAAAACGGGAACACTATTGCTAAGACTTCGCTGTGCGTCCGTCCGTCCGTCCGTCTGTCACCAGGCTGTATCTCATGAACCGTGATAGTTAGAGAGTTGAAAAAACGGAATAAAATAATTATTGAAGGGCTCCCATACAACAAACGTGTTTTTTTTGCCGTATTTATAGATAATAGTACGGTACCCTTCGTGCGCGAGTCCGACTCGCACTTGGCCGGTTTTTTTTATAGGAAGGAGACGACTCGTTTGGATCGCAAATTAGCTGTGTTAGTGTAGTCCCAATGTTTAGATGGCGATGTAGAGATTATTTTTGACTCTATAATGATTGAAGAGTTGTGATTGCGACGGGATGTTATTTTATTAGCTCACAATACGGCGCTATCGTTCAAACATAATGGTTAATCCTGGTTGTACAAAAATAATATTGTTGTTTTTTTTTTTAGTTTATTCTACTTATACATACCTATTTTAATGCGATTTTTATTATGACATAAAGCTTTGTATATAACTTAATAATAATCATTGTTTTTTTTATCTTCATTGTTCAGTTTCGTTTTTAATACATATAAAAAATAATGTAATAAGAAAAAAGGTAGAGATGAAACGGATAGTACTTTGGCCGGATACCGGATATTCGGCCAGCTACCAGGCCGGAGCGCCGGATATCCGGCGACCGGATAATTGGCCCTTTATCGCGTTACATGACGCTTCTTAAAGCATCTAGCATCGATCGCAATCACGACCTGTACATATGGTGGTCAGTTAATTTGAATCAGTACCAGGCGCAGTAGTCAAGGTTTGCTAGAATTTATCTTTCTGCACATGGCAGTTGCATTTACAGCGAAAGGCTATTTTCAGAAGCTGGCCTGGTATACGAAGCCAAGCGGTCGCCAAGTCGCCTCTTACCAACACATGAGTAAAATTGGTATTCATTCCCCACAATTTGCCAATTGTTAATTTTGAGTACGAAACTCATTAATAAAACAAATATTTTTGACGTGCGATTACAAAAATAAACGGTGTCCATCCATTGTGATATAGGCAAATGCCTTGTGTAAACTAATGAGAATATTTGACTTTTACTATTCGGTATCAGGCCGCCGGATACTGAATTACTATCCGGTATCCGGCCGGATACTGAATTACTATCCGGTATCCGGCCGGATACTGAATTACTATTCGGTATCCGGCCGGATACTGAATTACTATCCGGTAACTGGCCGGATACTGAATTACTATCCGGTACCCGGCCGGGTACTGAATTACTATCCGGTATCCGGCCGGATACTGAATTACTATCCGGTATCCGGCCGGATAGTGTAAACAAAGCCGGATAGGCCGGATACCGGATAGTTACCGGATATCCGTTTCATCTCTAGAAAAAGGTTTTAATATAAAATCTTGTTTAATACTAAGAAGCAAAATATCAAAGGGAAGTAAAGTTTGTATTAGCTAAGCAAATGAAGCAACTAGTGATACCTGAATGCGACAAAACGACGTTCAAAATAAAATTAGACCGAAATTGCTCTCATTGATGTAACGGCCATCTAGTCCTATACATCTTGACATTGACAATCTGATGTATGTAGATGTCAAAGTCCTGCATAAAATTGGAGGTGTGAAACGGTAAAATGTCAGGGAACTCTCACTCTTTGATATATTATGTCATTGGTACCACCCATCCGCCATTTTTATCACTGTCATTACCCATTTATATTTATGTGTATTTATTTTCATTATAAGACAAAATATTTACATAGGTAACAATTTACAAAGCATTGCCATGTTGAATGGCAATTCTGACGTGCTGTGCAAAATAGTTTCCAGCGTTCTGACCACCGGATGTTAAGATCAGATGTTTCGCAATGATCTTGAAACATCCAGTGGGCACCCAGCCCCCATGGACCAAAGGTTTCTACCCCAAACGCCTCAAATATACACCCAAGGAACTATATTTGCGGCGTTTGAGGCATTCTGCAGATTGAGCAGCCCCACCAGCCTCAACATATATTTGTGGAAGATGAGACAGGGCAAGAGTATCGACGCAAGTAGCGTCTCATACTAGCGGCCTGACAGATGATATTGTTGAGACCGGTGTGACGTGCTATCCTGCCTGTGCGCTTCTATTGCAGGAGAGTCCATGGTGGCGTAGCTGATCTACGTATTTATTGAATTTATCCTTGCTATTAAACACTTGACATTGGCAGAATACCCGATGATCACATATGCAAACTTTCATACATTTTGATACATTTAAAATTTCATAAAGAACAGAGAAGTAATACCACTCACTTGTAGCAATGCCCATATCGGTGACTTTAAGCTGGCCTTGTTTGATCATGGCCTCATAATTGGGCTTGATTGCAGTCAGCTCTGTGTTATACAGCCCAAACATTGGTCCGAGTGTGGCGTCCTCTTCGTATGTGAACAAAACTTGGATGTCCTTGATGAGAGCGCGCTGTACTGTGGCATACCATGACAAGGTCACCCTACAAATTCAAGAATTTCAAGATATGGCATATCTAATTAAATTATAATTTTCCAAGATTTTTTCTTTAAACAAATGTCACTTCACTTTTTAAAAAGATATGGCCTCCATCGTATTTAGTCGATGATTTTGCCAACAACAGAGTATGTAAAAACACTTGGTCGGTGGATGGGTGAGACTTGACAAAACAATAGGAAAATGTCAATGTTTTTTTCTTGATGTGACAGATTAGGTATAAGTTAAGAAAATTATTCATGTTGATATAAAAACTATTTTACAATCAGGCTTTATATTCCAAACTTTTAAAGTTAGGAACTAATAAGTTCTTAACTTTAAAAGTTTGGAATAGATAGAATAGAATGGATAGAATTATTTCCTACCAATAGGCAGGAAAGAATTTGTGGTGTTCTTTTTATAAACTTATTTTTCAGTTGTGCAATATTATTACAAAAATAAATGGAGAATTTTTTTATTTCAATTATTAGTAACACTGTACTGTTATTAAAGTCCCATTTTCCTCTGCAATTAATCTCAATACTTTTGCTAGGTATTGCTCTCATCAATAGTGTACCAGATTAAAAACCAAAACATATAATAATTACCTGCGAGGCATTGTGGTCATAGCCTCCCAATACTGGTCTATGTATGGTATAATTTCTCTATCCTTACTGAACAAAACTTTACCACTGCCATCTTTAACACTCTCCTGTTTCAAGTTAGCAATGGCTGTCAGGCACATTTGTGGGAAAGCTGTAAGAATAACATGACAATTAGAATTTTTAATTTCGTAAAAAAGAAGATGAATTACATTTTTGAATTTAGAACACATGATAATGCTGGTGAGTAAGAGTTACAGTGATACAATAGACAATACTTACGTGCTTGATTCTTTTTGAAAGTTTCCAAACCAGTCGGTGAACAGTTCTTGCATATAAAGAGATAATTGGTCATAAACGGCACCAATTTACCCAGTTGATATCCTATGCATGACTCGTGAAACCATCTATTGCACGACGCACACAACAATTCGGCAATATTCAAATTGCGATCTTTGCCGCTAAAAAAACATAAGGTTACCGTATTGAAACTTTTTACATTCATACTTTTTTTAATACCTATATCAAAAGATTGATAAATAATGTTCATACCAGTAGCATGTTCCCTGAGAATCACTTGCTGTTTTATTATGTTTATTTTTATCTGCATTGTCGCCCGGCTTTTGAGATTCCAATTGAATGTTTTGGCCATTGCTAGATCCAACATCTGCGTCCGCAGATTTCTTCAATGACTCTGTTGATACTGCAGACATTTCGATTTCTAAGTTGTATGTCTATTAGGGTTTAAAATCCACTCATGATAATATTTTGTGAACATTTAACACTTCAAAATAAAAATATTTCGCCTGTTAACTAACCGTACGAAGTTGCTAAAATATACTCTGTGTGAGTGAGTGATTTAGTTTACAAAAAGCATCGAACGAAAAGAAAATGCAGCAAGCACAGTGTTTTTTTTTTGGATTTGGAACACAGTCAGTCTGTCACAAATAGTGCTCTTGAATCAAATAGACCGACAGGGAAGAAAGAAAAGTACTTATTTTGGCGCTAGTGTCGCTTTGAAATACACGAGATAGAAAGGGAACTCCGACAGTTTGTCTTAGAAACGTCAACAATGTAAATGTTTAGGATTATATGTCGTTCAGAAACAAGTAATTACATTTTCAAACAAATATTTATGTCTCAGCAATGTGAGACAACATCAATAATCAATAATCGTAAATAATTTATAAATAGTAGTGGTTATGTAACATTACTTTGCAATATACATTAAAGTATATTATGGTATCAATAAACATATCTTTTATAACGCATATTATAGAAAATTAAATTAGAAATACCAATTGCACCCTAGGCAATGAACCAAGAAGAAAGATAAATTTTGGTATAACATTCTTATAAACGTCGACTCAATTAAAAAAAAAGATATGTTTAAAAAATACCGTTGCCTTGGCTACCGAATCGTTTGTTGTTTTGTTTTCCTTTGCTTCAACTGCTTGCAGTTTTAGAAATTTTGTGATACGTACTCCTATATAAAATAATTCTTGATTTCTATCGAAAAAATGGATTCAGTTACGAGCACGGACGACTTATGCGTAGAAATTAAGACGGCCGAAGAGAATATATTGCTGGACATCATAAAAGAACTGTGCAGCGAAAACAGCAAATTGTCTGATAAACTGAAGGGGAAAGTGAACAGGATCATAGCCGACTGCGACTTGACCCATTACTCCAGCTTGCACAAGCTGAGCACGGCTGATGAAAGCACCTCTACTGTACTTGGTAAGATTTTTAATTTAGCTAAAAATACTTCTAAAACTAGAGTCCTCCATTGAATCTAGTTACAATAATACCTACATCATAACGTAATTAACCAACTTCATAAAGGAGGAGGTTCTCAATTTGACCCATATGTTTTTTGATCACTCCTCTTCAATGCAATGTTGTTAGAGTATGTTGCTCTACTTCCCACATCTTTAGATACCCTAAGCGTTTAGGATGCAGTGCACCAACTCTTTACTGATGTGTTTAGTCCCAATAGGGGTGCAAACCTATTGCCATTCACGGGCACTATTTTCCCTCAATAGGAATATTTAGTGGTAAGTATTACCAATTATTAACTGTGTGACCTTGTATATAAATATCTTCAGGTTTCATGAGCCAAACTGCAACAGAATTGCTATTTGACGAGCAAGCAGAGCTAAACCAAGCAATTATCCAAAAAATACAGAACAAACTACCAATGTTCACTGAAGAATTGGAACACCTTAAGCAGACTGCAAACAACGGCAAGAAATCTCATGCAGACCAGGTGAAGGAACTTCAAGAGGGCTTGGATGATAAGTTGAATACTCTGGAGGAACAGGAGAGTGAGAAAGTGGAGCTGATGATGGAGTGGCTCAACCACAGAGTCGGTGAAGTGACAAAGTTCAGTGACAACTCAAGTGAACTCTTGACTTTGAAGTCGAAGATTTTGGATTTAAAGTCTAAGTGAGTACTTAACATTTTTTATTAGGAAGGATGTTATGTATATCTAATAAACTTACATGTGAAATGGAGAGTGTAAAGGGTTAGACATTTAAAGTGGACTGTATTGGATAGATAGCTGTATAGAATGAAAGAAAACAAGTCCTTTCTTAGTACAAGATGTAAGAATACCTAATAGAGTTTGAGATGAAAGAGAGTTTCTATTGTTGTCAATGTTGCACATAAATAAAAATATAGAATGTACTACCAAAAATCTTGTATTGTTGGGTTGCCAACACAGAGAAACAATTCTATATTCTATGACAAATCTAGTCTTGGGCGCATATGCTAGCCGTATGTATGCTGTTTGCAAATTTAACTCTTGATCTGTCAATGATTAGAGTCCTTAGTTCTTAGGACCCATTAAAAATTTGGTGTTAAACAGTTTGAAGCTCTGAGAAATAATGCTTAAATTTTTTTTATTTTACAGAATTCTACATCTACAGATTCTACAGAATATCTTCACAGAGACCAATCAGTCAATAAAGGCATACAGCGAGATACATAAGGACTTAAAAGACAGTCTCAAAGAAACTGAACAGAGGATTAAAACATTCAGACAAATCATTAATAGTGATGTATAACATTGTTTATTTGTTTATTTATGGGCCCTTTTAAAGAGTAAATGTTATATTATTATTGAGCTGTTATTATAATAATGGTGTTGATGCATATTGCCATCCTTCTTATGGTCCTATTGTATGAGCAGGATGGCAAGATTTTTGGTACTGCCAAATAGTTTGTGAAGAACAGAATCAACTGCAATGAAGTGAGGTACTTGTTCTGAAAACTGATTAGAATTACAATGTCTGGGAAGTAATAAGATTGTGTTTGCTGGCAGCAACTAATTTAACTTTTAATTGCGAAGTTTATGTTAGCAACTCAATGAAGTTTGCATATAAACCCTGGAAACCTATCTCGAATCAGTCAAATAGTAACTGAACTCAACAAAACAAAAGCCGGCCAAGTGTGAGTTGGACTCTCGCACGAAGGGTTTCGTGCCATTGTCTATAAAAACGGCTAAACATCACGTTTGTTGTATGAGAGCCCCGTTAAATATTTATTTTATTTATAAAACTGATTTTTAGGGTTCCGTACCCAAAGGGTAAAACAGGAACCTTATTACTGAGACTTCGCTGTCCGTCCGTCCGTCCGTTCGTCTGTCACCAGGCTATATCTCATGAACCGTTATAGTTAGACTGTTGAAATTTTCACAGATTATGTATTTCTGTTGCTGCTATAACAACAAATACTAAAAAACAGAATACAATAAATATTAAAGGGGGCTCCCATACAACAAACGAGATTTTTTTTGTCGTTTTTTATAGATAATGGTACGGAACCCTTCGTGCGCGAGTCCGACTCGTACTTGGCCGGTTTTTTTCATATATGTTAAAGTGGCAACAGAAATACATCATCTGTGAAAATTTCAACTGTAACTATCACGGTTCATGAGATACAGCCTGGTGACAGACGTACAGACGTCTTACCCTTTGGGTACGGAACCCTAAAAAAGTGTTACTATGCAACTATGTTTGTTAAAACATAAAGCCTCCCGCGAACTGGAGCGTAAAACGCGCGCCTTAATGTTTTTGCGATACCAAAACGAAGCCTGTGCCAATATATATACAGATTCAATTTCTGCGGTAAAAGCCACACGACTCAGTTTCTCTCAGGATTAAATACGAAATTTAATTGTTCTTGTAATTAGCTAAAAACAAGAGCGGAATAAAAATGGCGATGACATAGTGTCTAATTCGTCGTGCTTAGTAATACAATGTTACAAGATTTAGAATGCATTGATAGTAAAGTAGGTAAGTACCTACTGTGTGTGACTATATGATCACTTTAATTCGTAGTAATTAATTACTAGCTGAGTCCGCGACTTCGTACGCGCGGAATTAAGGAACCCTAATTACCCGAACAAAAGGGGTTTGTTTTTTTTTCGTGGTACCCATTTTTTTTCTAATAAAAGTACCCTTAGTTACTTCTTATAATATCAGCTATCTGCCAGCGAAATTCCCGTCAAAATCGGTCTAGCCGTTTGAGAGTTTACTTTAAAGAAAGTTTTTTTTTTCAATATGAGCTTTATATTTATGTAGGTATCGTGCATACTTTATTATTATATACATTTAGTAAAAATGTTAGATTGTCATTACAAACACAGACACATAAATGTTATGTAGGTTATTGTATAAATAACAAGGAGTCGACGAATTTTTTTTTCTAATTTCCCAGATTGAGTGTTATGATAACGTACACACCACTATCGGCTAAGTATATAAATTAAAAATAAATAAAGCTAAATATCTAAGTAGTGAAGAAGTAGGTTAATTGGTAGATTAAAATATTTATTATAGTACGTAGGTACTATACCTATTAAATATTTTTTCCCGTATGATGACATTGGAGATAGTTTATTAACTATAATATTATGTTTAAAGTTCTCAAAGTCTCAACTGATAATTGCCCTTGCGTAGTTTTTTGTAATTACAATGCTTCCAAATTACTAAGCCCGTCATTTGGACATAATTCATTACATGTCTTGTCTTGGCGTACGTGCTAGCGGTGCTGATACGTATCAAAACAGGTCATAATCAAAAAGATTGGTTACGTATTTACCTTCTATGCTTAGGTACGTTCTTACTTCACAATTTTGTTAACTTTTGTGTTAGTTCTATTATTACCACGGCTCTAGAGACTTTTCCTCATAAAATACATTTGATGAATTCTACAAAATGATAAATGAAGCAGGTAAGTGTAGGTAAGTACTTACTTATTTACCTAGCTGGAGTGAATACACAGATAAATAAAATAAAAGGTTTACCTTCACATAAGCAAGTACTTACGCACAAGGTAAACTACGCAATTATCTACCCACAAAAATGGATGTTACTTTAATGTGCTCGTACAACTTACGTTTAAGCGGAATTACTTATTACATTAAATAAATTGGATATTATCTGAATTTAAATATAATTGACGATGATTCGCCATAAACAAGTGTCATTGAGTTGAGATTAGTTTTAATGTAGTAGTCGGGGGAACGCCTCCGTGTGCGCACGCGTTTTTAATTCCACATTTCTACATGAGTTGCGCGTGTTATCGGACATAATGGAAGTGATAATGAAATTATTTCAGTAAGTACAACTTTATGTATATTAAAATGGTTATAAATATTGTATTGTGGGCATTTATCTCTACCTTGGGTTAATGACTATCTACTGGCCATTGACGCCATGGATATTTTTATAAATAAATAACCGTTTGTGCATACCTACATAGCTCATCATTGTGGTCTCAAACTAAGCAATGTTTGTACGACTATATATGTAACTGTATGCGATCTTGATCCCAGTTACATTCAAATCGGAACAAGCTCTGAAAAAACATTTCGAAAATGTGTGACTTGCTGGCATCGAACTCGCAGCCTCTCGGTGCTGTGAGTCGAGCGGCCTACGTTCGAGCCACTAGACCAAACCTTCGTCCAAATTTAATCATCATCATCATCAGCCGGTGTCAGTCCACTGCTGGACGTAGGCCTCTCCCAAGATGCGCCACTGAGCCCGATCTTCGGCTCTTCTTTTCCAGTCACTGCCCACCGCTTTGCGTATATCGTCGCTCCACCTGGTCACAGGACGTCCTACACTACGTTTGTCGATTCGCGGTCTCCACTCTAGGACGAGTCTACCCCAACGGTTATCAGTCCTGCGGCAGATATGACCGGCCCACTGCCACTTCAGTTTGCTAATCCGTTGAGCAATGTCGATAACTTTAGTTATCTGGCGAATTACTTCGTCCCGGATTCGATCCCGCAGAGGAACACCGAGCATAGCTCTCTCCATAGCTCGCTGGGTGACTTTAAATTGGTGGACCAGTCTAACTGTGAGTGTCCACGTCTCGGCTCCGTATGTCATCACGGGTAGGACGCACTGGTTAAAGACTTTTGTCTTTAGAGACTGTTGTATAGGCGATGAAAAAACTCGACGGAGTTTTCCGAATGCTGCCCAACCTAGCTGAATTCTTGTAAACAAAACTAGATATGACTTATCAATGGCGTGAATTCTGTTGCCTCCAAACCAAAATTCCCTAATGCATAGTTCACTACAGGGATGTTTATGGAGCTCCGTAATCGTAACCGAAACTGTCGTATATCCGAAATAAAAACATATCAGTAACCGAAATAAAAGTTTCGAATAGAGGCGGAGACTAAATGATACGTTTTCGTATTTTTAATAAATAACAATTAAAGTAGCTATAATAATTAATTAAATTACTGAACATAAATCCAAATCAAAATCTAGAAATCAATTCAAATCATTTATAGTGCTAGTTGTATTTTAGAAGTTTAATTCTTTAAAAATCTAATATCCGAAATTATTTCGTATCCGTAACCGTATCTAGATCCGAAATTCACTTCAGTTCACTTTTTAGAAGTCATATCCTCATCCCTAGTGTACTGGCACAGAGCATACTGCTGTCCTTTTTATGTCAGTAATATATGAGCAGAATAGCAATATTTTTAGTGTCGTCAAATACAGACAGATCGACAACAAGGCAACTTGAGAGGGTTTGTAAGAAAAGAAAAAGACAATGGAAATCCTGTTATTATTGTATCAACAAACCTTCTGTTAACTGTGTGTTCTATAAAGTTAATACAGTGTGAGGTATTATTTATCTATACATCTATACAAATAAATAAAATTGGAGTGTCTGTTTGTAATATCAAAATAACACTTTTTTACCAAATGCGTATGAAAGTATATACTATACCTATAACGAAAACGCAATTTTTAAATTTTTTGTCTGTCTGTCTGTCTGTCTGTCTGTTTGTTTGAGGTAAACTTCTAAACGGCTGAACCGATTTCAATGGGACTTTCACTGACATATAGCTGACGTTCCAAGGCGTAACTTAGGCTACTTTAATTTTAGAAAAAGCATTAGGGTTCCGCGGGAAAAACATAATACCCATATTTCCGGGTAATCTCCCTAAAGTCCACGCGGGCGAAGTCGCGGGCACAGCTAGTATTATAATATAACTACTTAAGTAGATAAGTAAGTAAACATCGGAAACGTGTTTACGGTCAAATGATTATGTTTAGCACATGGCGATATGAGATTGTTGTTCTACACATTTTAATAACAACGCAAGTTGTGAGATAACTGAGTCATTTTATTGGTTCTCGACCTAAGGAAGTGAATAATGAGTCGCCTTGATCCAGCTTGTATACACAGTCTCGAGATCTAATAAGCCCGGTATTACACTTGCCATTCATTACATCTCACTTTGGATTATTTCATGAAAACAATATTTGAAATACCTACCTATGTTCTATATATACATCATCACGCCTGTATTCCCTGAAGGAGTAGGCAGAAGTGCACTGCAGTGCGCCCACACTTTGCTGATGTATTTTGGTCCCAATGTAATAGGGGGCAAGCCTATTGCCATTATACCCCGGGCGCATTCTCCCTCAATACTAGGGAGAATTTTGGGCTATAGTACCTACACCACGCTGGGCCAGTGCAGGTTGGTGAACTTCACACGCCTTTCTATAGCGTAAAGGTTTCCTCACGATGTTTTCCTTCACCGTTCAGCAATTGGTAATCATTGTTGAAAATGACAGTCGCACATGAAAATTATCTCAGAGGTGCGGGCCCGGGATTTGAACTTGCAGCCCCTTACGTTCAAACACCAGACAAGAACGCCCTTGCCTATTTGCATTGCACATTGGATTTAATGAAAAAAAATACTTGAAATATCTACCTATGTTCTCTTTCAGTTCTTAAATATTATGTAGGTAACCCATGAAAAAAAAATTGTGTTTGTAAAACCCAAAAAGGTAATGACTATTTACTTAGATTTTTTTCTTTATTTAATGTTACATTGTATTGTTAAAACTAGCCGTCTAAACGAGCCTTCTACATCAAGACCGATTGTAGACAGGTTTCTAATTGTAGATAGGTTCTAGGTACTAAACTGCATCAAGTGAATCCCCCACTTGCCGTCCTCACGGCGGTAATGCATGAGCGCGACGGCAATATTTTAAGTGCTACAAAATTGAAATTAGTCTTCGTTTGGTGCAAACACAATACAGTATTTATTGTATTGGGTAAGCAGTCGGTATATACTACCTAGCTGCTTACACTTTTAATTTCTTAAAATCTGCCAGTACAACAATCAGTAGAGTAGGTACAATATGCTCTTGCAAAAGCCTTAAGGTATTATAAACTCATAATCAATTTGTTTATCCTTGTACTCAACAGATTAATGTAATGTATCTACCTTCTTGCCACATTGGTTTTATTATCTATATTTAAGCAGGTATACATACTTTATGTAAGTACATACATACTTTAAGTGGCGCGAATGGTGAGAGTTTTTTTTTTTAAGGACTTACACTGTTGGCCGTGAGGTGGCCTTTACAGCTTTACCGGAGGAGATTGCGAATGGTGAGGGATGTGTGTTAGCACGCATGTCAAGACAAGACCTCTGTCACGGATTGGCTCGGTCGCTGTCTAGTCTTATTTCCATAGACCATATACCTGGTCTGTACTTATTTCATGCGAGAGAAAGAGATTATAATCAACATATTCTGTGACATAAGTCTAGTCTTGGCGCTCATGCTACAACTACAAAGGTAGTATAAAAGTAGCGCCCATAACAGAAAAAGTAAGAAGTAGGAGATTAGAATGGTTTGGACATGTGATGAGAAGAGATGAGAATCATGTGACTAAACCATTCCTCATCTTATTCAATTAAAATATCATCATTTCACTAATTTCGTAAAAAAGAAGAAAATAATGATGAGTAGGTATAAATGTGGACGGATACAGAGCGAGAGACCCAAGAAAAAAGATGGATGGAGGGGGTAAAGGGTAATGAATGAGATTTTTTTTCTGGGCCATTACGGCCCGCCTGCGTGCTACCTCTGATTTGGGGGTCAGAGCTCTTAATCTGGCGTAAAATGATTTATTCCCTTTCCGTCTTTTTATTCAAAAGTCAAAATATTTATTACAAATATATAAAAGTCGTAAAATACACTATAAAAAGTAAACATATGTTGAAAATAACAATATTTAACAACAATAAAATAGCAAAAGGCAAAAACAATTCAACGATTCCTCGTCCATAACAAGGATATGCACAGCAAAGAAAAACATGTTAAAATTAAAGCAACAAAAAAAACCGGCCAAGTGCGAGTCGGACTCGCGCACAAAGGGTTCCGTACCATCATCTATAAAAACGGCAAAAAAATCACGTTTGTTGTATGGGAGCCCCCATAAATATTTATTTTATTCTGTATTTTAGTATTTGTTGTTATAGCGGCAACAGAAATACATCATCTGTGAAAATTTCAACTCTCTAGCTATCACGGTTCATGAGATACAGCCTGGTGACAGACGGACGGACGGACGGACGGACGGATGGACGGACGGACGGACAGCGAAGTCTCAGTAATAGGGTTCCCGTTTTACCCTTTGGGTACGGAACCCTAAAATTACGTTACCAATCAATCGTTAAGTACTTTTACCAATCAATAAGGTTATGCGTCCGAAGTAGGTATTGTCCTACTTGTATACCTACTTATCAATACATTTTAAGCGAAGCATGACTATCGCAAATGAAGTTTCCCGCAGGCTGGAGGAAACGTTTTATTAAGCAGTAAGGTAGGTAACTTATGTAAATACCATCAACTTTTTATTGGTAGCTTGGATAAATAAAGTATATAGGTACATATGGTCGATGTTGGTAGAGTATATCCATAAAGGATTTTCCCAGGTTAAAAAAAAAAAAAGGTACGTACTCACTTATCAATATTGACTTTCATCATTAAGCTGTACCCTGTACCCCTAAGGAGTAGTTAGGTAGCCATACAAAATAGGTAATTACTCGGGTAGTATTAGGTACCTACCTAATTAATATATTTCTGTGGGTGGGATGTCCTAGTACAATTCCACTATTTCCCGTTTTATATAGACAGATAAATAAGCTAAATAGTTATGAAACATCTCTACCTATAGATCAGTCCACGATATTATATTACTATGGGTACCTAACTACTTTCTACCTTAGAAATACGTTGTAACTTGTAACAGCGTGGCAATGACTGATAAACCTACATACTTATCGTAGTTTTTATTGGTTAACCAACAAACTTTAGCAACCTTATCATAAATCCTATAGAAGATCTATCTATAAATTGGTATGTATCTACCTATTTACGAATAAGTAGGTAGCTATAAACTTACCATCGAACATCGAACTGAACTACATAATTAACCCTTACAAATTCTGTTACAACTTTACTGTAAAATATTATAAATAACTTACTTACCTATTACAGAACCGATACAAAACTGCAACATACCTACATAATATAATTGATCACTCTGGTCCAATCAATGTTGGATATAATGTAGTTCGGTCGTTGCTATTTTTACACAAATTCTGTTCAAAGTCCATCGTATCACTCGTACCTATCAACAAAGATAATGAAATCCTTGAACCTTGGACTTACAACTTACGACGAAGCCTGTCGTAAAATACATGCCTAAGACTAATGTTCTGAAAATACCTAGTACGTACTAGTTAAAGAGTATTCCCAGTAGGACATTAATTGATTTTATGGACGTTCGTAAGACAATCGGTGATGACATTCTGTTGCCATCTAAATTAAGTGCATTGCGGTCCAGCCCAAGGTCCGAATGTATAAACGAGACGGTAACATTTTTAGTGCTGCTAAATTTAATTTCAAGCTAATTTTTCAGCCGTTTATATACAGAACGTATCAGAAGTCTGAAATAATATTACCTACAGGTATGAGGTGGCAAATATGTAAGATGCTTACTAAAGGAAGACTATACATACACTAATCAAAGTTTCTGAATAACAGATCCTTGAATATTTGTCACAAAAATCGTGTTGTGGCTAAGAACCAACGCATCACACATTTACGAGTTGCTAATACTAAGTAATATTCAAATAAAAGAAGAGGAAAATTTCGCATACGACTCGAGATATGACACATTGTTAGGGGGGTAATCTATAGGAATGAATCCAACCCAACCAAAGAAGGATAGATCACACTGTATATATAAAAGGTATTTTGATAAACAACCTGTTTTTACAGAAAGGCATCAGATCTCCTAGGAATACAATGGGCCCCCGTGGATGTGCCCACAACCCGCCGGATGCAGACACTGGTGGCTGGCCTTTGGATATTTATCATGATGTTCGGCGAGTTCGTCACTGCGTACTTCTATATCCAGCTAGTGTACTCTCGGTTTTGGTGGCTCGCCATCATGTACGGGGTCTGGATCCTCTACGATGCTGACACAGCTAGACAGGGTGGACGACCGTGAGTACATCTTCAATTTTATCTCAGACTTCAACTCTAAAATTCTTCTTCTTTTTTTACGAAATGAATGAAATGATGATATTTAATAGAATAAGATGAGGAATGGCTCCACCTGCGTATAGCGGGTATTTTAGCCAGTGTCAAGTAATTAATAGCAAGGGCAAATTCAATAAATACACATTATAAATAAAAATGGGTGATGACAGTGATAAATGGCGGATGACCTCTACACTACAATTGATAATCGATGTATAGTGACATTTGTCATGTTGAATCATGACCTCATCATCAATGTTGAAGGCACACTGGGGCGTCAATACCCGCGCGTCATTTTTTCTGGAAATAAACGAACTATTGTATCAATGAATATTAGGTACGTAAAGGTTGAATTTCTGTGATAAAAGCCATGAGCTATGAGTTAAAGGACGTGGTTTGTGGCGACATCTAGCTCGCCACATACGAACTAAATCCTGCATCGCGATATTAAAGCGATCCGAGCGATTGCACATATACACAAGAACCCGACAACAACCGTCGGGCAGTAGCCCACCAGACACAACACCCGTCTGGTCGGAGGATCCTCCCTTTACAATGGTGGATGAGGAACTTTTCACCCTGTTCCTCTCACCCCCCAAGGCTTATGAGTTATGAGTCATTATGACATATTCCATGATGTCGATGTTGTCGCTTTCTCAACTGTAAATTAAGAAAGTAAGCGACTTGCCGCGACATATTCCATACGATACGCCTTATCTTGGTACGCGGGGTAGTGTAGTAATATACACATAATCTATAAATTCCGGGAAAGTCTCGGCTTACAGTAAATCTTATCAAATTCCAGGAAAGATTGGGTGAGGGGCTCATTTATGTGGAAATATTACTGCGATTATTTCCCAATCAAGCTCGTGAAGACGTCCGATCTGGATCCGGAGCGCAACTACATCTTTGCCTGTTTCCCCCATGGGGTGTTGCCTCTGGGAGCCTTTGGGGCCTTGTGCACTCACGGGGTCAATTTCCAGAAAGTCTTCCCCGGCATGACTGTATCCATGATAACGCTCGGGGGTCATTTCTTCGTACCATTCTACAGAGAATTCGTATTATCTGTTGGAATGTGCGCAGCGGCTTCGGAAAGTATTATGTATTTGTTGGATAAGAAGAAAAATAAGGGGAAGTGTGTCGTACTGAGTGTCGGGGGAGCCGCGGAAGCGTTGGAGGCTCATCCGAGGCAGTTCAAAGTTATATTGAGCAGGAGGAAGGGATTCATACGGATTGCTATGAAAGCCGGGTAAGATTTGCCTTAGTTTGAATCTAAACCACACCAATATTAATCACACACCATCATGTCTGCACTCCCAGAAAAGTTAAGCAGAGATGAAATGCTCACACTCATTTATCTAAGTAGACTACTTAGATAAATGAGTGCTTTAAGTAGAGGAAGATGCAGGTAAACTAGTTAGTAGAATGCCCGCTTTGAACTTAAGGGGTGCAAGTTCAAATCCCGAGCCCGCACACCTGGGATGTCATATACAGTACCTAATGATTACTACTTGCCGAACTGTGAAGGAAAATATCGTGAGAACACCAACCAGCACTGGGTCAGTGTGGTGGACTACCCAAATCTCTCTCGTATTGAAGGGCGATATACCCGATATAATGCACTAAGCTTGCCCCCTATTTAATTGGAACCAAAATACAATTGTGATGTGTGGGTGCACTGCATTGAACCTCGGCCTACCCATCCGGGGAATACAGTGTGATGATGGTGATGATGTATAGAGGAAGATCTCAGATTTGGGCGTAGGAAATCATTGGCATATAACATCTAACTATTCTTCTCTTGCTGAGCCTTAGGTATTAAGTTGATATTAAACAAGTATCACAGAGTTTGATTGTATTGTCGGCTAATATAAATGTGGAATCATTTCAGGGCTCCACTGGTTCCAGTGTTTTCGTTCGGCGAGACAGATCTGTACCGGAATCCAAACGTCTCGGATACTAGTCTGATGCGTCGGTTCCAGGAGAAGGTGCGGAAGTGGACAGGCATATCTCCCATCTTTCCCGTCGGAAGAGGCATGTTCCAGTACTCATATGGAATACTGCCTATGAGGATGCCTGTTACCACTGTTGGTAAGTTTTCTGGACGACTGAGGTGTGTTGCCAATATCAAAACGAACTGTATTCACACGTTGAAAAGGCTCATTCTTCAACGCTAGCGAATTTTGACGCGTGATCGCGTGGATTTTACAATATGAATTCAATCATTTATATTGTAGAACAGTACATTTTGGTATTGGTAAAAATTATGACGCGTGCGTCTTGGGGCTTAAACACTTAGTAAATTGAACGTAACTTATTAATTCTATCGATTCCCGTGTTTGCTATTATTTTCTCCAAACCATTATGCCAATCTCAATAGAGATTGGCATAGGTACCTACCGAGTAACCAACAGCTTGTTTTTATAGCGACTACTAACTTATCCTTTTATTTTTTTATTTTAGTTAAATAAATAAATAAACCTTGATATTACAAACATATCAATTGTAACTAAAATAAATAGAAACTCAAAATCATATGATTAATCAGAATCGGATTTTTTTAATTCATGTAAACCAATACAGGCACTTAAAAATCATCAATAACAAATAAATAATAGTAACTGTATACCTATCACCCATACGGAATGAATTTCCGATGGAGAAGAATAGGCAAGAAACTCCAACTTTAAGAACATAAAGAAAATCAACTCCATTTATATTATAGTAATAATAATGTGGACAATCGTATCGTTTCAATAAACACCAATATGTTATGATTACTACAACCTTTCTTATTTAAATAGGTACTTAGTTAATTGCGATACTTAAGCTCTCCAGGCAGAGTCTTCAACAAAGTGAATCCTTTAGGATTCACTTTGATTTTAATATTCTAAAACGACAAGCTATATTCGTTCTTTTTTTCTTTAATAGTAAAGATTTTAAGAGTCACAATCCTATTATTTCAGTCGGTAAACCAATGGAGGTGCAAAGGAACTTCGACCCAACGGACGAAGAAGTGAACGCGTTGCATGCGGAGTTCACGGAACGTCTGAAGGATCTCTTTGAGTCTGAGAAGAAGAAATATTTGAAGTACCACGAAGATGCACATCTAGTCATTACATAAGAACATTACTAGCAGGTACATCCCTACGTATGTTTTTCTACTATGAGTTTTCCACTCGCTAATCGTAAACATTTATGTAAAATGACAGTCAGTTAGTTTATACAGGATGTTTCAGAAGTCCGAAATAATACTTTCACGTTTGCATCAGTATCAGGTATACAACTGAATAGTATAAAAATTTGATTGAAATTCGACCATGTGTTTCCAACGTTTTTTCGCCGCTGATTTCTTTAGCTTGTAATACTTATTATGTCAAGTTCTATGTTAAATTTTCATGTTCTGTTTTGTGGATATTGATAGTCGCCCCTCATAAGTGTAGTCTACACTGTTGAATAGGATCATGGATGTACCCAAAAGCAAGAACACGATACCTGTGATAAATTTTCGAAGGTCTATAACTCTGAAACTATGATAGTTAGATATAAACTGACTACTGACGACTCACTATGCCATCCACATATGAGCTACCGTATATTCACCCAAAGTATTATTTCGGACTTCTGATACACCCTGTTTATAACGTGGTCGTTAGGGGGCTGTATAAATTATTTTAAATTAAACCTTTCGGGCGCGTAGCGAGCGATAATCTCATGGTAGTCGCAGTTCGAACCATTTAATAGTTATTTACATTTTTAAACACTTCAGAAATTAAAATCCGTTTACAAATCAATCGATGATAATTTAAGTACAAAAGTGTTCTAAACTGGGTCATAACATTTTATAAGTGTAGGGGTTAGTTATGTTCAAATAGTTATACCACAAAGGTATGTTATGTTAGTTAATGTTATGTTAGTTTATGATTAGCCTCAATCCCTGAATCACGTTAGTATTAACTGTACGAAGACTCGGGAAGTTTGTTTGTAAAATAAATAATAATGGTAAGCGCTAAACGGTTGTATAATACTGATTGCGGATATTTGAAGCCAATATCCATCAATTCATAGAATATATCGGCCATTGAAATTTGTAAAAGTTATTTGTATTGCCGTTGTAAGTGGATTGTAACATTCTAGGGTTATTTTAAAATTAATGATGTAAGTATGAGGGGCTAATGATGACCTACCAATTAATTAAACGGCAATAGGCTAGATGTTAAACAGGCCGCCCTTTTAACCGAAAGGTTCGATCCCCACCCTAGCTATTATTACTATTGATGTGAACCCTCTCCTGACACAAGTATTTAGCATGGAGGGGCTAACGTGATTACTAGTTATATGATAACTTCATATTAGTAGCCTTTTTTTATGATAATTTATTTAGTTAAGTAGCCATTTCTACTTTATGGCTATGGTGATGATATTAAAAATATTCTATTAATTTATTAAAATGGGAATTAATGTAAATTTTTTCATATTTTTTTTATTTTCGATGCAGGGTCAAATTAAATACGATAATAGACTGATTGATATTTGATTATTGTTAGTTTATAAATATGATGGTTGAATAAATAGATTTTGTAAATTTTAAGATATATGTTTTTTGCATTTTTAACCGACTTCAAAAAGGAGGAGGTTCTCAATTCGACCCGTATGTTTTTTTTTTTTTTTTTTTTTTTTTATGTATGTTACCGCATATCTCCGGCGTCTGTCGACCGATTTCGAAATTTTTTTTTAGGTTTTTTAGGGTTTCTTCAAGGTTGGTCCCATTTCCAAAATATTATCAGAAATCTAACCCCTTGGGGGTGAAATGGGGGGTTGAAGGTAATTTCAAAAATATTTTTTGAACGACTTGAAACTTTGTATATATATTTAACATACAAAATAAAAAAACACGTCTTTCAGGAATTTTGAAAGAAAAAATATGTAGGGGGTGAAATGGGGGTCCAATCCGGAATACAGCATATCTCCGGCGTTAGTGAACCGATTTCGAAAAATCTTTTTTTGTTTAATACGGATTGTTAACAAAGATCGAAACCCATCCCCAAAGGGGTGGAAAGGGGGGGTGAGGGGGGGTGATTTTTTTTTTGGCTGTAAATTTTTGATTGGCTGTAAATTGACACTAAAAATCGTGAAAAAAAAAATATTTTTAACAAAAAACAAAAACCGACTTCAAAAACCTAGGTGCACTAAAAAGCTACAAATAACCTTACAATTCATTACATTTGGAGTCGGTGCCAATTCATGTGTGTATTTGCCTTGTCCGACGTTGATTGGCACCTACTCCAAATGTAATGAATTGTAAGGTTATTTGTAGCTTTTTAGTGCACCTAGGTTTTTGAAGTCGGTTTTTTTATATTGTGGTTTGTTTTAGATAGGTGTCAAAACAAAATACATCATCACGCCTGTATTCCCCGAAGGGGTAGCCAGAGGTGCACTGTAGTGCGCCCACACTTCGCCGATGTAATTTGGTCCCAATGTAATAGGGGGCGAGCCTATTGCCATTATACCGGGCACATTCCCCCTCAATACGAGGGAGATTTGGGCCATGTGGTGGACACGCTGGCCCAGTGTGGGTTGGTGAACTTCACACGTCTAGACGTGCAGATTTCCTCACGATGTTTTCCTTCACCGTTCAGCAAGTGGTTATCATTGTTGAAAATTACATTCGCACATGAAAATTATCTCAGAGGTGCGGGCCCGGGATTTGAACTTGCACCCCTTACGTTCAAGGCGGGCGTTCTTGCCCACGAGACTACCACTGCTTAGATTGGTGTATTATAAGAATATATATACTCACTTATCTACTTTTTTGTTGTTCTTATAAGGTGCTATAAGTGGTATAAGTAGGTACTAACATAGTTAATATGAGTCAAAATTGTCTAGCTATTTATGTACAGGGTTTTTAAAATGAAAAACAACAATTCATTTTCCTATTTTTATTTATTTTATATATTTACATTTTATATACAACGACTCATTTGAGCATATTTATAATATTAAGACTATGTTCGCACTTACACTGGCTTTGTTGGTAGAAAGACGAGTTTCAAAAAAAAATTAGTTAGGTACTTACCAAAGTATTATTTTGATCGATGGTACGAACCAAATTCTTAAACCTCGGACACACCAGGGCGTCAAGACGCGTGTTTCAATATTTTTCTAATACCAAAACAAAATAAAGATTGAATTTCCGTGGTAGGTAATACCCATGCGACTACGCTTCAAAAGTCGCTCATGCCATCCACGTAATTTCATTGAAGAATGAGCTTTTTATATGTGTTATTACAGTTCGTTTTGGTATTGGCAAGCTTTTGCAACGTGCGTCTTGTCGCCCTTACGGATTCGGGGTATTATGCCAACATTTTTTTATATACGTTGCTAATTTTACTCCATTCCTGTGATGTTAGCTCGCATGTCAAGACAAGAACTCTGTCACGGATTGGCTCGGTCGCTGTCTGTCTTATTTCATACGAGAGAAAGAGACATACTCTGTGACATAAGTCTTGGCGCTCATGCTACAACTACTGGTGCGTTCATAGCCTTGTATAGGCCCACCTCCCTCAAAGTTTTACAAATGAATGGTATCATTATAATTATACACATTAATATGCTATACGAGCGGGAATGATACACAGTATTTCGGGCATGTCACTACGGTACTTAAAACAATATGACAAAAAAACACTAAATTAAGTTTAATTAAATAGGCAACTCATGGGCCGAATATTGAAACGTCACCCTACACGTGAGTGTATAAGAAATCCAAAATAATAAACGTTCAAATAAGGATATATGTATATGCTTAGTGAAGGCAAGATAACCCTGTCACAGACTTGTCAGTATTTTGTCACCAGTATAGTGCTGTGGCCTAACCATATTAAACGGTATAAACTACATTTACGAGAGGTGGCTACTAATATTCACATAATAGAACGTGTAATTTTGAAATTGGTGACAATAAGGGAGTTAAAAAACATGCTCGAATTTTAATTAAATTGTACACATGATCCTCAACGGTTAAGTATTATTTCGGACGTCTGATACACCCTGTATAAGTAACTTTAAACTTTCCGGCTTAATTATTTAAATCATCATTTTGTTTGTGTATTCCAGTAGCTAACGCGTTTAAATTAGGAATCTCTTAAACTTGAGCAGCATATTATTGGGCAGTTTGAGTTGCAAATAATTTAATTTAATATTGAAAAGCACTAAAGTATCGTAGTAGCATGCGGGCGTCAGTCCAGCTCCCGCCCATCGGACAGTCACTTGTGAAATACTTATGAGCTCTTAAACAAAATCACCAATAAAACATGCACACAATAATTTATGAGACAGCTTTATACGTATATCTAAGCGTGTCCAAATTTTATTACCAGAGTATAGTTATAATAATAAAGATGCAATAAAATTGTTATATATAACTGCTGAAATGTAAGATGAACAAATCTAAGATGCTGACATTGAATAATCTATCTAAGTATGTAGACAGAAAATATATTTCGAATGTAATATTGCTCGAGGGCTCAAAAAAACTCAAACACAAAACATAACGAAAGCTCATCGAAAGCTAGAAGGCTAAGATATAATCGGAGTAACGAATCAACACATAGATTGGATAATGAAGGTCTCACACTAGTCCCAGAGAACAGTCTTAATAAAACAGATTTTTAATTCCTAAAGGCAGATTCTAATAGGCAGCTAAACGGATAGCCGACCCGAAATAATAAGGGACTATGCCAAAGAACGATGATGATAATAACAGAACAAGTTCAGTTATCAATCTAGTGTTTTTCGTATAACCACTAATATCTCTATCAAAAGTTTGATCCCAAAAACGCGTTACGTCCAATAATGATCTTAAGTCCACGTTTAGAAGTAATCGGTGGTACGTGAATAACTAAATGATCGAATCCTGTGAAGCCCTAAGGCCGTAAAGTCACTATTATTTATCAGAGTCTTTGGATGTCTCACGCTTGTTTTGGGTGAGTGGTAGGCGCGGGCGGCACCGGTTTGAAGCATTGCAGCAAGAACGCCGTGTACATTATGAACGCTATTGAAAGCGCTATTAATGCGTACATAAATATGTTCAGCTCTGGCTGTCGGAATCTGTTCTTTCGAAGCCATTCTAACACTTCATCCTCGGACATAAGGTCACCTGAAAAAGTATTTATAGTGGTAATTAGGGAACCTCAGGTGTATTTGGTGCAAGTGCCTATATTAGACTCTTTTATACACTTCTATTAGACTCTAAACTCACCTCGATATATGCTTGGGAATCTCTTTCTAAAGTATACTATAGCTGGCAGTTTGGTGACGCCCCACTTACGTGCGTATCGCGGATCTTGCATTTTTACGAACGTGATATCCAAGTTGTCAGTTTCACTGTCAATGTTCTCTAGTTTGTCCATTACCGCTCGACTCTCAACTGATTTTTCATCTGAAATAGGTTTCTTTATAAGCTCGCAACGTCGTTAAAAAATATTTTGTGTCACATTTAAGGAATGTAAAAATATTTGATCATTCAATGTGTTTTCTCCAAATATTGATCCATGAATATGGTAACATTCGTTACATGTTCATCCACAAAACCAATTTCACACTTACAGAAATAAACAGCCAAGAATTCATTCTCTTCCAGAAGCTTATCCAACATTTTACGGTTAACTTCTTCAATTTCATTTTTTATTTCAAAAACTTCCTGAGAAGTTAACCATTGCAGGATCCTGTCAACCTGGTGCAGGTCCCCATCGTACAGCATTGGAATTTGCTTACGGAAATAAACCAAAGATGGGATATTCACAATGTTGTAGGTCGCTGCCGCCTCAGGACTAGCTATCTTGACAAAATCTATACCAAACTGATCAACTTCTCCGTCAATTTGTTCAAGTGATTCGAGTATTTCTTCGCATTCAGGACAATCTTCATCATCATCTGGGTCAAAACATTTATATAGTATAAATTGAATTTGATTTACGTCCATAGACACATTTAAAAAGTCATTATTAAAATATAGTTGTGAATTTGGTACTCACAGAAAAAGACAACTAGCAAATGAGATTCGTAAAGCAATCGTTCTAGCATTCTATCGTTAACAGATTCAATTTCATCAGCCAACTCTCTGTTGTCGTCATCGATAAGCCATTCCAGAATAGACTCTTCATTTTGTAAGTCACCTTCGAACAGTAGTGGATTTCCATTTCTGAAACAACCAAATATAAAATTAATTAACTGCCTTTTGTAAAAATTATCCAACTTTTTTGCTTTCCTAATAATTACCTGAAATATACCATAGCAGGGAAAGTCTTAATCGAATATCGTTTAGCTAATTGCGGATCTTGAATTTTTACCATGTGTATGCCATACACGTCACACTCGTCATCTATACTTTCCAGTCCTTCAAGAATATGGTCGCAGATATGACAGTTCAGTTTATCTACAATTGAAAATTATATAAGTTCATTATTTGCTCCAACTGATTGCACCAATATGTGATTTATAAGTTTTACATACAGAAGTAAACAGCCAGATATTGTGTTTCTTCGACCATATTTTCCAACATCACTCTAGTTATTAGTTCTATACGATCTTCTGTTTTCTGTGTGATCAACCACTGCAGTACTTCCTCTTCCTCAGCTAAGGATCCCTCGTAAACATTTGGTACATTTTGCTCGAAATATACCAGTACAGGGAAATCTGTTACTCCATATGATTCTGCAATTGCGTAATCTTGAGTCTTAACGAATTTAATACCGTGTCTATCGCAGTCATCGTCAATATTTTCTAATTCCTCCAATATGCCCGCGCACTGTTCGCAGTCGGGCCCATCTGCAATATTTAAATCTGTTGCCAGTTAAAGTGTAATAACATTTTGTGGGTAAATATAAGTGGATGGAAAACTGTTTAGGCGTTGTGTGAGCACTATTTGGTTCAAAAGTGCCGCTACATAAACAAAATCACAATTAGCATCATTCAATTATTCACTAAAGTAAACCACAATACAAAGTGTAGGTGTTTGTAACGTTTCAAAGACGCAACACAATCGGATGTGGATCAGACAGGGGCTAAACTAATTAAACCATAACATCGACCTTAGAACAGATAACGATAAATACCTAAAAAAATATGTAAGTGAGAGCATGCTACATGCAGCAAAAGACATGGCTTGACAAAGGATCATTTAAAAAGTTGTATTTGCGAGGAAGCAAGTAGGTATCGCCAATGGTAAATTCATGTCTCTAATGGGATGGGAGTACCCTCTTGGTCCTGTCCCTCCTCGTCCTCGCGCTCTTTATTTTCTTTCTTTTTCGCTGACCTTTTCATCGCTTTGGAATTGCAAATTTCACACAACGTTTTGTTCCCTAATAAAAAGCATTATTGTTAATAATTTGTATAAGTAGCATATAATTGCTTGACCATTGTTTTTGTGTTTTCATAATCACAATTGATTTTTATTCCTAATATAATTATATTGGTCAGAATTAATTGTGAAGCGGCAGCGGTATTTAAAATTAGTTGTGTCATAAAATGTAAAGTATAGAAGTGTATGTGTTAGCAATATCATGCAACTTACAGAAATAAACTGCGAGAGAATTCGACTCTTCTATCAAGTCTAACAACTCTTGACCTTCAAGAGCTTCTATGATGTCACCGGCTGGATTTTTCTGAGTTAGCAACCAACTTAGTAGTTGTTGTTCGTCATATAAATCACCTGAAATCATTTTATTTGAATTAATGTAATAATTTTAATCGGATTAATACATGTCATTGATATTCACTTGTAACGTACCAGCGTAAATAACAGGGTCTTTAGAACCCATCTTAAAGAACAATACAGCCGGTAGAGCAAATACTCCGTACTCCTTAGCCATTTGTCTGTCATCGATCTTCACAAAGTTAATTCCAGCTGCGTCTGCGTCATCGTCAATGTGCTCTATTTCGGCCAGCACTTTGGGACACTGTTTGCAGTCATTACTGTCTAAAACATGTGTTATGTGCAATACAATTTGGATTTGCAATATTAATTTATTCAACATAAGTACATAATTATTCTTAAGTTCCATATTAACGACAATAATTCAAAAGAAAACTCACAAAAGAAAACTGCCACATAGTCCGACGTCTGACGTATCTTTTGAAACATTTTTCGATTCACTTTTTCAATGTGATCTGTTAGTTCCATGTTTTCGGGATTTGTCAGCCAGTCCAATATTTCTTCTTCATCATCTATGTCGCCGTCGTAGTTGATGTACTTGGTTTTCCTAAAGTATGTTATGCCGGGAGGATTTCTGAAGCCATATTTCTTAGCCATGAGTCGATCGCTGCATTTCACTATTTTGATTTCGTATTCAGCTGCTTCGTCATCTATGAGCTCCACGTGTCTTAGTATTCTTGGACTTTCGGGATCACCATCTTTATCTGAAATTAAAAATTCCTACATTTATTGATGTTGTTCGAGTCTACTGCAATGCATATTTATCTATTATTAATATACTTACAGAAAACAACAGCCAAAAACTCCTTAGATTCGATATATTCAAACAATTCATCTCTGTCTATTTCTTCTATACTTTCATCTTCTTTCTGTTTGACCATCCAATCTAGAACCTCAGATTCGTCCAATAGATCCCCTAAAATATTTGCACATTTTACTTCACGCTAATATCCCTAAATACATTTTGTTTTTAAAGAAACCACATCCATTTCACTACGTTTTGGTAACTCACCAGTAAGTCCAATATTGGCATGCGCGGATACAACTACGGCAATACCATGCTGACATCATTCGTGTGTAAAATGAGTAACGACAGTACTGTTTTATAGGAAATATGTATTTATTTTTAACAAAAAGGTTCCAGCGCCGACTTAACAATTCAACGTAACAATTATAATAAATTAACATTCATGCGAATTTTCGGCCAACCAATACAACTAACATATCGACTACCTAATAGTCCCACAACGCCAGCACTCTTCGACCGGAGAGCTTTAGACGATCCTAACCACAATAATTAGTCAATGGAAACAAAACTTTACAATATACGTTACGTTACCTAATAACCTATGTACGAGCGAGTATCAATTAAGTGATGGAAATCGTCCAACGCAGTCCGATCCCTATCGGTTGCTGAAGAAATGATAATGAATAGTTATTGCACTAATATCCGGCACAGCTCTTATTTTAAATTATTAAATCATTATTAAGTAGTTAATCTTGATACAAAACATTATCATCTATCATTATGTAAAAGTAGTATTTTATCAAATGTAGCATTACAAATTAATGAGATTTCATGATGACTAGAAAACTATATGAACATGAAATCCTTACAACAAATTATAAGTCTTTCAAGATGGCACGGCAAAATACAATTAGAAATGCCTTATGTTGTTACTGTAACGTCTCGTTTCACATTTAATTTCTAAATATTGGAATCAATTTACAATGAATATAACGATTTTTTACACCCGCTAACGATGTCACCAGACATCCCAATATTTAGTCCTCACATGATCTTGTATTTATATCGTAAAGCACATTTTGTAAAAGATGTATAGGGCCTGTATTCGCAACGTCAATCATTTCACGGGCTAGTCAGATAACGACAATTGAAAGTGGAGTACGAACGCGAACACAGTCCATGTGCAACGTGTTACAACATTCAACCCTGTTAAGTGCTTGCAGGGATCAAGGGACACGAGGTTATTATAAGCTAGCAATGTTAATATGCCATGACAGACAGATGCAACGTTAGACCATACTATACTATTAGATGAGACAGAGGCAAAATTAAAGTCTGAAGGACTACTACAATGGTAACATTCGTGTCCACCTGATGCCTGACAGGCACCTCGCGACTTGCGATGATATCTCTGCGACACCAACGCAAGGGATATCTCTAACATTAATTACTGTTTACCACCACCAAATATTTTCACCCTCGAATAAACCTTTCTTTCCCTTGGACAGTTTGTCCGGCTTGGCGAGCGCTTTATTTTTGCCCTTGGTCGGTTTTTCCGGCTTCGGCCTCTCCTTCTCTATCTTCTTGGACGGCATCTTGGTCGGCGTGGCCTTGGCCACCTTCGTCGGACTCTGAACTTTTGTGGGACAGCACTGGTAGGGTTCGTAAGTCATTTTTGGAACGGCCGGTTTCGCGCCCAATCCAATGTAGAAACAGCGATCGCCTGCAGTCAGTAAAAATCTCTTTTAACACCCGAATAAAGGGTGACAACAACAGCGACTGTTAACTGCGTTAATGTCGCGCACGTTTATAATTTACGCGCCGACTGTCAAGCGCTATAAGTCTAATGGTAATGTTAGTAAGTATAAGAGTCGAAAAACATTTATTGGTAAGCGTTCGCGAATGACTGCAGGCGATAGCTAGTATCGGTGGGTCCATGCGGATCCCATGCGGGCCGTCGACCATGCAGAGGTGATGCGGGGGCGTGCGGCGGGCGCGGGACCACGCGGGGCCAACACTACTCGCATCTCACATCTCACTAGTCACTACTCAGTCTCAGTTACCTGTAAACATTCGTTTTATTCTACCGAGAATACTATTATCTTCAATGTCATCGTCCGCCTGGTTACGACGCGCAACTTTACCAATATTTTTTTTAGCCCCTCGTTTATCATTACTATTGTCATCTTCGTCATCGTCATCCTCATCATCATCGTCGTCATCTTCATCTTCGTCGCCATCATCATCATCTTCGTCATCATCATCGTCATCTTCGTCATCATCATCGTCATCATCGTCGTCATCGTCGTCCTCATCGTCATCGTCGTCCTCATCGTCATCTTCGTCATCATCATCGTCATCATCGTCGTCATCGTCGTCCTCATCGTCATCGTCGTCCTCATCGTCATTGTCTTCGTCATTGTCAACTTTAACTGAGTGTTTTGTATGTTTAGTACCGGGATATCGAATTTTTAATTGGCCGACCTGTTTCCAAGTAGCATCATTGTTTATGTTTTTAAATTTAACAAGATTTTTAATTTTAGTGAGTTTAGCATAGTCCTCTTCATCATCCTCGTCTGCATTATTATCGTCATTGTCGTCGTCATCGTCTCCATCTTCGTCGTCATCGTCCTTGTCGTCATTGTCACCGTCCTCATTAGAGCTTACTTTGCCATCACGGCTTTTCTTTTTCACGTCTCCTGGAAATCTAATTTTCAATGCTCCAACAGTCTTCCATTGAGCTGGATTAGAATTTTTAAGGGCATTTGTCTTTTCAGCGTTTACGTCACCTTTCGCGGATCGCGATGACTGTTTATCACCATCTGCATAGGCCTTCGATTTAATATTAGCTTTATTATGTCGGTGGCTATCTTCACCTGCAGGCATTAGTAACTGTCATGCAAAATGACACAGCTCAAACATCCAGCATTTAACGCGTGAAGAAATTAGAATAACAATTGGTTTTCATATAGATATAATAAGAATGATGTCATGCACGGAATATTTATATCGTAATTCAACCTTTAATATTAATCATTGGGTCTTAAATAGACATTACATAAAAACGTTTATTATATGGATGTGGATTCTTACTTTTTTGATCTACAAGCCACTGCAGAACCTTATTTTCGTTCTTTAAATCACCTATAAACAGGACACAATAGTTAAATTCTCGGATCACGGTAACGATTATCCACATTATTGTAATGTCCTTGGGCATTGCCTCCAAAGGTTACATTAACATCAGGATAAACGTCATACTTCAAATGTTAAGAAACAGGTAACATAGGAATTTCAACCTATTTGTAAACGAAAGCGAGCACTTACCGTCGTACATAATCGGAACACCTGTTTCATAGTAAACTAGAGCTGGGAAGCTGAATATACCGATATCGGAAGCTAGTTTAGAATCCTTGGACTTGACGAATTGAATGCCATGCTTGTCGGTGTCGTCATCGATGGTTTCCAGCTCTTCGAGAATATCATCACATGAATCACAGTCTTCGCTATCTATAAAAATATTACCATAATAAGTTTATGTATTTCTACCCGAGCAACCTATGATATCCAATTGACATGGTACCCTATCAAATTATAAAATACTTCTTAGGCGGAGATTTTAAGTCAACTACTTATGTTATTAGTTTATCCTGTTCAAAAACTAAACAACTAGAATATGGCACAAAACTTACAGAAGAACACTGCCAAATGTTCCACATCATTTATAAGGTCTTTCAGCGTCTTCCGATCAACGCTTTCAATGACATCTGGCCGGGAGACGTGCAGTTCCAACACCCACTTCAGAATGTCTTCTTCGTGCATCAGATCACCTTCATAGATCGTCCTGAATTTGTGTCTGTAGAACGCCAGGGCTGGTAATTCCGACAGATCGTACTCTTTATCGATACCATCATCAGAGGTTTTCACGAAATCAATGTCTTTCTCTTCACATTCGTCATCGATGTTCTCTAATTCGCTCAGTATTTTTTGAGATTTCTTATCGCCTTCTTTATCTGTAACGTTATATTATAAAAATTATAGAAATTTATCTATTTTAAATACATTATATTGAAAGCAAGCGCCTCGCGTAATTATTCCGGATATTGATTCCATCACTCTTTTGTTATCAAACTAATTAGTTGACAAATTATCTAATTACCTACTTTCATTCTATTTCAGTTTACCAAAAAGATCCTAATATAATTTTATTCTAGTAACAAAAAGCGTACAGAAAAATACGACGACGTGATCGTTCTCCTCCAAGATCTTCTCCAGCATCTTCGAGTTGACTTCTTCGATTTTTCCGGGGATCTCCAGTGTGTCTTCATCCGTTAGCCACGCCAGTACTTCGTCTTCGTCCTCGATGTCTCCTACAATTTTTAATATTACACTAAGCATGGTGTTATAATAGTCATTACATGGGTTTTGTTTTAAATATAACCTCTAAATCGCGTTTTTACTTCATATAAATCACCCTCCCTTATTGCCTGAGTCATAATTTCAAAAATTTTGTGCATACTAAGTTATTTTCTCCCTTTTATGAAATAATCCATAAGTTTGCTCACCCTTGTAAATCAGTGGGTCCTTATTTCTGAAGAACACGAGTGTCGGGAAAGTCTTAATTCCATACTTCTTGGCGAGCAGTGTATCCTCGGTGGTAACGAAGATGATGCCCGTCTCGTCCAGTTCATCGTCAATGTTCTCCAGCTCATCCAAGATATTGTCGCATTCCTCGCCTTCTTCGCAATTGCCACCTTAAAGTGAGTAATTTAGAGTTGGATTTCATTTGTTGTTAGAGTTGTAGTTAGGTCATATTTAGATATGAGATATTTGAAATAGTAGGCGAGCAATCTAAAGGAAACTATTTTTATTGCAAAATAAAACCTCATCAAATCGACGATCTAGGAACATACATCTCCATTATTTACATCATCAGCGAAAGTAGTAGTAACGTCCCTTATGAATTTAATAATCATATTGTACCTGTACGTATATACGTTTAACTTTTAGAGATTTAAGATCCCCAAATAAGGAAAGATATTACTCAATAATTAAATACTTACTGAAATACACCACGACATATTCATGTTCCTCAATAAGATCAGTCAAGATCTCATCTGTGACTTCCTCGATGGTCGCGCTGTTCTTCTGTTCAATCAACCATTCTAGTACTTCATCCTCATTCATCAGGTCACCTTCATATATAGCAGGGATGTTCTCTTCGAAGTACACGAGAGTAGGAAGATGATCGATACCGTATTCCTTCGCTTCAGCGTCATTATCTATTCTTACTATGACGATACCTTCCTTTTCTAGTTCGTCATCAATATTTTCGAGCTCATTCAGAATTCTTATGTCTTGTTTGTCGTCTTTGTCATCTGAAGAAATATTTAATTGAAATGGAACATTAAATTTGTTTTGTCACTATCTACAACATACCTATCATATATACAATTTTATTTTATTTTTTTATAATGGATGTTAACTTACAGAAAATTACAGCCAAGTAAGGTGCGCTTTCAATAAGTTTATCCATCATTTCATCGGTAACTTCAGGGATCTCGCTGTGGCGTTTTTGGTGAAGCAGCCAGCCGAGAAGCTCTTCCTCCTTCATCAGGTCACCTTCGTATACGTGAGGAATGCCCCTCTCGAAGAACACCATCGTAGGAATAGTCTCGATACCATACTCTTTAGCCTCTTTATCATCATCAATCTTCACAAAAGCGATGTCATTTTGATCACACTCGTCATCGATATTCTCCAACTCAACCAAGATCTTCTGACTCTTTTTCTGATCCTTGTCGTCTGAAATGTATTGAAAGGACTGTATTTCATTTATATGTCAGTTCATGATAGTTCTCTACAGAATTATGAAATCTCCTATTTTTAGCAGTGTGGCAATTTAAAAACCTGGCATTGTTTCAAGCGACACAGCCAATGTTAAGGCCGTGAATGCGAATGTTTAAAAAAATACTTACAGAACAGTACAGCGACGTATTGCATTTTGTCGATGATCAGGTCCAACATTTCATCGGTGATGTCTTCTATCTCGTCACTTTCAGTTTGATGTTTGAGCCAAGCCAAGACTTTCTCTTCTTCTTCTAGGTTGCCGTCGTAATAGGTAGGAATACCCTTTTCAAAGTACAACAGCGTGGGTACCTTCTCAATGCCGTATTCAAGAGCTTCCTCATCATTATCAATTTTTACAAACGCAATACCGAGCTGATCGCATTCGTCATCGATATTTTCCAATTCATTCAGTACTTTTTGTGATCTGCGATCGTTATTATCATCTGTAAAAGTAGTTTAATGTTAATGCCATCGACTATGATAAGATAAACTAGTTTATGGTCATGAATATTCGAAGATTTTTCTTTGACTTATGAACACGTCGTACTCACAGAACAACACGGCGACAGTCTTGCCATCCTTGATGAGACGGTCCAACATTTCATCGGTAACATCTTCGATTTCATCCTTTTCAAGCTGGTCTACGAGCCATTCTAGTATTTCCTCTTCGTTCTCGAGATCACCTAAAAATCCAAAAATAACAGCCAGACGTCAATACAAAGCCAATATAAACACTATCTCAATATGTACAAAGAGTAAACTTATCTTGATTTTATATGGTGCAAAATTATCTTACCATCGTAAACATTGGGGATCTGCTTTTCAAAATAGACTATGGATGGTACGTTGTCGATGCCAAATTCCCTTGCAGCTTTTTGATCGTCAATTTTAACGAACTGTATGCCGTGACGGTCGCAGTCATCGTCTATCTTCTCTAACTCGCCTAGGACCGTCATTGACTCTTCATCGCCATGGTCGTCTATTAAAGAATTTATGTATTTATCAATTGTTATATCAGTTTAAAAAACGATTTAATAACAGTAAACAGAAACACCATCTCATGAATCGTCAATAAACAAACAATAATAACTAGTTTAGAACTATATCACCCATTCGAAATGAATTTTCTACGGAGAAGAATAAGCTAGAAATTCCATGGTTACCCTTGTTCGAAAATATTAATATATTTATTTTCACTTTTTTATAAAATGAAGTATAGGTAAGTGAGACTATTTTTGAACATATAGGATTGGATAAATTATTTCTTTACTTACAGAAAAGTACGACCAGGTTATCGACGTTTCCAATTAGCGTGTTTAAAGTCTTAGCTGTAACATCTTCGATAATATCCTCTTCATCGCCAGTGGACTTATTCGCAATCAGCCACTCAAGTACATCCTCCTCCTTACTCAATTCACCTGAAATTATAATTAATACGCTCAAAGTTATTCCCCTATAAAATAAATAACGCCTCAAACAGAATCCAGATTAGAACATAAATGTAACAAGGCAATCGTAACCATAAGTATTTGTAAACTTTTGTTTGTAAATTCGTTAATAGCTAGAAGTCTTTAGACTGTTACTGTCCACGGGAAATTTACTCGTACTTTAAACAGTTTACTATCTCGCATTAACCCGACGCTGCTCGTTACGATCCCAACCGTATACAAAAGTGAAAGGTGAACAGTTACTTGAAACAAACCAGGAGGGTCTGTCAAAATTCCTACCTGCCCATACTTTGCAACACAAACTGGCCAACACAATGACTCACGCACCTTCATAGATAATAGGTATCTGATGCCTGTAGTACACCAGTCTTGGCAGGTCTCCAAGACTGTACTCCTCGGCTAACTCCTCGTCGTGGATCTTCACGAAGCCGATCCCGAGCTGGTCGGCCTCGTCGTCGATGTTCTCTAACTCTTGGAGCGCTTTAGCACATTTCTTGCACTCAGGCTTATCTGTAAAATATTGGGTCACTTACTGATTACGTGACTCGCCCAAATCATACCTACTAAGTCATGCCTCGTAGGTCGTGAAGCAGTGCAGTTAAGTGCCTGTACGCCTAAATGAATTTGCTTTGTGTGTTAAGAATTTAATGTGCAAGTAAAGCTTGTGTCGTGCAATCTCCTACCATCTGTGTGGATGTGCCTTTCTAAAGGAAATCTAAACAGTTACTGCTTATCTTGAAAGCAAGGCTATATCGAGTGTGCATTTATACAAACAGAAATAATCGTGAGACAGACATCCAAATTTAGTAAAAGGTTGGTAGTAGTTAATACACCTAGGTAATACCATTATTTTAGTTTTCTATAATATACGTATAATGACGTGTAAGACACTGCTGTAAACAACGTTCAATCGACATCAAACCGTGGACACAGTGCTCTTCCATCACGTATTTGGGTCAAGGTCATCTAACGATCTTATTTTTGGATAGTTCCTAGACATAACTGATTACATTCTGGCATTAATGTGTGAGAATGTAGAGCTACATACATTGTATTAAGTATTATATTCGATTTTAATTGCAATATCGGCCGTCGTTAAGAAGAATATGTGGTGTGTAGTCGTGACATGTCGGTCCGTCAATCCGAGCTTGCTGGCGGGCCGCAAATAGCTCAGCCGAAATAGCTCGCTTCACGGCCCGATAGTGCAAACGCGTATTTGATTCTAGCTTTCCTTTACACCAGACATGCGAACGTCCATCTAGACGAAACAGTAAGATTCCAGTTAGGCGGAAGATTATTGCGATAGGTTTTCAAATATAAGTTGGCCACGTACACAATTGAAACGATCTATGATGAAGTGTAGGTATTCGAATGTGTTATTTATATTATAACGATTGAATGCGCTCAGTGAGTCACTTTGGTTGTATGTTGCAGCTGAGTCAAATAATTAATTAGGTGTAGGTAATCATATTCAATTGATTTAAGCAAAAGCATCTTTGCTATTATTTGGTAGTAATTAAGACGAACAACGAATCCTTGTTGATAAATTCGCAGAGTAAGCTAAAAGCACGTTTTATACATAAATTACACAAAATATGCTACCTCTAGGAAGCAAGAAGAGTTACAGGCAAGTTGACATTAGGAGGCATGCCGCCGGCTTAGAATCTTACTTACTGTTTGACGGGCCGCAACTTTTGTGATCAGGACCTACGTCAAAAACACAATCAAACACACTGCACAATATACAGACGAGCGCTCTAACCTTCGCTAACAATACTGATGATAACGTCTGAGTGGAAAATAATCTACGCGAGTGGTCTACGCCAAAGAATTTACACAACAACTTGGGATTATGATTGTTAGTTGAAAGAAATGGGTCGAATTTATCACAGTTGCTAATATACGATGAACAAAACACAGATAATACTACTCCAATACTTACAGAAGAGAACGGCTACATAGTCAGTGTCGGCTATGATTTTCGCTAGGATCTTTTGGTTAACTTCTTCTATCCGGTCAGGAAGGTCCATTGCTTCTAAACTCGTCAAGAAATCCAGGACGTTCTCCTCGTCCATGAGATCTCCTAAAATTGCGAACATTTGACGATAATAATTATGATTATTGTCAGAACAAAACCCATTTCAGGGTTGTATTATTTTAACATACTAGTTAATGGTAGTTATAGTTTAAAACATAAGAACTTTACAAAATTAAATATCCTAATGATAGTTATACCTCAAAGAACTATGTCATAGCTGCGTGAATCGTAAAAACAAAAATAGGGGCTAAGGAATATTTCACAACCGAGGGAGATTAAATCACACAATTTATAAATAGCCGTTATCCGATGTAAAGAACGCAGTGATAAATTTAACAATCTAGGGAAGAGGGTTCTTCTGACACACAGTTTATAATTAGTAGGAACAATAAAATTACGTCATCGAATCTCCTCATGCGATTATAAATTTTATAACATTTTGTTGGGGTACATTGCATTGCAATTGTGACATAAATATGTAAAATAACAGTCGCGCATGAAGTTAACCAATTAGATACATGATGCCTCTATTCATGATAATTTGTTCGTTAGTTTATTCGATATCTTTAGAGAAAGCTTCTGGACAGTTGTTAATTTCACTTAATTCAGTTAATTAATCGGTTACTAAGGTATTCATTTATTCATTTTAGAATAAAATGAGCACTAAAATCGTGGAGTTGGTGTTAGAGTAATATCGTCACCGCTCATCAATGCCCACGGCTGGGCAAAAGCTTTGCCAACACATTTATAGAAATTTCAACCCATCTACAAAACCTGTGACAAAACCCCTACAGTGGTACTTTTCGGTACAAAAGTCTTTCACAGTACCACTTTTAATGTAAAATAACTTTCTATAAATTTGTGGGTACAATTTTCAATTGCTCGGAGCAAGTTTATTATGAGTGTGTGGCGACCCCTATGCTCGTCTGCTTTAGTGGCGAGCATAGGAGTCACTACAAGTGTTATAAACGTCTGACCTTCGTATATGATCGGTTCCTTCTCACGGAAGTACGTGAGGGCGGGGAATTTCGTGATGCCATATTGCTTAGCGAGCCGCTTGTCGTTGATCTTGACGAAGTCCACGCCAAACGTGTCAGTGTCATCGTCGATCTTCTCTAGTTCTTCCAATACCTTGTCACACGTGACACAGCTTCTTGCATCTGTTTCACAAACAATTTTACGACTTAATTTTACACTTTATGGTGTAAAACTATATCAAGCTACTTTGTCTTCAAGCGTTAAAGACCCGGGCATGCTACGATGTCACGACGCGCGTGTTGATGTTTTTTTGCCAATACCAAAACGAACTCTGTGGTAATATATATAAAGATTGAATTTCTGTGATAAGAACCGAGACCAAGTCAAAATTCGCTTGAGCTGTCAATGAAATGCGCGTCTTGAGCCCCAGTGTACTCAGGTCTTAATTCTTTGACTATGATCTATGTTATCAACATCTAAATGGCTTAAGTGTTATTATGATTCAAACTGTCGATGTGATCTGCTGTGGAGTTCCTAGACCTAAAAGCTCTAAATAGACGTAGGTAGGCAAAGGTACTACGAAAATGTTATGGTTGTGTCCATATTTAATTATAAATCATTGTGGTAGCAGAACGCAAGCCAAAATACATCACGTGAGTGGCCTAGGGAACTTTGCTGACCGGGGGTAACCTCACAAGTTTATAATAGGTTTGCCACTCAGATGTTGAGAAGGTTGAAATAATTCACAGAAGTCATTGCACATACGTAGGTATGTATATTAAACATGACCAATTTTACTGAACAAGAAACAGGAGATAGAGTTCCAAAACACATAATGCGAAGTTACCGGTTTCAAAGGAGTATTAAGCGTTAGAGGAATTAATTTTTAACAAATATGCTCATAAACATACATAGTCGACATAGTCATAGACGACTATCCCGATTAGTCCATATAAAATATTACGGTAATCAATACAAGTCTATGGTGTTAGCACGCATTACAAGACAAGACCTCTGTCACGGATTGGCTCGGTCGCTCTCTGTCTTATTTTGTACAAGAGAAAGAGATATACTCAACATATTCTGTGACATAAGTCTAGTCTTGGCGCTCATGCTACAACTACTGGAGTCAGTAGTATTACCGGTAAACGGTAAAGATTCCGTGAAACTGGACGCGTACATTTAGCAATATACACGTAGAAACCTACTGAAATAACAGTGATTATTTATAGATTGAAAATAATAGAAGTGGTGACTGACAGTACTAATCATTCTCAATGTTGGCTCTTGTAATAAATGCAGACACAATATGATGTGGCATGGTTGTCATGACGGTTTAAAATATGTTTGGAATGTAATTTTGATATTTCTTGATTGTGAATTCATAATACTCCTGTAATATTAACAGTGACAGAGTATTTATATACAAGCCACGCTCAGTTAAAGACTTAGGTACCTACTGAAATTACATAAGAGTACCTAATTTGCTTTGCTAATAGATTTGATTTTTGCTTTGCTAATAGATATTATCTAGTTATATGCTATTATAAGAATAGTTTTTTTTTAATTCATGTAAATCTATAAACGATAAAAATACCTATCCTTTTCAGAATTCATTTTCGATGGAGAAGAATAAGCAAGAAGCTCCATGGTTACTCTTGTCCAAAAATAATAATATAGTTTTAAGGTTTTCAAATATTTGAAGGAGCAATAAATCAGTTTAAGGTCAATTAAGTATGAGCTTTTGCGAATGTGTATGATTTCGTCTAAATTAGACTACTGCTACAGTCTAGAAAATGTGTCAAAATTTATAAATTTAACAAATGATTGATGGCGACATAAAAAATATAAATACTTATCTATAATTTTGACACAGAATAAGTTACAGAACATCCTCTAGTTGTTTATTTATACTACTGCAAAGAGTTATAACCACTTTCATAATTTAACGATACAGTATCAAACAACTATGAATTCACGACAGCAATAACAATAACAGTTCTTTTCAGAAATATTTTATTCGTCTACGTATTAAGAGCACACACCACAAATCAAGTATATAGTACATATAATATGGATAACCGATTTATGCAATGAATTGTTTGACTATAGATGAAAGAGATTCAATCCTACCATTGACTTTAGAGTAAGAAAATTAACTCGTAAATACATCGTATGATGAAGAAGTCACGACATGGACAGTCCAGTTTAATGTTTACGGCGTAGTAGGTACTAGAGATGTATCCCTCACTCATGAGTCGACTATTTTGAAGTCTCATGTTGAACGAGTTACTCGAATTTTACCATTGAACCGCCTCATTCGTTCACTTCCTCCTTACGTCCTATTTCTAAATTGCTGAGAAAGATTGAATCGTTTCGGGAGTGAGTGAGCAAAAGAAAATGATGTGTATGAGAGAGATGTCATTATCGCGTGCCTCTTACCCAGCTAGCTCACCCAGCTAACTCCCTCTAATCTTTTGTAAAGCGATGCCTCACCTCAAATGAGGTACTGCCTCGTTCTCAAATAAGATAGATGAGTTACTCACCAGTAGATACATGCCACACAGTTCGTGGCCAGCGCTGCTTTTAATTTAATAGCCTCATACCAGTTTATGTTACCTCAAGTGCTTGACCAACATTCTACTACTGGTGCCATTGAAACGGAGCAAATTATTTAACCATAGACGATGATTGATTGGTGCATAAAACTATTTTATTGCTGTTGACTTGATTGGACCTATTTTTAAATCCTGTAGGTGAATGGTGCGTCTACGCAATGACACCTGGCAATAGAAGATTGTATCTTTTTTAAACTGACACTAGAGAAGCCAAAAGCCCTTGGCGTCAAGACGCGCGCGTCAATATTCTTGCCAAAGCCAAATCGAACTTTATGGCGATAATACATAAGGATTCAATTTCTGTGGTAAAACACGTGTCGAAACTAGCTCGCGCTGTTACTGTATTTTTTTTTGTAAATTAGCTCTTTCTATGAGTAAATACAGTTCCTTTTGGTATTGGCAATCGCCTCAGTGTGCCCGGGGCTTTAACGTGCCACCTTAATAGTAAGCAGTTGCCAATTCCGGTACTATTAATATTTAGGCATCACGTTAAGGCATCTTCTAGTGATAATGAAAATGAACCTCCGTTTATTGAAAACATGTTCGATATATGTCCTTTCTTTTGTTTTTTCTTAATGAGCAGTCCTCAAAAAGCAGTGGTAGCCGAGTGGTCGAACGCACGCCTTGCAATCTAAGTGTGCAAGTTCAAATCCCGGCTCACACCTCTGGGTTTATGTGCGAATCTCATTTTCATCCGAGATTATTCACTTGCTATGAAACGGTGATGGAAAACATCGTGCACGTCTGAGGGAACTTGACTAGTTCTCGATATATGTGTGAATTCTGCAAACCCGCACTGGGCCAGTGTGGTGGACTATGGCCTGATTCCCCCTCTCATTGAGGGGAGGCCCGTGCCCAGCAGTGGGACGTTAAAAGGGCTGTAGGTAATGAGCTCTTCCCATTGACCTAATGTTTTCTTCTCTTGTTTCTAGTGACAGCCGAGTATCAAGTATCATTGTCCCTGTTTGTACCTACCCACCTCGCATTACCATTATCATTATGATTAATTAAATAATTTAGTTAAAATACCTAATGTCTTCATTTATCGATTTTGATTAAACTATCAGCCATTTTATCTTCATCAAAGGTTGCTTCCAGTTTCACAATATGAGATCCGCTTTGCGTTATCATAATATAACCATTACTTGATATTATTTCGTTTCATTATAATATAATTTTCATAAGACTTCTTTTGTCATTGTATCATTAGTAGGTAGGTACGTACCTATCGTCCGCCCGCGTAATCACTTTTATCACCCATTTTTATTTGTAATGTGTATTTATTGAATTTGCTTTTGCTATTAATTACTTGAGACTAGCTGAAATACTCGCTAACCAAACTTGGAGCCATTCTTCACCTCATACCATTAAATTTCATATTTCCTTCCATTTTGTAAAAAAAGAAGAAGGTAGTGACGTAAGTTTGAATTTATATCAATCAATGACTTAAGCTGAGTCACGACATGAAAGATACCAAAATAAATAAATTAGTAACAGAGTCCGGAACAAACGCAACAGCGCGAGAATGCAGGACATGCAAAACAATCACCGCGGCACTTGTAAACGTCATACATTACGTACGTATATTTAGATAGTAATAAAGTTTAAATTTAAAGCCAATTTCACATCTTCCAAACATCCTGAACGAAATACTTTGGGAGAACAACAAATAATTGTGGATTTTCAAGGGGTTTAGTGAATGTTGACTGCGTTAATATCTCCGTTATATATTTATGTAAGTTATAGGTATCACTTTAGAGAAATCACAGAGTAATTAGGTTAAAGAAAAAATATTCTTCAACCAGATTGCGCTAAAATTACCACCCTTTAATTTATAACTTAACCCATAGGTAAAGCACTTGTTTTTATGACAGTAAGCATTTTTAATTTAATTACCATTACACCATATATATATATTGGTACTTGACTACATACACCTCACTACAAAAACCCACAGATACCGGATATCTAAAGATCCAAATTATTAAAGTAAGCAAGAACCTGGTTCATTCTCCAGCTTTTGTTTATCTGGTCCAAGAACTCGACAACGTTTGTAAATAATTTTTCACTACGCGAAATATTTATTTGTATTGCACTCGAGATGTACGACCGTATTGACTTGTTTCATTATAGTAACATTCGTGGGATTAAAAATTATTTTAGGAAATTGAAGACAGTTTGAATTGTTCGAATAAATATCAACAAATCCTCGAAACATACATTGGTAAGATTTTTGTTATACTACGGACTTAGATAATCCGCAAACTACGTAATAATTTCAGATAGGTACATTAATCAAAACTTGCCTACCTTCATAGATTAATTCCTAATCTCCTCTAATTAAATGCCCCATCACGATAACTTCGTTCGTTATTTGGCATTACAAAAATGCTTTAAGTCCTCATATAATTTCTAGGTATAAAACTTTAAATAACTAACGGAACGAAAGTTTTGACTGCCATAAAGCTTTTTATACATTTTTAAATGTGTACATCAGAGTGACGTGGACACCGACACAGTTCGTATATCTTCAGCTATTTTCGGTGTCTTCTGATTCATATGGTTAGAGGGAACAAATGCGTAAGAAGTGCTCAACGACGCTGTCGCCTTTGATTGGTATTTAGTCTGATTGGTCAGTTTTAATGGTATCTGCTAATTTAATTTATCTTATTTGCAGTTGCAGGCCGTTCGTTAACTATTTAGAATATTATTGATTAAAGAAAGACAAGCTAGAATTTTTGAAGTCCCCGCGTCTGGAGGTATAAATCTTTAGCAGCATCATGGTTTTGCTAAGCGTGTTTTCAGTATCAAGAGTTACAGTATTTAGATATAATTAACACCTGTCTACCTAGAGTGTTCAAAGTCTATTATCATTTTCATTCCTCAGTTAATTTGTCTGTGATTTTTGTCTCTGTAAAATACCTTCCTACGTCATCAGTTATTTTATTATGTTGGCAGGCTATTCCGTCATTAGTTAAAATTACGTAAGAAATTTCCATTTTACAAATTGTATCTACACATTCTGTTTAGGTAAATTTCACGTTTATATGCTGACTATTATATATATGCGAATAATTTTTTAAATGTCTTCAGAAAGTTTTTTTTTTTTTTTAATGGACTACGCTGTTGGCCGTCAGTTGGCCTTTACAGCTTCACCAGAGGAGTCTTCAGAAAGAGTTAGCCGTGCCAGTAAGCTTATGTTGTATAAACATGAGAGCAAGTTAATATTGTAAACATTGCTACTGAATCTCTCCGGATTTGGCTGTCCGTGAAACTCGCAACGGCCTGTTGCCTATTTCATAATATTCGATTTGTTGATTACAAATAGATCATATATACGTTCGTCTGCTCTGCTGTGGAATTAATTTGTAATTAAGAAGTATCGAATCAATCAGTGGACGTGATTTTAGTTTTACTTATAACCACTTTAATCATTCTAAATGTAGCCAGAAAACGAAGGAATAAATCTAATAAACTGACTGCATTATTTACCATTTAAAAATAACTATTTTAGCTATTTAAGCTTAAAAGCTGAAGATCTCATGGCAACATTCACGCTTGGTACGCCATGATTGATATGTATCAATCTTGAAATGCTGCAGTTAGTGATTACTGTATGTTCCTAAATTAAATAGAGTTACAGTAGGACACCCTTAACCAGCTACTCTGGTTATTTATTTATTTATTTAGTAGGACATCCAACAATTGTTGCATTAATAACACATAAATATAACATACAAATAAGGAAATACTATATGCACAATTAACAAAGGTGCCACAACATGCAAAATAGTAAGAGGAATAACATAATAAGAAAGTCATTGGTACTAAATGAAAAATTAGAATGCGATAATAAAAATTAAATGTGATGAGTGACTAGCGGTTGGTAAAAAGGCAATCGTTGTCGCAGCAACGATGACAAGTTTCCGAAACTTATGGTTATTGAAAATACGCATGAGTAGGTACTTATTTGAAAAGTATCGACGAACACGGAATGACTTCTATCGAAGATATTATTGCATTGCAAATGCTTCATTGTGTAAGTACCTAATCTACAAAAGACACAATCGAATAATACAACACTCCTTATATTATTTTCAAATAATATTGACTATTGTTTATGTAGGTTGTTGGTTGACTGTAGTTTTCCCAAAACTATAGACATTTTAATCCATTTAATAACAGTAGAAATCTGTTCTACAATGCACCGTAATAAGGTTCTATGTAAATTTGCGGGTTAGTATGTAAACAAGATTTAGGTACGTAACATCCCCTGATCTGTAAGTAAAGTGGCAGACTGTGCCATGAACCCTTATAAAACCCTTAGGCCCACGTGGTAGGCACAAATTAAAACAGCAATGTTTCAACTCATATAACCATCACCAACATGCGGTTAATTCAATAGAAATTATGTATTCTTATCCGCAAATTGTCGCAATTTTCATTAATCCAGGAATTAATGCTAGCATTCTTGATTTTGGAAGTATTCCAATGAAACACTTGTAGGAGTGAACATTTTCGTAATTATGTCTTTTCTCTATCACATACTAGGCAACTGGGCCTATTTTCGTAACACAAAAAACTTTTTCGTGAATGCGATCATGGTATCAAGGAGGTCGCTATGCGGGCGACGTCTTCAGAAAATTTGTTTAGCGTTAATCTGTTTAACAGCTAAGTGTGAACAATAAATGTTTGTTGGTCCATTTCATTTCTATTTGATTATTAAAATATAAACAAATTAGTTAGAAACAAATTAAAATTATATCCTTTCTAGAAATTGTAGCATCGTTAAACAATAGTAAAAATTACCCATTTTATTTACCTTCGTTAATTTAGTTCCGTATCCAATTAATGACAGGTAGGTACAACATAAATTGTAAATAATTTATGCAAATATGATCTTTAAACTAAACTTTAGTTGGATACGATTTAAGCGATTTAAAAAAATTATCAGCCCACTGAGTTTCTTGCCGGATCTTCTCAGTTGAGGTCGCGTTTCGATCCGGTGGTAGTATAGAAGTATATAAGAAAAAAATGTAAACTTGGCAATTTGTAAGTGCCCCCATAGGCCTATACAAAATAAATGATTTGACTTTGACTTTGACTACCTTTGAGTAGTCATGTTTGTTTTGTTTATGTTATTGTTTATATTGTGGTTTTTAGACGTAATGTAAATTGATCTGGACGCAATCTATCAAGACAATTTCAAATGTGCTCCCTATCATACAATACTAGAACACGTGCAGTTATGTTGGAACAATCTAGTCTCTGACCGTAGTGTCTCAGCCAAAACAATCTTGCGCCGCGGCCGAATCGAGCTTGGACACTGATTTATCGACCTTTTTGTGTCCAGAAATCAACTGATGCATCTTTTGATAGTGAGAGATATACAGGGAGACGAATCAACGATAATAGGTAGGTCACCTTAGGTAGGATACCTACGTCAACGTAATTAATGTGAGTATGGGTAACAAAGTTCTATCTACGGGTGCTAAGTAGCTATGCGTTTAAAAACACTCGCACCTCAGTAGCTATGCATTTTAAAATGCGTGCCTACGTGAAGAATGTGACGTATAGACTAGCGGATCTAATCGACAACTGTTGGTGACAAAAGAAAATAGTTGGAATGCCGATAGCACATAATGGAAGTCTATTTCAGAGGGACATGCGGCGGCACGCAGTTTTAGCCGAGCAAGAGCGTAGGCGCCCGCGACCTTGGCGCAGCCAGCATCGGTGGAACGGTGGAAAACGAGACTCGGTACCATTTTAGGCCGCGCCGACGGGCGCGTCGGTCGGCGGCCGGGTCGAGTTTTATCGTCTCCACCGCTCGGTTGCATAACGGCTCGCACGGAACCGCTCGCTTCGAAAATATCATGCGCACGGCCGCAAGCTTGAGTCCGCCGAGGCGTTCTCCCTCTCGGCCCGTCCGAAGATCGTCCACTCGGCGGTAACCCATTTGGACGGGCGCCGTCGCGGTCGTTTCGCCACGGCGGCGACCGCCCCCGCGCTGGCCCATGGCCAGCTTCCAAAGACTCGCAAAATTAACCGGAGACGCCGGTCAGCGGTCGGCGGCGGCCGTCGCTCACTTACACCAGTACACCGCGACGAAGTCCTTGTCATCCAGAACTCGCTCCAACTGTTTGGCGGTGACCTCCTCGATCTGGGGCTCTTGTTTGGGTGGCGCGGGGGATTTGCGCGCGGTCGCGGCGGCGGCGAGCAGCAGCACGGCCGCCAGAGCCTTCAGCCACCGAGCCATGGCGCGCGCGGACTGACCGAGGCCCGCCCGCCGTGCGCGCGCGCCGCCCGCCCCCGCCAGCCGCGCATGCGCCGCCCGCCCGCCCTGTTTGTCTGACACATAGACGCGCGCTAGGCGGGAGATAAGAGCATCGTTCGTGTCCGTTCGCCTGACGCGCGCTGTGCGTCTTCGACCTCGCTGTAACGAAGTCGTTGCTTCGGTTTTGTTTACATCGCAACGCAATGCCTTCGCGAACGGGCAGCTTGGCTTGCAATATGATTTGAATGAGACATCTTATTTGCTTAGGTGTAATTCAATTGTTATTGAACTTCATTTGCCTTTGCCTTATTACGAGTTACGACCGTCAGAATGACGACCTATCTATCTACCACCTAGTCATCCCTTCCGTCTGAGCCAAACTACCTTCTTTATATAGGAGATACATTTTTAGGTACCTACAGAAGAAGGACCTATATAAGAAGGAAGTTAAGTAGATGGACAATGAAAAGTTGGTAAGATAATGTTAGCCATTGAAGTAATATAGGTACTCGATTCTGACTATACAGAATGTATCAGAAGTCCGAAATAATACCGTACCGAGGTACCTATACCGTAGCTCATATTGTAGATATGTACATAGTGAAGGTAGAGTGCAGACTGCAGACTATACCCAAATGGATAGAGTCATAGAGGTGAACAGCAGTGCATGATGTAGCGCAGCGTATAGCCATTCTATCGTGCACGATATGGGAAAATAGTACGTACTAACGCAGCTTCTTTTCACAATTCAACAAGTTTGATCATCAATAATGATCGTGATATTCCTACATGCAATCCAGAAATCACAGAAGTGCAAGCCCTTGATTTGAATCTAACCATGCTTCAAAGGGGTCGTTCGACCTACATGACTAATATTGCTTGATATGACTTGGTACAAGAATAACTGATATCCTGCTGTTTAGTATGTATTTAAAACGTGATTCCTTGATATATAGAGAAAAACAGGTAGATAGGCACGTACCTGCTACTACGCTATACTTAGGTACGTTATCTACAGCCATCAAATAATTTAACATCACAGAAATAGTACCATTAACTTTGCGAAGTGATCATTCTTCTGAATTTTATAGCGCTCAGTACGACATTTAGTGAAAATTTGTGAAACCTAACATCTTACACAAATTTCTAGTTTTATATTTCAGAACGAACTGTTAAGTGTCAATTTGACAGCTGACCTCAATACGCAACCCAGTGCTGTCTTGTTAGCTGTATCTACTGTCGATATCAATATTACATTGTGTATAGTTTCCAAACTCCAAAAAAATACGATAATTAAATCAGTTTAATTAGTCTTTAAATAATGTATTTATTTAACAATAAGAATCATATTTATATGCGGTCAAGGTACATTACGTAGTTGCTTACACACATTTATAAGATTTCACTTTTCTTTACATAAATGAACGTAACGTTAAGCTTCTTTTACTTGCCCCCAGTAGAGCTTACATTAGGTGCATTAGGGACAATCTCACTTTCTTCAGCCTCATGATAATTATACTTTCAGCGTCTTAGTTCTCTATCTATTTTGCCCTATATTCTATTGAGACCAATGCATATTGCTATCAGTAAATACATTGTAGTACATACTCCTTTATCAAATACTTTTGAGAAAATCAAAATAATGGGTCATAACTTATTTATAATAATTGATTATAAAAATATCTTTATTTTATCGAAGATGTCTTTACAAACTTATAAAAAAACAACTATGGCTTCTATCGTGTGTAGTAGAATTTAGGTACAACCCTACGGTTCACCTAACTCCCAATCAGCAGCTAGCGTTTTAAACGTCATTTGCCAGTTGTCATTTACGTCACGTGCCGCTCAGCATAGCAGATTTTCGAACGGAGACATTTACGTAGAGCATTTTTTGTGTTGTCGGGTCGACTCGGTCTGTTTCAACCGCTAAGAAATACTCGCAACGCGAAGCGAACGGTTGTCCACTGAAACATATTAAGTCGACGTGTAAATGTGCGGTGTTCTGGTGAAATAAACAATGGATATTATTTACTAAGTTACTGTACTGTGTAAAGTGTTACCAAGTTGGTCCTAGAAAAGTTTGGGTGAGTTTGTTTATCCCGTTTTGTTTTTCGCAGGTAGGTAAGTGCCTGTTTCACCTGGTGTATTGTTTGATTTCGACGTAATCTTATCGTAGATTTGTTGCTTATGAATCATAAAATAGACAGTCTTGTTGGAATGTAGTTACATCATGGTTTAAAGTTAAAAACTTTATAAACCTTGAAATATATAGATATACTAGAATTTATGACAGACATATTTTGTAAAATATGATGCTAAGTTTAGATATTTATTAGATGCATTCACAGGCTGATAATTTAGTTTAAAATGTTTCTGCAAACAATAGAATTGAGACTAACTTAAATCTCCATAAAGAAACTAAGTATTTTAGTAATTGAAGTACTTCTTGGCAAGCATATTTTTTTATTTCCACATAATATGACCATAAAAAGTGCCACATTCTCACAACACAATGCAAAGCTTATTCAAGTCAACTCACCACCTAATAAAAACAGTTAATTTGACTTGTCATTTCATGGGTCATTTATTCCTGTTAATTCAGTTTTTTATGATAATATAGCTTCCCAAATTTTAATTGTCCATACCCCAAACTATTTTCCAGCACCAACCAAGCTAACACACTAAATTGTTTCAAGGTAACACTGTCCAAGACCCAACAAGAGACTGTCCCAGCTGGTATAGTCTGAGATTCTTGGTCCCTCCCTGTAATCACCTTTACCAATGCCCATACTTTCAGACCCACTGTGAAACCATGAGACATACACTTAACATGAGTTAGCCATTGATATATGAATCCTGGGCCCCTCTGAACTTATATTAGGTATAAGAATCTTTTTTGTATAAGAATCTTACTTAATCTAATTAATTCTCTTTTTTTTAACATTACTAGTAATGCGAGATTATCACATCACTAGTAGCCCATCAGCCTTTTCACCTAAGTTAAATTACTTGACCCTCTTATTGCAGGTGCAGTCCATTCCTCATATTATTCCATTAAAATTTTATCATTTTGTACAAAAAGAAGTAGAAATGCTTGTGCTGTGTGTGTGTTTGTGTCAATTGTTTAATGGACAGAGTGGGGATCAAACCCAATACCTATCAGTTACCAGAAGCCTATCTAACTACTAAGCTATTGATACTTACACTTACTTAATTATATTAAAGTGTACAATTATAGGAAAGGAAGCAAGCATCTTTATCGATTTGAATATTATTACCAAGATATTATCAATGATGATTATCATGATAGTGAAGCCTTTGTTTGTAACAAACCACAGCACCGGCCATTGTGTTCTGGCTGACATTAGAACACAATGAAAATTGGCACATCAGTACACTGAACAAGGCTGTATTTTGTAATAATACCGGTTTAACACTAAACTAGTTATATTTGTCAATGGAAAACCATTTAGACATTTATTTTAAAACCCTGTCTCAAAGGTTCAAGTTTCCTTATTACATAAATTAGAATCAAGTTCAGAATTTTATTATTCATTTAAACCAATACAGGTACTGATAAATAGTTAATAACCAAAAATCTATCTTTATAACACTACCTTTTTTAAAAATATTTCCTATGGAGAAGAGTGAGCAAGAAAGCTCTTGCTTAGACCAGTAGTTAGTACGCATGTGTGCCAAGACTACACTTATGTCACTGAATATCTTGATGTTGTCTCTTTCTCTCGTATGAAATTAGAAAGAGAGCGAACGAGCGAATCCGTGTCAGAGGTCTTGTCTTGACATGTGTAACCCCACAGGGGGTTTAAAGCTGTGACTTTGAGCCATTGCTTATATGATCATAATATTTTGATTCACCATTTTGATACATCCTACACAATAGCCACTTAGGAAGCAACTCATATTCATAGGTTAATACAGTATAGTATAGTAATAATATTAGTACTATTTACTAGCTGTGCCCTAGACTTCGCCCGCGTGGACTTTAGGGAGATTACCCGGAAATATGGGTATTATGTTTTTCCCGCGGAACCCTAATGCTTTTTCTAAAATTAAAGTAGCCTAAGTTACGCCTTGGAACGTCAGCTATCTGTCAGTGAAAGTCCCATTGAAATCGGTTCAGCCGTTTAGAAGTTTACCTCAAACAAACAGACCCTTTCGCTACCGCGTTGAAGGGGCGCTCTCGGCCCCTCATCCCATTAGGGCAGGAGTCCCTCAAGGCTCCGTTCTCTCCCCCCTTCTCTATAGCCTGTTCACGAACGACATCCCTCGTTCGGACAGAGTTCAGCTCGCCCTATACGCGGATGACACCGCTCTCTATTTCTCGCATAGAAATAGGGGCGTTATCACCCGCACCCTCCAACGCGCAGTAGATTCTTTGGGCGAATGGTTTCGGAAATGGCGCATTGAGGTGAACCCGGAAAAGAGCGCCGCTGTGCTCTTTACCAGGGGAACCCCACGGCGTCCCCGAGCTCCCTGGTTCAGTCTAGGGACCATCTCCCTGTTCGACCAAAGCATCCCTTGGGCAAACCGCGTCAAATATCTAGGTGTCACTCTTGACAAGTCCCTTACTTTCGGTGCCCACATTAGAACGGTGTGCAACCGAGCAGCTTTTGTGCTCGGTCGCCTTCACTATTTGATCTGCAAGCGGAGTAAAATGTCCCTTAGAAATAAGGTGACACTTTACAAAACATGCATCCTCCCCATTATGTCATATGCCAGTGTGGTTTTCGCTCACGCGGCGAAGACACACATCAACCGCCTGCAAGTAGTGCAGTCCCGGTTTCTCCGTAGGGCCGTAGGTGCCCCGTGGTACATACGGAACGTAGATCTTCATTCCGACCTTGGCCTCTTCTCAATTCGTAAACACTTAAAAATAGCGTCCGAACGCTATTTTAAAAAAGCCGCGTCGCATTTAAATCCTCTAATTGTCGCCGCCGGCAATTACGAGCCAGACCCCGCGCACACGTCATCAACCCGTCGCCGCCGTCCGCGGCACGTATTGATTGATCCTCCCGACACGATCACCGCCCTCCTCAACCCGGGCGTTGAGAGGGCCACCAACACACCTACACCAGCCTCAAACAGACACCGATCTCGCCGGCGAGGTCGAGGAACCCCCTCTTCCGCTCGTAGGTGCATCTTTGCACCTAGGAGCGCAGTCACTACCTCACCCCTCACGGTAACTGCCCAAGCCGAGGTCGTGCCCCCTGTGGCGCCCTTGAGCTAGTTGCCACCCCTTTCCGCCCTTAAGGCCTTGGTTGGAGTGCACTCTGCGCTCGCCACTCCTCCGGTAAAGCTGTAAAGGCCACCTCACGGCCAACAGTGTAAGTCCTTCAAAAAAAAAAAAAAAACAAACAGACAGACAGACAAAAAAAATTAAAATTGCGTTTTCGTTATAGGTGTCGTATATACTTTCATACGCATTTGGTAAAAAAGTGTTATTTTGATATTACAAACAGACACTCCAATTTTATTTATTTGTATATATAGAAAGTAGTACTTTTTAATATTTGCTGAATATTCCTTTCATCAAAGTCAAAGATCAAAACCTTACTTATACATTGATCATTGCAACTTCATTAAATCTTATACAATGTCATATTTATATTACTTAGTTATTGACGCAAATAATAGTCATATTGTTTTCATTAGTAGGTAGATAACTGAGTATTTTTTCGATGAATACCTAATACCAATCTATCTTCTGATAGAATATCTCTGTAATCACACACCAACATTCACTTATCAACCGATAAGTTTGACCAATGAAGTAATATTCCAGAGACTTCTATGAACAATCTCTGATTAACAGTGTTCTTTGAATTTAATTGTGATGTAATGGCAATACTCATTGATAATATTCTGAAAACTATAACATATTAAGATAAAAAGGCTTAGTAATTAGGCAGATAATTCTCGCCAAACCATGTCGATCGTTTCTCTGTAAGTCCCTGATATACCTCTATTGCAAAAGAAAACACGAGTGTTTCTTTTATACTATTTTTGGTACTGACTCCATTATTTCAACATGAACTTTTACCAACATCAATAAAAGTGTAATAGACGCAAGCCGCCAACATAATTATAAATCATTTATACTGCAAGATAAAACACTGGCGTGATAAAAACCATCGTACCTGCGTTCGTAGAACGAGCGATAATCGCTATCAAACGTATCGTCGACCTGATATTGTAAGGACGCTTATCGTAAGGGGTTCAGTGGATACGTGTCTGCACACTTGTTAACATCCAAAATGGGCGACTACCGCGCTGGCAAAGCTGGAATCAACGCCGAAGCTCAGGCGAGAATCCATAGCAAATACAACGACGAGATCGCTCAGGAAACGCTCGAATGGATCAGGAAACTAACCGGTGAACCTAAGAACACGTCCGGCACCGCTGACAACCTGTACGAGGTACTCAAGGATGGCACCCTCCTTTGCAAACTAGTCAACACCTTCCAGGAAGGTTCAGTGAAGAAGATCAACCAGTCGACGATGGCGTTCAAATGCATGGAGAACATCAACGCGTTTTTGGATGCGGTTAAGAAGTTGGGCGTGCCGCCGCAGGAGACCTTCCAGACTATCGACTTGTGGGAGAAACAGAACCTTTACTCTGTAGTGGTGTGCCTGCAGTCCCTGGGAAGGAAGGCAGGTAACTACGGCCAGCCGTCGATCGGCCCGAAGGAGGCTGACAAAAACGTCCGCAACTTCAGTGATGAGCAGCTGAGGGAGGGACAGAACGTAATCTCGCTGCAGTACGGCACCAACAAGGGCCAGCAGTCGGGCATCTCCTTCGGCAACAGACGTCAAATGTGATCTTATTTAATGTTTTTAATTTATAATATTAAAATGTAATAAATAATTTTGTATTTTTTCAATCTTAGCATTTCATTTTTATGTGAGGCGCGCCTTGGATTTTAGTATGGGCCACTGAAGGCTTACGTGTATGTAATTCGAGATTAGATAACACAATCTTTTTGCATAACAGCAATGCAGTTATAGATACGTGAATCGAACTACGCTTTTATCGCCTGGAGAGTGAGCAGTATACCAAAGATTTACACTCTTTTCAACACCTTACAAAGCAAATTATAAATACTCAACCGTCCTCAATTCCTTCTTGCCAATTCCACTGCAATTGGCTTCTATGTTTGCACTTAGTCATTTCCTTCTGCCCTCCGTGACCTTACTAATGACCCTATTGAATGACTAAACTCTACATACACCTACTAAAAGTAATTAGTACTAAAAGTAAAGTAGTAATTTTATCAACACATAGTAGATTTTACCTAAACGGTATACGTTGTACGATAATTAGTCAAATCATATCCAACCTAAAGGTATTATTTCGGCTTCGATGAAATATTCAAGGCATTCTAACAATTCAGAATCTGTTTTATCAATTGATCAAATCTTATCCGATTTTGTACTAATTGAGCCAATTATCGATAAGGGCACTCCTTTAGATAAAATATTTTCCATAGAAATTGGGCTGTTCACTGATGATTTATAATAGCCTATTCGGGCTTAAATTATAACGTCATCTCATCACGTAATTTCATGTTAATTTCTGCAAAAATACGATAACATTTATACTTAACTACTTGCGGAAACTTCCTGTTTAAAAGATACGTTGCAGTACCGTTTCTGCAATGTAGAGGTCCAAGCCGCCATCCCTGGGTGGTACCATGGATTACGTCATCCAGTAATATTGATCCAACTCGCTCGTCCGCCATCGTTGCTAAGCTAAAGGAATGCAAAACTATAATACTCCAACCATCAGAGAAACTTGTCTCAGTGAGCCACTTACGCAATCGAAATCAGTTCTACTCCAATTCTATAGAACAATACAAATATTGCATACATACTACATATGACAGGGATAATTTGGAATTATAATGAATAGTCTTATAAACTCAAAGCCAATCTCTCTTCTTCAAACACACACCAACGAAGACTTTTGTAATCTAATTGATGACGGCTTGACCTTGGTGTGAGCGTTAGCCGCTCGGGTCACTGCACCGGGTGGTTTCAGGTTCGATTTCCGTCAGAGCCAAATTTCAGAAATGTCCTTTTCAGGATTTTTACTGGTCTGGATGTAACCGGGATTGCCCTACGTCGATGGTATGGTACCCATACTACAAGCTTTTTTTAGTCTGACGATATTACTTGATGTATGATGCATTATTTCTACACACAAATGTAATAAGTATGTAACCTAACCTCCAGTATATCACGGTCGGTCCGTTTGAAATTTTTTGTAGCATTATTGATAAGGTGTACCATAAACTGTCGTAATAGTGTTATAATCGCCCTTTTGCCTCGATTAGGATGTTAGACTGTTTTTTATAACATACCTTATTAGCTACATGAAGTTCAGTTGTACCTTTGAGCGGCTCAGTTTCATAATCTAGAATAGGTAGGTAATCAAAGTCAGTGCATCAAAATGTTATACGAGTTCATATAACATTATTCGTGTCCACCATGGTGGTTTTGGTGTTATCCTTAGCTGTAAAGTTAAATGTCTATTAAGTATTATTCTGATGTCTCAGGTATTGCATTGTTTCTGTTAATCTTTCTCTTTGTATCAAGGGTTGAAAGGCTATTTAACGTTAGCGTTTTTTTAACTTTACATGACAGCATACTCTTTCTATGCAGAAAAAATCGCCGATTCCAAATTCATTATCGCCTAAAAGTGTCGCTTAAGTCAAATCGCCTTTCACTCCTCGATATGTACTTCCGAGGACTTGCTTATTTTAATGCAAATACAAAGATCGTTTTAATATTCGCGCAACAAATATAATCCGCAAAATTTTATTTGTAACATGTGGGACCAATCCTTTTACTTTCACTACTTTAGTTTATGTAATTACATACTATACGTCATTTTCACATCGATATAATCCTTAGAAATATTCATTGAAATGAGCTTGTGAACAGTTATGTTTTTCTATTGACCTAAGGCCTTCCCTTTGACATTATTTCCTCGCTGGATTTCTTAGATACTAGTCTTTTTCGTCTCGCCATCTTCTGGGTCTACAGCGAAGTCGTCTTGCATATGATCAGAATCAGAATATTTTTTATTCATATAAACCATTACAGGCACTTATGAATCGTCAATAAATAGTAAAAATAGTAGCTCTACCATAGTAGCTCGATCATAGCTCTATGAATGATATTGTTCTTGTTCTCATGACGTGCGGGCGATGAAAGTGTCCAATCTAGAACCCATTTCAGCTTAGCAACTTTTATGACTTAGTACCTTCTATCTGTATTTTAGACAGTATGGCAATTTAGTCCTTAGGATTAAAAGAATAAGGTCTCAAAATAACATCAGACGAATATTTAGCAGCAACATTGATTAATTCTGCTGTCGTTCATGACGTCATCGTCATTAGCACAACTAAGAACTCACGAACCGTCACGACTGTGCCAGCCAGCACCCCACAAACGGAAGGCATGGTCACGGACCGATAACCGACGGAACCACGGATATCCGACCCCTAGTAAAGGAGTAATGTGTACCCACTCTTAGACAATACGTGTGAGAGAGATAGACGATCACGCACGTGTGTATTGTTTTGTGTCTGGGCTCAATGGTGAACTCCCTAACAATAACAGACATTTTTTCAGTCGAATGTCTGGTTTATTGTTTTTTTTTATATCGCAATACATGCTTTGAATCGTACTTATTTCCCAACTGCCTACAGATCATGAACATTAGTAACCAACTTTGAAAAAGGAGGAGTTTCTTAAGTCAACCTGCAAGTTTGTTTTAATACTACATACTCTCTTCATCTTTTCTAGTCGATGACGTTGATTGCTTCATCAAAATAATTATAATGACAAATGCACTACAGATGTCTAGAATGTCTTCGATGAGTCCGTACTCATTACGTTACTATTTAGAAACATGGATAATACTTTTGATTTGATGCACACAACACATTAAATGCATTACATTGACTTCATGTAAAAACTGTTTGCTCATGGTAAACTTTCCATTTGAATATGGTTTCACAACGACTTATCAGTAGTGAAAGCCTTTGAAAACAGCTCGTAAACATCACAAACGACGTTGTTGCCACTCCATGACGATGATTTAGCAATAACAACGCTCAAATCTTCGATTGGAGTGGCATTACGATTTAGAAAGCATGCGTTTGTACACAAAATACCTATGGAATTAACAGTTGCCGTATGTATCTAGTTGTTGCGCAACTTGGCCTAACGATTTTCCGTCTGTATTCCCACGTTATACGATATCGACCGTTCTTGCAAGGCTTCTGGGCGATACGCTACAATGCTCCAGCTTGCCTTCTTGTCCGAAGGCGCGTTTACCGTTACCGTATCGGTCCGGTCCAACTGATTATCTACCACTAACGGGATGATATCCGTTTAACGCGGTACCCAACGCCTTACAGAATAATTAATGCCGCGTTGACCTTATCGTAACAGCTTTTATTTACATTTAAGCTATATTTATATGGTTGTGCAATTGCTGCAATCGTCATAGTTTCTATAATTTGATTCAATACATAAATCTTAGACAGTAGTCTAATCGTCTTCATTCTTGTGCATATTGTTTTTGTAAGAGTGGTATTTACTAAATCTCACCGGTAAAGTTATTTTTTTGTGGAGCTGCGTTACAGTTTCCTATTTTTGAAGTCACCGTAGCGTATACAACAGCTGAGATTTGGCGTTATGTGTGTAATTAATTTTGGTTACGTCACAATTAATAGCAATATGTACTGTATTCTGCACACCTTAAAGCTAGTTTGTTTTAAACTATTGTTTATAATGAGAAACAAATATGCATGAGTAACGTTAGAAGATAGTTCACCTAGTTTGCTATTTTCGTTAATTAGATTATTTACTGTAGTGGGTAGTGCTTGTCATATAGATTTCATCATAAATGTTATGTCGGTTATTATACTTATATCATCTTATAGTCAAAGTCCTACTTTTTACATCACTCGCGCGTGTTCGTCTGTTATTTCGTATCTAGATCGAGTATTCACACGAACCGGTTATCCAAATTCTTTCTAGGTTAGCGCTGATATAACCATTCAATTTCTTCTATTAGCTCTAAGCTGTTGGATTTGTATTTAGATGCAGTATTTCTGCTGCAAGTTCTGGAATGTTCTAACACTTCACTGTGCCCTGTGAGCGTAACATTACATGGTAATGTGTCTTCTGCGTCATTCAGTCTTTCCGTCTCAATTATATTGCTGCACGTCAGTTTCAGGAGGTGGGGTATCAATTGATATGGCCATGCGCGTGGCCCGGACGATGATTTATTCGTTAACCTGCACGGTGCACCATCCATATAGTTTGACCTCATTGATGGTGACAATTGCCTATCATCGTACATAACCAACATGTTGTTTAACTAATTAATCCTTTATGCATGCTATTCATCTACTTTGGTATCAAGTATTTATTGACTCAATAAATATTGTAAATGTGTGGTAAGTGTCGTATGCTAGTCTGTCTGGTTTAACGCTTTTATTTTTATATAATTTAAAAGTGCGGAAACACGAAATCCGTTCCGTGCTGTCGAGAGCCTAGTTGTGTACGTGTATCGGATTGGCATATCTCGTTTGGTTCATGTCCGTGTTGTCGTAATTATGAATTTTACTTTTACATTGCGAATAACTAGTCACTGCTTTTATAATATCATCATTAACTATTTTTAATAGGTATGAGAATTAAGAAATTTCGTGGCAGTAGATTTTGGTATCATTAAAACAATTAGATTTCGATCAACGACTTTTACCAATACAGAGCTCTAAACCTTATGAACCTTATTATTATCCTGCTTCTGATCATCCCTAAAATTGACACTATATCTCATTCATTCTCTATATGTATATAGGTACCGTATCCATTTGTTGCAAACGACTCGGACATGCCAAATTGGATGCAATAATATGACCTATTGAATATGAAAATAAAACCACTTATATTGTTTTAAATGTCAGAAACGAAACCGCCTTCGCATTTCCATACAGATGCCAGCAAACAAAGTCCAATTTGCAACTTCGCTACCTCTACGTTCCATGATTTATGGGACCTACTTTCCTTTATTCATCCAAGGAAATTAGACTTCTTGCGTGGACTTTCGCCAATACCATACCGGGTGATTTTCAATCTTAGAAATTAAAATTCTACGCACGCGCTCGCAATTTACATTTCCGACTAAAATGGTGCGGTCAGTTGCATGGACATCGCATCTGCTATCGAGGGTACCGTTTAAATTGCATTTTGAACGTTCACATTAAGTGAGACCGTTCTAAAAGTTACCGCTCCCTCTCCGCATCGATTGCAATAAGCATACGTTCACCGAACATTAAATTTACCGGTGGCCTGTTCGTATAGTAGGACACAGTCATTAAAACCTGTTTCGTTTAGCGTTACCAAAACTGGCGTCGCTGGTCCAACCTTGGCATTGAGGGAACACGATGACTAATAGGTACGCACATTTTTTACCGCATTGGATGGGTTACGTCAAATGATAGACACTTGCGTGCTGGTAATAGTCGAAGTCTCAGAACTCGTTTTTCAATGGGTTCCGTCTGAGTAGCTAGAAGTAATTTTATTTGTTACAAACAGTTCACTCTTTTGAGTAGGTAAGATGTGTCTCGGGGTTAGTTTATCTTCATTTTCATTGCTCATTTTACATAAATTTTGTGCGTGACGATTTAAGCCAACAATTGTTGCATTGTAGTTTCCAGACACCATTTGTTTCTTAAGTCGTGCAGACAGTACGTTAATTAATCTTTGCACAGTGACGTATCATCACTTATTATATCAAAAGGTGTTATTGTTAGTTTTATTAATACATACACATACACATGGATACAGTTTAAACACTTTGTTTCAACTGTATCCATATCAGCTGTAAAGTTTTGTAAATTTTTTGCATTGTTGTTATGTGTTCATTCCTTTTTGAGTGTAGGCGATTCCGTTTCAATTTGAAGTCGGCTGTTCAATTAACTCTGTGGGCACCTACACAATACAACATGACTAGACAGGCCATGTATTTAAAATACTTGTGCTTATAAACGACAAACTGATTTTATCTCCCAACTGACACGGTTTTGAGTGCTCCGTCGCGTTCTTATCCGCCATTATTCGGTAACAACCTTCCTCATTTTTAACGTTTCATGTTGTTATATCATCAGCTGTTTGAAAATTTTGAAATATTGCTGTTATAGGCCACTTTTGTTTCGTTAAGACCGGGCTAATATCTGAAAACTCATATCTTAAAGAATTTTCATTGTGTCTAAACCTTGGTCGAGATAAGATAAAATACTCGCTCATTGTAGTCGGTTTCGTCCATTTATCACTTAAATTGGCTCGGTTGCGATAATTATAGAAGGAATTTGAATTCTATCATTTGCTAAAAAGACGATATAAGTCAAGATCATGTGTCTACGAACCGTATTATGTTAAGTGATCACTGTATTATATTAAACCAAGGTAACTCTAGACTGATATTTACGACATTTATTGATTGCGTGATTTGATGCGACAAGAAGAACTATCACTTCTGTCTTACAGTTCTTCCGAAATTCTTTTAGAATGTTGTAATAGATGCATGTGCCGTAAGATTGGTAAATAGTGTTGATTAAATATCTATGTGTCCGTTTCGAATGTAAAGAATTACTAAATTATGTTAAAGTTCAAGGGGCATGTCGGTTTACTCAGTAATTCAAGCACCAATTTTCATTATAAAATAAGTGCGCAAATCGCCACCCGACCCCGGAGGTCGACTAATGGCAATTTAGCTCTCCATCGTGTTGACTGTTGAGTCACGCTGGCAACCAGTCGAGCTCGCGACAGTTTCCACATAAATAGCGTCATTATAAACGCGATTGTCATTCGATGTAGTTTTGTATTCGACCCTAATAACTCTTTAGTACACTTTTAGTTTAACTTCAAACGATTTAGTTCAACAATCCTTATGTTTCATGGTTTTCATTTCTACATATTTTACCTGCTACATATTTTCTCCATCATTGGGTATTTCTTCTTCTCAGAATCATTCTTAGTGTCGAAAAATATGTAACATTCGTTACTTACGTGATTTTGATACATGTACCCCCGCGCCTGCGTCCACAAAGCGTTCAAATATATAATTTTACTATTAATTCTGTATGCATGCATGTTTGCTTACTAAACACCTGTCTCCACATAAAGAAGTTTATTATGAAGTACTTGGAATTCGTTACAAATAGTACATTTGCAATTAGTGCTGTCTTCATTTATGCTTTGTTTTGTTTGTCATTGAATCTATCTATTGTATTAGATGGAAAGTAAAGTCATGGCAGGATCATTTCACGAAATCTTTTTCTCACGATGCCTATATCTTAATTCTAACTATATTGTTCTCATTTCGCAACGAGGCACACAATGGCACGACTGAATGCATACTACGTTTAAATTATATTCTACAAATTTCCCTTTAACATTATAGATTATTGAATTTATCATCAACAGTGTTACTAGTGTTTTTGTTACGTGACATAAAAGGCACGTCTAGCGATATTGTATGTTCCATAAAAGAAAGCATAAACCTAACCCGCCCTACCCTCATTACAGTGTCCCATTTTATCCCAAAATAGTTTGGTATATCGCTGTTCACATCATTAACGTCAGTTGATACAGGAAAGTGGAAAGGTGCGGTCCGCGGGTATCAATTTTCTGAAAATGGCATAGTTCTAGGCTGGGAGGGTACCGCCTTTGTCCAGAAATACCATGTCCATGAACTTTTGGTGGTACAAATAAAATTACAACTTAAGCAGCAGACTTTAAGAATGAAAATAGAAAAGCAAGGGTTTCCCAAAGGCCTCCTAAGGTTGGCATCGCGACCATAGTTATGGAGGCTGAAATGTGAAAGTTCATTGGCATGATTCATAGTTTGTTTAAATAAGTGACAATAGCGTGTAGGTGCTTTGACCTACCTGACTGACCTTCATAAAGATTAAGCGCTTTCTTAAATGATACTAGATCTGGTACATTTTGGATAAGTTAATTACCAAACCAATGCGTCAGCATACGTCATCGCGGTACAATATTTACTTTTAAAATGTGTTAGTCATCTTGTATTTTCCATTGATACAAATATTATAGGTTAACTAATATTACTGCTGTATTAAGGCTCAAGGTATCAAGGTTGAACACTATCTATCAAGATAAACAATTCAATTCCTGTGAACAACGTTGTGCTAAAGAACGCATTCGGGTCATTGTTGAGAGGAGAACAATGTGCAATTCACACCGACTTACTGCAGATTTAAAATGTTGAGTGAATTCGGACATTATTGTTGTAAGGAGTCAAAGCGATAAAGGCAAAAGTAAGAACATTTGTAACGGTGGCATTGTCTCTGAGGAAAACAATAATAGGACATACACGACTAAAGATAAAGCCCTGTGCAATTTTTTTGTTACTACCAAAAAGAACTATACAGTTATTTTCGGTAGTAACGCATATTCGATAGAAAGCATATTCTTCAACGAAATTTCATCGATGGACAAGACCGTTTGCCGAATGTTTTAAATTGAAACACATTGCTTGTAGAAGTATTTGTAACAGATGCTCAGTTTAATAGAATAGCTGCTAAGCAACATGTCCCGAACAAACGAGTGTCTATTTATTATGAGCACATGAGTGTTTGTTTAATGCCCCCTGCTCCGACTGGGGCGAGCTAAAATGTACCTCGTGTTAATAAACTTAAAGTTTGAATTACTGTAACAAAAGACACGCGAAAAAAATCTTGGGTCATCGAAACCATTTGATTGAAAAAATTGCTTCTTATATGAGTTAATACAGTTCGGTTAGGTATTGGGGAAAATTTGCTAGTGCGCGTTTTGACTCAGTTGTGGGCGAATCATTGGGAGTAAAACCGAAAGTGATCGGCCTTTCCCAGATCTAAGATCACGTATTATTCAAGTTATAATTATAATATTTATTACATCTTGCCGTCATTTATAATACAATGATCGGCGTATTGATTGTACTAGTCGTTAAAATATATCGCTGTCATAGATAGTTGTTTTAGATTCGATAAGATTATACATTTCATTAAATCGGGCCTTCTCAGTAGTGGTATAAAACTTTTGATTGCACGTTCATTGTTGTTTCCTTGCCTTTGTGTTGTTTATCTGCATAATTTCTTATATTAATTAAATATTTGTGTGTCGAATAAATGTGGATTATTTGAGCTGAATTGTAAGTTCATATTTTTTTTATAATCATGCTATATTCCTCGCTGCACTTAGCTTAGCTTATTAAAATTATTGTGGCTTTGTCTGCGTATTCATAAAGATTTTTCTTCGAATTTATTTTGTGATTCAAACATTGTTTTACCAAATGTTAATTATTGTTCGGGTTATAGTCATGCTTTCGAAAAATGTATTGTACGGTTCCTCTCGTTGAGCTGCATAATTTCCTTCGTTTATATACGCAAGTTCCGTAGTGCGTGTATTGTGCTCGAGACTTTGTGCGCCATTGTCATCATGACCACAATGATTTTCTACTGGAATCCTACTTGCGTATACTTATAACAATAGCTTTTTAACGACTTGCTTTTAGATTTGTAATTATTTTATTGTACTAAATGTTGCCTTTGAGTGTCTAGAAAATTACTGATGATGCATTCGTTTCTTGACTTGCTTTTTTAATTGGTACCATTATTTCGGCATACTACATCGACGAGCCCACAATCCCAACCAATTTACCTAGCTTTAAATAAGCAACATTACCCAGCACTAATTACCACATTTCTTAAACTTCCAAGCAAGTACTTATCTTGGACGTAATTTTATTTATGCAATCTTCCGTTAAACCGTGTCTGGTTCCATTAAAACAGGTGTTTTGTAATGTTGTAGTCAAGTTTTGCCATAAAACGTCACGGTACGTGCCAATAGTTCACTGGCGACAGTTTACTATTTCGCCGTTTTTGACAATTTCCTGTGTTGTTATCTGACTTTCACCGATTAGGTACCTACTGTTATTGTTTAAGCGTACGCTGGTGACCGCCGAGTGACCCTCATTGTTTAGCCTTTATGGCTATTTCAATAAAGTTGTAATTTGGCTGTTTTCGATTTCGTTTTGTTTTGTTCTGTTTTCGAAGCTTAACCAATTTACACGTTGATAAAAAGTCATTGATTTTCTATAACGTTGTCCCACTTTTGTTTCATTGGATGGTATCAAAAGGAAATGGAGCATTTATCTAAGTAGGTACAAAAGGTTGAAAGCATTGAAAGATCCCATTTCACAGTCCGTTGCTCTACTTCTGTCGTATCCATGGCTGTTGACAGAGCGCTATGAAATGGTTTTTTTTTGGTTTTGTTTGTTCGTATACTTTTGTCGGTTGAGTTAATCTCGGAAATTACTCGAGCTACTTTTATAATCCTTTCACCACTGGGGAGCCTATTTCACGCTACGTCAAAAATATTCTTGACACACAATTTGAACGTTGATTGGAGTTCACGCAAAATGCTGATTCTAGTAGACTTCCGCCTGCGATTCTAACAATACTCGTTACCTGGGTTCATCTCCATTGTCCCAATACCCAATACAAAAATTAAGAGGGTGTTGACAGGTCTAATTTCTTGTTTGTGAGTATAAAGAATATTTGGGGCAGAGCATACTCTCAAGTACCATTCCGTTGTTTCTCGGGCTAATTCTTCTGCTCTGTTTCCCCTCCAACGTGTTAATGACATAACATAAATTTTACCAACAAAACCTCGTTGCAGTATAAAATTTAAATATTTGTCAGACGGCAACAATTTTTTGCTTCCGGCGGCTCGCTCACCGTAACGCCAGAACGGACATGACCATTGTTATTTTGTTTTTTTAATAATAAACTCAATTACGTAATACATATGAAAGTGTTATAGCACGCTGTTCTGTCACGAAAGTGAGTTAATGATATACTCTTGTAATTAAAGCTGTAACAATTATACAGCGGCAGCGTGTTCGAGTTATGTTGTGTGATGGTAAACGCTTCCTTCTTGTTCAGTATTCTTAGCGTGTAATGTTATCATTTGTTGTAATAACGTTATGGGAATGTGAGCGTGATATGAATATGGAATAGTTTATTGTTTGTTTTAAATTGTTGAATTGATTTATAATTTTTTTTATTTAGTTATGAAAAGTAATGTTCTCATTGGAGTTAATTAATTTACTATCCAACTTGACGAAAGTAAGTCTGAACCTGGTTAAGATGATAGTCTGCACGCTTTTGATACGTTTTGTAAGAATACTTGAATACTAATTAGTAAAACACTTTAAGATCATGTCATCTTAGCAAGGGAAGCAGTGGTTTACTGCACTAAGTGGTCGCAGGTTTGATTGCCCTCAGTGTACAGTACATTACTGAAATCACCCCGAAATTTTCGCAGTCTTTACTAAGGTATCGCTTCTTATATAATAGCGTCGCGTGGTTTGGTATACCATACTTGTCTGTTGATATATATGTACTCGCTTAATAGCTAAAGCCCCCTATCATTTGTTACAGTAAACGATGACGATGGACAAGCAGCTGGTGTGGGTGCGGGACCCCAACGAGGGGTTCATATTGGCGCACCTACACGAGCTCATGGGCGAGGAAGCCGACGTGTTCCCCGTAGACAACAAACACCCCAAGAGAATTTGCAGTTTCGAGGATATATTCCCCGCTGGGGATCCCACTAAGAATGTTGATGATAATTGTGAGTATTTTGATGATTTATTTGCATCCTTATATATAGCGTTAGGGAAGGTGAATGGAGTCAGCTGAGCAAAGCAAGCTTAACGAAATCATCCTTTATTGATAAGTAATAGCAGGATCAAAAGTAAGCATTGAAACCTTTGCTTAATGGTTACTACAATACAAAGTAAAGTCGATGGTCACAACAGTAACCTTAACTATAGGTCTCATGTTGTATGTAAGGACTTACATAAGGCTGCAGATTGGTTTATTGAATTAATTATTGGGAAGGCTTACGTATTATATAAAATTAAGATAGGCTTACGTGCTCATGTAATGATACAGAGGAAAGAATTAAAAAAATGTTTACCACATAATGATGCTGCATCTGCTGTAATCGAGAATTGCAAAGTAACGTAATAATGGCTGGCTCGCGATCATTACAGTATCTAACGAATAGACAGGAATGGATCCCGTCGCATCACCTTTAATTGATTTAAACCTGTTCCAAGCAGGGTTCGATCATAAAGAATGATGCCTTGGTAATTACTGGATGCCACTATGCGGCGACTCGCAAACGCATTGGTATCAAAGTAAATTGTCTTTAGCTGGAGGAATGTTCATTGCAAAATAATAATACGTGACAAATCGTTAGCGTCTGCTGGATGCTTATCTTCTCACGCTCAAAATAGCCTTAGAATATACATTATTATTAAGTAAATAGTATTCTATCTATGATCTTCCTGATCGAACGTGTCTGGAAATTTACACAAGACCAATAGCGCTATCATATCACAACATACCATATAGACACAAAACACGCTGTATAACCTAACTTTATGAACTAAAACCTTTATGAATTAAAATAAACTTTGAATAATCCTAGCAAGCATAGTATGATCAATGTGTTGCTATTAAGACTGTCTTCTGGCCACGATAGCTATGTCTTTCAAGATAAAACGCCGTACTCTCACTACCGGGGCGAGCGAAATAACTTTTATGTAATATGTACTCTGTGTATATAAACATAAAGATTGCATTTAAGTGTTAACGGACACGCGACCATGCGTTACACTCAGCTTGCGTCATAGATGACATTTCGCTAAAGAATGTGCTCCGTGTATGAGTTAATACAGTTTCTTTAGGTATTAGCAAAATTGGACGCTCCTGGTCTTTGCAATGTGGCTGATGACTAGAGAAAGGCTGGCTGCAATCCATGATATACTGTTCTCGTTTTCAGGTGAACTAATGTTCCTGAACGAGGCGACACTCCTGAACAACATACTGACGCGCTACAAAAAGAACAAGATCTATGTAAGTAACAAACAACACAACGGTCGATGAGTCATGTCGCCTGAAGTTTGTTTTCACCTTGAAAACAAACCAATACTACGCTGCATAGCAGTTGTACAGCATAGGAAATTATTTACGAGTAGATGGGTATTGATTAAAGTAGTTTTCCTTGTTTTGTTGTGACTTTTATGCCCGCATCACGATAGTCTGAAAATGACGACGAAAACAAGACCTTATGTAGCTCATGAAGGTTGTAGGTATATTATGTATTTTATAAATGTCATTTGTTTGGATACAATCCTCCAAATTTAGAAAGAGATAAGCCCCCGCACAATGGGGCGCGTCAACAATCGCGCGTCAAAATGTTTGCTACTTCCAAAACGAACTCTGTGTCAATATGCATAAAGATTAAACTTCTGTCGCAAAAGCCACGCTCCACGAGTTAAAATTTGCTCGCGCTGTCCGTGTAATTTCGTTGTAGAATTAACTTTATCCATGTGTCAATACAGTTCATTTTGCTATGCCCCCCCCCCCCCCCCCCCGCACATGGGGAGTTTAATTAATGAAAATGTTTATGGATGTGTGAAAGTCATCTAAAAGACACTGGTTATTATTTTATTTATTAGCCTTCAGCTATACAGTGCATAGCGAATATCTATATTACTGTTTATTTATTAGTCGTGTAAATGAACATTTATGTTAAAGAAATCCTCACATCGATAATAAACAATTACGTAGATAGATTTACAGTCGAGATTCAAAAACCACATCCGCTGATAAAGGCATCGGTAATTTTGTTTGAATACTTATAAGAATTCAATTTTGGACGGTATTAAAATGGCCTGGCAACGGCGTGACATCATTTCAAGAATATTTCAGAAGTACCTACATAATTGACATACTGTTTACACCTTTATAGTAAAAGCAACGAGTTATTATTTCAAAGAGGGTTCTTTACCAAATATTTGACAGTTTCGTACGTCCAATTTTTTGTGGCTTCATCATAGAGTATCTAGAGTACCCATAAGAAGTCCACTCTTCGTATAGCTTTACGGCGACCGTTTTTGTTATCTCATGTACCTGTGGTATACGGAGTCAGATAAACCAGAACAACTTACCGCAGCGCGGCGCGCGGGCTCGAAATGACATCTCCGTATTACTACTACCTCCATGGGCTTCGTCTACAACGTCGCCAACGTCTACGTTCGTCAGTTTGACTATATCAAGACGTATAAGACTAAGACGGCCGTGGCATCAATGAGACCAATCTGGGTCCCATTTTTTTGACTATACTGTCTAATATCATTGAGAAATTGCTGTAAAAGATCTAATGAGATAAAAGTTACGGAAACAGGAATGTACTTACATAATTACAGTCCATGGTCTCTCTTCTCTCGCAACAGCTTAAACTCGATACGGCGTACCATAGATAAGCACCACTAGTCACTGTTATTAATAAGGCCAGCTCATCGTTATATCCATATTTTACTTTTTTTATTGATATAAATAAAATATAATAGATTCAATATGAGTTGCCTTTTGTTTTGATTGTCAAGCAAAATAATCGATGTTCTGTTTCCCGCGCTTGGGGAGGGTGCATTTATTTTTCTTTATTTAGCGTTCCAAATTTGAAATAAGTTGCTGGCCTTCTGCCACGATTCTTGCGAGAAAAGGTTTTAAGGAAAAAATATCACCGAGAAGTCTACGAAAGGATGGCATAGATTTTTTTTTTTAAATGGTTACAGTTTAAAAAAGTTGAAATGCAAATAGATGGACTGAGACCAATTAGTGTACTGTTTTGTTCATAGACATACGTAGCCAACATCCTGTTGGCTGTGAACCCCTACGAGGATATACCTGATATGTACTCGTCCAGCACCATCAAGAAGTACCAGGGCAAGTCTTTGGGCGAGCTGCCACCACACGTGTTCGCTATAGGTAAGTAATATTGAATACGGTACCCAGTATTTGTACTAGTATAGACTACAACTATTATTCTCAGTTATTTAAGAATTATTGCTATTGACCCCCATCGTAATAAAATACATTTATCACGACTTTATTCCCCGAAGGGGTAGGCAGAGGTGCACTGCAGTGCGCCCACACTTCGCCGATGTTTTTTGGTCCCAATGTAATAGGGGGCGAGCCTATTGCCATTATACCTAGCACATTCTCCCTCAATAAGAGGAAGATTTGGGCCATAGTCCAACACGGTGGCCTAGTACGGGTTGGTAATCTTCACACGCCTTTTTTATAGACGTGCAGGTTTCCCCACGATGTTTCCCTTCACCGTTTCATAGCAAGTGGTAATCTCGGATGAAAATGAGATTCGCATATAAACCCAGAGGTGCGAGCCGGTTTTAACCTGCACACTTTTATCTCGAATGATCGATCTGTTTCAGTTTTTATAATTTATTTTAAATATGTTTTATCAGCTGACAAAGCGTTCCGCGACATGAAGTCCCTCAAACAGTCGCAGTCCGTGATAGTCTCCGGGGAGTCAGGCGCGGGCAAGACAGAGTCCACCAAGTACATACTGAAGTACCTGTGCGATCTGTGGGCGAAGGGAGCTGGGCCAGTGGAGCAGAAGATTTTGGACGGTAATACAATAAAAGTCTCATTAGATCACCAAATCTTTATAAATACTTATTATGATCCCATACGATTATGATATAATACGGTACACATACTTACTATGTGTACCGTATTATTGCATGGGGGCGATCCCAGTTACACCCAGACCAGGGCAAATTACGAAGAGGCCATTCCAGATACATGCCACTGACGGGAATCGAACCCGCAACCATCCGGGGCAGTGAGCCGAGCGGCTTACGCTCGACCCACGAGGCCAAGCCTTCATCAAAATTACATCTATAAACTCATTGAGTCTTAAATTACAATTCATAAAAAAAAACTAAATTAATGGTAAAAAACTTTTTAAAAACAAGCTTACACAGAACACGAAAACTAAGGGCAATTACCTTAGTTTTCGTGTTCTCCTCAGCAAGCCCTTTCATTTGATACCCATACTGTGGTAGTGCAGATAAAATAACTATTCCGCCATATTGGATGATCCGCCGTATTGGAATAAGAATGATGTTACATAGCTAAGCATGCATTCCCATCAAAAATAAGCGTGTATACCAAATTTCAGCTCAATCGGTTAAAGATAACTGATTTAAAATTCCGTTGCAAGATTTCACCCGGAAATACATTGCAAGTTAATATAAAGCGTGTAAAAATACTTATCTCATTCGTAATGTTTAACTGTTCTAAGAGGTGCAGTACCACGTTTTGGATGCTTCTATTCATCGTTCTCATCATCAATTATATTGCGCTGCAGACAATGTATGCAGGGTGTTTCAGAAGTCTGATATAATACTTGGAGGGCAATTCTGGTGACATATGTCGAATTAGAGGTCATGTCGAGCATTCGAGAATTGCCCCCTGGACCATGTGCACGACTCACGAGTATTGAGTATTCAATCGAATGGTATAAAAAATTGAGATTTTTCATTTTTTTTCTGACGCATGATGAGAAATTTTCAAGGTCTGTTTTGTGAATATTAGTCGCCTCTCGTTGATGGCATTATTGAGTGTCTCCTAAGGCCACAACACGATTACTATGACAAATCAAACAGACACCGATCTCGCCGGCGAGGTCGAGGAACCGCTCGTAGGTGCACCTTTGCACCTAGGAGTGTAGTCACTACCTCTCCCCTAACGGTAACTGCCCAAGCCGAGGCCGTGCCCTCTGTGACGCCCTTGAGCTAGTTGCCACCCTTTACCGCCCTTAAGGCCTTGGTTGGAGTGCACTCTGCGCTCGCCACTCCTCCGGTAAAGCTGTAAAGGCCACCTCACGGCCAACAGCGTAGTCCATTAAAAAAAAAGACAAATATTCACAGGTCTGTAACTCATACGTATGATCCTCTTATACCCTCACTATGCATCTGCATATTAGCTACTGTATATGCACCTGAAATTTTATTTCGGACTTCTAAGACACCCTGTATAGTAGTGAAAATAACTTGTTTATATACTTAAACTAACTGTGCCCGCGACTTCGCCCGCGTGGACTTTAGGTAGATTACCCGGAAAAAATGGTTTTATGTTCATCCCGCGGAAACCCAATGCTTTTTCTGAAATAAAAGTAACCTAAGTTACGCCTTGGAACATTAGATATCTGCCAGTGAAAGACTCGTCAAAATCGGTCCAGCCGTTTAGAAGTTTACCCCAAACGTTTGTTTGTTGCTGTTTAGACAGACAGACAAAAAAAAAATTGCATATTCTTTACACGTATCGTATATTCTCTCATATGCATTTTTTTATTTATTTATTTTAGGTTTACCAACAATTATTTACACTAATACGTTATACAATCAAACAATAGGAACAAAATGCAATAATTACTTAAAGGTAAACACCGCATGCGTTATAAAAGAGGAAAATATATTATAGCGTAAGCATGCGCAATAGACCTAAGATAGTTAAAAAGATAATAAGAAAATAAAATAAAAGCACAATAACTTCTTAACTGTTTTTTTTTTTTTATATTTATTCGGCATCAGGTAAGCAGCTAATAACTGATTTTATTCTATCAATGGAGTCAAAGTGCAGATTTAGTAAAATATGTTATTTTAATATTACAAACAGACACTCTAATTTTATTTATTTGTATAGATTGTATAGATATACCTTCCTATCAAAATATTGAAAACATCTAAGTGGCATCACCAAATTGCGTAATATTTACTAAGGCATCTGCAAAAAATCTCGTTTTACTCTTGACATACTTGCATGTATTAAATAGATTTATGGTAATCTTGATTCGGTGGCCTCGTAATATGATTTTATTTTATATCGATTTCAATCTACTTTCCTAATGTGTTAGATATTTAGTTATCCTTAAATTATATTCATTTATAGTTAACTAGCTGACCGGGCGAACTTCGTACCGCCTTAGAATGAGTGACATACGAAAGCAGCGCCACCTACCGGGTCCAATTGTGAATCTAAAACATCCAGGGTGCCACCCAAACGCACACAAAAAAATAATTCAAATCGGTCCAGCCGTTTAGGAGTTAGCTTAGTGAAAAGTGGCATTGATTTTTATATATATTGATTAAAACGGCAAAACCAATTACATTAATTAATATAGAATCTAAAATGTAAACAATAACAGAACAATAAAAAATAATTATAATATAATTTTCTCTTATAACCAATTTAAGACCCGTCATAAAGTGTCTCTACAAATCGTTACTAAAAAAGGTCCTTCAAATAAATCCTGTAAATAAAAAGTTGTAATGACAGTTTTCACTCCCGTACTTGATTCGTTTTTATAGGAACCCAAGATTAAACACATTTTGACTCTATGAAACAAGTCAATACAGTTCCTTTTAGTATTTTTATTTTGACACGTGCATCTAGAAGCCCCAGTGTGGGCGAGCCTCAATCTCTCAGTAACAGACACAAGGGGTGATCCATTTGCGAGCCAACGAGCCATGATCCATTAGTAAACAGTCATCTCTCATCATTGGCGAAGTCATGGCGGTTTTTTGCACCGCGGCCATAGAATTTCAAGGATGCACAAAAAGCCAGGGAGCAAGTCCGCCGGTTTTTAAGTCCGCAGACTTTTAAGTGCTTTTAAGTGCCTTTGGCTCGCGAGTTCGTTGGCGAACCGGCGGTCTTACTCGCAATTGGATCACCCCTATAGATTGAACTCACAAAATATTCTTCTGAAACCATTTACTTTCTACAGCAAATCCAATCCTGGAAGCCTTCGGCAACGCTAAAACTACACGTAACAACAACAGTTCTCGATTCGGCAAGTTTATGGAGGTACACTTCAATAGCAAGTACCAAGTAGTGGGGGGACACATCTCTCACTATCTGCTAGAGAAGTCAAGGATTTGCACGCAGAGCGCTGAAGAGAGGAACTACCACGTGTTTTATTTGTTATGCGCCGGCGCACCTCAGGAGTTAAGGAGCGCGCTGAAGATAACTAAACCTGATGACTATTTGGTGAGTACTTATCTCATCGCACGGTGAAGGAAAACATTATCAACAACATCTATAGAAAGGCGCGTGAAGTTCACCAACCCGCACTGGGCTGGGCACATAGTGAACTATGGCCCAAAATCTCCCTCGTATTGAGGGGGAATGTGCACGGTATAATGGCAATAGGCTCACCCCCTTATTACATTAGGACCAAAATACATCGGCGAAGTGTGGGCGCACTGCGCGCACCTCTGCCTACCCCTTCGAGGAATACAGGCGTGATGATGTATTATTATTACCTATTTACTTATCCCCGTGTATATTAATATTCTGTGTTAACTTCACTGATTAAAATCATTTTAATTTGTCTTTGAAACTAATCTAAATAAATATAATGATGTTGAGTTTGTTGACACCAAACGTAACTACGTTTTAGTATGTTTATTGTGATCCTTTTTTCGCATTCGTAATGTCTGAGCAAGATAGCACTAGTATTATTTGTGCTGGCTATTTTAATTGGGTTTTTAATACATTGTTGGTCCCATTTCCCATGGTTTTTGCTTACATTTGAGTCTTTATCGCGGATCTTTTCCCTTATACCTGTGCAAATTAATTCCATTACTTAATCACAGTTAATTTAAAATAAAGATTATTTTATTTTATTTTAAATCAACTGTGATTCATGAAATATGTAAAAAAAAACATTATTTTACTAAGTAAGCAACTACTAAACTTTTAAAATCAAAATTACTATAAGGGACTATAAGGGAAAATAAGTAATAAATGCAAAATTACTACTTCATACGTTTTACTCTGTAAATCATGGTTTAAATAAGCCTTGTTTGTCATCAGTACCTGAAAAACGGATGCACCCAATACTTCACGACGCCAGAGTCTGAAAAGAAAATCGGTGCCAACTGCAAGAGTAAGCAGCAAACGGCTAAAGGCGGTCTCCGGGACCCAATACTTGATGATGTGGAGGACTTCGGTAGGCTTCATCAGGTAAGAGACATATTTGAAACGATGGGCATGTTGCGTAACTATTGGGTTCTTATCTTAATTGTTTGCTCTAGGAATCGTTCTCTGTAGCAATTTTAAGCCGACGTCGTTATGGACGAGATTCTTACATCCCGTGTATTAGGAATAAGTTGCAGCAAAAGAACGTGCGGGACGTTGAGTCAATACGAAGTATACCTATTTTTCCAACAGGCACTGTCCCGCGTGGGTCTATCCGAGGAGGAGAAGAAGTCGGTGTACTCCGTGGTGGCGGCCGTGCTGCACCTCGGCAACGTGCAGTTCGAGGAGGAGGGGGGGGCGCGCGGCGGCTGCGGGGTCAGCACGGCCAGCTCGCCCGCGCTGGCCGCCGCCGCCGCGCTGCTGGGCGTCGACCCCGCCGAGCTGCGGCTGGCGCTCGTCTCCCGCCTCATGCAGAGCTCGCGGGGCGGGGTCAAGGGGACCGCCATCATGTGAGTACCTGCCCCTAGTCCCGCCAGCTAGTGCTGGGCGTCGACCCCGCCGAGCTGCGGCTGGCGCTCGTCTCCCGCCTCATGCAGAGCTCGCGGGGCGGGGTCAAGGGGACCGCCATCATGTGAGTACCTGCCCCTAGTCCCGCCAGCTAGTGCTGGGCGTCGACCCCGCCGAGCTGCGGCTGGCGCTCGTCTCCCGCCTCATGCAGAGCTCGCGGGGCGGGGTCAAGGGGACCGCCATCATGTGAGTACCTGCCCCTAGTCCCGCCAGCTAGTGCTGGGCGTCGACCCCGCCGAGCTGCGGCTGGCGCTCGTCTCCCGCCTCATGCAGAGCTCGCGGGGCGGGGTCAAGGGGACCGCCATCATGTGAGTACCTGCCCCTAGTCCCGCCAGCTAGTGCTGGGCGTCGACCCCGCCGAGCTGCGGCTGGCGCTCGTCTCCCGCCTCATGCAGAGCTCGCGGGGCGGGGTCAAGGGGACCGCCATCATGTGAGTACCTGCCCCTAGTCCCGCCAGCTAGTGCTGGGCGTCGACCCCGCCGAGCTGCGGCTGGCGCTCGTCTCCCGCCTCATGCAGAGCTCGCGGGGCGGGGTCAAGGGGACCGCCATCATGTGAGTACCTGCCCCTAGTCCCGCCAGCTAGTGCTGGGCGTCGACCCCGCCGAGCTGCGGCTGGCGCTCGTCTCCCGCCTCATGCAGAGCTCGCGGGGCGGGGTCAAGGGGACCGCCATCATGTGAGTACCTGCCCCTAGTCCCGCCAGCTAGTGCTGGGCGTCGACCCCGCCGAGCTGCGGCTGGCGCTCGTCTCCCGCCTCATGCAGAGCTCGCGGGGCGGGGTCAAGGGGACCGCCATCATGTGAGTACCTGCCCCTAGTCCCGCCAGCTAGTGCTGGGCGTCGACCCCGCCGAGCTGCGGCTGGCGCTCGTCTCCCGCCTCATGCAGAGCTCGCGGGGCGGGGTCAAGGGGACCGCCATCATGTGAGTACCTGCCCCTAGTCCCGCCAGCTAGTGCTGGGCGTCGACCCCGCCGAGCTGCGGCTGGCGCTCGTCTCCCGCCTCATGCAGAGCTCGCGGGGCGGGGTCAAGGGGACCGCCATCATGTGAGTACCTGCCCCTAGTCCCGCCAGCTAGTGCTGGGCGTCGACCCCGCCGAGCTGCGGCTGGCGCTCGTCTCCCGCCTCATGCAGAGCTCGCGGGGCGGGGTCAAGGGGACCGCCATCATGTGAGTACCTGCCCCTAGTCCCGCCAGCTAGTGCTGGGCGTCGACCCCGCCGAGCTGCGGCTGGCGCTCGTCTCCCGCCTCATGCAGAGCTCGCGGGGCGGGGTCAAGGGGACCGCCATCATGTGAGTACCTGCCCCTAGTCCCGCCAGCTAGTGCTGGGCGTCGACCCCGCCGAGCTGCGGCTGGCGCTCGTCTCCCGCCTCATGCAGAGCTCGCGGGGCGGGGTCAAGGGGACCGCCATCATGTGAGTACCTGCCCCTAGTCCCGCCAGCTAGTGCTGGGCGTCGACCCCGCCGAGCTGCGGCTGGCGCTCGTCTCCCGCCTCATGCAGAGCTCGCGGGGCGGGGTCAAGGGGACCGCCATCATGTGAGTACCTGCCCCTAGTCCCGCCAGCTAGTGCTGGGCGTCGACCCCGCCGAGCTGCGGCTGGCGCTCGTCTCCCGCCTCATGCAGAGCTCGCGGGGCGGGGTCAAGGGGACCGCCATCATGTGAGTACCTGCCCCTAGTCCCGCCAGCTAGTGCTGGGCGTCGACCCCGCCGAGCTGCGGCTGGCGCTCGTCTCCCGCCTCATGCAGAGCTCGCGGGGCGGGGTCAAGGGGACCGCCATCATGTGAGTACCTGCCCCTAGTCCCGCCAGCTAGTGCTGGGCGTCGACCCCGCCGAGCTGCGGCTGGCGCTCGTCTCCCGCCTCATGCAGAGCTCGCGGGGCGGGGTCAAGGGGACCGCCATCATGTGAGTACCTGCCCCTAGTCCCGCCAGCTAGTGCTGGGCGTCGACCCCGCCGAGCTGCGGCTGGCGCTCGTCTCCCGCCTCATGCAGAGCTCGCGGGGCGGGGTCAAGGGGACCGCCATCATGTGAGTACCTGCCCCTAGTCCCGCCAGCTAGTGCTGGGCGTCGACCCCGCCGAGCTGCGGCTGGCGCTCGTCTCCCGCCTCATGCAGAGCTCGCGGGGCGGGGTCAAGGGGACCGCCATCATGTGAGTACCTGCCCCTAGTCCCGCCAGCTAGTGCTGGGCGTCGACCCCGCCGAGCTGCGGCTGGCGCTCGTCTCCCGCCTCATGCAGAGCTCGCGGGGCGGGGTCAAGGGGACCGCCATCATGTGAGTACCTGCCCCTAGTCCCGCCAGCTAGTGCTGGGCGTCGACCCCGCCGAGCTGCGGCTGGCGCTCGTCTCCCGCCTCATGCAGAGCTCGCGGGGCGGGGTCAAGGGGACCGCCATCATGTGAGTACCTGCCCCTAGTCCCGCCAGCTAGTGCTGGGCGTCGACCCCGCCGAGCTGCGGCTGGCGCTCGTCTCCCGCCTCATGCAGAGCTCGCGGGGCGGGGTCAAGGGGACCGCCATCATGTGAGTACCTGCCCCTAGTCCCGCCAGCTAGTGCTGGGCGTCGACCCCGCCGAGCTGCGGCTGGCGCTCGTCTCCCGCCTCATGCAGAGCTCGCGGGGCGGGGTCAAGGGGACCGCCATCATGTGAGTACCTGCCCCTAGTCCCGCCAGCTAGTGCTGGGCGTCGACCCCGCCGAGCTGCGGCTGGCGCTCGTCTCCCGCCTCATGCAGAGCTCGCGGGGCGGGGTCAAGGGGACCGCCATCATGTGAGTACCTGCCCCTAGTCCCGCCAGCTAGTGCTGGGCGTCGACCCCGCCGAGCTGCGGCTGGCGCTCGTCTCCCGCCTCATGCAGAGCTCGCGGGGCGGGGTCAAGGGGACCGCCATCATGTGAGTACCTGCCCCTAGTCCCGCCAGCTAGTGCTGGGCGTCGACCCCGCCGAGCTGCGGCTGGCGCTCGTCTCCCGCCTCATGCAGAGCTCGCGGGGCGGGGTCAAGGGGACCGCCATCATGTGAGTACCTGCCCCTAGTCCCGCCAGCTAGTGCTGGGCGTCGACCCCGCCGAGCTGCGGCTGGCGCTCGTCTCCCGCCTCATGCAGAGCTCGCGGGGCGGGGTCAAGGGGACCGCCATCATGTGAGTACCTGCCCCTAGTCCCGCCAGCTAGTGCTGGGCGTCGACCCCGCCGAGCTGCGGCTGGCGCTCGTCTCCCGCCTCATGCAGAGCTCGCGGGGCGGGGTCAAGGGGACCGCCATCATGTGAGTACCTGCCCCTAGTCCCGCCAGCTAGTGCTGGGCGTCGACCCCGCCGAGCTGCGGCTGGCGCTCGTCTCCCGCCTCATGCAGAGCTCGCGGGGCGGGGTCAAGGGGACCGCCATCATGTGAGTACCTGCCCCTAGTCCCGCCAGCTAGTGCTGGGCGTCGACCCCGCCGAGCTGCGGCTGGCGCTCGTCTCCCGCCTCATGCAGAGCTCGCGGGGCGGGGTCAAGGGGACCGCCATCATGTGAGTACCTGCCCCTAGTCCCGCCAGCTAGTGCTGGGCGTCGACCCCGCCGAGCTGCGGCTGGCGCTCGTCTCCCGCCTCATGCAGAGCTCGCGGGGCGGGGTCAAGGGGACCGCCATCATGTGAGTACCTGCCCCTAGTCCCGCCAGCTAGTGCTGGGCGTCGACCCCGCCGAGCTGCGGCTGGCGCTCGTCTCCCGCCTCATGCAGAGCTCGCGGGGCGGGGTCAAGGGGACCGCCATCATGTGAGTACCTGCCCCTAGTCCCGCCAGCTAGTGCTGGGCGTCGACCCCGCCGAGCTGCGGCTGGCGCTCGTCTCCCGCCTCATGCAGAGCTCGCGGGGCGGGGTCAAGGGGACCGCCATCATGTGAGTACCTGCCCCTAGTCCCGCCAGCTAGTGCTGGGCGTCGACCCCGCCGAGCTGCGGCTGGCGCTCGTCTCCCGCCTCATGCAGAGCTCGCGGGGCGGGGTCAAGGGGACCGCCATCATGTGAGTACCTGCCCCTAGTCCCGCCAGCTAGTGCTGGGCGTCGACCCCGCCGAGCTGCGGCTGGCGCTCGTCTCCCGCCTCATGCAGAGCTCGCGGGGCGGGGTCAAGGGGACCGCCATCATGTGAGTACCTGCCCCTAGTCCCGCCAGCTAGTGCTGGGCGTCGACCCCGCCGAGCTGCGGCTGGCGCTCGTCTCCCGCCTCATGCAGAGCTCGCGGGGCGGGGTCAAGGGGACCGCCATCATGTGAGTACCTGCCCCTAGTCCCGCCAGCTAGTGCTGGGCGTCGACCCCGCCGAGCTGCGGCTGGCGCTCGTCTCCCGCCTCATGCAGAGCTCGCGGGGCGGGGTCAAGGGGACCGCCATCATGTGAGTACCTGCCCCTAGTCCCGCCAGCTAGTGCTGGGCGTCGACCCCGCCGAGCTGCGGCTGGCGCTCGTCTCCCGCCTCATGCAGAGCTCGCGGGGCGGGGTCAAGGGGACCGCCATCATGTGAGTACCTGCCCCTAGTCCCGCCAGCTAGTGCTGGGCGTCGACCCCGCCGAGCTGCGGCTGGCGCTCGTCTCCCGCCTCATGCAGAGCTCGCGGGGCGGGGTCAAGGGGACCGCCATCATGTGAGTACCTGCCCCTAGTCCCGCCAGCTAGTGCTGGGCGTCGACCCCGCCGAGCTGCGGCTGGCGCTCGTCTCCCGCCTCATGCAGAGCTCGCGGGGCGGGGTCAAGGGGACCGCCATCATGTGAGTACCTGCCCCTAGTCCCGCCAGCTAGTGCTGGGCGTCGACCCCGCCGAGCTGCGGCTGGCGCTCGTCTCCCGCCTCATGCAGAGCTCGCGGGGCGGGGTCAAGGGGACCGCCATCATGTGAGTACCTGCCCCTAGTCCCGCCAGCTAGTGCTGGGCGTCGACCCCGCCGAGCTGCGGCTGGCGCTCGTCTCCCGCCTCATGCAGAGCTCGCGGGGCGGGGTCAAGGGGACCGCCATCATGTGAGTACCTGCCCCTAGTCCCGCCAGCTAGTGCTGGGCGTCGACCCCGCCGAGCTGCGGCTGGCGCTCGTCTCCCGCCTCATGCAGAGCTCGCGGGGTGACCATTCCAATCATATACAGGTAATACACTTTTACCCAATGTCTCATGATACCTTACACATAAAACGTGAAACCCTCTTATTTTTTTACTACTTGCTCTTATGGCGATGACGTCACGATATGACGGGCTTCCAGGCGCGTCAGGAATTTATCGTTGGCCGCGTAGACTTTACTCCTCAATACCTCTGCTCGATGCCGTGTATTTAACAACAAAAAACAATATGTATCTTAGATCTTACATTTCGATAATATTGCATACATACATTTTTTTCACTACTCGGTAACGTTCAGATATAAATAAGAAAAACAAAATAATCATCATTAACTGATTACACTTTAGCAATTCTACGAACCCATTGCAAATTCGTAAACGACTTTACGAATATTAATTAACAAATGATGGTGCAGGGTGCCATTGAAGACGTACGAGGCGAACAACGCCCGCGACGCGCTCGCCAAGGCGGTGTACAGCCGGCTCTTCGACTACATAGTCCACAGGATCAACGCGAGCATCCCCTTCCAGGCGTCCTCTTACTACATCGGAGTGTTAGACATTGCTGGTTTTGGTGAGTACTACTCATTTCTATTAGGATTCATGTTACTTATAACCACGAGGACCTTATGGCCGGTGTCAGAACGCTCTTTTGACCCCCCTAAAGTTTACGCCATTATGAACCTATTCGACGCCTTTATGACCCCACCGATATACTGTTATGGCCCCGATTGCGACGCCCTCATGACCCCCACAGCGACTCCCTCATGAGTTCCTTATGACCCCTTTGCGACGCCCTTATGACCCACAGAACAACTCCCTTATGACACCCAATGCGACGCCCTATTGACCCCCAGAGCGACGCCCTTTTGAACCCCAGCGCTTATGCCCTTATGACCCCCATTGTGACGTTATAGAGTCGTCATGATCCGAATTGCGAGGCCCTTATGTCTGGCGTCGCAGGTCTCGTTGGCAACATATCATTAAAATGTTGAAATAAAGCACTCAACAAAATTATAATCGTTTCCCCAGAGTACTTCCAAATGAACAGCTTCGAGCAGTTCTGCATCAACTACTGCAACGAGAAGCTGCAGCAGTTCTTCAACGAGCGCATCCTGAAGAACGAGCAGGAGCTGTACAAGCGCGAGGGGCTCAACGTCCCCGAGATCAGATTCGTCGACAACCAGGACTGCATCGGTATTTCATACTCAGTTGTAACCTCGTGGGCAAGAACGCCCGCCTTAAACGTAAGGGGTGCAAGTACAAATCCCGGGCGCGCACCTCTGAGATAATTTTCATGTACGAATGTCATTTTCAACAATGATTACCACTTGCTGAACGGTGAAGGAAACATCGTGAGAAAACCTGCACGTCTATAAAAAGGCGTGTGGCTCACCAACCCGCACTGGGCCAGCGTGGTGGACTAAATCTCCATCATATTGAGGGGGAATGTGCCCGGTATAATGGTAATAGGCTCGCCCTCTATTACATTGGGACCAAAATACATCGGCGAAGTGTGGGCGCACAGTATTGCATCTCTGCCTACCCCTTCGGGGAATACAGGCGTGATGATGTATTTGCATCATCCTTAACTAAGCAAATGCCTGTACTATGGGTACCATACAATGGACTGGGGGCAATCCCAGACAGACCCAGACCAGGACAATACCGAAGAGGACATTCCCAAAATTTGCCACTTAAGGGAAATTAGGAATCTGATATTAGATTTAGCAAATACCATATGCAACGTAATACATGCCGTAAATCTTGTGCAATACGTGCTAATGTTCCTTTTCTTTCAGATTTGATCGAAAGCAAGAACCATGGTATCTTCCATTTACTGGACGAAGAATCCAAGCTGCCGAAACCCGAATTCGGACACTTCACACATTCCGTCCACAAACAGCTGGCTGTTAACAACGACAGGTATTAAAATGCCTTTAGGTGCACTTACAACTTGACATGGTAAAATTAGCAATACGGTAGAACAGCTAACATATTCTTTCTTGCATTCAAATGCTAGGGGTCAAAGTCTAAAATGTTTTTTATACTTAACTGATATCTTATATTTCTCTCTTGTCTGGAGTGTGTGTGTAGTTCCTAATCTAACGTCTGAATTCTTCTTTCTACAAAACTAATTTGTGTTTGATTTTTGACTACTTTGATTTTCATAGAGTGCGATTATTTATTATTATTTATTTATTAGGAGTGGGACACAATGTAGGCTAAAAAAAAAAAACATAATATATATAAAAAAAAATATATAATAATAATAGTTATGCGACCAATTTTTACCAATACCAAAAGGGACTTTATTAACTCATGGAACTAGCATATTTTTCAACGAAATATCATCGATATCGCGAGAGTATTTGATGCTTGGTCGCGTGTCTTTTGCTATAGACATTCAAGCTTTATGTATATTTACAAAGAGTACATTTTCGAAAAAGTTTATTTGTGTAAATTGTGAAGAAAATAGCAGTAGTAGCCGAGTGGTCGAACGCACGCCTTGCAATCAAAGTGTGCAAGTTCAAACCCCGGCTTGCACCTCTGGGTTTATGTGCGAATCTCATGTTCATCCGAGATTATCACTTGCTATGAAACGGTGAAGGAAAACATCGTGAGGAAACCTGCACGACTGAGGGAACTTGACTAGATCTCGATAGATGGGTGAAGTCTGCCAACCCGCACTGGGCCAGCGTGGTGGACTATGGCCTGAATCCCCCTCGCATTGAGGGGAGGCCCGTGTTCAGCAGTGGGACGTTGTGGGCTGTAGTTAGTTAGTGTAAATAAGGGGTATAATGCCTTTGTATGTTGTAGGCTGCAGGTGCCGCGTACGTCGCGACTGAAGGCTCACCGCACGCTGCGCGACGACGAGGGTTTCCTTCTCAGACATTTCGCTGGGGCTGTCTGCTATAATACGGTAACTATTCATTACCGGTAAAGTAAAAAAAAAAATACTTTGTGCATTCGGGTGTTTACCCTTGTGGTAGTACTCGCGACCCAACAGGACTTATGTCATGAAATATGTCAATAATGACTTTATCAGTCCGAGCGACTCGGCGCGACATAATCCGTTACATATGTTTTGTCTTGGCACACGAGACAGACCTGCGGGCGAACAAAGGGACGATATAAATAAATATCGCCAGACAACACATATTCATCGTATGATCCCAAATCAAGCAAAGCTTGTACTATGGGTACTGTACAATGGATTCTGAGATTTGCCACTGGTGGAAATCGAACCCGAAACCTCCCGGTGTAGTGACTAGAGCAGCCTAACTTCAGTCTATGAGACCAAGTCGCCATCAACAAGGGTACAAGAAAATCGACGTTCTTCAAACCCTTTGTACTAAGGTAGCAGAGGACGAAGTAACTTATTTCAATGCTTGCTTACAGAATCAATTCATAGAAAAGAATAACGACGCCCTCCACGCATCCCTTGAGTTCCTAGTACAAGAGTCCAATAATCGCCTGGTACAGCAGTTATTTGAAACGACAGACAATAACAATGCTAAAGGGAAACTCAACTTTATATCGGTGGGCTCCAAGTTCCAAAGTCAACTGTCGCAGCTTATGGAAAAGCTGAAGGAGAATGTGAGTACTGAAAGTGATGATTCATGTTGTGTTGTAAATAAATCAAGTCTTGATACACTTTATAAAGTCGTGACTTAAAATTGAGTCAACTCAAAATAAAAATTATTATATTAAATAAAATCTATTCACTAAACATACACGATAAAGCATTGCAAGTAGCTATGTTAAACGCATTCTGAATCACAAACACGTTTACATTAATAGTTACAAATAAATAAAATTGAGGTGTCTAGCTAGTCATGTCAATGTAACAGCTCAGTACTTGTAACAAAAAACTATTTTCAAAGTTTTTGTGCGTCTGTCTGCCTACCTATCCGTGTTCTGTTTTTCTGGTCGATCCGGCTACTCTCCGAAACTGCTGGACCCATTTTACCGAGACTTTAACTGGCTGATATCGGACGATTTTTTTCTCCGTTTTTTATTATTTTATCCTCACGTTTTATATTATGACGTTACTTATTTCTACACGCGACTTCGTCTGCGCAGACTTCGGTTATTCAGTATCGTTATAAATGATAGCCTATAAGTTATTCTTATGTATAAACAATAACACTCAAGTTTCATCAAGATCCGTTCTACAGTGTTTGCGTAAAAGAGTAACAAACCATCCATCCATCCTCAGAAACTTTCACATTTATAACATTAGTAGGATAGGAGTTAGGGTCCAGATTACATGGTATATACGTCGTCAGGGTACGAACTTCGTGCGCTGCATCAAGCCCAACTCGCGCATGGTGGGGCGCGAGACGGAGGGCTCGCTGGTGCTGACGCAGCTGCAGTGCAGCGGGACCATCGCCGTGCTCGCGCTCATGGAGCACGGCTACCCCTCGCGCGCGCCCTTCCACGGCCTGCACCACATGTACAAGGGCTATCTGCCGCCCAAGCTGCAGGCCCTCTCGCCCAAGCTCTTCTGCGAGGTTGGAACCGTTTCTCTTGCCTACATTTACTATATTTTGGAACGTAGTTCCTTATCGCGCGTTGCGAAAGGGGGCTAGATGGAAAAAATTAAGACTGTAACGACACTTTTACATATGTGTGTGTGATTTTTATTGTATACATTTATGTAACGATTCCGATGTGTGTGTGTTGTGTGTATGTATATGTACAATTTTTTTGCTTTTTTTATTTTAAAAGGAACTTCGTTCCATCCAGGTTCCATCACCAAAAATTTATTGAAACCTTTTAGATGAGTTGCTTAACATACATAAGTCACGCGTGCGTCCATTTTTAAATTGGATTTTTGAGACTAGCACGCTAGTAAGAACATCTCTGCTTATATGATTGTAGGGGATAAGTATAATAAGATGTCAATTTTTTTTTTACATATATAATAAAGTACTGAATCATTAGCCACCTCTTTAGCAGTAAACGGTAGACTATCTACAATTCAGGCACCCAAGTCCCTCCGCTGGTGGTCGCTAGTGACTAATCTTTTGCCAATACCAAAACGTACTGTATTAACTCATAGGAAAAACACATTTTTCAACGAAACAAAATCGATGACGCGTGCGAATTTATTCGCAGTCGCGTGGCTTTTGCTACAAACATTCAATCTTTATGTATATATTGGTATATTGGTACAGTACAGAGTATGTATGTAGTAATAAAACTTCAATCGTGATTTCAATAGATTCTTCTTTAATTAATGTTCTTACACTTTTTTCAACTTATTTTAAACCGTCGTCGTCGTTCGCCTTTCTTCCGTCTATCTCTTTCTCTCGACACACGTTTCCTATCACTTTTCATACATCTCAAGCATGCCGCGTTCCATCACCAATGTTGCATCCCACTAGTATTTAAAAAAAAGTCGAGTGAATTTCGCTTAAGTATATCGCAAATTTAAAGGTTGTCGGGAGCCTCCATAGTTCTACAAATTGCCTATTGTTTCCTTTAGGCCATAGTCCACAGTTTCGGTCTATCGGACAAAGACTACAAGTTTGGCGTGACGCGCGTATTCTTCCGGCCGGGCAAGTACTCGGAGTTCGACACCATCATGAAGTCCGACCCCGAGAACTTGAAGTCCATAGTCGACGCCGTCCTCTCCTGGCTGGTCAAGTCCAGATGGAGGAAGTCCATATTCGGCGTGCTGTCTATTATTAAATGTAAGTAGCTCATGTTATTTTTTACTATACAGAAATCCGAAATAATACTTTGGGTACTACGGTAGCTCATATGTGGATGCTTAGTGAAGACTGATTATACCTAACTATCATACTTTCTGAGTTATAGACCTTTGAATATTTGTCACGGGTATCATGTTCTGTCCTTTGCGTACATCCATAACCCTATTCAGCAGTGTAAACTATACTTATGAGAGGCAACTACCAATATTCACAAAACAGAATATGCAAATTTTACATAAGATTCGAGATATTACGAGTTATAAAAATTGGCCACGAAAAAAAAGTTGGAAAGACATTGTTGGATTTCGAACAAATGTTTATACCATTCAGTTTTATAGCCAATACTGATGCAAAAGACAAAGCATTATTTCGGACTTCTGAAACATCCTGTTTGTACACTATAAAGTATAATCTAGTTTTATTCTGAAATTAAGGGCGTTGCCTGGCAATGGCGAGTCAAGGTCACACTACACGCCGCTTTTCGGTTTAAAATCGGGCGTTTGACAAAAAAATAGATACACGTGATATTTTACTACACCTCCCCCCTTGTGATATTTCGTGATTTTTGCCAAACCCCCTCCCCTCCCTTTCGAGCCTCACGTGATTAATGGACGGCCCCTATGAGGTTACTGATATATTTCCTAGCAATACTATGCGTATATATCGCACCATAGTATATTGTCTGACATTTTCCAGTGAAGTTTCTATGGCAGTGACATTTAACGGCGGTACAGATAATATATACAAAAGTTACATCACTAGTCGACGGCATTGTAGCCTATGCGATTTTTATGTTCTGTTTTAGAAACATTAGTAGCCACCACTGGTATATGTAGTTTACACTGTTTAATAGGGTTATGGGTGAGCCCTAAGGCCACAACAGAATACTTGTGAAAAACACTCAAAGGTCTGTAATTCAGAAACTGTGATAGTTAGGTATAATCTTTCTTCACAATGCATCTACATATTTACTATTGTATACTTAAAATATTATTTTACACTTCTGGTACACCATATATGTGCAGTACTCGAATGGTTAACTTACTTACCATAGTTCTTTTAACGTCCCACTGCTGGGCACGGGCTTCCCCTCAATGCGAGTAGGATTCAGGCCATAGTCCACCACGCTGGCTTAATGCGGGTTGGCAGATTTTGCACCACGAGATCTAGTCATGTTCCCTCAGGCGTGCAGGTTTCCTCACGATGTTTTCCTTCACCGTTGCTTAGCAAGTGATGATCTCGGATGAGAATGAGATTCGTAAATGAAACTTAGAGGTGCGAGCCGGGGTTTGAACCTGCACACTTTGATTGCAAAGCGTGCGTTCAATCACTCGGTTACCACTGTTTAAGGGGTGGTTTGAATCGATTGCAGTGAAGAATAAAATCGTGTACCGTCGGGAGTGCCTGGTGCTGGTGCAGAAGACGGTCCGCGGGTACCTGGTGCGGCGCCGCCACCAGCCGCGGTACCGCGCGCTCGCCAAGACGCGCGCGCTCGCCCTCAGCCTGCAGCAGATGGAGACCACGGCCGCTCGTCTCAACAAGGAAAAAGATAACGCGCTCAGGAACATTGACGCCTTGAGAAACTCCATAGAGAACGCTTGCACTACTATCAAGGTAACTTTTTTTTTAGACTAAGCCCGTCACACGTTCCTACCAATGTTACTCCTGTAAGCCAGGATCGACAGCGGTGTCCATTGAAGGTTTGACCCTCGGCGAGTCCCGGGGAAAAGCTGAATTGTCTTGGAACCCGCACGAATTTCATCGAAAAAGGTGTAGGAGTTTGAAGAAAAATGTATCCACTTCCCTCCATTGAAAAGCGGTAGACAAAAATAACTGTATTGGCTGAATTGCCACAGAAATAAAGAAGGCACCACGGATGCTATGCTATATGGTAACTAATAAAAATATTCCACGTGACGCGAGTTAAAAATCATAATTTCTCCTTAACATTAAAAATAGTAGTGGATTCATCCGACATCTTTATCACTGTCATCGCCCATTTTTTTTTATAAAGTGTATTTGTTAAATGCATGTGGTAGCCTCGTGGGCAAGAACGCCCGCCTTGAACGTAAGGGGTGCAAGTCCAAATCCCAGGCCCGCACCTCTGAGATAATTTTCATGTGCGAATGTCATTTTCAACAATGATTACCACTTGCTGAACGGTGAAGGAAAACATCGTGAGGAAACCTGCACGTCTATAGAAAGGCGTGAGAAGTTCACCAACCCGCACTGGACCAGCGTGGTGGACTATGGCTCAAATTTCCCTCGTGTTGAGGGGAATGTGCCCGGTATAATGGCAATAGGCTCGCCCCCTGTTACATTGGGACCAAAATACATCGGCGAAGTGTGGGCGCACTACAGTGCACCTCTGCCTACCCCTTCGGGGAATACAGGCGTGATGATGTGATGTGTTGTTAAATTCGTCATTGCAATTGATTACTCGACATTAGCATAAATACCGCTAATCGCTATTTCTCATCTTATAACTACAGCCCTTTTTAACGTCCCACTGCTGGGCACGGGCCTCCCCTCATTGCGAGGGGGATTCGGGCCAAAGTCCACCACGCTGGCCCAGTGCGGGTTGGCAGACTTCACACATCTGTCGAGAACTAGTCAAGTTCTCTCAGACGTGCAGGTTTCCTCACGATGTTTTCCTTCACCGTTTCATAGCAAGTGGTAATCTCGGATGTAAATGAGATTCGCACATGAAACTCAGAGGTGCGGGCCGGGGTTTGAACCTGCACACTTTGATTTGCAAGGCGTGCGTTCGACCACTCGGCTACCTCTACCTATTTCTCATCTTATTCCATTAAAATCTCAAAATTTCAATCATTTCGTAAAAAAGAAGGCTTCACTAGACCAAAAGCCGCGAGTTGACAATCGACATTTTCTTTGTAACATAAATACACTCATGGGATCCGGGATTTAAAAATAAACTTTGGTTTGCTTCCAGATGAATGAGAAGATAACGCGTACGGAAATCGACCAGCTGTTCACAAAGTTAAGCAAAGATGTGGAGACACAAATGGCCACTCTACAGAAAGCCATGGCTGACCAGAAGAACAGGTGAGTCGCATACGTTAGACACCTTATTGTATGCCAGTCATATTAACGGTCAGTGTGACCACATTTTGTTGCGAAATAAATTCTCTACATTTACTAGTTAAGTGTTTTCGTAAAACTCCTAAAAAAACTACACGAGTGATGATTCATACATAATTTTGGTTGTAATTATAAAAAACAAATAGCAGATTTTTTTTCTGGATCACTTTTCTCCAATCTGGTTCAAACGAATTTCATGTTTTGCAGGAAATATTTAATTTAATATAGACAAATTGAAAATAGACATTTTCCCTTTAGTAATTGTAACTCAAACTTATTTTTTTAAGTCAAATTTGTTGTATATATTTATCTAAACTCGTTATATAGCGATCGAATGTAGATATTGTAATCCCTCGCGACTGCGTACGCGCAGAATAAAATTCTCTCTTAACAGACCTTCAGAAACCCGCCTGCCTTATTCCTTGTTCGTAGGTCCTATACAATTCGAAATTGTTGTGGAGTTGCTATGACTCCATTTCTCAATGCTAGAAAACAACATCTTTTATCGGTGGTAGCTAGAATATGACCAGTCTAAGGGCTTTAAGGTGACATCGTCTAATGTCTACACTGTTGGCTTACCATTCGTCCACTGTCAGATTCGTCGTGAAAATGACACCAAGCCATGGTCGGTACAAAAAGCTCGAGGTGACGTCATTTTCTCGACAAATCTGACATTTGAAAGAGATAAAACTTATGTCTACACAGTCATGCTAAGGGGTGCAGGTCATATTTTAGTTACAATTGATGAAACATGTTGTTTTAATGGCTTAAAAAATGAAGTCATAGCAACTCATCAACGATAGTGTTAGGGGACTTGGGGCCCAGTAGTGATTTTCGCTTTAACGTGTATGAATATTCCAGAGAGGAACAAGAGAGACTGCGTAAGATCGAGGCGGAGATGCGCGCCGCAGAGGAGTCCAAGCGTCAGGAACTGGAGCGGCAGAAGCAAGAGGAAGAACACCGGAGGCTGTCAGTATCTTATTTACTTATGTTACACAAATCAATTGGGACACACAGACAGACATACTTTTTTTTTGTGGGACTAAGCCCGCCACACATTCCCACCACTGTCCTCACTGTCCCACTCAAGCTAAAAAAAAAATATAAGTAAACAATTTTTTTATCTACATTCCGATGTTATTATAAATTTCCTTCCGTTTTCCGATAGGATTTGTGTGTTGGCATCGCTAGTACGGTCGATCGCGATAAGACATAAATTGTGCCGTTGGGTGGCTAAACGTTCGTTATGTGATCATGATAACTACAAATATTAGGAAAATAAAACCAAGACTGATCTATAGAGCAAAATGTTTCGTTTTCTCGATGTAAATATAACTCATATTAGTCAAGATGTCACTTAACGGCCTTTGTGCTGTCGGACGGCAGACATTTACTTTTCCTCTCGCATGAACACATAGAGTACTTACTCAGATACTCTACTTAGAGAATTCATGTTGACTCCACCGTGCGGCAATTTTTTTTGACGTTTATCTGTCATCTGTCATGGAGGGGAAAAATCGGTTTGATTAAGTAATCGATTTTTCTCTCTGTAAAATAAAATGAATTGAAAAAAATAATTTTTAATATTTAGAGAATCGATTATTAAACATCGATTATAAGAAAACAATAATCGATTATTTTTCACATCTCCACTGACATCCGCCGTTGCAGTTGCCGTATACTATAGGCATACTACAGGTAACTACAATGGCGGATGTCTTATATCGTCAAAAAATTTGCCGCAGAGCGCAGTCGATAGGGCATCTCCGATATATCTCGATGTATGAACATGACTAAAGGTGTTACATGATTCGTGACAAGCGTATAGTCGTTGCACGCATTCTGTGGTGCCGTTATCTGCGCTGAGTATTCCGTGTGGGTGTGCGGCAGGAAGGCGGAGATGGAGGCGCGGCGCAAGGCAGAGGAGGCGGAGGCGGCGCGCGCGCTGGAGCTGGGCCGGCTGGAGGCGGCGCGCCTGCAGGACCAGCTGCACCGCGCCGCGCTGCACGACCGGGACAACAGGGACAGGTAACACTACCCATGGAGGGCTGGAGCTGGGCCGGCTGGAGGCGGCGCGCCTGCAGGACCAGCTGCACCGCGCCGCGCTGCACGACCGGGACAACAGGGACAGGTAACACTACCCATGGAGGGCTGGAGCTGGGCCGGCTGGAGGCGGCGCGCCTGCAGGACCAGCTGCACCGCGCCGCGCTGCACGACCGGGACAACAGGGACAGGTAACACTACCCATGGAGGGCTGGAGCTGGGCCGGCTGGAGGCGGCGCGCCTGCAGGACCAGCTGCACCGCGCCGCGCTGCACGACCGGGACAACAGGGACAGGTAACACTACCCATGGAGGGCTGGAGCTGGGCCGGCTGGAGGCGGCGCGCCTGCAGGACCAGCTGCACCGCGCCGCGCTGCACGACCGGGACAACAGGGACAGGTAACACTACCCATGGAGGGCTGGAGCTGGGCCGGCTGGAGGCGGCGCGCCTGCAGGACCAGCTGCACCGCGCCGCGCTGCACGACCGGGACAACAGGGACAGGTAACACTACCCATGGAGGGCTGGAGCTGGGCCGGCTGGAGGCGGCGCGCCTGCAGGACCAGCTGCACCGCGCCGCGCTGCACGACCGGGACAACAGGGACAGGTAACACTACCCATGGAGGGCTGGAGCTGGGCCGGCTGGAGGCGGCGCGCCTGCAGGACCAGCTGCACCGCGCCGCGCTGCACGACCGGGACAACAGGGACAGGTAACACTACCCATGGAGGGCTGGAGCTGGGCCGGCTGGAGGCGGCGCGCCTGCAGGACCAGCTGCACCGCGCCGCGCTGCACGACCGGGACAACAGGGACAGGTAACACTACCCATGGAGGGCTGGAGCTGGGCCGGCTGGAGGCGGCGCGCCTGCAGGACCAGCTGCACCGCGCCGCGCTGCACGACCGGGACAACAGGGACAGGTAACACTACCCATGGAGGGCTGGAGCTGGGCCGGCTGGAGGCGGCGCGCCTGCAGGACCAGCTGCACCGCGCCGCGCTGCACGACCGGGACAACAGGGACAGGTAACACTACCCATGGAGGGCTGGAGCTGGGCCGGCTGGAGGCGGCGCGCCTGCAGGACCAGCTGCACCGCGCCGCGCTGCACGACCGGGACAACAGGGACAGGTAACACTACCCATGGAGGGCTGGAGCTGGGCCGGCTGGAGGCGGCGCGCCTGCAGGACCAGCTGCACCGCGCCGCGCTGCACGACCGGGACAACAGGGACAGGTAACACTACCCATGGAGGGCTGGAGCTGGGCCGGCTGGAGGCGGCGCGCCTGCAGGACCAGCTGCACCGCGCCGCGCTGCACGACCGGGACAACAGGGACAGGTAACACTACCCATGGAGGGCTGGAGCTGGGCCGGCTGGAGGCGGCGCGCCTGCAGGACCAGCTGCACCGCGCCGCGCTGCACGACCGGGACAACAGGGACAGGTAACACTACCCATGGAGGGCTGGAGCTGGGCCGGCTGGAGGCGGCGCGCCTGCAGGACCAGCTGCACCGCGCCGCGCTGCACGACCGGGACAACAGGGACAGGTAACACTACCCATGGAGGGCTGGAGCTGGGCCGGCTGGAGGCGGCGCGCCTGCAGGACCAGCTGCACCGCGCCGCGCTGCACGACCGGGACAACAGGGACAGGTAACACTACCCATGGAGGGCTGGAGCTGGGCCGGCTGGAGGCGGCGCGCCTGCAGGACCAGCTGCACCGCGCCGCGCTGCACGACCGGGACAACAGGGACAGGTAACACTACCCATGGAGGGCTGGAGCTGGGCCGGCTGGAGGCGGCGCGCCTGCAGGACCAGCTGCACCGCGCCGCGCTGCACGACCGGGACAACAGGGACAGGTAACACTACCCATGGAGGGCTGGAGCTGGGCCGGCTGGAGGCGGCGCGCCTGCAGGACCAGCTGCACCGCGCCGCGCTGCACGACCGGGACAACAGGGACAGGTAACACTACCCATGGAGGGCTGGAGCTGGGCCGGCTGGAGGCGGCGCGCCTGCAGGACCAGCTGCACCGCGCCGCGCTGCACGACCGGGACAACAGGGACAGGTGACACTACCACATTATCAATACCATTCTAAATCTTTGGAAATTGCTCTACTGAGGGGCCGCCCATTGATCACGTGAGGCTCGAAAGGGGTTTGGCAAAAATCAAAAAATGTCACACATAGTTTTTCTTCAAACGCGCGATTTATAAACCGATAAGCGGCGTGTAGTGTGACTTTGACTCGCCGTTGCCAGGCAACGTCCTTAATTTCGGAATAAAATTAGATTATACTTTATACCTGTATTTCAAGTTAATATTTAAAAAAAACGACCAGACGGGTGTTGTGTCTGGTGGGCTACTGCCCAGGTTGTTGTCAGGTTCTTGTATATATGTGCAATCGCACGGATCGCTTTAATATCGCGATGCAGGATTTAGTTTATATATAGCGAGATAGATGTCGCTACAAAAATGCACGTGATTTATGGGGGGTTGTCGTAAACCTCCCCACGTATCACCAAGAGGAAGGGGGGTTCAAAATGCTTAAAAACATCAAGGTTGGTTTGAGTTTTGTTACACTAATGTTAAACGTTTGTAGGTTGGAACAAGAAAGGAGAGACCACGAGATGGCTGTAAGATTAGCGAAGGAAACGAACGGGCACGTGGAAGGGTCGCCGCCGCAGTTACGCAGGTATGTTTACGCCAATTCGACGGATACTACGTACATTATTATTATACAGGGTGTATCCGAAGTTTGGAATAATATTTTAGGTAATACTGTAGATTAATATGCAGATGCTCAGCGAAAACGGGCTACCTAACTATCATAGTTTCTGAGATAGGTCTTTAAGTATTGGTCATTTTGTAATTTTATAGATTTTTTGAACCAATCTACAGACCACCTGCAATGGATATTTTTTGGACAAATACCATTTTTTTTTCTAGAAGTGGGTTCAACAAAATTTGACTAAAATGAATATTGTATAATAACTCTTGCTCTATGTATATTACACATTTTAAAATGAATCACATACAAAATGTGGCATATTTTTTTAAAATGAAAAACATGTTTGAATTTCGGAAAAAAATTCTAACATTTGTTACGGGTACGTGAAATTGTTATATCGGACTTCTGGAACACCTTGTATAATAATATCTCTCTTTTACTTATGCTATCTTTTGATCCAAGAGAGGTATAGAGGGTGTGAATCGTGTATTAAGATTTTACTTATTAAATATCAAAAGAAACTATTTGAACGTTACATATAAGTTTATTAATGATTTTAAAATGCGTCAAAGTGAGTGTGAAACAATACGGCTACAGTCACTGTATTATATTTCATCGTGTGTGCACATATTCTGGTCTTCAAAGTCTCTTCCTGTACATAGCTTTACACATTGAGATACTTGAGCCACCAGCCCCTAACACAAATATAGCAATAGCCTTGTGGTTAGACGGATCGCCGTCGTAACCGAGAGATTCCGGGTTCGATGCCCTCCCTGGCCATTTAACGTGAGCCCACTCCTAGATCAAGTATTTGACTTTTTTTGATGTGCTGATGGGCCTAATAGTGATGTGATAACTTCACAATGCCAGTAAAAAAGAATAACATCGAGTTCATTAATAATTAATTACGTGTACTGACAGTATCAGAAGTACGAAATAGTATATAAGTATCAAGCAGAAATAATTGTAGAGAAAATTTACAGAATTTTATGATTTTTTTTATGGATGACCGTTCTTATTTTGAAATTATGTGAGGGCTGTGTAAATGTAAGTGCCAGCACATCATAAAATGATTATTCTTTTTTGACGAGTATTGACATGCAAAAACACAGCGGCGCCTCTAGCGGAAACATTCGAATACTCGTTCGGTATTAAAACTCGTATTAAGGGTGTTTATTTTGTGATTATACATCCGAAAGCTCATTTATGTCGTTTTATAAATATAATTTCTCTGAGATATTCAGTTTATCCGTCATCCCATATGCATAATATAAGATACATTATACCTTAAATAATATTTTAAACTTCTGATACACCATGTACTATTAAGGATGCGCAACTCAATAAGAAAATCTCAATACGGAACCCTTGCTTTGGTTCAATTGAAATGTCAAAAAAAAACAACTATCAGTAAAGGGTGTTAAACGGATGGTGGCCAAATGAAGTTAGCGTATTAGTAATATTGTGATATGTCCGCACAGTTTCCCTACAATGGAGTCGATGAATGGAGAGAATAAATTGAACAGGTACAGAGTGAGATAGACTAACGTTTTCTCTTTCGCACGCTCCGATCCTGGTCCTCTTTCAATTACTAATGACTTCTTATAGATATACCCATGTACCCATAGCACATACTTTGCTTAGTTTGGGGTCATACAATGAATATGTTTTGTCTGGCAATTATTTATAATAAAAAAATAAAACTTGTTGGTGACAATTTTGTATAAATACACCATTATTCTCTAAGGATCTTATGTTTTCTTCAGTGACAGAATTTTACAATTTTGGGATTTCGACTATAAATCTTAAAGGGTCGTTCTAACGACCATTTTTCGACAACATTATTTTTGAGTTAGGTCAGTATTCCATTAAGCATGCGTTATGTTATGCATGTTATGTTTGAGCAAACATAAGGCCGGCAACGTACTTGCGATGCCCCTGGTGTTGCAGGTGTCTATGGGCGGCGTTAATCACTTACCATCAGGTGAAACGTCTGCTCGTTTGCCTCCCTATCTCATTAAAAAAAAAACATAACGCTCAAACATACATAACGCCAATGGGAAAGACGGTGAAACAGTTCGTAATTAGAATATTATTTACAATTGTCGAGATTTTTCAAAACCGACTGTCATTTTTGAAAGGGGACCATTTCTACTGACATATTGACTAACTCAGCTATCTGCTTACTTCTCACTATTATGCACGTAACGTTTCTAACTATACTTAGTATCTTAGTGGATGTAGAATTAATTATATGTATGTAATAAATAACACATAGACTAAGCAATATTATATTGTAAGTACTTACTTATAAATAATGAGTAAGTATGTACAATTGTAAGTACATACTTATGCACAGTTTTGATGCCGTCTAAGATGTATACGAATTTGAAAGAAAAAAAATAGAGCTTAATTGACAACCTCCTTATTATTGTAATCGGGTAAAAAACGCGTTGCATTTGGTTTGATACAGTCTACACTCCAAGAAAAGGACTATATTAAACCAAATTCAAAACGCAGCAAGTACCTATCTATGCGAGTATGGAAATAGATGAATATTCTAACTAACTGCCGTAAGAAGGATGGTAACACGTTTAGTTTGGGGCCAACAGAATTAACATAATTATGCTAAAGGCGAATTGACTCAAGCCCCATTTTGGTAACTTTGCACAAAACCCAGTTCAAAAGACGGAGAGAAAATCGCTGATTCCCCCGCCTTTCTCGATCCGGGCGTCGAGAGGGCCACCGACACACCTACACCAGCCTCACACAGACACCGATCTCGCCGGCGAAGTCGAGGGACCCCCTCTTCCGCTCGTAGGTGCATCTTTGCACCTACGAGCACAGTCACTACCTCTCCCCTCACGGTAACTGCCCAAGCCGAGGTCGTGCCCTCTGTGGCGCCCTTGAGCTAGTTGCCACCCTTTTCCGCCCTAAGGCCTTGGTTGGAGTGCACTCTGCACCTAACGGCCAACAGCGTAGTCCTTTCAAAGAAAAAAGCTGAACCCAACGATATACAAACTCAATATCGCCCAACATGGCTCTGGAGTCACTTCGCCTTTGACCCGTCGCGGCGTTTGTGTACTTCCTTATCGTTTGATTACACCTCCATTGAACGTTTTCTACGCCAATGACAGATCGGAACGCGTTAGAATGCAGCAAGCTATGCAGGGTAAACAGAAGTACGACCTATCCAAATGGAAATATTCCGAGCTGCGCGACACTATCAATACATCATGTGACATTGAATTGCTCGAGGTGAGTGAATTTATTATCGTTTTTAGGGTTCCGTACTTCAAAAGGAACCCTTATAGGATCACTTCGTTGTCCGTCTATCTGTCAAGAACCTTTTTCTCGGGAACAAATACTCAGGTATTTTCACGACGGCTTGGTGTAGTAGTTTGAGCGTAGACAGCTCGGATCACAGTACCAGATGGTTGCGGGTTCGATTCCCGCCAGTGACAAATTTCGGAAATGAGCTTTTCGGAATTTGTCCTGCTCTGGGTGTAACTGGGATCGACCCCAGTCTATTGCATTGTACAAATGGTACAAGCTTCAGTTTGAAATCATGCGAAGGGGCCTATCTAGTAGTTACTTCTTAAAGAACTTTTCACATCTTTTAATAGACGTGTTGTTTCACCTTAACCCTTCCCAAATGTTTGCTAACACCAAAACGAACTCTGTTTCAATATGCATAAAGATTGAATTTCTGTGGTAAAAGGCACGCTCCCACGCGTCTAAATTATCTCGCGCTGTGGGTGTCATTTAGTTAAAGAATGAACTTTTTCTATGAGTCAATACACTTGGTTTTGGTATGGCAAAAATTTGGGAGACTTAATTATGTTGTGTTTGTTTAGCTATAGTTATGTTTTCAACACTCAGGCTTGTCGCCATGAGTTCCACCGACGGTTGAAGGTGTACCACGCGTGGAAGGCAAAGAACGCGCGCAAGACCACCATGGCCGACCAGGAGAGGGCGCCACAATCCATCATGGATGCAGGTATTTGTCATTTTAAGTTAGATTTTGTTTCTTAATTGGAATAATTTGTAATTGAAATATCTAGAACCTCACTAGTCGGGTATCGATTGAACGGTGTCTCAACTCTAGTTTGATATTGAGACTAAAACATAAAAAAAAATCAATTTTGACGATGGATTGATCTAGTGCTTTGCTCTTTGCTTCGTTTGGATCACTGCACCAGCGATCCAATTCTCGAAAAATCGACATTATCTCTAATTCGACATACCTATGTCGAATTAGTCGTATTTTTTCTTAAAGTTTCGACATTATGTCGAATTAAAGATGATGTCGATTTTCCCAGATGTGTCCCGCAAGTGATTGCGGGTATAATTCCCGCTAGAGACAAATTTCGGAATTGACCTTTTTGAAATTTGCCCCGGTCTGGGTGTAACTGGGATCGTTACCAGTCGATTGTATTCTACCCATTGTACAAACACTGTTTGGTTTGCGATCATACGTTGAGTATGTGTTGTCTGACGATATTTACTACTACTACTGCAGCCCTTTTAACGTCCCACTGCTGGGCACGAGCCTCCCCTCAATGCGAGGGGGATTCGGACCATAGTCTACCACGCTGGCCGACTTCACACATCTAACGAGAACTAGCCGAGTTCCCTCTGACGTGTAGGTTTCGTCACGATGTTTTTCTTCACCATTTCATAGCAAGTGATAATCTCGGTTGAAAATGAGATCCGCACATAAATCCTAGAGGTGCGAGCCGGGGGTTGAACCTGCATACTTTGATTGCAACGCGTGCGTTCGACCACTCGGCTACCACTGCAATATCTATACGATGATATTTATGTTTATTAAAAAATTTCGTACGTCCGCTTGTTACGGTCAAACTTCTAAATGGCTTGCCCGATTTCGACGGGTCTTCCTGAATTCTGTAATGAGTAACTTGGGCTACTTTCCTAAATTCCAGACGGACGTAGTAGCGGGTACGGATAGTTTTGAAAGGACAGTGAAGATGTAAAATGCGATCCAAATAAGAATCTGTCAATGTGTTGAAAAGTATGGTTAGCAAAAAAACTTATTTGCATATCAATAATAATAGTCTTACATCAAATTTAAATAAAAAGGTTAAATTAGTAATCAATTGTCTAAATATAACATTCAATTATTTAAAGTCATAATTTGTTTTCGTTCGTCACAATAAAACATTAGAGTCGCATAGTAAGGGCCCCGCCATAGCTAGAGCGGCGCGAACTGCGTCGCGACGGGAGAAGCGACGGGCGGCGCGATTTGCGGTGGCATGCCACAGCTCGGCTAGTTGCGACCGCGGTGGACGTATTTAGAAAACTTTTAAAATGGCGCTATCAAAAGTGACACGGTATTGCCTTAAAACAAATGAATAAACTGCTGAATACGTCCACCGATGCCGCCACGCGCGTCGCTCTGAGCTGTGGCCGCCTCGATACTCGCTAGTAAATTTGTTTCACTCGCGCACCGCGCAGCCCGTCGCCGCCGCGTTTCACGCGACTCTCCGCGCCGCAGGTCGCGTCGCAGTTCGCGTCGCCGGTAGCGCCGGCATACTTCCTATGTTGTCTACCATTTGTTTTCGCCGCTCACCGCTTGCCGCGCTGCAAGTCGCGCCGCAATTCGCGCCGCTCTCAGCTGTGGCCACGGGGTAATGTGTGATGTATGCAGCGCTGGCGCCGCGCGTGGCGCAGAAGGGCGAGATCCTGGGCGCGCGGCACCGCTACTTCCGCATCCCGTTCGTGCGGCCCGCGGGCGACGCCGCCGCGCCCGACCGCCGCGGCTGGTGGTACGCGCACTTCGACGGACAGTACGTCGCGCGACAGATGGAGCTGCATCCCGACAAGACGCCCGTGCTGCTGCAGGCCGGTACGTACCACATCCGGGCCGGGGAGTTACTATCACCCCATTTATTAGGGCATAAAAATTACATCTTGTATCAATGGTAACTAGTGTCATCATCATTTGCATTAATCCTTATCCCATTATTTGGGGCCGGCGCAGTATGTCCTTTTCTTCCATTCATCTCGCTTTTCCGTCATACCGACATCGACTACGATCTCATTCATATCACTTTTTAACCGACTTCAAAAATGAGGAGGTTCTCAATTCGACCCGTATGTTTTTTTTTTTTATGTATGTTACCGCATATCTTCGGCGTCAGTCAACCGATTTCGATTTTTTTTTGAGGTATGCTAGGGAATTCTTCAAGGTTGGTCCCATTTCCGAAATATTATCAGAAATCTAACCCCTTGGGGGTGAAATGGGGGGTTGAAGGTCACATATTTCAAAAATATTTTTTGATCGACTTGAAACTTTGTATTTGTATTTTACATACAAAATAAAGAAACACGTCTTTCAGGAATTTTGAAAGAAAAAATATTTATGGGGTGAAATGGGGGTCCAATCCGGACTACAGCATATCTCCGGCGTTAGTGAACCGATTTCGAAAAATCTTTTATTGTTTCATACGGATTGTTAACAAAAATCGAAACCCTCCCCCAAAGGGGTGGAAAGGGGGGTTAAGGGGGTGTTTTTTTTTTTGGCTGTAAATTTTTACTTTTTTATGGCTGTTATAAGGTGATAATATTTGCAAATTATCAACGATTATTGACACAAAATCGTGAAAAAAAAATATTTTTAACAAAAAATAAAAACCGACTTCAAAAACCTAAGTGCACCTAGGTTTTTGAAGTCGTTTTTATTTTTTGTTAATTACACACTCCATCCATCTTTTCTTTGGTGTTCCTTTCTCTCTGTATCCATCCACATTCATAATCATCACTCTTTTAGTCACATGCTTCTCATCACATGCCCAAACCATTCTAGTCTCTTACTTCTCACTTTTTCCGTTATGGGCGCTACTTTTATACTACGTCTAATATGCACATTCCTCACCTTATCCATTCGCGTCACTCCACACATCTATCTCAACATTCGCATCTCGGCAGAGTGGAGACGTTTCTCTTCACGCACTTTCCGCCGCCCAGCATTCCGAGCCGTACATAATCACTGGTCTTATAATTGATTTGTAAATTTTTCCTTTCACCTTTAAAGGTAAAATTTTAAGATTATTTGCGGGTACTAAAAAATACACGTGATTTGGGGGGGGGAGGGTTAGCCTATAACCTCACCACGAATCACCGGGGTGGGGGTAAAACTGACAAAAAAAATCATCACGTGAATAATAGACGGCCCCTTGGTAGGCAGACATTTCAATGTAACCACTCTTCGTGGCCCCTATGTGAGCCCATTGAGGGAGGCTTAATCGAATAATTTTTTTGAAGGGGTCGATGACATGCAAATGTGCGAGCTGAGCCTGGAGGAGACTGGGCTGACGCGCAAGAGGGGCGCGGAGATACTGGAACACGAGTTCGAGCGCGAGTGGGCCAAGCACGGCGGCTCGCCCTACGTGCCGCCCGATCTGCGCAAACGTTAACACTCGACACTGGTACGAGCTTCTGTGATTGAATAACTCTGCGATAAGAATTATTTTGTACTACAATTTCAATACTTTAGCTTGGCTTGCTATATCGATGGCAGAAAGCGGAAATGTCGTATTTCGAAAATTGGTCTAAACGACATAGAATTCAAATTCAAAAATTGTTTCTACCGATGTTCAATATAGATTGAAACCATCCATTTCATTAGAAAGGCAATAATACTAAGATGGTTTTAGACCACTAAAACAACGCATAAGGCACAATAGAATATGAAGAAAATAACATGCGAATCTCATTTTCATCCGAGATTATCACTTGCTATGAAACGGTGAAGGAAAACATCGTGAGGAAACCTGCACGTTTGAGGGATCATAACTAGTTCTCGATAGATGTGTGAAGTCTGCCAAACCGCACTGGGCCAGCGTGGTGGACTATGGCCTGAATCCCCCTCGCATTGAGGGGAGGCCCGTGCCCAGCAGTGGGACGTTAAAAGGGCTGTAGTATTATTTTTATATAATTTTAAAGTGTGTCCCCCATAGGAAATAAATGATTTGACTATACTATATATCGAGGGGATACTATATATATATCTGTTTGAATTAAGTGACATTTTTTTTAACTCTATAGAAGAGCAGATTCATTCGACGCAGAAAAAATTGCTGATTCCAAATATACAGGGTGTATCAGAAGTCCGAAATAATAATTGAACCTGTATATCGCTATAAGGAGTGGAGCTATATGGCCCAGACATTAAGTTAAAATTCTTAACTTTATTCTTTCATACAAATCTAGGAAATTCATTTTTTAAACAATTTTCGGTCGGCCCTTCGCAAAACGTGAACCAGCTGTTTATTTAAAGGTCAATGCTCCACACCCATTGTGACAAACCCCGCCCACAGCGGGTACTAGAACTAACACACGAGCCGCGCGGGGGTGGGGTACAGGGGTGAAGCGGCGGCAGCACGCGGCCGGCCGGCGCGCGGCGGCGCGTTGTCTTTGAGCGGCTTTGATTGTGTCGGTCGCCCGTTGCCAACTCGCCCACAGCGGTCTCTTTCGCACTCGCGCCTCTCTTTCGCACTCGTCGGTCATTGTAATTGACAGTAATTTTGATATTCCTAGGTAGGTATGAGAATGACCAAAACATTGGTAATGAAATTACTGTAAAATTTAACCGCCGAGAACCAAGCTTCCTTTAATGAAGGTAATTATGTAATTAGGTAGGTATCGAGACACCTTTTGTAAAACGCATTCATACATTTTATTTTTTGTTGCTAAATAGTAAACATTATTAAATCTTTTGTGGTTTGGTAGGTAGCTTTCTATCAAAATGAACCTGGTAGCTGTTTTATTTTTGATAATGACTACGCTGTTGGCCGTGAGCGGCAGCTTTACCGTAGGGGGTTTGTGCTATTGAAACTTGGGTTAGTGTGTAGGTATCTATCTAGGATCCCAGATGGCCTACCTACCTTACAAACACTATTTAGGTACTAATGAATAAGATGTATGACTTCTTTTTACAACAGGTGTCTAGGTATCTACCTAATTACATAACTACGTTCTTAAGAAGTAGGTTGGTTGGTAAGGTTATTAAAATTGTAAACTAGAAGGTACCTACGTAAGTTTTCATTTAACAGATTTTCTTCACTAATTGTAATAGTAAGTAGGTATCTGGGTAGCGACTAGCGACCTTATCGAAGTTTTTAGTTGGTAGGTAGGTACGTAAGATTTCGTTTAACAGATTTTCTTCACTAATTGTAATAGTAAGTAGGTATCTGGGTAACCACTTACTTAATTAAAGGACCCAATCGTCCGAGTAAAAACTGCTAGGAAGATAATAATAGTAGGTAAGTATTTACCCGTGGTCATGTGTGCAGTGTACCATGGGTTTAATTGGAATTTATTCACTTCTCACATATCACAAAGAGCTAGGTAGGTACCTACCCACCTGCACACGTGAGTAAATATTACTTTCACGTTTTTTAGAGGACACCCTTTAGTCGCACCAATGCACAAAATCATCTCATAGTTTCCGAGTTTGAAAACACTTCACTATTACGCGGAGAACGAGACATTTTTCGGAACACAAGTTAACGCCTTGACGGATTGCAAGGAACTAAATATTTTGATTTACGTTATTATTATTAAATAAAAATATCAAAGGACCGCTCCGACATTGCACGAAGGCACAGTGTTTTACCGCGCTGCAACGCTGGGCCAATCACCGCTGATGCAATATGGCCGATGATTTATCATTGGACGAAAATTGACCTTATGTGTGATATCTCCGCCCGCTAATGTTCACTACATTGACATATTCGTGGCCATGATTATTAGAGTAATCAAAGATTAAAGTCTTTCAGATATGCCAGACCAATTCTAATAATTGTCTACATCATTAGGTACCTACTTGTATTCTGAGAATTGTAGTGATTATGATAAAGACAAATAATAATAATAAAATATTTTTTTTTTTCTTTTAATCAACTCTCACTATGTTTCAGTTTAAAAAGAAATCCGTTCACGAAAACTAAAACGAAAATTGATTATTTGCATGTGTAGAAGTTTTACTTTACATCGATTTAAATGAAGTATGTTTTTTTGGCGTAGTTAGGTAACTACAGTGACCGATTTTTATTTCTGTATTGAACTATGCTCGTAGGTAAAAACCTTGTGTCATATCTATCACTCCCTCATCATTTTAAAGCGAGGTCATTCGCCTCATCAGCTGATTTTTAGGGTCGCGGTGCGTAAGTTTTGACACCAACTTTGGACACAAATTGCTCAGAAACTAAATCAGTTACGTATATTTTGCTTGAACGTGTTGATTGCTTATCATCTGTCCTATATGGCCCCCAAGTATTATTTCGGACTTCTGATACGATCTGTATAAGTCAATATCGTCCAAAAGTGTCGCTAAGTCAATAGCCTTTCACCCCTCGATATGACGGCACTAAAACTATTGGCATATCGCTCATGTATTACGGCCGTAAGCCTGAAGGTGCGTACGGATGGCGCGTACTCTGGTACGCGTAAATGTAAACGCCGTGTCCATACGTGTAGCTACGCGTACTCTGGGGGAACGCGTACCAGCGCGCGCGAGCCGCCGTAAGTCGGTTTTTGGTCGCGCGTCAAAGAGAACGCACACGACCGTGTACGCTATAGTTGGACGGCAAAATGATGTAACATTAATCCGTCAACGAATACGTCCTAATTAGGACGTATTCAAGTCTTCAATTTTGCGCGCTCATAACATATCTAGATAATCTATTGTGATGCCTGTTTTTTTTTCAGATATAAGAATAGTAAATGCAGGCAGCAGAACATGGAAAGTTTTCATGAAATATAGAAATTAATGTTATATTATAACTATAAAATAATATTTAATAAACTAGTGCTTTTTATCGTGCCTTCCCAGGTTCCTAGGTATATTTAGTGCAATAAATTAGAAGGCCACAGTTTCTCACTGTTTTTTTTTTTATCAAAAATGTCATCGTCAATATGAACCTTAAATGTATTAGAACTATTTTTAAGATATTTCGAAGACTTTAATGAAATCTAAATTTAGCCTAACAATATTTTGCGCTGTCAACGCTTTGGGGTAAATTTAGTTAAAGGTGATTAAAATACAATTAATATTAAAAGTATACATTTTTTTAAATATCCAAAATGGTACAATTTTTGAAGCAAGTGTGTATACCCATTGAGCTGTTTAATATTTAATTTGAAAGGTACACTTATAAACTAATGTGAATATACAGGCTGTATCAGAAGTTCGAAGTAATATTTTATGTACATATACGGTGGCTAGTATACAGGGTGTTTCAGAAGTCCGAAATAATACTTTGGGTACATATACGGTAGCTCATATGTGGATGCTTAGTGAAGAATGTTTGTCACAGGTATCATGTCCTGTCCTTTGCGTACATCCATAACCCTATTCAGCAGTGTAAACTACACTTATGAGGGGCGGATACCAATATTCACTAAACATAACATGCAGATTTTACATAGGACTCGAGATATTATGAGTTTTAGAAATTGTCGACAAAAAAAAAGTTGGAAAAACATGGTCGAATTTCGATAAAAATTTTATACCATTCAGTTGTCTACCCAATATTGATGCCAACGTCAAAGTATTATTTCGGACTTCTGAAACACCCTGTATAGATGCATGATAAAGGCAGACTAAACCTTAGACTAAAGAACCTTGTGTATTTGTCACAAGTATCGCAATGTAGCCTTAGGGCATACCAATTACCTTATTCCACAATGTAAATTAAATCTACTAGGGGCGGCTATCAATTTTTTTTGCCATACTAAAACAAACTGTATTTACTCATAGAAAAAGTTCATTCTTCAACTAAATGACATTGATAGCGCCAGCGAATTTTGACGCTTGGGGGCGTGGCTTCTACCACAGAAATTCAATCTTTATAAATATTGACACAGGGTCCGTTTTGGTATTGGAAAATATTTAGACGCGTTGGCGCCCCAGCAGTATCTACCTGAAAATTACGCACAGGACGAAATATCGACAAAAATGTAAAAAAATGTTCGAATTACGATTAAAACATGTACAATGCGATCCAAATATGAATACGCATGTCAATAACCTCTATCCGTCAAATGTCACTTGAAAAGTATGCTTTGCAAAAAACTTATTTGCATATCAAAAATAATAGTCTTACATCAAATTTAAATAAAAAGGTTAAATTAGTAGTAAATTGTCTTATTATAATATTTAATTATTTAGTCATAATTCGTTTTTTAAATCCACAATATGGCGCAAAATCGATCCTATTCTGATTTGAATCGCATAGTATGCCCTACGGTTATATATCCGACACTCATGCAAACGTTATAGTATCATTTCGGACTTCTGATACACCTTGTAAAGACGTCTACTTACTCTAGTAAAATAGGTAATTTAATAATATATTTCCAAGCAAATGTAGATAAACGTTAATTATTCTGTCCCACTTTGTAATAACATAGGAAAAGAAGCCATTTTACTCTAGCTATATGAAAATGAGTTTATTTTATAGTAATCATTCCATTTTATTTCCACAAAAAAGCTGTGATTTTTTAAAATCAGTTAACTAAACCAATATTTAAGAATTGATCCAAATTGTATTAATTTTTACATTCCTGTCTGTTTTAGACTAATTTATGACAACTTAGTGTTGTTTTTTTTTCTATTATTTATCTAAAATCATGTGTCTTGCATTCCCATTCCCATAACTCTTGTGAATGTTAAAAAATATTCGGGTTAAGTATCTACTTAATGTATAAGTTGTTAAAGTACAATACAGCAACAATCAGATGAAAGTGCCTTATATACCGTTATTATATGACGAACACATTATATAATGCTTTACCAAATAAAAGGAACAAGAGTGTATTAATGTTTTATTTCCCTCATCCTACTAATATCTATATATCTATATCTATCTATACAAATAAATAAAATTGGAGTGTGTTTGTAATATCAAAATAACACTTTTTTACTAAATGCGTATGAAAGTATATACGATGCCTATAACGAAAACGCAATTTTTTTTCTGTCTGTCTGTTTGTTTGTTTGAGGTAAACTTCTAAACGGCTGAACCGATTTCAATGGGACTTTCACTGACAGATAGCTGACGTTCTAAGGCGTAACTTAGGCTACTTTAATTTTAGAAAAAACATTAGGGTTCCGCGGGAAAAACATAATACCCATATTTCCGGGTAATCTCCCTAAAGTCCACGCGGGCGAAGTCGCGGGCACAGCTAGTCATAAATATGAACGTTTGTTTGCTAGCACGGGCACTGAGATAGAGAAGCGTGGCGGAAAATGGGTGAGACCTTGGCCCAGCAGTGGGACAATATAGGTTAAAAAAAGCGTTATTAAGACTCGTTAGTGGTTAAATACAGGGTAACGGTGACTGGCGGGTAAAGGTCATTATATCGCAATAATTGGATGTTATTCAATAAATGATCAGCACATTACGTGAGCAGTGGTCGATCGCACGCCTTGCAATCAAAGTGTGCAAGTTCAAACCCCGGATTTATGTGCGAATATCATTTTCATCCGAGATTATCACTTGCTATTAAACGGTGAAGGAAAACATCGTCTGAGGGAACTTGAATAGTTCTCGATAGATGTGTGAAGTCTACCAACCCGCACCGGGCCAGCGTGGTGGACTATGGCCTGAATCCCCGTCGCATTGAGAGGAGGCCCGTGCCCAGCAGTGGGACGTTAAACGGGCTGTAGTTAGTTAGTACTTATTCATTACATGCCTATTATAATTGTATGGCTTTGTTAAAGGTATGTGATATTTTTTTTTATTAAAGATACTAACAAGAAATATATTTTTCAGAAAAACTAAAACTACAAATAGTTTTTCCAGATTGGAAAATTGAAATTACAGTGCAAAGTAGAAACCATGAGACCAAATGGCAACAATTCCGCATCAAAGTAAAGAAGCATAACGTAAATCAGATCATAAATCTCAACGTAATCGGTGTGCATCATCGAGATATAGTAAAAATACATTTAAAAAAAACCAATCGAATTGAGAACCTCCTCCTTTTGAAAGTCGGATAAAAATGGGACCAACCTTGAACCTTGAAGAGTTCCTTAACAAACGTCACAAAAATTTTGACGCCGGAGATATGCGGTAAACTACTTTAAAAAAAACACACGGGTCTAATTGAGAACCTCCTCCTCTTTTAAGTCGATTAAAAACCTAGTATTTTTTTATTCCGTATCGCATCGAGTTCTAAACATACTATCTGCCGGCAACACTGCACATGGTTTTGTACAATTATTTCTAGTGGCATAATTATAGGAATACGAGTACTTGTTATTTATCTCGATTCTCGATGCGAATACAAAATGGTAATTGTAGTGAGATCTCTATGATTGGTCGGTAATCCAGAATTATCTATGGTAGTGATCTGTCTGCTGTGAATTTTTATGTGGCGTAGATGCAGTTTTCTCGCGCAAGTTCCAATAATTATCACTTTATGAGAAAGCTAAAAGAAAACTACACTGACAATAATGGTAGTTAGTTCTGCCTGCATCTCAGGACTGGACACCCTGGAGAATATCTAGAAGATGGATGATTGTGGCCGCTATCTTCTGTTGTTGTTGTTGTTGATCGCAACGTTGTTTACACAAGCAAAGACGTTAACCTACGATGGTATGTATTAAAATTCTCAAAAACATAACCTCAAATTGTAAAAGAACAAAGGTATTTTGATATTAGTTCCTACTTTCAGTCACTTAGGCAAATAAAAATGCATCGAGGGGGCAGGCAGAGGTGCACTGCAGTGCATTTACTCTTCGCCGATGTATTTTGGTCCCAATGTAATAGGCGGCGAGCCTATTGTCATTATACCGGGCACATTCCGTCCGTATTAGGGGCAATACGAGGATAACTTGGGCCATAGTCCACCAAGTTCACCCAGTACAGGTTGGTGAACTTCACACGCCTTTCTATAGACGTGCGGGTTGCCTCGCGATGTTTTCCTTCAGCGTTCAGCAAGTGGCAATACTTATTGTAAATAACATTCGCACATGAAAATCTCAGAGGTGTGGGCCCAGGATTTGAACTTGCACCCTTTATGTTCAAGATGACCATTGTAGTACCGTGTTAACGCACATAAACATTATGTAAAAATACATAAACATATCTAAATGAAATATTTAATTTTTTGACTAACACAACTACACTAAGGTATCCATCAGAATGAAATAGGTATGTTTATGATTTTCAGTTTTATATTTAGACACAAAGATCACTGTGATAATATGGTACCAATTTAAGCAATGCTTCTACTATGGGTGCCATACAATACACTAGGAACAATTTAGACAAAGCAACTTTTCCAGATTGAACTCTGTGTCTTTATATGAATAAAGATTGAATATCTGTGGTAAAAGCCATGCCTCCACACATCAAAAGTCGATTGTGCAGTCAGTGTCATTTCATTGAAGAATTAACTTTTTCTGTGTGCAAATACAGTTAAAGTTTTGGTATTGGTAAAAAAAGTCACACGTCCTGATGCCCCAATATACTAAGGAATTAAGGGATATGCCTTTATCAAAGCAGTTATTTTACTATGGTATATTTTCAGTGCACTGGCTGGGTGGTCCAACTACAATAGAAAGGGATTTGCCGTCATCCAAACAAGCAGTGGACATCTATTGCTACACAGGAACATCGAAGAATTTGTTTACTCTATGGCAAACTGTTAAGGTAAGATGTGTTTTAATAAATCTTAGCTGGGGCCTTACCAACACCTCTTCTTAACATGATTACCTGCTAGGTTATTATGTGCGTTGCGACGCATTATAATGAGCGTCGCGACGCCTTGTATTGAGTGTGTCGACGCCTTATAATGAGCGTCGCGACGCCTTGTATTGAATGTGGCGACGCCTTATAAAGAGAGTAGCGACGCCGTATAATGAGCGTCGCGACGGCTTATGATAAGCATTGCGACGCTTCATAGTGAGCATCGCGACACCTTATAATGAGCGTCACGACGTCGTATAGTGAGCCTCGCTACGCTATACGGGTTATAGTGAGCGTAGCAACGCCTTGTTGTGATATAATACGGACACAGAGCCATATTGACACAGAATTTGTTTTGAAATTGGCAAAAATCAAATTGTTTCGACCCCTTTAACAATAAAAAAATTATAATCAATCTTGGGTATGCATCAGCATGGGTAAATTTTTGTACATATTTTATAATTTTATTTTCTTTTTAATTATTATTAGAATTTTTTATGTTCATATAAATTCATTAGGCTGTCTGTTACATTGGGACCAAAATACATAAATGAAGTGTGGGCGCACTGCAGCGCACATTTGCCAACCTCTTCGGGGAATTAAGGCGTGATGAAGATGATGTATTAATAATTATTTATATTAATAATTCAGTAGATAGTGACAAAAAATCAATTTCCCAAACTGTAATCAACATAATTCCTCACGTTTCAGTTTCACATAAAAATTAAAAGCGATGAATACCGTCAGTACATCGGTACAAGTCCAGAGGAGGTGTACAATGAGTACACAGAGGACAGTTATGGCTGGTCTGTCGTCAACCCCTTCCAGAAGAAAGTGCAGAAGTCGGTATCAGTCAGTCTCTTCACACCGACTTGCATGGCTATTAACACCAAGGAGAGACACAGTATCGACTTGCAGGTTTTGAGTAAGTTTTAACAACTACAGTGTTGTTAGCATGCATGTCAAGACAAGACCTCTGTCACGGATTGGCTCGGTCACTCTCTGTCATATTTCATATGAGAGAAAGAGATAGAATCAACATATTCTGTGACATAAGTCTAGTCTTGGCGCTTATGCTACATCTACAGGTCATTCACAAGTCCATAATAAAACATTCACTTATGCATAAGTAACTGATACCTAAACAAATAAGAAAAAAAATTGATGGAAATTCTAACATGACTTTTTTTATTTATAATGTTTTATTGCCGCAAATTTTACAAGCTTTATATTAACTTGCAATGTATGTATGTCCGGGTGGAATCTTGCAACTGAATTTTAAATCAGTTATCTTCAACTGATTGCGCTGAAATTAGGTATACACGTTTATTTTGGATGACAATGCATGCTTAGCTACGTGACGTCATTCTAATTCCAATATGGCGGATCATCCAAGATGGCGGATCATCCAAGATGGCGGAATAGCTATTTTTTCAGCACTACCACAGTATGTCTATCAATAGAAAGGGCTTGCTGAGGAGATCATGAAAACTAAGGGAAATTAAATGAATGCTTGTTTTTAAAAATTTTAAACAAAAAAAAATTAACATTATTATTAACATTTTGTATATCTCGAGTCCTATCCGAAATAATCATGTACCATCTGAATACCAGTGACCACCTCTCGTGAATGTAGATTATAGTTTCAGCAGTAATCGAAGTCTGCGCGGACGAAGTCGCGGGTAGAAGCTAGTATGTTATAAATTAATTTCAAAGTAAGATTGATTTTATTTTGTATTGTTATTCCCTAGGAGTGGACATATGGCGTGTCCTATTGATGTTTCTGGGTATCGCTCTTATATTCTTGTCAAGAACATTGAGTGGCAATCCAGTGTTCTTCTATCTCTGTGGAGTTCTGGTCGGCGTCTCTGCTTCTTTCATGGTCTTAGTGTACTATGTCAGCAAGCTCCTACCAAAGGTAAGGATCATTACATCAAGTTTATAGAAAGTTATGATTAATATATAGAACTCTTTTGTACTGAAAATTGGTAATGTATGTGTAAACATTTTAGACGCACAGATTTTTTTAATTTCGTAAGGCAACACCTACTCTATGGTCTTAAAATAAACTAAGCAACGCTTTTACTATGGGTACTATACATAGACATAGCAAGTGATTTTTAGGTCTATGACCGGGTATCATATAATGAACTGGGGGCGATCGACACAGACTGGAGCAAATATTTAAAAGGTAATCAAATTTGTCGCTCACAGAAATCTAACCACAACACAAGGTTCAGTGTACCGAGCGGTCTACGTTCTAAACACATCACCGAGCTGTTTTCGCCTTAAATAATCACATTTTTTACGTATTTATTTTGTATTTTAGAAAACGTTGACCTACGGGATATTGATTGGCGGTTGGACGGTCGGCGTGTACCTATTCCAGCAGATATGGGAGAATATCCAGAGTATCGTGGTCTCGTATCAAACGTACATGTTTTGGTACACCCTGATCATCAGTTTCGTAAGCTTCCTGGTATGCTACAGAATAGGACCGCCCAAGAATCAGAGAAGCAAAAACATGGTGATGTGGACTTTACAGGTCAGATTTCTTGCCAATATTGAAATTAAATCTACCATTTTGGTAGAATTTAACGTGAGATTAATGATTATGATCCTACTTGCTTGTGTTTAATGGGACTGAGCCCTCCACACATTTCCACCACTGTTACTCCTGTGAGCTAGAATCGACAGCGGTAACCATTGAAGATATCGAGGTTTGACCTTCGGCGAGTCTTGGAACCTGCACGAATGTAATCGTATTATCTTGCAATCTATGGTACATATACTATTATTATTTATTGACGATTAATAAGTGCCTGTATTGGTTAACTTGAATAAAAAAAAACTGATTCTGAAATTTAACTTAAATAAATAATTAAATATGTATATTGCTGGCATTACGCCCATGAGAAAGACGGTAAAGGCACACTGGAGCGTTAAGACGCGCGGGTCTAAGTTTTCGCCATTGCAAAATAAACTCTATTGACTCATAGATAAAGCCCCTCGCACTACATTAACTCGCACACACAAGACAAATCCACCTTCGGAATTGAATCGGCATTGCTACTAGTGCTGAAAGGCCAGTGAATATTAATTGGTCTGGGGTTTCACAGTGCGTCGGCGTGATGATGGTGTTCTTCAGCAGCCAGTACCAGGAGGCGTCCGCCGCAGTCATCACTGCCGCACTCGTCGCCAAATACTTCCCGCAGACACTCATCAATAGGATACATGGATACTGGTACGTTCTCATCTCAAATACTCACTCAATGCTGTAACTTAACTGTGGACACCTATAAATAGGCTGTAACTTAATTGTGGACACCTATAAATAAGCTGTAACTTAACTGTGGACACCTATAAATAAGCTGTAACTTAACTGTGGACACCTATAAATAAGCTGTAACTTAACTGCGGACCTATAAAAAGCTGTAACTTAACTGTGGACACCTATAAATAAGCTGTAACTTAACTGTGGACACCTGTAAATAAGCTGTAACTTAACTGTGGACACCTATAAATAAGCTGTAACTTAACAGTGGCCACCTGTAAATAAGCTGTAACTTAATTGTAGACCTATAAAAAAGCTGTAACTTAACAGTGAACACCTGTAAATAAGCTGTTACTTAACTGTGGGCCTATAAAAAAGCTGTAACTTAACTGTGGACAGGTTTCCACACGAATTATCACGATGTTTTCCTTCAGCATTCAGCTAGCGGTAATCATTGTTGAAAATGACATTCGCACATTAAAATTATCTCAGAGGTGCGAGACCGGGATTTGCACCCATTACGTTCAAGGCGGGCGTTCTTGCCCACGAGGCTACCACTACGGTATGGCGAAATACAGTCGGGCTATATATGTTTTAGGCGTCGCAAGTTCCCGCCGAAGCAGCGTCTGCTGTCTAGCGAAGAGTACTACGAGGAAGGCGCGCGGGAGACCAAGCAGGCGCTGGACAGCCTGCGCCGGTACTGCGCCAGCCCCGACTGCGCGCAGTGGAAGATTATGCTCAAACTAAACGACTCGAAAAGGTATATATCTACATTATTAATTAATTATAAATATTAAAATATATAATTAATTGTTGTGACAAATAACTACACACATATTAGGACTGGCAGGTACTTTTGATAAGGGTGTCGCGACGCTTGTTCTAAGGTGTTGTGAGGAGTGACACCGATAAAGTCCGTTGTGAACATTTCTATAAGGCCATTGTGCTGCCTGTAAAGAAAGTCGTGAATTTTATTAGAAAGGCGGTGCGACGACGGTGAAGAGCGTGAAACTTTTTATACGGGTTTCGCGACGCTTCTTATAAAGGCACCGCAACACTTATTATAACAGCGTCGCAACGCTCATTATAAAGGCATCGCGACGCTTATTATAAGAGCGTTGCGACGCCGGTGAAGAGTATGAACATTTTTATAACGTTTTTGCGACGCTTGTTTATAAGGGCGTCGTATTGCTTGTATTAGATGATTTAAATTTACGCAAATATTATTTCGGGTTATACATATATCCTATATAATATGAAACTCGTCAGGTTTGCGAGCTTCGTCGAAGGCAACTCCCATCTCAGCGACGACGAGGTAGTTGACTACGAGTCGTACGCGTTCTCTATGGAGCGCAAGAAACCGAACCCCGTCGCCAACTCCACGCGGAACATGGAGATATCGGACGACGACGACGATGACACGGACTATGACGACGATTAGACGTACAGTGATACACTTCAATCTATATACCGTTTACAATTAACTTACAAAGCGGTTTCCTGAACATAGACACTACCGCCACCTCTATTCCAGCAACGTTTTTAATATTACTTCACTTTTTAAAAGATATGGTTCCCATCTTTTTAAGTCGATGATTTTGCCACCGACAGCGTTTGTAAAAAACACTTGGTCGGTCGGTGAGACTTTACAAGATAAAAATTGAAAAAACTAAATTTTCAAATAGGGTTTACGGATGAGATTACTATTTTAATAATACTTTCAGTTTTTGGCAGTTAATTTAGTACAAAATCTGTCTAAAATTGATTAATACAACACTACTAAAATATATGCTGGTTGCCTATAATAATCTAATAGTTTTTAGCTACTGTTAGTTTTTCGAGGACTGATTAGCGAGTCTTAACAGGTACCAGCTTTATCTACGTTCTTTACCCTGATTTATTTCATAACATGTACTCTCTATTAAAAGTCGTACAGATTAAATGTTCTGTGGTCAGAATCCATGTGTCATAATTCGCTTCGGTCATCATTGGAAAATGAGTTTCGTTTTAGTATTAGCAAAAAAAAACCACTTTACCCGTCTGTGCCACTATGGGCTCATACGAAACTTTTTTGTACAAACATCTCGTCGAAAGTTTTACAGTCCGTTAGCGAAACGGGGCGATTCTTGAATGTAGGAATCGCACATAAGTGAAGGCAATATACAAGGTGCGCGGTAATTTCAAATTGACAACTCTAATCGTGTAATTAGGGTATAATGTTTCTAGAGCATGCTTCTATGATCTGTAGAGCTAACGCGCCTACCAAGGCGAAATACATGCCACGGATTATGTCGAGCTGAGACTACTCTGCACACTTATTTCAAGGGAGAGCGGGAAGTTCACATGTTTCATGACATGGCATGTCTTGTCTTGATGCGCGTGCTAGCCCCATTATATTAATAAGTCATTAAGAACATTCGTTGCATAACAATGTTTATGTTATAATCACATGTGTGTGTAAAAGGACTGATAAAGGTTGTAAAGTAAAATAATAATAATAAAAAAAAAATCGTTAGTAAATAATTTAATTGTATAATATTTTTTCTTTATACTTAATACAAACACAACATAGATGTTAAATATTAGCACCGTTTATGATTAGTTTTGTAAAAAAAAACAAATAAAATGGATTTTATAATACATTGTAGATTTTTCTACTGAATAAGTGCACTTGACTGTTTGAGAAAGAAAATAGTCATACATAATTTGTTTATGTAAAATACATTTATAAATAATGATGTCCACTATCTTTTACAATACTAATAAGAGTATTGCCGTCTTGCTCACACTTTACGGTAGCGAGAAAGATGGCAATACATATAGTTTAGTGCAAAGGTTGTTGCCAACTGAGTTGATAACCGGAGACTCGGCATGACTGCATAGACACAAATTTTATATCTTCCGTCACATTGTAAATGACTTCGCATCGAGCTATGTCATTTACTCGACAAATTTAATAGTTTGAAGAGATAAAATGTCTATGCAGTATTAATTAATAATAATTTGTATTTGTGTGAAATTATATTTAATGGTTTTGAGTGATTTTCTGTTCTGTAAATAAATCTCAATTATATTTATTATATTTAATTTCTTATGGAAGATCTGCATCTAACAGCCTCGTGTCACTTTATCAACAAAAATATTGTTTTCTCATATTTTTTTGGTTATCCATCGTTTGTGCCCTAAACTAAAATTTTCCCTACATCAACGGGATTTTGAGTTACGTGGATACACCCGGTGGTTTGGTCAATCTAGATCTTAAAATCTCTTATGTTATAATATTGTTACTCTCACAAGCATTACGTTAGGTATACACTCGACGTTTAACATCAGATCTGCAACTATTGCCATAACTTGACACTGGCAATCCCTTAACTTATGTATTATATTAAGCCTCCCGCATACAGCATTTTTCCTTATTCACGGCTGCTACAAAGAGAACTCCGTGTCCAATATGCATAAAGATAGATTTTCGGAAGTAACCATGGAGATATTATAACGGAGATGGCATTTCGAGCCCGCGCTGCGGTAAACTTTTCTAGTTTATCTGACTCCACCATTGTTATTTTCCCATACAGTTGCCGTATACTACAGGTACATGAGATAACAACAATGGCGGAATAATTACCGCAGGGCCACACGAAGAGTAGAGTCGTTATGGGTACTCTAGTTTGTGGTAGTAACACGGTCCGACGTATCAAAATTCGCTCGCGCTGGCTGTCAATTAGTTTAATTAACTTTTTCTATGACTCAATACGGTTTGTTTCGGTATAGCAAAAATTTTAACGGCTTAAAAGTTCAAAATTTTTCATTCATTTTATTATTTTAGCAAGAGTGCGGTTGTATACCACACTTCGACAATGCATATGACGGCGCCGCCCTCACTACCTCGTAAACAGCACGTGCAGCGAGCAATCGTCCGACAAACACGTGACGGTGCCGCTCCCACGTGGCTCTCATCTCCACAGTTCTATAAAATGCGGCGCAGGCACATGCGTGTTTTTTTTAAACAAATGGAGGGACTTTTGCCGACATATATAACATTGGTTTTACAGTATTAAATGTGTATACCTACAATCAAGCATAAAATTAACGTATTTAGTTAAATCATGGCACATTAATACTATCTGTTAGTTGTTAGGCGGCGCCTGCGCGGCTCGCCTTCTTGCTCTTGTCCAGAGTCTGCGGCGGCGGCGGGGGCTTCGCAGACATGTGGCGGCTGTACAAACTGAAAATATATTTATGAGAATAAATGTTAGTAAAATTTAAATTTGAACCTGTACTTATTACATGTGTTATTGTTCGTCGACGTGACCTTCTTATAACTAACTGCGTTACGCTTCTTCGTCTGAATGGACAAATCAAATTTAGTCGGCAGTCGGCAAAACTGCATAGCATCAGTGATTCTCTCCTGATGTCATTTTAATTGCTATAATGGTAAATTCTAACGTTATTTTGGAGATATTTTAATGCCATTCTAATATTATTATTGTTAAATAATTAAATGCCATTCTGGTGGTATCTTGATGTAAATAATTTCCATCACTATTTCGACTTGAATTTAAATATGAAGCCATTTTATGCTGTAAAGTTTAAAAAAATTATCAGTAAAGGCTTAATATCGAGAACCGACGTGATAACAAGTTATCATAAGTGTATAAGTTAGTCACTTACACTTTATAAGTCTCGGAGCGCAGATAGTCCAGCACGTGCGATGGTCCCAGCTTGAGCTGGTCTTCGATAGGCGGCACCCAAAAGTTGCCTTCTAGTCTCAACACTGCCTTATTGCTGGCTAGGTCCAGAGAACCTGAGAATACAGCATAATTTCAAGTAAATATTTATAGATTTGCCAACAAATAAATAAATCCAGTACTGAGAGCGGCATGCATCGTGAGTTACCTTACTAACTAAAAATAAAGAAAAATATACCGATAGGTCGCGATTTTCGAACAATCAAATTTGTTTTTTTTTTTAATAAGTACTGGCCATTGAGAAATAAAACCTACTCCTTTTTGAAGTCGATTTAAAAAAAATTACTAGTCATCCTTACCGACTTCAGGTGGCAACACGACCAGCCTGTTTCCCTGCAGATGCAGCTCCCGCAGCCGCGCCAGCTGGCCCAGCTCGCGCGGGACCTCGATCAGGTCGTTCTCGCGCATCGACAACTGGACGTAGACAATACCATAGACAAATATTACTTATATAGATAACACGTAACATAGACTTCTATAGGTAACACGTAACTATACTTCTTCAATTAAAGTGGGTATAATGACTGAGTTACCTTTGAGTATTTGCCACAACCCATATAAGAAAACCTAAACTTAATTTACTAAAAATGGCTACAAATGCTAGAAAATAGGTAAATGCGAGCTTTCAAGCGATGTATTGCTTGACGCGTCATCTATGGCAGAAGTTCTATTTTCGTGATGAGGTACAGAAGTCGCAACAAAACCATACTATATGAAAATAACCGCTTTTTCCCTATTCAATTATTAGTTTTGTTTGTTTTACAGGTAGGTAAATAATTCATATTACGTAATAGCATAAGGCCTCCTACGCACTGGGGCGTCACCCTTGTGCGTATTTTGGTCACAGCAAATCAAACTGTATATTTACAAATGACACTACCAGCGCGTGGGTCGTGGCTTTTGCGACAGACATTTAATCTTTATGCATATTGATACCCAGAGTTAGGTATGTGACTTGGACGGGAAAAAAACAATTATTAAATATACGATTTTTCTCTCTTAAAAATTAATCGATTTTTTAAAAATATTTTTCACATACCTATTTTGTACTGTTGTACGCCGTGGATCGCCCAATGACAGTTAAGGATATGACTTGTACAGAAAAAATCGATTACAAAATAATAAATTTTACTCATTTTAAAATAAATCGATTTTTAAAAAATCTATAATTAAAATTCGATTATTAGAAATAATAATTGATTCATATAAAAATCGATTATTTTTTCACATCCTTACCCAGAGTCCGTTTCTTAACCCAGAAGCGCGAGGGTGATGCCCCAGTGATGCCCAATTGGACCTTAAAGCAAAATATTTTACCGAACATAGCTACTCACAATTTGTAAATTCTTCAAATTGCCAATTTCAGCGGGCAAGTATTCAAAGTCATTATCGCCAAGATATAATGCACGGAGACTGTCTGGAACCAAATAAAATATTCATCATTCATATCTATACAAATAAATAAAATTGGAGTGCCTGTTTGTAATATCAAAATAACACTTTTTTACCAAATGCGTATGAAAGTATATACGATACCTATAACGAAAACGCAATTTTAAATTTTTTTGTCTGTCTGTCTGTCTGTTTGTTTGAGGTAAACTTCTAAACGGCTGAACCGATTTCAATGGGACTTTCACTGACAGATAGCTGACGTTCCAAGGCGTAACTTAGGCTACTTTAATTTTAGAAAAAGCATTAGGGTTCCGCTGGAAAAACATAATACCCATATTTCCGGGTAATCTCCCTAAAGTCCACGCGGGCGAAGTCGCGGGCACAGCTAGTAAATAATAAAATAAAATAATTGATAAATATCATCAGACAATACCTAGGACTGAATGACCCTAAAATGAACAACACTTGTTTTAAGGTTACCATATTGGTATGAAGCAATGGATTGGGGGTTTAAGACTGTAGGCAGGTACTTCTTCTTCTTTTTTAATGAAATGATGAAATTTAATGTAATAAATATATGAACTAGTATTAATAGCAAGAGCAAATTCATTAAATACACAAGAGTATGATAAAGATGGCGGAACAAGTAGGTACTTAATGTTAAAAGAATTACACAGATTCAAATACAAACCCATAATAAAGAAGTTCCCAGGTAACGTTTTCTCATTGAGGTTATTGTATGTCAGGTCCAGAATCTCCAGAACGGGGAACGAACCAAACCCTCTTGGTAAAGTGTTAAGTCTGTTAAGAGATACATTCAGTATCCGCAGTTTGGGCAGCGAAGATAAGCTGACCGGCAACTCCAAGACATGGTTATTGGCCAGGTTCAAGATCTCCAAGTTGGTAAGGCTGGCAAGGGCGGCTGGAACCACTTGGATTTTGTTGTGGCTTAATGATAATCGGGTTATATTTGTGAGATTGACTGTAACAAAACAAGAAAAAATAAGTGCCTACTTTTATAGAAAGCAAGTAGTATGGACTAAAAAATTCACTTTTTAAAAATATATGGCCTCCTTCCTCAAAGGAATATGTACATGGAAACCTCCATCCTGGTTACTTAAATTAAGAACTATCTTCATTATGTTTAATTTATAAGAGGATTTGACAATGTGATAATTAAGTTGTTGTTGAGTGTTACTGCTTGTAGAATACAAATTCTAGGGTAGGATAATTATGTTCTTAATTTAAAATTATGACATTTAATGTCTATTACTTTACATTGGGAGGAGGTTGTATTGTTGAGGTCATAATATTTCCTGTAAAAAAATTCTGAGATAAATTAAGTAATTCCATAGACATTGTTATTTTGAACTTCTGAATCTATGGGGAACTCAATTAAACGGAAGGGAAAATGTACATTTATTCAGATATAGAAATGATGTCATTATGTAGGCACAAAATTAACCTATTCCTCTGACTTACTTAATCCTCTGATTAGGCAACCCTATAAATTCGAAGACGTTAGTGTTTATAAAGACTATTTTTATGTTTATTATTGTGAGAATAAGCTAGACTGCAAGTTGCTTTTGAAATAATACAATTAAAATTATTGCAATCTTGAGTTATTTACTTTTCATAGCTTTTTTCATATAAATAAAACTGTTTAACTACTTTGAAAAATTGTGAGGTATTTATCAACTCATTTATTATTATGGTCATGATAAGAACATGTCATACCAAACAGGTTACACTCCACCCTTATAAGGTTAAACGGGTTTAAATATGGAAAGCAATTAACTCACACAATCCAGGTATCTCGTCAAGGCTAGATAGCCCTTTATCCACCAAATCGATTTCTGGATTGTTGATTTCCTTCGCCTCCTCAATAACTTTCTTAGCTTTCGACATCTTGCTAGTGTTTGGAATACAGGAAACTGGAGGTTGATGACTCATAATCAAAACAGCTTCCCGTTGACATTGACAATTGTAGTGTCAGATGTCAGTGTCAGTCAGATAACTGTATGTCAAATTTATAGTTCAGAGTTCAAATCGATTATCACTAGTGTTAATCGAGTAGATTTCTTTTAGCGTCAGCCCTTCGCCTAATATATTACTATACTCTTTGCGTCAGCCTATTCTGCACCTAAATTTTAAGCCATTTTGCCATTTTCATATAACAACACTCATACAACACTTTACAACTGTAAATTGCGAAAAATATAGCACGCAAAAATACGATTTCAAGGTAGGTGCGCTGTGTGACATTACAAATCCAATATAAATGGTTTGAAGTCAAATTGAAAATTCTTTAAACCATGAAGCAAAAGTAATGTTAAAATATACCTACTAAATAGATACTTTTACTTACTTATGTAGTATTTATATAGAAAAACTGAGCTGTTGCGGGACGCCTGGCAGATGTGAAACAAAACATAAACGTCGTAGCGGCGGGTGAGTGGAGTCAGCCGGTGGGTGGAGTCTAAGTGGCGGAAAAAACCGAGGAGCCGAGGAGTACAAAGCGTGGCCGCATTTTAAACTATACTTTATGCAATAAGTAAAAAAGGTTGATTTCATTTTGTTGTAGCGTAGCGCTCGCCACGCAAAAATCAGGTTTACCCCTCGCCTATAGATGTTTCACATCAAAAATGATAACCATTATTAGACCTGTGATTGTTGGCATAAATAACTCCACCAACTATACAGTTACACACGAAACGAAAATAAATTAAATCACCAAGTGTTTTAGTTAAATCAATCAATTAAGTGACGCGTCTCGCTCAAAGTTACTGATTAACAGAAATAACACAGTTACAAAAATCACTACTTGTAATTTGACTTGAAACGCTTGATTGGTTTACATGCCGCGTAGCTAGTTATTGTAACTAGTGACGTGAAATAACGCCCACGTGTACCATTAATTGAATACCCGTTTATACATATACTAACTAAATCGATTTATTAAAAACAATCGAGTTTCATATTTTTTGCGCCCTACACAACACTACTTTATAATATTAGACAATACAATATTTATTTTCTCTTTGTTCGCCGGTGTTGTGTATTCATTGTTATAACTATTATTAATTACCTAAGACTGTTTTTATTGCTAGCTAGATAACAATATAAGTAAAGTAGTACGTGGTCGTTATTTGAATTATCGTTATCTGTATATCACGTCTAAGCATTGGCGCAAAGCAAATCAGGGGATTGAAGAAATCTGATAACATACTCACATCACTTGTCTTATTTGTGAATTTTTATCGACATTGTCCGTAGGTAAGTAGCTAGATAATTATAATAGATGTACGTTTTAGCCTATAGGTAGGTACTTATTATTTCAAAATGGTGAATGTCCTATATTCATTATTTTTCAAGGTGTAACTTTTTATTAGTATTACTGCTTTATACCTTCTAATGTTATTTTTTTAATTCATATCCTAGAATTTTTTTAACTTTTTTATTATTAACCGTGTCTATGGTACTGTAATATGGTATTTTTCTTTAATTTCTCCCTGTGCATTGAAAATAAAACTAACATTTTATTGTGACTTTGACCTGAGGTTTTAATCTGCAAGGTCAATGTCACCTGAATTTAATTTTAAGTTAATTCTTTTTATTTTATTACACACTAATTACAGTCAATAGGTTTTTAATGAGCTAACAAGTGATTATACTCAATGTTCTTAAAAATGGATGTTGCCATTGTTAATCAATCTCTATAAATAAGTTTCACAGGTTGTAATGAGAGATTTTATTTGGTTATACGAGGGGTTTTAACTCATAGTGATAGAATATTAATATAAGTAGGTGCATAAAATATAATGGCAATTAAAATGAAAGACTCTTGTTCTTTAAGACCTTATTACTTGGGACTGATATATACATCAGTAAAATATTGGAGCACTATTCATAAACATAAGTCTACCCTGCACTATATACATTTTGTTTTATTTACATTGGGAATTGTCTTTAATGAATTTATGTAAATTTTGACTTATTTTGAAAAATGCTAAAAAACATAACTCAAAACTGGTTCACTTTTTCATAATGCATATGGGGGTTAAAATTATCGCAAATAGTCATCACTATCACCTCATAACGGGAATACGTCGAATTACATATAACCCTGTATCACTCAATATCGCCCAAAGTTGCTTAAGTCAAATAAACGCGATAGAATCCGTAAAATAGTTTTATTTCAATGTGTAGTATTCACGTAAATATAAGAAAACAATATAGCCTTTCACCCTTTAATATGTATTTTTTTTTAGCAATGGCTGAGCGTCCGCAGCCATTGAAGGCTATCAACCGTCTGTTGGAGGGCAAGGAACCATGGCAGATTGTGACCGTTACAGCCTCTTCCATCCTCGCTGTGGTGTGGGCCAGTAGCCTCTACAACGCTAAAGAGAGTAAGTTTCATCTAGATCCTAGCTCCTTTAATTCTAGCTCCTAATTGTAATAATCGTTTGTCTTTTATTGAATGTATAAGTACATCAATAGATAACACACTCTATAAAACTAAACAATGACTGTACTATGGGCTGGGGGCTAAGCCAGCAGACCGGTAGGCTTAGCATGACATAAGTTGTATCTCTTTCAACTGTCAGATTTGTCGAGAAATTTAAGTAACACCGAGCCTTGTCCAGTGCAAAAAGCTTGAAGTGACGTAATTTTCTTGCCAAATCTGACAGTTGAAAGAGATGAAACTTATGTATTTTCACGGTCATGCGAAGCCTACAGGGAAACTCTGAAAAGGTCTTTTCCGATTTTTTTACGCTGATGGCTCATAAACCAAGCTTTCGTCAAAACATTACGTTTAGTGCATGTTAGATGTTACTTATACAATGGCGTTGGGACTTTTTAGTGGTCAATATGTAAATTAAAGTTCAGGTCCCATTTTATACAAGCTTTATAATACTAACTTGCAATGTATGTCCGGGTGGAATCTTCCAACTGAATTTTAAATCTGTTATCTTTAACCGATTGAGCTGAAATTTGGTATACACGCTTATTTTGGATGACAATGCATGTTTAGATGTGTGACGTCATTCTAATTCCAATATGGCGGATGACGGAATAGTATTTTATTCTGCACTACCACAGTATGGGTATCAAATGAAAGGGCTTGCTGAGGACAACACGAAAACTAAGGGCAATTAAATGAAAGCTTGTTTTTAAAAAGTTTTTTTTAACATTAATTTATCATTGGTAACTGTATTACAGGTGTTACTACTCGGTTACGCAAGGAGTTTTTCAGATGGCTCCGTCAAGTACCGATAGTGCGTCGCAAGATCGAGGAGAAGATGTTGGAGATCAACCGGGACTTTGTCAGAGACGTCACCAAGAGGCTCGCCAGCGTGACCGTGCGTAGAGAGCTACCGCAGGATGGCCTCAGTCCGGAACAGGTCATTGAGGAAGTCAGGGATCATGTTAATTTGGGTAAGCAGACGCTTTTTGGTTAACAACTCATAAATTTGGGTAGTGGATAGTGGTAGCCTCGTCGGTAGAATGCCCGCCTTGAACGGCAAGTTCAAATCCCGGGCTCTTAGATGATTTGTGCAAATGTAATTTAAAAAAATTATAACCACTTGCTGAATGGTAAAGGAAAACATCGTGAGGAAACCTGCACGTCTATAGAAGGGCGTGTGAAGTTCATAAACCCGCACTGGGCCAGCATGGTGGACTATGGCACAAATCTCCCTCATATTGACTTGAAATGTGTCCAGTAAAATACATCGGCGAAGAGTGGGAGCACTGTTATGCGCCACTACCTACTCCTATAGGGAATACAGGCGTGATGATGATGTTTTTTATGGGTTCCGTACCCTTTGGGAACCCTATTACTAAGACTTCGCTGTCCGTCTGTCCATCCGTCTGTCAGCAGGCTGTATCTCATGAACGGTGATAGTTAAGACAGTTGAAATTTTCACTAGTTTTATAATTAATACAAATATAAATTTCTATTGCTGCTATAACAACAAATACTAAAAAACAGAATAAAATTAATATTTAAGGGGGCTCCCATACAACAAATGTGTTTTTTTTGCCGTTTTTTAGGGTTCCATACCCAAAGGATAAAACGGGAACCCTATTACTAAGACCTCGCTGTCCGTCCGTCCGTCCGTCCGTCTGTCTGTCACCAGGCTGTATCTTATGGACCGTGATAGAGAGTTGAAATTTTCACTGATGATGTATTTCTATTGCCTCTAAAACAACAAATAAAAAACAGAATAAAATAAATATTAAAGGCAGCCCGCCATACAACAAACGTGATTTTTTTGCCGTTTCATAGGTAATAATACGGAACCCTTCGTGTGCGAGTTATAGTTGGCCGGTTTTTTTTTTATTTAAAAGGCTTCCTCGTTAAGGAAACTTTTATTTCTAACCGTTTGCGTCCCACTGCTAGGCAAAGGTCTCCCCCAACTCCTTCCATTCATCCCGGTCTTACGCTCTCTCACACCATCCGTTAAACTAATTTTTAATATTGTCGTAGGCGCGTACGACTGGAAGAGCGGCAGCGTGTCGGGCGCGGTGTACCACGTGAGCCAGGAGATCAGCAAGGTGGCGTGCGACGCGTACGCGCTCACCGCCTACACCAACCCGCTGCACGCCGACGTGTTCCCCGGGATCAACAAGATGGAGGCCGAGATCGTGCGCATGGCCGTCAACCTGTTCCACGGAGACGACGAATGCTGCGGCACTGTGAGTTCTTCATCTACCTTCTACATCTCCTTCTTTTGCCCTTCTCCGCATTCTTCTCCTTCTCTTCCACTTCGCCGCATTCTTGTTCCCTTCCCCTCTCTGCATTCTTCTTTTACTCGTCCACTTATCTGCATTCTTCTCCTTCTCCCCCCTTCTCCGCGTTATTCGCCTCCTTGTCTTCCTTCTCCTCCTTCTTGTGTAATGATGAAATAGAATGGAATAGGTTGAGGAATTGTTATATCAGCAATTAGCATGTATTTTGCCTATTATTAATAGTTATAACAAATAGCAGTGGTAGCCGAGTGGTCGAACGCACACCTTGCAATCAAAGTGTGCAGGTTCAAACCCCGGCTCGCATCTCTGGGATTTATGTGCGAATCTCATTTTCATCTGAGATTATCACTGGCTATGAAACCGTGAAGGAAAATATTGTGAGGAAAACTGCACGTCTGAGGGAACTTGCCTAGTTCTCGATAGAGGTGTAAAGTCTTCCAACCCAGCCAGGCCAGCGTGGTGGACTATAGCCTGAATCCCCCTCGCATTGAGGGGAGGCCCGTGCCCAGCAGTAGGACGTTAAAAGGGCTGTAGTAGTAGTGTAGTAGTATAACAAATTTGATGCTACTGTTTTGTACTAAGGAGTTCTTGTAGGCATTGATTGTGGTTATTAGTAATTAACCAATTACACAAGGAATCCTATCATATCAAAATGTAGCGTGTAATGTCTTACTAATTTATTATTATTTTAGTTTTATTAGTAAAACCAGCTCTAAAGGCAACACACTGAAGCTATATCTACCTATGTATTTGAAATGGGTTTTAGCGATATAAAAAAACCGGCTAAGTGCAAGTCGGACTCGCGCACGAAGAATTCCGTACCGTTATCTATTAAAATGGCAAAAAAAATCACATTTGTTGTATGGGAGCCCCCTTAAATATTTATTTTTTTCAATTTTTTAGTATTTGTTGTTATAGCGGCAACCGAAATACATCATCTGTGAAAATTTCAACTCTCTAACTATCACGGTTCATGAGATACAGCCTGGTGACAGACGGACGGACGGACGGACAGCGAAGTCTCAGCAATAGGGTTCCCGTTTTACCCTAAAAATGATTTGCCGACTGAGTTTCTTGCCAGATCTTTTGAGTTGAGGTCGCGCTTTGATCCGGTAGTAGAATATTAGAAATGAAAACTTTTCAATTCGTATGTGCCCCCGTAGGACTATACAAAATAAATGATTCGACATTCTATTCTGTTGAGCTCATACGCATAGTTGTTGGCCTTGTAAACAAATTATAATTATCTCGTTAGATAACGGAGTCGTAATCATTAATTGTACTAATAATCTGCATAGTTACGTATGCGCTAATTAGTAATTACTACAAGGCCTCTTGTTGTCTTAGTATTTACTACTACATCCCTTTTAACGTCCCACTGCTGGGGACGGGCCTCCCCTCAATGCGAGTGGGATTCGGGCCCCAGTCCACGACGCTGGCCCAGTGCGGGTTGGCAGACTTCACACATCTATCGAGAACTAGTCAAGTCAAGTCCCTCAGACGTGCAGGTTTCCTCACGATCTTTTCCTTCACCGTTTCATAACAAGTGATAATCTCGGATGAAAATGAGATTCGCACATAAATCTCAGAGGTGCAAGATAGGGTTTGAACCTGCACACTTTGATTGCAAGGCGTGCGTTCGACCACTCGGCTACCACTGCTATTAGTATTTGGTACCAACTTATCTCGAGGTAAGACACTCTTACACAAAATTGTAATCTCAGACCTATCTGCTTAGATACATGATAAGCCTAGGTACCGCGCATTGGATTGGATGGATTGGATTGGATTTGTGTTTTGTGTGTTTTGAGAATGTATAGCCTCATTAACTTTATATTATATAATTGTTAATTAAGAAAAACACATTGTAATGCAAATAACATGTAAATCCTTATTGGAAAAAAGCAACCATGGAGTTTCTTGCCCATTCTTCTCCATAGGAATTGCATTCCGAATGGGTGGTAGAGATACTATTAATACTATTTATTTTTTACTGACGATTCATAAGTGCCTGTATTGGTTTACATGAATAAAAAAATTCTGATTCTGATTCTGATTCTGATTCTGGACGCCATGAAACGTAATAAAAATATTGGACTTATAATGGTCCCTTTAATGCTCAGAGGACCGAAGCCATTAAACACATAGAATACTAAGGAAAGCTACGCCTATGCTTATAAGGTCGATACAATACTTATAAGGCGTGAAATAAGGGGTGATAATTTACATTAAAATTTCCATTTAATGGGGCTAAAGGCAGGTATTCCTCTTTCAAGGTTTGTACTCGCTTCTCAATCTATCAAGGTCGTTCTAAATAACTACAATAAAACTAGGCGCATTTTAACTAAATCCATAACGAACTGTATTTACTCGTGTATAAGGCACAATTTTCAAGGAAATGAAATCGACGACGCGATTGAATTGAATCACGTGGTCGCGTGGCTTATACCACAGGAATTAAAACTTTATGTATATTAGGCACAGAGTTCATTTTACTTGTTGAGGTCGTTTATATCAACATTATGTTCCAGGTAACAACAGGCGGCACAGAGTCCATTATAATGGCGTGCAAAGCGTTCCGCGATCTCGCATACTCCAAGGGCATATCGAACCCGCAGATCGTAGTACCGTCCACGGTACACAGCGCGTTCGACAAGGCCGCCCAGTACTTGGGGCTGTCGGTGAAGACGATACCGGTGAACCCGGACACTTTGACCGTGGACGTGGAGAAGGTTAAAAAGGCGATTGGTCGGCGGACGTGTTTGGTGAGTGAATGAACATCGCCAGACAACACATACTCATCGTATGGTTCCAAACTAAGCAGAGCTTGCACTTTGGGTACATTACAATTGACTGCGGGCGATGCCAGTTTCACCCACACCAGGGCAAAATCTAAAATATACTGCCGATGGAAATCGAACCTGTAACTATCCGGCTTACGCTCGAACTACTAGACCAAGTTAATTAGACAATACTCATTGTACAGTCCCAGACCATAGATTTTATGCAATAGACTGGTGATCCTAGTTCCATGTATACCGGGGAAAATTCTGATGAGGTCTTTTCCACGATTTGCTGCTGACGAGAATCTATAGATAATCGGGATTGGTAGTCCACGTAAAGTGTTTGTGTGGCTATTTATTAGTTTATCGTTCAGCCGAGGTAGGTGTTGTAAATTTTGTCATAAAGTATTTTTGGTTGCCGTTAGCGATTATCGATAGCTATCGTCAAATGGAGGCCCCTTTTTATTCTGATAAATTTGTACCTATTAACCTAAATCTAACCACTAGAATTATGACTAAGAATGTTATATTTTTGTTTTTTTTTTTTCATTTTTTTTTCGTTATCTCTATTTGGTGTACAATAGAGAGTTCTCTATCTATCTATGACCCATAGATCGTGGGTTCTGCCCCGAACTATCCGTACGGCACGATGGACGACATCATAGCGCTGTCGGACGTGGCGGCGGAGTACGAGGTGCCGCTGCACGTGGACGCGTGCCTGGGCGGGTTCGTGGCCGCCTTCATGCCGCCCGCCGGACACCCCGTGCCGGCCTTCGACTTCCGCCTGCCCGGCGTGGCCAGCATCTCCGCTGACACGCACAAGGTATTACATGCTACACTCTATTGAGGGTGAAAGGCCTCATACCTACATTTTTTTTAAGTATATGTAGTTTGGCCGACGCCATCACTATGTCTATGTGACGTTGACAGTGACAGATGCGTCGGCCAACATTCACAGGTTCTTGCGGGAGATGCAAAAAAGACTGACTGTCATTATCCATTTTTATTTATAATGTGTATTTATTGAATTTGTCCTTGCTATTAATTACTTGACATTGGCGAAATCGCGCTAGTCGCAGGTGATGCCATTCCTCATCTTATTCCATTAAATATCATCATTTCGCTCATTTCGTTAAAAAAAAAAAGACTGATTTGATACAATAAAAAATATTAATAACAGGAAACATCAAAAGTTGTTATTAACTAAATAAAATGTTAAAAAAACTTTTTAAAAACAAGCTTTTATTTAATTGCCCTTAGTTTTCGTGTTCTCCTCAGCAAGCCCTTTCATTTGATACCCATATTGTGGTAGTGCAGAAATAATAACTATTCCACCATCTTGGATGATCCGCCATATTGGAATTATATTGACGTCACATGCATTGTCATCCAAAATAAGCGTGTATACCAAAGTTCAGCTCAATCGGTTAAAAATAACTGATTTAAAATTCAGTTGGAAGATTCCACCCGGACATACATTGCAAGTTAATATAAAGCTTGTAAAATATTCATACAATACAGACACTCGCCGACGGTCAAATCACGGTGTCTTCGATGGACACCGCTGTCGATCCTGGGCCCCTAATCTGCTAACACTGTTGTCATGGAGTAGTTATTACTCCATTTTTAAGGCATACAAATTACATCTTGTGTCAATGGTAACAAGAATATGACTAGCTAAATTCCATCAATGAGACAATATTTAATGTCTACACTGCTCATATTCTAGGTACCACTGGAAAATGATGTTGTTTTCATGCTTTAAAAAAATAAGTAACAGCAACTCAACGTCGATAGTGTTAGTAGACTTGGGACCCTGGTATGTTGCCAATAATCGCACGCCTCAATCAAAGTGCAGGTTCAAACCCCGGCTCGCGCCTCTAGGATTTATGTGCGAATCTCATTTTCATCCGAGATTATCACTTGCTATGAAACGGTGAAGGAAAACATCGTGAGGAAACCTGCACGTCTGAGGGAACTTGACTAGTTTTCGATAGATGTGTGAAGTCTGCCAACCCGCACTGGGCCAGCGTGGTGGACTATGGCCCGAATCCCTCTCGCATTGAGGGGAGACCCGTGCCCAGCAGTGGGACGTTAAAAGGGCTGTAGTAGTAGTAGTTTCCTTTTCTAAACAAGTTCTGTATGAGAAAACATATACATTATATTGCATGTTACACACATGCAATATAATGTTTATGTTTTAATTATTATTTCTGATGTTGTTTCTCAGTATGGGTTCGCGCCTAAAGGCACGTCCGTGATATTGTACCGCAAGCCGGAGTACCGCCACCACCAGTACACAGTCACCACCGAGTGGCCCGGAGGTGTTTACGGATCGCCCACTGTCAATGGTAAACATTTATTTATTTAAAACTCATTTGTACAATAACCTTACAGATTATTCCAATACGGTATTGCAAGCTAAAATGATAATTTATGTAACAATATAAATATTATGATGAGCGTCGCGACGCCTTACGATGAGCATCGCGACGCCTTATAGTGAAAGTTGCGACGCCGTATAGTGAGCGTCACGACGCCTTATAGTGAACATCCTCACGACGTATAGTGAGGGTCGCAACGCCATATAGTAAGCGTCGCGACGCCCGTCTAGTGAGTGTACAATGGAAGTCGCGACGCCTTAGGCGCCAAATACACAGAAGCGATGAAAGATTCGGATACGATGTGGATGAGAGACGGATACGGCATCGATGCGACTTAAATTACATATAAAAGGCAAAGATCTGCTTAAGATCGTTGTTATATAGGCTGACTTTGTTGCAAAACATGTCCTCTTCAGAAGACGAAGATGCGTTTGCTGTGCTCCAATTTATGAATATTCAAAATGTGCATAGACAAAGGTCTTATTGGGTGCATTCTGTATGGAGTTTGTCACAAGAACATAGATATTTTAAGATAATGGAAAAATTATATGAATATTTCTGCCCATATTTTATCCTGTACACTTCTATTACAGTATTCAGCATTAGTATAATCGTAAATAGCAGGATATTGTTCAATTATCTAGCAAAACTTTATATTAAATTCCATATCGTCACGCATTTTTCGTTTTGGTTGCTCAAACTTGTATTCGGACTGTACAAGCGTTACGTGCTCTTCGCACGGCGGTCGGTCGCAACTGCAAGCGAGGTGGCGCGGATTCTCAAGTGATAAATCCGCGCCGCATCCTTTCTGTGTAATTTACGACGCATCTCTTTCATACATTTGGTACGAATAAAATTTGAAGCGACAACAAATTCGATCCACATCCGCATCGTATCCGAATCTTTCATCGCTTCTGTGTATTTTGCGCCTTATGGTTAGCGTTGCGACGCCTTATGGTGATATATATGGACACAGAATTTGTTTTGATTTTGGCAAAAAAAAATTATACGTGTCTTGACGCCCCTTTGTGTGCCGGGCTTAATAGTGGCATTATATATAGGACACTTTTTTTCTATAAAATATCTGTTAGGGATTTGGAGATGGATTTAAAGTTCTATAAATTTTGGGGTTCACCTTTAAAGTTAGGTCAGTAAAGTCAGTATTTTCGAGTCTCACAGTCAGGTTAAATCAGTATTTTTGACCATACAATCTGTTTCGACCCCTGTAATCTTTACAAAGTATTTTATTGTTCGTTGTCAGGAAGCCGAGCTGGTGGTCTGATAGCGGCGTGCTGGGCCACCATGATGTACGTCGGCAGGTCGCGGTACGTCGCCATGACGGACGAGATCATCACCACCGCCAGGCACATCGAGAGAGAGTAAGTACCATTACATTGTGGAGGGTATAGAAGTAAATGAGGACAATCTGTGTATTGAAAAAGTGTCCGTCGAAAAGCATGAAATAATAGTTGAACTTTTTGATGTTATTCCATATTCGGAATCAGCGATTTTTCCGATTACCGGTTTATTCCCGGGGCGCGTCGATTTATACCCGTGTCGATAACAGCGCCATTGTAGAAGGATTTTGAACTATTATTTCATGCATTTCGGCGGACACTTTTGCAATACACAGATTGCCCTCCTTTACTTCTACCCTCCATACATTACATGATACATTGACTATTCAACGTGATTCAGAATAGGTATACTAACCATTAAAATATAGGTTCTTTAGCTTATACCTACTAAAAAAAAAAATCTTTATAAACGCGGGTGTAACCGCGGGTACAGCTAGTAAATAAATATGATGAAGTGTCTGCTTGTAATAGCAAAACAACTTCTTTTTACTGAATGCATATATTTAGTTGTTCTTTTGAAAGTATATACTGGCTGGCTGGCTACTTAAGTATACCAAGAACACACTTAAAACAAAAAGTAGCCCTCGCGGGACGCCTGGCAGATGTGAAACATTATGTTATTTAGAGTAGTGAGAGAGAAGCGTCCGCGTCGTAGCGGCGAGTGAGCGGAGTCAGCCGGTGGGCGAAGTCTAAGCGGCGGAAAGAACCGAGGAGCCACGGAGCTGCTCGATGTTTTCGCATCACGGCATAGCGGCAGCAACACTTTGCTCTCACTCGCCAAGCGTGCCATTAGATGTTTCACATCAAAAAATTGTCAGACAGTGATTCGATTATTTACAATTATTTATAGATTACGAACTATCGACGGGCTGTTCATATTCGGCAAGCCGGCCACGACAGTAGTGGCGTTTGGCTCGGATAAATTCGACATTTTCAAAATGGCCGACCTGCTGCACAAGAAGGGATGGAGTTTGAACGCGCTTCAATTCCCGTCCGGGTGAGTTGTATATGCTTACAATATGTCTTCTACAGGCTATTTTACAAGTCCGAAATAATACTTGACCGTTTACATGAGTATCGGTTATACAACCAATCAACCAAATGGTATAAAAATTTGATTGAAATTCGACCATGTTTTTTTAGGGTTCCGTACCCAAAGGGTAAAACGGGAACCCTGTTACTGAGACTTCGCTGTCCGTCCGTCCGTCCGTCCGTCCGACCGTCTGTCACCAGGCTGTATCTCATAAACCGTGATAGGTAGACAGTTGAAATTTTCACAGATGATGTATTTCTGTTGCCGCTATAACAACAAATACTAAAAAACAGAATAAAATAAATATTAAAGGGGGCTCCCATACAACAAACGTGATTTTTTTGCCGTTTTTGTAGACAATGGTACGGAACCCTTAGTGCGCGAGTCCGGCTCGCACTTGGTCGGTTTTTGTTTTTTTTTTAATTTATTCAGTATAAAGATTGGATACAGAGTTTAGCAAACTCTGTATCCAATCTTTAAAGCATCACAAAAACCAGGCTTACAGAAACAACAGAAATACATCATCTGTGAAAATTTCAACTCTCTAGCTATCACGGTTTATGAGATACGGCCTGGTGACAGACGCGACGGACGGACGGACAGCGAAGTCTCAGTAATAGGGTTCCCGTTTTATCCTTTGGGTACGGAACCCTAAAAACTGGTCTAATAGGTACACCAATGACAGGCGTGAACAACATTCACCGACGTGAGACTTAAACATCTAAAAATGAAACAAACAATACATCCTATATATACCATTTTATATTGAAAAAAGCAACCATGGAGTTTCTTGCCCATTCTTCTCCATAGGAAATGCATTCCGAATGGGTGGTAGAGCTACTATTTTTACTATTTATTGACGATTCATAAGTGCCTGTATTGGTTTATATGAATAAAACATATTCTGATTCTGATTCAGTATTTATTTAATCCTATACAAAATATATGCTAAAAATAAATTAACTTACAACGACTTGATGATGGCTTAGTCTAGACTCTAGTGGTTTGAGCATAGGCCGCTCGGCTCACTGAACTAGGTGGTTGCGGGTTCGATTCCCGTCAGTGGCTAATTTTGGAATCTATTCGGAATTTGCTCTGGTCTAGGTGTAACTGGGATCGCCCCCAGTCCATTATACGGTACCCATAGTTACAGGCTTTGCTTAGTTTGGGATCATACGATGAGTATGTGTTATAATAATACATCATCACGCCTGTATTCCCCGAAAGGGGGAGGCTGTGGCGCACTACAGTGCACCTACACTTTGCCGATGTATTTTGGTCCCAATGTAATAGGGGGCGAGCCTATTGCTATTTTTTTTGGACTATGCTGTTGGCCGTAAGTTGTTAAGGGCGGAAGAGGAGGGCAACTATCTCAAGGGCGCCACAGAGGGCACGGCCTCGGCTTGGGCAGTTGCCGTGAGGGAGAGGGAGTGACTGCTCCTGGGTGCAAAGATGCACCTCGACCTCGCCGGCGAGATCGGTGTCTGTTTGAGGCACCTATTGCTATTATACCGGGCACATTCCCCTCAATACGAGGGAGATTTGGGCTATAGTCCACCACGCTGGCCCAGTGCGGGTTGGTGAACTTTACACGCGCTTCTATATACGCGCAGGTTTCCTCACGATCACCTCCCTTCACCGTTCAGGAAGTGGTAATCATTATTGAAAACGACATTCGCACATGAAAATCATCTCGGAGGTGTGAGCCCGGGATTTGAACTTGTAGGCTACCACTGCACTGAGCATGTGTTGTCTGTCGATATGAATGTATGTATTGGTGTGTCAGTATCCACATCTGCGTGACGCACGCGCACACGCAGGCGGGCGTGGCGCGCCGCTTCGTGGAGGACGTGCGCGCCGCCGCCAACACCTGCCTGCGGGAGGACATCGCGCCCGTACAGGGCAAGGTAAGCTTCACATCATCACACCGGAGGGACTATTCTCGCATTAATTACTTTACCTTGGATTTGACATATATCGAAACGAAACGAATGCGAGGCGGACTCGCGTACGAAGCAAGCATAGAGTATTGTTTACACTGACAAATTCTTTAGATTAGTGTCTATAGCAGCGTCTATGGGAGCGTTCCTATTCACATGAATAAAGATTGCTATTCACAAATAGGCGATTGTCGTTGCGCCATCTAGTGACAAATGGTTAACTTAGGTTAACTGTTCATGTTGGTCACTAGATGGCGCCTTAACACAAACTTTTCTTTAATTGTCCTATTATGAAGAAAATAAACTTTAAATTAAATCATACCAATCAATTTAGTACATGTATTACACAATTTAATAATAATAATAATACATCATCACGCCTGTATTCCCCGAAGGGGTAGGCCGAGGTGCACTGTAGTGCGCCCACACTTCTCCGATTTCATTAAATAATATAAAAGCTTGTCGCGAGATTTGCATGTGTACTATACTAACTAGTCTTGCTTGGTATAATAACTAGGAGTTATTCTATGAAAGAAAATGTTTCCTATAAAATATGCAAATTTCGCGAGCTTTTATATAATTATGATAGATAGCATGAAGATTAGTAGATATATTTTAACTTTATTCATTATATTCCAGATGGCGATCTACGGCGTGGCTCAAGAGATATCAGACAGGAGTCTAGTCTCTGACATCACAAAACACTTCATAGATTCCATGTACTACTTACCAAAACCCGAAGACGAATAGACACATTCCTATCTGTATGGTCACTTGACAAAATAACTTAAATACAACCGTCTCTTGTATCGAAAATTGAACTTTACGTTGTCATGTTTAAAGTTCAAATTGTAATGCTCCATTAAATCTGTGTGAAATGTTATTGCTTAACAAAATCATGAACAGTTGGCATAACAACTTAAATATAACCGTCATGTGCATTGTTGCTTAACAAACACGAATATGACGGAGTGTAAATAAGAAATTGTCTCGTTTCTTTATATAGCTCTGTCCTGTACAGTCGGGCGTTAGATCAGTGGTGTCAGCACGCATGTCAAGACAAGACCTCTGTCACGGATTGGCCCGGTCGCTCTCTGTCTTATTCATACGAGTGAAAGAGACAACATCAAGATATTTCGTGACATACGTCCAATCTTGGCGCTCATGCTACAAGTGCTGGTGTAATATTTATAGAACTTCATACGTAAGGTAAAAATATAGACCCTTTTAACTAATCGTGGTGAAGGATGTTCTATTATTTATATAAGTTGGGCAGGAAATGGTTAATCCGTAAAAATGTCGTATAATTTATACCTATTGGCATCCGTTGTTTAACGGTTATTATAGTTAAAGTATCAAAATAGAATGTAAAGTACAGCATATTATAGGAAGTTATATCTAGTCTTCTAAGAATCAAATAAAAATATGTAGTCACATGTTTATTAATACTTGGGATGGGAATTGGGAATAATTTATCGACTAATTAACAACGCCTTGGTCTAGAGCAGTGGTGGGCAAACTTTCTTAATGGCGGGCCAGAAAGGGCCAGAATTATAGCAAAAATGCATTTTGTGTTGAACTCTACTAAGTAGAATCTACTTTATACTTCTGGACCGTCGCGGGCCATATACTATTCATGTCGAAGGACCGTCGGCGGGCCGGATTACATGCTTGCGCGGGCCGGAGCTGGCCCGCGGGCCGTACTTTGCCCATCACTGATCTTGTGGATTGAGCGTACACCGCTCGACATAACGAACTTACGGATTGCACGGTACCCATAGTACAAGCTATGCTTAGTTTGGGATCATACAATGTGTGTTGTCTTACGATATGAATTTCTTCTATCGATTCTTGTATTAGACAAATAAAAAAAAATAGACAGCCATTATTGTTGTGTAAAATCGGGGTACTAATAAATATTTTACTCAAACATACACTATTCAAAGCTTCTGAAAGATCAGAATCAGTTTTTTTTTTATTTATGTAAACCAATACAAGGAACTTATAAACTAAAGGTTGGAAACTCCATGGTTGCTTTTTTTCCAATAAGGATTTACATGTTATTTGCATTACAATGTGTTTTTCTTAATAATATAAAGTTAATGAGGCTATACATTCTCAGATAGATTAGATACTTCTTTCAGAAGCTTTGAATAGTGGTGCAAAGATGCACCTACGAGCGGAAGACGAGGTTCCTCGACCTCGCCGGCGAGATCGGTGTCTGTTGGAGGCTGGTGTAGGTGTGTTGGTGGCCCCCTATGTCTGAGTAAAATGGGTCTAAAGACTTCTTAGGGTATAAATGTCGTACCTCGTTGTAAGACAGGTCGCCTGCTAATCGAGAGGTTCTCGGTTCGATTCCATTTGACTATTGTCATGAGCATATTCCTAGCACAAGTATTTAGTTTAGTTGGAGGGTCTAATGCATAGAGTAACTAGAGAACCCATATCGACAACGCGCTGCGTACGGCACTGCGGCAATTTTTTGACGTTTATCCAACATCCGCCATTGTAGTTACCTCATATTTAACTGTAGTATACGTATGGAGATACTAGCTGTGCCCGCGGTTTCACCCGCGCTTATTGTTACTGTGTAGTAGCGTAATGTTATATAGCCTACAACCTTCCCCGGTAAATGGACTATTCAACTTAAAAATAATTTTTCAATTCGAACCAGTAGTTTAGATTAGCGTGTTCAACCAAACAAACAAACAAACTGTTCAGCTTTATACTGTTAAGGAGAGATTATAACGGAGATGGCACTTCGAGCCCGCGCTGCGGTAAATTTTTCTGGTTTATCTGATTCCGCCATTGTTGTTTTCCCATATAGTTTTGCCTTATACTACAGGTACATGAGATAAGAAGAACGGCGGAAAAATGAGTGAGTGAGTGTAGTCGTTATGGGCACTCTAGATACTCTATGAGTATACAGCAATTATTTAGAGCAGGGGTTAGAAGCATGTGACTAAAAGAGTGATGAGTATGAATGTGGATGGATACAGAGCGAGAGGAAGACCAAAGAAAAGATGGATGGAGTGTGTAAAAAGTGATATGAATGAGATCGGAGTCGATGTTGGTATGACGGAAAAACGAGACGAAAGGAAGAAAAGGACATACTGCGCCGACCCCAAATAATGGGATAAGGTAAGGGAAATGATGATGACCTAGAGCAGGGGTTCATAAACTTTAAGATTACTTTTTGTTTATAGAAACCCATATCAAATGATTACAAATCAACACTGAAATTTATGAACATTTTTTAAAGGGATTTGTAATATAATTGAAACACATTATTCTTAACTTAAAGTTTTAATGTGAAGAATAAAATTGTTTTGTGAATAATTGATTTGTAGTTCGGTAGGTATTATGTGCGACAATTGTATGCGTATATAATTTTGGCGGAACCCTGATGACTATTTTACGGAACCCCTAGGTTCCGCGGAACCCAGTTTGTAAATCCCTAACAGAATAATTCATGTCAGATAAACTATAGAAAAATTTTCCGCAGGGCGGGGTCGATAGGGTGTCCGTCCTCCGTTTTATATCTCGATGGTCTAACTAATGGGACTACTAATAATGTGGTAACATCAAATTCCTAAGCAATCTGAAAGATACGCGCGAGACTGGGTGTTTCTATGGGATTTGATCCTTGCAATAAAGTCGATTCCCGTATAAAGTTATAAAATAAGCGTCATATTTTGTTATGCGTGTGGAAGTATTTGCCAAAATCACAATTGTAAATCCATTGTGATAAAGTTATTGTTAATTTAAGTATATTTATGGATTATTTATAATGGAAATTGGTTGTTTAATATTGTTTGTAAGATGTATTATTCTAATTAAAGGATGTTGTGTATTTGAACTTATTACATACCTAATTGTTTTATTTACACATAACCTTGAAATTAAATGAGGCTATGTCTGCTTTGAATTTAGCATTGCTTCGAGCTTGCAGCACTCGCGACACTCATAAATGCAGCACTCGCGACCGTCAAGTGACATCTTCGTGAAGAATATTTTTTGACGAGCATCGACTAGAGTGTTCACTAGAATGCTCATGAAAATGTTCATAGCAATGTTTGGCTCGGCTCGTTGTTGCGTCCGACCACCGTCCGACAAATATAAAAAAAAAACTTGAGAGGTGTCAAGGAACACCCGGATGGAACGAAGTTCCTTTTAAAATAAAAAAGCAAAAAAATTGTACATATACATACACACACACACACACACACATCGGAATCAGAATCTAAACCGAAACCGGAACCGGAATCGAAATCACACACACATTTACAAAAGTGTCGGTCGACACTTTTAGTCTTGTTTTTTTCCGTCTAGCCCCCTTTCGCAATGCGCCTGCGCCGAACTACGTTCCAAAAACGGCGAATGCTCGATGTTCTGTTACAAGTGAATGCTCAAGTCTATCAGCACCTTAATAGTGGATCGGAAGGAAAGGACGTCGCTGGATGCTGCCTCAAGCCAACCCACCAACCTCTAGGTCCGGTCGCGTTTCTATTCTATCGATATTTGATGGGCAACGTGTACCAACCTAACTTATTGAACCTAACGCATAGTTATGAATTTTAGCTATGTGACGGAGACTGAGACACGACACGCACCATGATTATAGAAAGTTATGATCTATTTACACTGGCATTTTAAGATACTAATATTAAACATGGTCAAATTTAAGAATCGATAAACACCCTAATTTTGAATAGAATAATTGGTCCGTCGTCTTACGGTCACTTCACCAGTGGTCAAGAGATCAAAGATCACTTTGATTATCGATAAATATTGAAATTAGTGGATTTCCAGTCTGAAATCCAGGAATTGAGAAAATTAATTTTCTTCCTTTGAAAATACCTTTGTGGAGTTTCAAATTACCAAAGATTCTTCTATAATTCATCCATCTAAAAATCACACTAATGTTTCTGTTCGGAAATCAATCAAATTTCTGTCAATATTTTACGGAAGGCGACCATTGAAAGACCATAAAAATGTTCAAAATTAAACGTTTGTGATGTTAAAATGCTATGCATTGCATTGATCTTGAGTATTCTGTTTGCGCTGGCAGCCACCAGCTCGGTTAACTACTGTGGCTCGAGGATGTGTGGAAACACAAACGCACACACGTTTTGTCAGTATCGCGTATGTATTTGCTAAAGTTTATATATTACTAGCTTATTCCCGCTACTTCGGCCGCGCAGAATTCGTTTCTTCAATATCGTTATAAATTCAATTCAATTTATTTAATAAATAACTTATGTACGTCTACTTGTGCGCGATTATTGTTTTTCGTATTTTCAAAAGTAACCGTGAAGTACCTATTATTAGTATAATACCCAGACTTCTTCTTAAGAACTGCATTTTAAATGAGTGGTAGTCTTTTATATACTCTTCTATGTATAAGGCACAGGCGAGCAAGGTGAGACTGGTTAGCATCATCACAGCTTATCTTCTTATTTCTTGTTCATTTCCCTCCATTATGTAGGTATGTAACTTGTAATATATATTTTTTTTCTTTATTTATATCGACAGCAGCAAGCAAACATGTAGTAACTCGAAAATTGTACTAAAGAAAAATTAGAAAAGCCGGCCAAGTGCGAGTCGGACTCGCGCACGAAGGGTTCCGTACCATTATCTATAAAAACGGCAAAAAAATCACGTTTGTTGTATGGGGCTCCCATAAGTATTTACTTTATTCTGTGTTTTAGTACTTGTTATAGCGGCAACAGAAATACATCATCTGTGAAAATTTCAACTCTCTAACTATCACGGTTCATGAGATACAGCCTGGTGACAGACGGACGGACGGACGGACGGACGGACGGACGGAAGGACAGCGAAGTCTTAGTAATAGGGTTCCCGTTTTACCCTATGGGTACGGAACCCTAAAAAACCACAATGCTAGGTTGTTTTACCTATATGAATACCAAAACCTATATGATTGTTTTTTTTCGTCGTAGGCATACGAGACATTTACCATCAGTCGTGGCTTTTTTAACCGACAAAAAAAAAAAAAGGAGGAGGTTCTCAATTCGACGCGTATATTTTATTTTTATTTTTTTGCCTGATCAATTCTATATCAATAAGTCATTGAGTCCAATTTTCGATGTACGACATTTTCGGTTTCTGCCGTCGATATATTCATTTAGGTCTCTAGCTTATGTAATCACCATTGGTAATGGTTCGATATGATAAAAAGCAATTTAAATCTTCTAGGATCGTCCCAGTTCCCAATGTATGGGTTACATGAAAGCTCACCTCACTATGGAGGAGAAAGCTCGAGTGATGGCCAGGCTCAATCGCCGGCGAAACGAAGCCGCCGCTGGACATCTGCGCGGCTTTCCCAGCGCTGGGAACATGCTGAAGCTGGTACATATTTTAATATCAGGATGGAATAAAACTGTATAGCTTCTTATCTATAAACAACTAGCGGATACCCGGCGTGTACTACTAGATACGCAAAGAACTTTTGGTTTATTTAGTGGTCTAAAAGCAACTTCGCATTAATGCCTTTCTTAGTTCTTAGTAGGTAGGTACTAGTTTCACGGTGCAATACTTGGGATCCCGTGACGCCCCCTTGCAAGGCGAAGGGTGGTACGCGTTGGTTTTTAGTGGGTATACGGCACTCTGCCGGGAGCCCCACATACCCCGGCTCCCCCGAGTCGGCGGGGGATGCGTAATGGATTTTCCCACGATAAAAAAAGAAGGTAGGTACTAGTTTGGGAATAACCAGAATTGCTTACTACAGCCACGTTATAAATAGGCAGGTGATCTATTTTGCAATTGCAAAATACAATACAATTGTTCGGATTTTTTAAAAATTGGATGTTATATCATGTATCCCATTTATTTAAATGGGATACATGATATAACATCCAATTTTTAAAAGATCCGAACAATTGTATAAATCTGTATTACTACCTAGCCTAAGAGCTTATTTTAAATAGGTAGATCAGCGAAATGTGGATGCAGTACCGGCACCACTGCTTCAGTGCAAGGCTTGATTGGACAGTAGTTTTTAGATAAAATGAGTCATGTTTGTTATTAATGTTTGGTAGCGATGGGTTGAGGAGTTGGCGCGTGAAGCCCAGCGCTGGGCAGATCAGTGTCGACCTCCGCGCGTCCCTGAAGAACACGACGCCTGTCGAGATTTGTGTAACTATCTCACACGTTATTATAATATTTAAGACATTTCAATCACTATAAAAACGACCTACAATGCAATTTTCCATACAAAAATGTTTTGCGATGACACTCTTGCGTCATGACTCATGATTATAAAAAAAAAGTAGGACTCCGTGTCGCCCACGTCGGAAGTGAAGCAATGTATTTATGCATGTGTGCGTGAGTTGAAACATACGAAAGCGTCACGCGTGACGTTGGCGATGGGCTTACTATAAGTGTTTCGCTTAGGTATTTATTTAGCGAGATCAATCCGACCTCCTTTTCTTTGTTCAAGCTTGCTGTAGACAAATTTTGGTGTTAGTCTTTGGACTGTAAAAAATGTAGACTATTTTGTGTTATGTCAGTTTCAAAAAGTTTAAGAGGGTGTAATTCCCATAGAGTATCTAGATTAGCCATAACGACTCCACCCACTCTTCGTATAGCTCTGCGGCGATTATACCGCCATTGTTGTTATCTCATGTACCTGTAGTATACGGCAACTATAATATGGGAAAAACAATGGCGGAGTTAGATAAACCTGAAATTTTTACCGCAGCACGGGCTCGCAATGCTATCTCCATTATAATATCGGCAGATTCGATCCCCGTGGGCCAGTGCGTGGCCTCAGTGGTGGGCGAAGCGCCAGGGCTCCGCGTCGAGTCCATGATCGACATGTGGTACATGCAGAGCATACTCTACAAAGGGAATATCACTTTTTATAAGCCGTATGTATTCTATTTCTTTGCTAGGCTGCCTTTCGCACCCCGGCGCCGAATATGCTTAAGACGGCCCTGTGTATTGTCATCCTTCTTAAGCTGGTTAAGCATCATAATGGTAGATTTAGTGTTGTTAGATAAACCTAATTTTGATGTAGTTTACATACAACAGAATTAACATCATTGTCACAACCTTATCTACTTTAAATTTAAAAAAAAACTGGCAGATGTGAAACATAAAACATATACGTCGTAGCGGCGACTGAGCGAGTGAGCGGAGTCAGCCGGTGGGCGGAGTCTAAGCGGAGGAAAGAACCGAGGAGCCACGAAGTTGCTCGAAGTTTTGTGATCGCGGCATCGCGGCATCAACAGTCGCTGTCACTCGCCAAGCGCGCCATTAGATGTTACACATCAAAATATTTGACTCTTCGAAATTTTTTTAGGGGTGCGATGAACTGGAGACAACTGAATGTAGTTTGAATTAAACCAAGTCACCCGGTCGATATAACGTGTGTATGGCGAGCGTAGAATGAATCACCAGGCGTAGGTATTAATTACACTTGCTAATAAGTAACTATCTAAGTTCTTTTTTTCAGTCCAGTACAAAATGGCAGTTTTTACGGTGATTTCGGTCAGATAATGTGGTCCCGCAGCTATATGGTTGGTTGCGGACGGAGTCGGTTCATGGTGAGAGAACTGAAATGAGACAATTTACCCTGAAATAATAATGTAACGTTATCACATCAAGTAGCCATGCCATCATATGGGAATTGAACCAGGAACCTCTCGGTTACGAGCGTGGCCCGCCTAAAAACTGGGTGATTGCCACATCAAATTATTTGAAGCAAAGACTAAATTAAATTTTGTTAGTAAATAGGTACTGCCCCATTCCTGTTAGGTATGATAAAGTAGTTGTCAGAAAAGTAAAGAAACTAATTGTTTAATGGCATAGATATCCGATGAGAGTATCAAATGTGAGACTTCTCATTTGTTTTTCCATGGCAAACCATTAGCACGCATGTCAAGACTAAACCTCTATCACGGATTCGCTTGCTCGCTCTCTGTCTTATTTCATACGAGAGGAAGAGACAAAATCAACATATTCCGTGACATATGTCTAGTCTTGGCGCTCATGCTACAACTACTGCTGATCACCATCTGCTTGCTAATAAATCCATATAGATATTAGTACTTTTCCTATTTTACTAATAATAAAAATAGTAATGATTTCGAGTGATCGATAGGCGCAATGGCACGGGCGGCTGCGTAGCGTGGAGCGGCTGGTGTGCAACCTGGCGCCGCGCGGCCCACCACCTGCACGCGCGCTTTGGGCACCCGCCGCTCCCGCTTCTAACTGCCCTCCGAGGGCTCTACCCGACGAAGGATTCGAAGCACTTTGCAATTTCCGTCAGTATTTCATAGATGTCGCTATTATTATCATAGCTCACGGTGTTAAGGTGTTCAATTCTTTTCGTATATCTAGCCAGCACTTGTTTTATTACGCTAACCCTCCTCCGGTGAAGCTGTAAAGGCCAACTCACGGCCAACAGCGTAGTTAAATTACGCTAACCTAAAAAGTAAAAAGACGAAGGCACACATTTGGATTAACCATAGATGTCAAACATTGGAACGATCTATCCTAAAATTTCAGAACCAGACGTTGAGGAAATGAATTTTATAGAGACATCAATGTCATTAGAAGAACATATACTGTTGAACACAGTTCTGGAAATAGAGAACAATCAATCATTGAACTATCTCGGTAGCCTAGACGAAATATATTTAACGCAGTTGGCCATAGCTACATTAGAAAATACAGTCACAACCCAAGCATACCACAATTCCGTGCAAAGAAGAGATGTTTTAGAAATAATGGAATTAGAAGAGGCTAATACTGATACGAATAAAGTTATAGCAGTAGAGGGAATTAATAATTCAATTAAGCTAGATAACGCTACCGACGTCGCTATAATACCTAAAAAGAAGCTGAGCCTAGTGGGAAGACCAAAATCTTATAATATAGAAGACTTGACAGGCTTGGACAAAGACGATAGTAAGTTTATTCCATCAAGAACGCAATATAATGTACTACAAATAATTATAACGCATCATATATTATGTTTGCAGATCATAGCGCGCCGAATGAGGATCTGGCAAAGAGAGCAAAGGACTTCTATTCTGAATACGAGTTCTTTGAAACAGAGGATAATATGACTGCAAATTCAGAGCCTGTTAATGTTACAACGGTTGTTACCGAGTTTCTCATATTGAATGGTGTGTACGAATTATTTTAAGTCAATAATTATGAATAAGAAGATTTTTAATAAGTATTTAGTACTGGCTCACGGAGTTGCTAACGTTGATGCTATTAGAAAGAGATGCTACGTTTTAACAGTTTTAATATTACAGAGAACATAGACGACATCCTAAAAGAGGTTGTGTTGTATAAAAACTCAAATATGTCCCTTGATGAAATGCATAGCATCAATCTCAACATAAGCGCATGGAGTGTTACTAATGAAAATAATACTGAAATTATAACAACACATGATGTTGAAAACATATCATTGCCAACTGTAACGGATAAGGGTGTGGACGATTATCTATCTGATCGTAAGTGGATTGTTGAAGATTGTTGAATATTAAAAATGAAGATTTGCGTTTTAAAAAAATATTACTCAAGAAATTGAATTTTAAACAATTGTTATCGCAGATTTAAGTTGGTTCAGTAGAGACGTCTAATCAACAATTCAATGTAACAATAGCGACGGTTGCCTATCTTGAACTGTATAGTAGGTAATGCGTTTTTTTAAATACAAATACTGTTCCTATTTAACGAAATGGATGAAATTGTAATGGTATGATATGAGGAATAGCTGCATCTACGATAAGCGGTAATTCTGCAAATGTCAAGTAATTAAAAGCAAGGCAAAATTAATTGGGTAGTGAAAGTGATAGAGATGGCGGATGACTCCTGTAAAAGCTATGTTTATCCTTCTTTATAATCGTATTTATATTTGACAGCTGAAACAGTTCGCCAGTTACAAGACGCTTTGGACCGCATGGAGCACACCTTGGAAGTTCAGCAATTGACTGAAAAACAAAGAAAGGTATAACCAATGTCCTTCTAGTAGTCTAATATACCTAATGGTAAATTTATCACCCCTTCTTCATCTTTTAATTTAAGGGTCAGACCCTTGTCGGTGTTTCTGATGAAGCTTTACCCGTCTGATCTGAAGGAGGTCCTTCACCTCCACATGACACCAACCTAATCTTTTATCTGGATTATGTATCATATTTGCGGTGTCCCCCTTCTACGCTATCCATTTATCTTTCCTTCTCCTTCTAGACGAATGCTTTTTATAGTGGTGCAAGCGTAGGCCGCTTGATTCATCGCTCCAGGGTCTCCAGGTAGTTTCGGGTTCGATTCCCGCCAGCGGAAAATTTCGGAAATGGACTTTTTGGAATTTGCTCGGGTTTGGGTGTAACTGGGATCATAGTACAAACTTTGCTTATATTGAGATCATAGGATGAGTTTGTTTTATCTGGCGATATTTATATTTTATTTATTTATTTGGACAAGCATAGGAGTCTAACGATGCAGGAAAACATCGTGAGGAAACCTGCACGTCTATAGAAAGGCGTGTGAAGTTCACCAACCCGAATTGGGCCAGACTGGTGGCCTGGTGTCCTCGCATTGAGGGGGATTCTTGCCGGTATAATGGCTATAGACTCGCCCCCTATTACATTGGGACCAAATTCAACGGTGAAGTGTGGGTGTACTGCAGCGCAGCTCTGCCTAACCCTACTTTGCAATATAGGCGTGATAATGTATATTAAGGAGTCTCCTCTTGCTAGTGAGAACAGGCATGAGATTTATCACTGTCAAATTGCAATCAGGTTCGCCGGGAAGTTCGAAAATCGTCTCCAGCAAACAATAGAGCAAATCTGATTAACCGCGAAGATATGGAACGCAACAAGACTTTAGCTCGAGGTCCTATGTTGAATATGGTGTTGAAATATATGCCTTATCTCAAAGCATACGAAGGTGGTTTATTGGGTAAAAGCAGTGACGAGGCAGGTCGATTATATCCGTCTTTTGTTTTAGTTATTGTTACGTATGTTATTGTTTAGAATGTATTGTTATTTTGTAACTGTATACGTTTTGTTATGTTAATACTGTTGTCGTCTGTTTTATTTGATTGTGTTTTATTGTTTTGTTTCATTGTGGATGTAGGTAATTAACCTTGTTGCAAGTTCATAGGGTATGTAGGTAACCAGTAATTATGAACCTTTGGTTACCGATATATTTAGTTACGGTTAAAAAATCATCTTTTAAATGGGCTTGAAGAGAATAAGATTTCAAGGTTCCACCTGTGGATAACAGGTGTTTCAGCCAGTGTCGAGTAATTTTAATACCTAAAGCAAATTCAAGGAATACACATTAGAAATAAAAAAATGTGATGAACGTATTCGCACATTTTCCAATTTTCCATTGAATTTAGACAGTGGTCGCGAGGATTTTTAGTTGTTGCTTGCCACGGAATTTCTTTATTGTACCAATAGACACAGAGTACGTTTTCGACAAAAGGTCAAAATTAATTTGCTTGTCCCAATAGGTACGTGCAGGGCGGTATTGACTTCTATAAAGGCTTTAATAACGTTCAGAAACTACGTAAAGTCGGAATGAGAACAATCGACTTATGAATTTTAATGTATTCATTGTAACTCTAGGTCATAGGGACATTCCGTAGAATGTACCCACTCCACACGCTCGGGTATTTCAGACACAATAAAACTTGGATTTGGAACGATAATAAAATGGTAATGAGCGAGGTCGCGGTACATGACACTTGGAGTGTGAAAATCTGGATATGAAACTGCAGATAGTTGTGTATATGAAATGCATGTTTTTCTTGAGGGAGAATGTGCCTGTTATAATGGTAATAGGCTCGTCTCCTATTACATTGGAACCAAAATACATGGCCGAAGTGTGAATGCTCTGCAGTGCACCTTTACCGACCCTTTAGAAATATAGGCGTAATGATGTATGTATGTATATGTTTTTCTTGATTTATATCAAATATAATTTTATCAACTTCACTAAAATGGAACTTGATTATAGATATAAGTTCGTCAAATTGGTAGCCTATAGAGAACGATACGAAAAATATAGTTAAAAAAAGGACCTACATAATGTAACAAACTTTTCCTAGGTTATTCCAGTTTTTAAAGATTCCAAGTCTTCGGTCATCGTCCGTAGCGCTCCGATCGTCAGTCTTGTTGTGGTCAGTCGCCGCGACTGGTAGCGTCCGTAGCGCCGTAGCCGCGCCGACCCGCTACGAAAAACCGTAGCACTGCCTTCATTTTGTGATTTTTCCGTATCCGGATTTTAACAACACAACTATTAAAAAAAATAGCTTTTGTTTATTATACGATTATGTTGAATCTTTGTACAATGTAGTGTTGATGTGATACCGATCGCTTCCAAGGACTTTGCAGTACAAAAGGAATGCACATTACTACGCGTTAGTAATAGGTTTCTTTTTTCATAATAATATCATATTTCTTTTTAATATTGAAATGCTTTATATTGGCTAAACACTTATTGATAGAGATAAATGCTTACGTGTATTTAACTGAAGGCGCCGTGCTGAAAGCCGAAATTGTCTGTTCTTTGGTACCTCACATTTTGATTACTTTAACTAGCGGATACCCGGCGTTTGCTAGTACGCTCAAAATAAATAAATTATGTTTATTTATTGGTCAAAAACCATCTTCGCATTATTGCCTTTCTAATGTAACCGGGTTGGGGCCTTGGGGTACATAGTTTGGTTGGTTTCAAAGTCTAACGGACATATGTGGAAACAATTATTCTGTTCTATGCATATAAATTCCTCAAAACTGTGATATAAAAATTGATTAGTTTTCGTAAACGAAGATTATAATTATTTCAAGGTCCCTCACTATAACGAAGGCGAATTCTTTTTGAAAACATTTAATCGATTATCGATATCTGATACGATATTCCGATACAATCGAACGATGACAAACGACACGAAGCCTGGCGGTGAGCCGCAAGAGTCGGCCGCACGTGGGTCCTGGCCTCGAAGAGCTGATGATGTGAAGTTCGAGTTCGGTTTTGGAGTACCCCTCGGCTCTATGAGCGCACATCCCGCCTTTCATTCAGCGTGGGATATTGGTTGGTAAGTGGTATTTAATTTCATGAAAGCTTCTGTGTTTTTACCCGAATACGGCGAAGCCAAAAGGAAGAATTATCATTTTAGCATTTTGTATGTTTGTATTTACGTATGTTCCTCCGTAGTGCCTAAAGTATTTATCTGATTTTGATGAATAGGATGTCGATCGATTCATTATTATGGGACAGTTAACATAGGCTACATTTTAACCGAATTCAACAATAGGAAGAGTCGATTATACTTAGTAAATCTCGATTTTAACCGAGTTGATTCCTTTCTTTTTGTTTAATTATTTTGTAACAATTTTTTTTAAACTTTTTTTAACTATCAGATATGAGATTACGCACGAAACGACGAATAATTTAAAAAAAATATCTATATTAGGAATAATTCTTTGTCATTCAAATATAATTTATTTTGCTCTCGGTTTGGGTCTGTCAATGACAATTAATAAAACATCCCTACAGTCTTCACCTGCGTGTGAAATGTGAATAACGTCATTGCAATAATTTGATATTAGAACTTAGACTTAATGCTTAACTTAGACCTTTAAGTACTTTAATTACACTACAAAAAGTATAAAAATTAGGGTAATATTAAACAATACTACAATGGTAGCCCGGTTTCAAATGACAAAGCTTACATTTATATATAAGCATTTTCTGTTCGCTTATGAATACCCGTTATATTTTTATACATTATTTTATTCTTTCTACATAAATCACTTGTCATTATGGCGAAGTGACCTACTTCGCAAGCGTGTAGATTTCTCCGCCGATAAAGAACCTAGTAATAATATCTATACTAGGCTCGAAAGGCTGTTATTACAGTTCATGCGACTGGTAGAGACATGTTAAGTTAAAAAAAACACGACTAGCTATACCCCGAGCATCTACCTACATCTATACAAATAAATAAAATTGAAGTGTGTGTTTGTAATGTCAAAATAATAGCTTTATACTAAATGAATATGTAATTATACACGCTACTTACAACGATAAGCATTCTTGTATGGCTGTCTGTATACTACGAAACCGCTGAACTGATTTTAAAGGACTAACGCTGGCTGATAGTAAATTTTCTCTCAGTCAAAGTATTAGAATTAAAATTATATTATTATATTAAAACTGTATTCGAATTATATTTCTTCAACGTGTACATGCTTGTCATTACTAGCTAAAAGTAATAAAAATATACTAAGTAGGTAGGTATATGTTGAATACAGTGAGCTGATTTGACCTTAAATAAATACCTAGTAGGTAAAGAGTTACAAGCCCTCTAAATGTTTGATAAAATAATGGAATATAAATGAGCAATTTTCGTCTCAAGGTGAAAGTCGTAAGACCCAAATATTCTTTTATTAATTCACACTTTGCGTGATGGATGGACGCTAGTGAAACCCTGCACCAATAAGCGCGAAAAACTCGCGCGACTAATTTTGTTCCAATACTAAAACTAAGGCCATAGAAGCGGTAGTGCGGTGACATCGACGCTTATTTGGACGGATGGTCTGAGAGAGCGAAAGACCGGGATAAATGGAAGTAGGTGGGGGAGAGCTTTGCCCAGCAGTGGGACACAAATGGTTAGGAAAAAAAAAACTAAAACTAACTCTTTGATTATATAGTCAACCGCCATCTTTATCACCTTTATAAGCTTCTCATTTTTAGGGTTCCGTACCCAAAGGGTAACACGAGAACCCTATTACTAAGACTTCGCTGTCCGTCCGTCCGTCGGTCTGTAACTAGGCTGTATCTCTAGCCGGCCGCTAGGCCGCTAATCGCAAATGCAGCCATTTCTAATCATTTTATTAATTTCGTAAATGAAGAAGAACCTAATTCATTCACCCGGTGTGATCACGGCGTTATGAGTTACTGTTTCTGCGTTGTATGCAAACCAAATGGAATAGCTAATGTCTAGACCATAGTTATGACCGCGTACATTGTACTCACTCAGGGATAGTTCAGGGTAGCATTTAATTAGTTGATGGGTATCGCGCTTTGTTTAGTCTATTTGTACCTATATACCACGGGGTTATGATAGGTTTATGGCTGTATATACTACTTATGCTAGTTGATACATTAATTCAAAATGAACTGCATTAACTCATAAATAAAGCACATTTTGCAACGAAATTTCATCGACGACGTGAGTAAAATTAATTCGCGTGTTCGCGTGGCATTTGCCACACGCATTTGCCTTATGTATAATGCCACAGAGTTCATTTTCAAAAATGATCAAGTGAGTTCACCCGCGCCGTATGTTTCCTCCTATAATCCCTTTGTTACATTTCATGCAAAAATTAATTCAATAAATAGCCAATTATTTCACCTCAAATTCATAGAGGATTATAATTTATTGACAATGTCTTTGTAGAACACTTTATTACGGAAAATATTATTGTACGTGATTTTGAGATCGATTGCAATTGTCACAGATTTGGAGGTAGAGTTTTAGATTTAATGTCTGCGGCAATACTTGGTTAATTTATTGCTTTGATAAAATGTAGATATGTTTTCAATAAAATACGGTGGATTCCGTTGTAAGAGTACAAGAATCTCTATCAACAAAATAAGCTTTACTCAACTATTAATAGTAAGACTCAATAAAAATATTCTTTTGTTTCATACAAACGTCCACAACCTTAATTAAAATGTACTTTAAACAGTCTCTAAACAAGAGTATAACGGCCTCTTAATCATATATTTCTGCTAACAAGTCCGTCTTATTACTAAAAAACATTGATAGTATTCTCGCCTCTACAGCTTTGATGCTAAGGTCAAAATCGTCTGCAGTATTTATGAAGGATGGCGCGACTTTGTACCAAGAACATCGTTGCAATAACATCAATTGCCGTGTAGGCGTCACTCCTCGAGATCCTGTACAATTATTGAGTTTATTATCCAATTGCTCTTGACATGCGTAAAGTGATACGTCTTGTGATGGAGTTAAATTCACAGGAATATTACACTAAGATTACATATGATCCGCCATCATCATTCATTTTTAGGGTTCCGTACCCAAAGGGTAAAACGAGAACCCTATTACTAAGACTTCGCTGTCCGTCCGTCCGTCTATCACCAGGCTGTATCTCATGAGATACAGCCTCGTGTTCGTGAACAGTTCATGGACCGTGATAGTTAGAGAGTTGAAATTTTCACAGATGATGTATTTCTGTTGCCGCTATACCAACTAATACAAAAAATAGAATAAGATAAATATTTAAGGGGGCTCCCATACAACAAACGTGATTTTCTTGCTTTTTTATAGATAATGGTACGGAACCCTTCGTGCGCGAGTCCGACTCGCACTTGGCCGGTTTTATTTATTAAATTTGCCCTTGCTATTAATTACACAACATTGCTATTCATTAATCATTTCGTATAAAAAGAAGAAGAAGATTACATTCTAATCTGATGATGGCTTGATCTTGTAGTTCGAGCGTAGGCCGTTCGGCTGACTGCTCCGGATGGTCGTGGGGTTCCATTCCCATCAATTGCAAATTTCGAAAATGACCTTTTCGAAATTAGCCCTAGACTGGCTGTAAATACACTTCAGTTTAATTGTATGGTACCTATAGTACAAGGTTTGCTAAGATTGGGATCATTATGATGAGTTTGTGTTGTCTGGCGATATTTATCCTTACTGCCCGTAGTTATTAATACTAGGAGATGCTTTAAAGTGTACCAGTTGCCAGTTTTAGTGTACCAATGAAACCTATCTAAAACGTTATTGGTAATTCGACGTATTCCCGTTAGGAGGTGTTAGGGGTGACTATTTGCGATAATTTTAACCCCCATATGCGTTATGCAAAGGTGAACCATTTTTGAGTTATCGTATTTGCACCTATTTTCAAAAATAAGTCAAAAATGTAACATAAAAAAAATATCAAAAATAAGTATCAAATTGAATCTATTTTTTTATTGTGGTTTATAAAAACGATTAAACACTGGTTATATATCAATATTAAAACAACAATTATCGGTCCAAATTAAAAAATGCGAAACGAAAAACGATATTATTTAAATATTTTTTTGATATTTTTTTCCACTAAAATGCCTTAAAAATAAAACTTTATGAAACTTGGGGGCTTAAATTATCGCAAATAGTCACCCTTATTACCTCCGAATGGGAATACGTCAAATTACCAAAAAACCTTTATAAGTAGTTCTTCTAATACCTAAAGTTTGTATCAATCACTAACCTACGAGTACTATGGATTGTCTCTACATCGATTCAGTTACATTATGAATGAAGGGTGGATGACCTCGACGTGTGTCGAAGTCTAGTCATTGACCTCTTTGTTTGCAAACCCCTACACACGACAGTGCTCCCAACAGAGAGAGATAGTTACATTATACGGCACTGTCAGCTGTTTTTCTATAGCTCCATCTCTGTTAGCTGTGAGTCTGATGATGTAATTTAGGGTATATGTGGCCTAATGATGGCAATCATTGTTATGTAATACTTAGGCTTTCACATAGTAAAGGATCCCAATAGTTTACAGGAGTTTTGTAATCCGATACCTCGTGTGAACGCTTTCTAAAAAAGATATCTCCACATCTGTCTCCCTTAAACTATGCAGCAGCCGGCTTTACAGTTTGAATAGAGCCTAAGGGGTAGTATACAAAATAGTAAAGTAAGAATATGATGTTTATTTCTCACAAACTACTTAAGTCCGTTACAAATAAATAAATTTCGCCAGACAACACATACTCATTGTATGATCCCAAACTAAGCAAAGTTGTAGTATGGGTACCATACAATGGTCTGGGAGCGAGCCCAGTTACACTCAGACCAGGGAAAAAGCCGAAAATGCCAATTCCGAAATTTCCCGCTGTCGGGAATCGAACCTGCAACCACCCAGTGCAGTGAGCCGAGCGGCCTATCCTCGGACCAGCCATCGTCAGTTTTATAAAATTTGTATGATAAACGTATTTTATGAGCCTCAAAGCGTTATCGAGATCATTTAATTAGTCGACACGATGAGGTACAGTGTCCAGTCATTGAACTTTGGCACATATTCGAAGACACCTGCCAAGTTTACCCTAGTTCCGACGGAGGCAAACAACTAGTTCAATTACCTTGCAATGTGTCGAAGAAAGTTTTAGCTAAGCCTTTTGCAGACTTGCACCATGCATATTCCATTTTTGTCATTTTATGAACTGTTTTGTGATATGTTAGTTAATTACGTCCATATCAATTTGTAGTATCATATAATTATAGTTCACGGTTCAGGTCATTATAACACTGAAAAGAGTGACGAGGTCCCCCAAAAGTAGACCAGTCAAGGACCTTTTGAAACAACATTAACTCTACCATCCACAAAACACATTAATCTAAAACCAAAACTGTAACACCGACGGCATAAAGGTGATATTCAATACATAACTACAAGTTGCGACCGCAAAGTGATCTTTGGTGGTATACGCTTTACATAAACTTTCGACTACAATCAATACTAATGCATTACTTTCGGCATACTATGGGCTGATCGAGTCCTCTCTCAGATATGGAATTATCTTCTGGGGTAATTCGACTGAAAAAGAATCTGTTTTTAAAATGCAAAAACGCTGTATTAGGGCTATGTTTAATCTACAGACGACAGACTGTTGCAAATCATACTTCACTAGATATGGAATTTTGACATTTCCGTCCTTATACATATTAGAAATTGCTTTATTCGTCAAAACTAATCCTGAACAGTTTCCAAAAGAGTCTGATATTCTCAAAAGAAATCGACGAGACAATGATAGACTCTGTTTGCATCCCTCAAAGATGGCACTTCTCCATAAAAGTGTAGTATGTATGGCCTAAAATCTTTAATAAAATTCCGAAGTGTTATAGGGACCTAAATATAAATGTATTTAGACTACGGTTTAGGAGGTTACTGATACAAAAATGTTACTACAGTATCAATAACTTCTTACAAGATAAACTCTAGCTAGGTTAATATTATTATTTAAACTAAAATAATTATAATAATTTTACTCCATTTATCTTAGAAAATCTTTGTACACCATATGATATGGTAAAACATGATGGATCTGACACTAATTTTAACAACATCAATGTGCAAGCTATTGTATATTTGAACCTACCCGTGTTTTGTGCAAATAAAAATATTGTATTGTATTGTATTGTATTGTACGCATAGAACCTTGGGGTTTCCGCAAACGTTGCTATGACTACGGTCCCATAACAAAAATGTCAAACAGCACACGATTTTCCAACAGCCGGTAACAAACAGAAAGTTATGACACAATTTCATATATACACAACTGAGAAAATTATGTTTTCGTTCTCCCAGTGACCCAAATTTCCATGGTTTTTTGAACAATCTTACATATGTACCCGGTAGCTTGCAGAGTTCTGCGACGAAAGATGGATTTCGGCTTCGGCGATTCATTGTACCCAAACGTTGGGGGGCTGAGACAGTACTTCCAACATGATCCATTCTTGGGGTACGTAACTGGAATTATAAGACAGTAGGATTTCTAAGCTTCTTATCAGTAATATAGGTAGTGGCCCTAGGTCTAGGCGTAAGGTCTATTGTAGTTGACAAGAACGTGTTTCAAAATTCTATACTTATGTCGCACTAGTAGCAGTGGTAGCCGAGTGGTCAAACGCACGCTTTGCAATCAAAGTGCGCAGGTTCAAACCCCGTTTCGCACGTCTGGGTTTTATGTGCGAATCTCATGTTCATCCGAGATTGTCACATTCTAGGAAATGGTGAAGGAAACAATTGTAAGGAAACCTACACGTCTGAGGCAAAATTTTCGATAGATGTGTCAAGTCTGCCAACCTGCACCGGGCCAGCATGGTGGACTATGGCCTGAATCCCCCTCGCATTGAGGGGAGGCCCGTGCCCAGCAGTGGGACGTTAAGAGGGCTATAGTAATAATATTAAAAATACTTATGTCGCCCCTGAAAATAGCTTGGATTGATTTATTGAACTGGTTGCTCCGTTCCATACTTCATCCTTTTATCCTTGGAAAGATTTTGGTAGTTATGTAAAACACTTTATGAATGGATTACAGAAGACCAGTAAATACATGACTTCATCAGCTCTTGTACGAATTTTGATAAATTTGTTGAATGCATTAAAGTAAACTACTTTAAACTGTGATTAATCACGAAATCAGGTCAGCGTTAGGTCTAAACTAAGGCATATCATGTTAAACGAATCAGTTCAAAGTCACAATCATTGTAATCAATTTGTCTGCTTCAGACCGTTCTCTCGATTTATTTCTATCTTAACTGCTGTACTGCATAGAAGTCTGTAGATTTTTCAAACGGTTTGAATATTCGTGCGATTCGTTAATAATGTTAGTTGTAACTACAAATTATTGTTATCATCCACAGTTTGTCGTTTTATGATCTGATTCACCTTTCCTCATTATTTGGGGTTGGTGCACCAAGCTCATCTTTACACCTAAAAACGTGTCTTAACGCTGCCTGCAACCAATTTTGTCTGGGTCTTCCTAACTTATATCATCTACCTATATTCTTTAAAATCATTGATCCATTTTAATGCTCACTTGTGTAGTGTTGCTAGTCCATAAAAATACTAGTCTACTACTACTGGACTTAGTATGGAGTAAGAAGCCTACTAAGCTACACGTAAAACGAATTTTCTTCTTAGTGATTTCATTTTAATGCATCCTTGAACTGAATTGGTTTATTTATTTCAGTTTTTTATATTTTGTCTTGTTATATAATTAATAGGATTGATTATGAATTCATGATGGTTTATGACTGTGTATATCTGTCAAAGTTTAATGTTGTTGAATTTTTTTCAGTCCATCGTCAGGCTTCCATCAAATGGCCAGAATGATGGACCGAATGATGGTGGAGAGCCTACCATTTGGGTTCGCGAGGATGACGGCTCGGCGCAGCGGAAATAATAAAGGGGAACACGAACCTCCTCGGGACGGCCTGCGGACGGAGCGGAGCGATGCGAGGCGCGAGCGAGCTAAGAATCAACCATCCAGTACGCACGCCGCTAATGGTACGCGGCATCCGCCCACTCAAGGTGATGATGCTTGATGCCATGCGCCCACACACCAAATATTTTGCCAAAACCGAACTGTACTAACTCGTTGATGCAAATTTTGACTCGTGGTCGAGTGGCTATTACAGAAGTTCAATTTTAAAAAAATATATGATTCCAATGAGTTCTAAGGTCGCAACACAAAACTTGTAAAGAATATTCAAAGCTCTCTCATCTAGGTATTGTAAAGCCTCAGTCATTCCATATTTTTATTTTTCTCCATCAACAGTTTAAGTTACCTGGAATCCTTTAGAGACTTGAAGTTGATGTAGTCTTGTTAGGTTAAGCTCATCAATCAAACCGACCCTCATCTCTATCAACTACGATATAATCTCAATAAATTTACAGTGGTAAAACCAACACCAGTGACCACATTCCAAGAACAGCCGATGGATCAAGCGAAGCAAACGGATCCGACCACAGAGAAATGGGCGGGTACACTCAGGCGCAGAGATCCAGACATACAACCGACTCTACCCTCTATAGCACCACGAAAGACCTCATCTACATCCTCAGCAGTGGGCAGCGGCAGAAAGACAAGATCGGTCGAAAGAGTACCAAGAGCAAAAGGGAGACAATTAGTGCCAATAAAACCGACAGTCCGAAAAGATATGCCGAACGAAGGAGCAGATATAACAATACTGGAACGCGACGAAAAGGTATTCGATACTACAGGATACGAGATACATCTAGTGGAGACGTTGGAAAGAGATATTCTACAGAGGAATCCCGCTGTACGTTGGAAAGATGTGATTGGTTTGGATGATGCGAAGTCAGTGTTGCAAGAGGCGATGGTTTTGCCGCTTGTTATGCCTGATTATTTCAAGGTGAGCAATTCAATATATTTTCTTCTTAATCTTAAGAGCTCGGCTCTTGTCAGTGGAAGTTTTTATAGCATCTTCTTCTTATTATTCAATATATAAGCGACTGTAATTAGACATATTACATTTTAAGAGTACAACGATGAACAATAATGACTTAAATAATGATACATTTGGTAATGAAGTTTTTAATAATGTGTTCAAGTATTGTATGTTTCAAATAAGTTCAGAATTGAACAGTAATGTTTCTGAACACCTGCAGTAGCATAGTGGATATTAAATGACTGTCTTGTACGTTTAACGGTTTGTGGTTGTGGTCAGAAATAGTAGAATGAAAACAATCGTAAAGACGGTGTCGTATATAATACTATATGCTTATTGGTATAATAATTAATCTTTAGACTAATTTATTTTCTACTATCTGACCCGACTGTCATTGTACTGTTAGCTTTAAAAAATTCTGATTCCTATGGATGTTTCAAAAATGTTCTTTCATACTAACTTTGTCCTGACAATTAGAAACATAACAAAAAAGAAATCAGCCAAATTGGTAGAGCCGTTCTCAGAGGGTACCCCGTAATACATGTGGCAATTGATTTTTATTTGAATAGAGTACTCGTTACTAAGACGTTTCTAGGACTTATTTGAGTGGAAAATTACCTTGGTAATCTTGGTCTAGCCTAGTTTAAATTGGCGATTTGCGTGCGCGATGTTATCGGGCGTTGCTCGATTTTTGTTTACCCCTTCAAGCTGTTTTGCTCCTTAAAACACATTGGAAAGCACTTCAGTGAGGATAGAAAATTGGACGTTTGCATCTTTTAGCATTAGCTAAGCAGTTTTATGAAATATATTTACCCAGCTTGCAATTGAAAGTCTATTTTATAGAAAGCTATAAAAGTCTAAATTTGCGTGACACAGTCTAGTGTCACATGGTATTATCAATTTAATAATCACCCTTATCCTTGAACCGTATAAACGAGCCGCACGCTATATCTGGGAATGCTGCCGTTTTTTCAGCAAAAAATGTATTAGGTAATTAATTTCGTTATTTATTCCAATAACGGTATTACAGTTATGTAATACGTTTACCTTAGCATGGTGATGCATACACGCAGCAGCAGCTATGATCAGAGTTTTCAACAATAATATCAATTCCATCATGATGTTAATGGCATTCTCTTAATAATACATCAACACGCCAGTCTTCCCCGAAGGGGTAGGCAGAGATGTACTGCAGTGCGCCCACACTTCCCAGACGTATTTTGGTCCCAATGTAATAGGGGGGCGAGCCAATTTCCATTAAAGCGGCACATTTTCCCTCAATACGAGATTTTGGGCCATAGTCCACAACGCTGGCTCAGTGGGGGTTGGTGAACTTCACTCGCCTTTCTACAACCGTGCAGGTTTCCTCACGATGTTTTCTTCATCGTTCAGCAAGTGGTATAATCATTATTCAAAATTATATTCGCACATGAAAATTATCTCAGAGGTGCGGGCCCGGTATTTGAACTTGCACCCCTTACGTTCAAGGCGGGCGTTCTACCGACGAGGCTACCACTACTGCTTTTGCACTTTTGTACTGCGGCTATCTCTTATTAGCTAGCTATTATTCACGAACCATTGGCTCCTAAGATTGTCTTCTCTTGCAAACCAACAAACTAACCTTCAAAATTTCTACAAACCACCTACATTACCTACTGTTTTTCAATGCAAAGTACTCATCATTGTCACGGTAAAGGAATCATAACTTTATATTGGGGAGTAGATTTTTTCTTAGGGTTGCTATGATACCTGCATATTAGAGGATTCATGACACCTAGGTTTCATGAATCTTCCTAAAATAGTCTGCCAAACTGATTCATTCAAGATATGAGTCCTTATATTCCAGGGTATTCGAAGGCCTTGGAAAGGTGTGCTTCTGACGGGGCCACCTGGCACTGGGAAGACTCTGCTAGCAAGAGCAGTCGCCACGGAGTGTCACACTACATTCTTCAACGTATCCTCTGCCACCCTCACGTCGAAGTACAGAGGAGACTCCGAGAAACTCGTCCGACTGTTGTTTGATATGGTAAAATTAAAGAAGACTTCGATTTGTTGAAGTGCTGGCGCGCGAACGAGTGCCTTAATTAGTTGTTATAATAATCAGTTTGATGTTTACATGTGATAAAAAACTCGTATTACAGCTGGTCTACCGTTATTCTTTTTTCCAAGGATTTTCTTTTCTCGTCTCTTAAGGTCCTGATTCTAAAATTGTTTATTATCTTTTCAGGCGTCCTTCTACGCACCAAGTACGATATTCCTGGATGAAGTTGACTCTTTGTGTGCGGTGCGCGGCGCTGATTCAGAACACGAGGCTTCCAGAAGATTCAAAGCCGAGCTTCTCATTCAAATGGATGGACTTGCCGCTGCCTTGTATGGAACTTACATTTATAATCAGAATTCAGATTTTTTTACAAATCATTTCATAGAACTAAAGTACTGTGCTATGCTATACACGATTTACATCTGTCAGGGAGTATTTGTTTCAGCTTAAGGTCTCTGTTTCATAATCTTGTCGTTTCAAAGTTTCGATTATATGAACTATCTCTTTTAGGGTTCCGTACCCAAAGGGTAATACAGGAACCCTATTACTGAGACTTCGCTGTCCGTCCGTCCGTCCGTCTGTCACCAGGCACCATGATAGTTAGAGAGTTGAAATTTTCACAGATGATGTATTTCTGTTGCCGCTATAACAACAAATACTAAAAAATAGAATAAAATAAATATTTAAGGGGGCTCACATACAACAAACGTGATTTTTGTGCCGTTTTTATAGATAATGGTACGGAACCCTTCGTGCGCGAGTCGGACTCACACTTGGCCGGTTTTTATTTTTTTACGAAATGAGTGAAATGATGATATTTTAATGGAATAAGATGAGGAATGGCTCCACCTGCGGTTAGCGAGTATTTCAGCCAGTGTCAAGTAATTAACAGCAAGGGCAAATTCAATAAATACACATTATAAATGAATATGGATGATAACAGTGATAACGATCTCTATGAACTACATCAATATAAGTTAGTTTTCCTCACGTACGATAATCACTTGATTATAACACTTACAGCCATCAAGATAAGGTCATTATGGTGTTGGCAGCGACGAATCATCCATGGGACATCGATGAGGCCTTCAGAAGAAGATTCGAGAAGAGAATATACATTGGCCTGCCAGATGGTAAAATTACATAAACTAAGCAATGATAGCGATGGGTGAAAGGCTATTTGTCAATGGCAAATATTTTGACGCGCGAGGGTTGACGCCCCAGTGTGCCGGGGCTTAAAGAGTTATCTATCTTTTTAAACTATTACACAATTATCACAAAATAATAAGACTCTACCACCTATTCCGAGTCCAGTTCCTATGGAGAAGAATATGCGAGAAACACCATGGTCACTTAATTTGTGTTACATGTTGATATTTCCAGAGCCCACGAGAGTGAAGCTATTGAACCTGTGCCTTCGCGAAGTGGTGATAGCTGACACGGTCGAGTTGAACCATGTGGCGGTTAAATTAGACGGCTACAGTGGATCCGACATCAGCAATATTTGCAGGTGATAATAAGCATCCACATATGACCTACCATATATGCACCCAAAATAATTATTTCGGACTTTTGATACACTCTGTATAAATCTAAACATCCGCAGAGACGCAGCCATGATGACCATGCGTCGCAAGATTGCCGGCAAGAGTCCAGACCAAATTCGCAAACTAAAACGCTCGGAACTCGAAGCGCCAATTTCGAATGACGATCTGAACGCGGCTATCGACAAGACCAAGCGGACAGTCACGGAGGCCGATGTTAGTCGGTACACAAACTGGATGGCGAAGCACGGATGCTCCTAGCGGCGAGCAAAAGCGCTTAGAGCGCTGCTGAGGAGACTACGGAACGCTTGAAGGGCATTTACACTGAATTGTGATGTAGATTTGATTGGGTCAGGCTGATGTCAGGGCGCGATAAATTAAATAACAGTTTAATATAATGTTGGCATTGTCAACAGTATTCAAATTGGGTCCTTTGTGATTGTGTCAAGACACGAGTTGAAAGTAAGTTAGTATAAGTTTCCGTCTTATTTGAAAAGGATTTAATGAACCTTCATATGTATAGAACGTTATGATCCTCAATTTCCAGTGGTGTTATAGATAGAGAACTAAAGATCGCCATTGTAAAATGGACTAAGATTTCTACAAATTCAAGGGGTGTTAGAGACCACAGATTGAAGGTTGAGTCCATTTCAACTCATAGGTTTAAAGAATAGAATAAGGATTTTGACGCAGAGACATGGACAATTGGAATTTGGTTTTGGATTTTATACATCGGCCTGACTTCTTAGACATCTAACAACATCAGTGTAGGTGTAACTTCAGGGTTGCAATCGCGAACTTGTAAATTAATAAGTGAAAAGACATTGGACGTTTAGCAATCGGATGATTTTAAAATGACCCGAGACATCGCTGCTTTGACAAAGTGTTTACAGGTTAATTGAATTGCATTATACGTGTGCGTAAAGATCGAACTGACTGTGCCTACTCGCTCATTGCAAATGCGATTTTAATTGTAAGTAGGATAGGTCTAGTTTTGATTGGGCTTAATAAAGTCATGAAGCAAAGACTGGCCTATCTCTGCTTGGTTAAGGCATTGTAATTTTGAGTGCGAGGATTTAAGGTCCATTTTAAATTGGCATAGCGTATGTTCAATGCGAACATTGAAAGAGGTTTCGGTGCTTCTGGTACTTCGATGTCGTAATATGAATTATTAGAGGCTCGAATAATTTCAAGTTTTCTCTGTCAGCGCTTTAGCCCGGACTTTTGGATACAAATTATATTTATTACAGTTTATAAGTAACAATTTGATTATGAGTAGATAATTTTTTTTATAATCATTTATTATTAATTATTGAAATTATACTCTGATTTAGTAACGTTAAGACGGTTTATCCTATTACCCAATTAATATTATCATAATATATTATTAAGTCTTCTCCATAACATCCATTGGTTTAATAGTATAAATACATACACTTTTGTTTCGAAACTATTAAATTTAAATTATCTATGGGTGTATCCTGTAACTACTTTCGAATCGTTGGATTAAAACATTTTTGGCGAGTCCCATTTTTAATTTTGTTATGTACAAGAATCATTTCTTATTGTTCTTTTTTTGTAGTTTGTATTTGATATACATTAGGAAATTAATAAAATAACCTTTTTTTTGTTATAATTTGTTTATTAAGGAATGGCGTAAAAATTGTGTGTACAATATTGCCTGTTTAGATTAAATTTCGTGTAATACATAGCAGTACCTACTGTGCCGTTGGTATAACGTGTCTATAAACATTTTAATAAAGCTCTTTTACGAAGTTTCTTAAAGCAGACTTTAATTTCGCATATCGTGATATGTTTTTTATATTATTAAGGCCACGAATTGGTCCGTTTATGTTGGTTACATATACGAATACCTCTCGGTTTTACAATATAATTGGTGTGATCATACTAAAATCTCAGTACAGTGCGATCCAAATAAGAATAGGAATGTCAAATAACCTATATCTGTCAAATGTCACTTGAAAAGTATGGTTTGCAAAAAACTTATTTGCATATCAATAAAAATAGTCATACATCAAATTTAAATAAAAAGGTTAAATTAGTATTAAATTGTCTTAGTACCTATAATATTTAATTATTTAAAGTCATAATTCGTTTTCGTTCGTCACAATATGGCGCAGAGTCGATCCTATTCTCATTTGAATCGCATAGTATATTGTGTCAGATACTTTTTTATTAATTGTAAATTAACTTTGACAAAACCAAGATGATTACATCTCACAAGTATTAGGTAGAGTAATTGGATTCATCCGCCATCTTTATCACTGTCATCATACATTTTTATTTATTACGTGTATTTATTGAATTTGTCCTTGCTATTAATTACTTGACATTGGCGAAATACCCGCGCTAGTCGTAGGTGAAGCCATTCCTCATCTTATTCCATTAAATATCATCATTTCGCTCATTTCGTAAAAATAAAAAGTATTAGGTATTTGCCAATGTCGAGTAATTAACAGCAACAACAAAACATTTTAAATAAAATGTGAAATTTAAGATGGATGTGAAAATAGGTTGAAATTAAATTTAAAAAAATGTTTCTTTGAATCAGACAGGACCAGTATTTTAGTTGATCTTTTGGTAGGTTTATAAGCCGGCACGTCACAAACAGAATTCTGGTGATTACATTTTTACACACCTAATTAATAAATCTTTAACAAGATGGAACATTCCTTATAATAATTCGAAGTGAATACTCAATATTCGTTAGATTTGAAGGCACTAATTATAATATTTACACGAATAACAATTGCTTAACAAACATGCATCAAAATAAAACAAAAATATATTTGGCTAAAGTTAAAAATGTGTCAGCACACGTTATCGTGTATCGTCGCTGTGCGCTAAAGGAAATCAACCAATCAGACAGCTTCGTTTCCATTTAATAATTAAATAGCATCGATCTCATTGGTCCTTATTTCCCTCGTTTTTTTTCCACTAATCTTTTAGCTATAGTAAAAAAAATACAGTATGATAACTCCATACAAGCGTACCAATGTAGCACAAACATGCGTAACATGGACAGTGAAACCATCGGTCGTTTGGTTTCATTTCTTTTGCTTTGAACTGGATTCTTGAATCACTCTCATTTATCTATATATCAGCCAGGGATGTCCACTGCTGGACATAGGTCACCCCCATAGATCACCACAAATTACGTTCTTGGGCTTTATGCGACCACCGACTCCCGGCGACCCTAGGGAGGTCGTCCGTCCATCTGGTTGGGGATCGTCTTACATTCCGTCCCACTCTCATTTATATTTTACGATTATAATTTATACACGAATACACATGAAATACACACATGAAGTAACGTCTTCTGGCATAAATTACATTAGTACGTACCTAGTATTAGTATTGTGATATCAATAAAAGCTGCCCCTTACATATTTTAACAGTAGTTACTCTTTAATATTACTTTGATTTTATAATTATGATATATAAGCTGCCAGAAAATCAAATTAATACCAGTACTGTTATAAAAGTTATGGTACGGTCTTTGAGGTTATCATACTGTTCAGGTTTTACTATGTAATAGAACTAGTGGCTCCATCTTTGGATTGACAGTATATACACAGCGCATGTGTTTAAAGTGCACTTAAAATCAACAAAAATATATCTTTTACTTAAAATCTAACATTTAAATATCGTGACTCACATCGCGAAGACGACACTCCTTAGATTATGATATAATAATAACTTTCTTTGTCTTTTCGTTTGAACAATTTTGTACTAAAAAGACCCCGTTGAAACCTTCTAGCGTTGACAATTATTCGCGTTTTCATATTGCAATTAGTTGTAAATTGTTTACCGATATGTCGAAAGATATAGCAGTGGTAGCCGAGTGGTCGAACGCACGCCTTGCAATCAAAGTGTGCAGGTTCAAACCCCGGCTCGCACCACTGGGATTTATGTGCCAATCTCATTTTCATCCGAGATTATCACCTGCTATGAAACGGTGAAGGAAAACATCGTGAGGTAACCTGCACGTCTGAGGGAACTTGTCTAGTTCTCGATAGATGTGTGATAGATGTATGTCGTAAGATAATCGATAAGTTTTTTTTTAATACTTTCCATGCACAAACACCCAATTTTTTAAACAATCCATTTACAAAGACACTTTTTATAATGAAAGCCTAACGATCAGCATGATAGCGGAGCATTATTAAAATATTACATGATATTTTTGTACCAAATTAACCATAAGTCATAGTAATATTGAAACAATACTTCTAAAGGAATGGTGGTTAAAGGCTAGAAGTAATTTTTAACTCGCTATAAATAATTGATCTTATTTAATTAACTTTCGATTTAAAAAATATCTAGTACAAATAATATCTAGTACAACGCAACGAATCTAGGAGAAATTTTAAAATTTTAACTCTACCGTAGAGCATACCTATAACTAATTATAATTTTGTAAGTTTATAAAGACCCGAGCGACTGGAGCGATTTAAAATTGGAAATAGAACAACGCTGACGTCAGAGGTGTCGTAGACGTATTGTATTTTCGGAACATTTTAAAAAGGATTATGAAAACGAACTGTATTACGCTCACAGATAAAGTTCATTTTTCAACGACAGGTCATCAATGACGCGTAGTCATGTACCCTTGAAATTCAATCTTTATTTATACTGTCATAGAATACATTACCAATAAAAGGCTAGTTCATACGCTTTCCTCGGCTTTATAAATAGTCATTTTGGTTAGGTCCTGCAGGTAGGGTCCCAATTCTAATATTTCCGATCGGTGGTATTCAGTAGACTACGGGTTCTGTGTTTTCAGTGTAACCAATATTGATACTTATATTTACGTTCATAGGGTCTTATTTGACTTAACAGGTTAACCTATTTAGCAACTAGGTTATTTTGATTGGGGTGTTGGTCACTCGGGAGGGCAGCCATTGGCGTCGGGCTCCACGACTTTGGGCTCATCATCGTGTTCCAATATCGCTGTGAATGAGAATGGGGCAAAAGCGTAACCTTGGCCCTCATAGAACTTGCTCATAAACTCCACCCTGTAGAAACAAAAAAAGATTACCACTTGTTGAATATATGAACACTTGGTTGGGAAATGTCATTTACTGCGTGAGGCACTTTTATTACCGAAATTTAATCTTTATGTTTATTCTCATAGTGTTCGTTATGTCACTGGCACTTTTTTGCAGGACACGTTAAAACGCCACGGTGTGCCCAGGTCTTTACGTCTGTAAGTCAGGACCAGTACAACTAGCACGCATGCCATAAGACAACATAGCTATGTCAAAGATTATGTCACATCAAGTCACTCTACTTCATAATGAGACATATTTGGATTCATCCGCCATCTTTATCACTGTCATCATCCATTTTTATTTATAATGTGTATTTATTGAATTTGTCCTTGCTATAATTACTCGACATTGCCATAAATACCGCATATCGCAGGTGCAGGCATTCCTCATCTTATTCCATCAAAATATCATAATTTTACTCGTTTCGTAAAAAAGAAGAAGAGACATATTTATATACATATTTCCAGACATAACACTTGTCAGGCGTGCAACTAGCGCTGGATATCCAATTGGCCATACGCATATTTTACAAAGACAATTAAGTCTCTTGTTAACAGTCAGTACATACCAGTGTAAACGTAGCGTATGTAGAAATGCGGAGAGTCCCTCCATAAGCACCAGTATAGCGAGCGTGAAAAATGCCCATACGGCGAATATGACGTACATCTTGATTGGGTCCAGAACCCACGACACTGCCGCTGGGTTCGCCATACCCATCTTCAATACACGCTGCCATAACACTGCTGACAGTTCTGCAATAATTATATACAATAAAGTTTTGTGTTTGAGTCGTCCACCATCTTTATCATTTTCATTTATCTGATTGATCTACTTCCTTCATCTACCCTGATTGATTTATGTTGTATATTTATAGAATTTGATATTGCAATTATTTACTTGCAGAAACCGCTAACCCGCTAACCGCAGGTGCGGGCATTTTTCATTTCATTCCATTATATCTCTCCATTTCATTCATTTCGTAATAAATTAATGTTAAAAAAAAACTATAAAAGCAAGCTTTTATTTAATTGCCCTTAGTTTTTGTGTTCTCCTCTGCAAGCCCTTTCATTTGATACCCATACTGTGGTAGTGCAGAAAGAATAACTTTCACGCTTATCTGATTCCATAAAATTATAACTAAGGGTGTGATGCATAATATACATTTCTAATACTTACGGGCGTGGGCTAATGAGAGCGCCCACAGTCGCAGATAAGACGCTGTGTGTGAAACAGCGCCTAGCACGTACTCAATGGTATGTATGGCCTGCGTTATCATCATCTCTCCTATGCCATCGTCATGCGATTCCTGCTCGGCCACATCGCCACTCTCATCACCCTGTTGATATTGCTGAAACGTGATGAGAATACTTAATTATACAGGATGCTATAGAAATTTGAAACAATAATAATTAATCCGTATTTCCGTTGGTCACACCGTAACTTTCGAACGACTTTACTGAGTATTTCATCTCTTTTTTAAGTTTTCTTATACTTCCTAAAAGGTCTTTACTTAAAAAGAAATAAGAAATATAAAATATTTTGGGTACCTAAATTTACCCACATATTCGTGTGAAGTTAAATAACCTGCATTGGGCAAGCGTGGTGAACTTTGGACCAAAAATCTCCCTCGTATTGAGGAAGAATGTGCCGGTATAATGGCAAAAGCTTCGCCCCTATTACATTGGAGCCAAAATACATCGGCGAAGTGTGGGCGCACTGCAGTGCACCTCTGCCTACCCGTTCAGAGAATACACGCGAGATGATGTATTTACCTTTCGTTTCCTTTCCGTCAATATCTTATAGACTGGCTTCCCGAACAGCATCACCGGTATGCATAGAAAGCCAATCGCTAGGAAGGTTTTCTGCAGCTCGTCCTGCCCGTCGTACATCAGACCTCTGCACGGAAACTTATCCTCATTCTTCTTTAGCAGCATCATGTTGATGAAGATTATCAGAACTGAAGGGGCGCAGTATGTGCCTAGTGCTGGTTCTGCAAGTGTCATTAGCAATATTCAGTACATTCTGATCAGACTTCACAAAATATATTATATCTTACCTATTTTTTTCTACCCTATTACATCTATCTATTTTTTCATATCAATGGTAGATGCCAATAGTATGGAATATGGATAAGCAACACATACTCAATTCAATAAGACACTACTATTTAACACTAACAATATTAGCTGCATCATACTTGATTCCAGTAATAGGTATGGCAGATATATTGTCTTACTTGACTATGTGAGTTTACCTGTAGCAACGGCAGAATACATAGTCCACTTCATAAACATCAATATGCATAGATACCAAAACAGCAGCAACAGGAACAATATTTGCGGTATGAACTGCAGTAATATCATTTCCGACCTCTTAAAGAAGCTGTTAAACGAAAACATCATTAGTAATATTATTAACAGTATTAAACTTGGGCAATTCACTACGATATCTAGTTTCTATGAATACAGTAATTACTTGAAGTTTACCACACTCATTGTTACACCGAACGCCATGTGTATCACTCCGAATATTATGGACAGTTTCATCTTGAACGAATTTAGGAATATTATGTTGTTCGCAGCAAACTGGAAAGAGGAAGACATTCACTGAACCACTGCATGTTATCGATAAAAGTTATTGCAGGGATTTTTAAACCGTGGATATTGTTTTGTAAGTGCTTACGTTAACATATCCTAAGATGCTTTGTATTTGTTGTTTAGTAGTTATACGAAATTTATACAGAATGCATGTTTGAAAAAATATTTTAAACATGCTGATATAAATATGTTAAGGAAGAGCAGGCCATACCCAATTATATCATAGTTTTTGGGTTTCAGTTCTTTTAATATTTGTTACAACTACTTTTGCGCTAGGCAGTTACTAATTTTTGAGAACTTTACCAACATAAAAAAATCACAGGATTTGAGAACCTTAAGTGCAAGAAAATTACCAAAATTGTGTTTGAATTTTGAGATTTCTTTTGTAGTATTATATATTAGTATTATTTTATAGTATTTTTATACTTAATATTCATTAGATAGTCTTATTTCGAACTTCCCAAATACACTGTGAATACTTTCCTAAGGACCTTAAAAGGCTGATCAAATAATTATATTGCAAACGAATTTAAATTAGATATGAAACGGATATCCGGTAACTATCCGGTATCCGGCCTTGTTTTCACTATCCGGCCGGATATCGGATAGTAATTCAGTATCCGGCCGGATACCGGATAGTAATTCATTATCCGGCCGGATACCGGATAGTAATTCAGTATCCGGCCGCATACCGGGTAGTAATTCAGTATCCCGCCGGATACTAGATACCTGACAAAAAGTATTGCAAATCCGCCACGTTTCTTGGTTCCTAACGAGAATTGATAGCGATATAATAATCACTTTGTATTGATGAGTTATGAAATCATTTTGGTCATCCGTCATCCTTATCACGTTGAACACCCATTTTTATTTACAAAGTATATTGAATTTGCTGTTAATTACTCGAAATTGGCATAAATACCCGCTTATCGCAGGTGCAGTCATTCCTTGTGTTATCCCATTAACATTTCATCATTTCATAAACAAAGAAGGAGAAGAAATTATTTAAGACTTACTTGCCACGCAGGATCCAGCCCAAACGGATAAGGGGTCTGATTGTAAGCTACCTTAGGATCTAAATCGAACATCCGTTGTTTCAACAATGTTTTATCATCGTAAACATTAGTCCAGCTGCTTCCAAACACGTTTAACGATTTCGAGAACATATCGTTGTAAATCAGGCCGGTGTATATAGAGAAAATTCCCATGAGCAAGATAATGTAGCGTCCGCCGAAGAATATGTTCCATATTTCGTTGTCGGTTTTCGTTTGGGACAGTTTCTTCTCGAATATGACGAGGATTGCCGCGAATATTGTCATAATTAGGCCGTGGCCGACGTCTCCGAACATGACGGCGAATAGAAACGGGAATGTAATAATTGTGTACAGCGCTGGAACAATTAAAAGTGGTCATTAGCAATGACCCATTTTTTTTATTGAGGATAATTCTTAGTGTTAGGAAATTCAGTGAGTATGATTATTTGGTACATAACCAACCACTTGCTGAAAAGTAAAGGCAAACTTTGTGAGGAAAGCTGCACGTTTATAGAAAGGCGTGTGAAGTTCACCAACCCCTACTGGGCTAGCGTGATGGATTATGGCCCAAATATCCCTCGTATTGAGGGGGAATGTGCCCGGTATAATTGTAATAGGCTAGCCCCCTATTACGTTGCAGTGCACCTCTGCCTATCTGACTGCACATTTTCGACGGTAGTTAGGAAAGCAAACATTTTATCTTACAATGCATTTACAATGCTGTATAATGCTGATGCTTTAAAAAAAAATTGTTGTGATATAAGCCATTGTAAGTAGTTTGAAAAAGTATGAACGAAAAATTATGCATCAGCTAGTTCCGGTTCTTATAAACTAAAGAATATATATTACCTGGGTTGACTTCTCTGTAGCTGGCGATTCCATAGGAATCAATGAGGTTCTGAAACCCCCTGGTGAACTTGTTCGTCCTGTTGAAGGTCGGCGGAACTTCTCTCGTGGGCACGTAGTGAAGGATCGATGGAATCGGGCTTCCACTTGCTTTCTATACATAAAAAAAAATGTTACAAATCTTTACTGAGGCATTTTTTTATGTAAAACAGTTTTCATTCAGCATCTCGCAAAAAGCAGTGGTAGCCGAGTGGTCGAACGCACGCCTTGCAAATCAAAGTGTGCAGGTTCAAACCCCGGCTCGCACCTCTGGGTTTATGTGCGAATCTCATTTTCATCCGAGATTACCACTTGCTTTGAAACAGTGAAGGAAAACATCGTGAGGAAACCTGCACGTCTATAGAAAGGCGTGTGAAGTTCACCAACCCGCACTGGGCCGGCGTGGTGGACTATAGCCTTCGGGGAATACAGGCGTGATGATGTATTTATCTCGCAAACTAGGCTTTCAAAAGCCACGTGTAAAAATGTTTGCTAACACTAAAACTAACCCTGTGTCAATATACATACAGATTTAATTTCGGCGATAAAAGACACGTCCCCTCGCCCTCGCGTTAAAATTCTCGCGGGCTGTCAGTGTAATTTTGTTGAACAATGAACTTTTTCTGAAAGCCACACGTTAAAATGTTTGCAAATACTAAAACGAACTGTATCGACTCGCACAAAAAGCTTATTCTTCAATTAAATGTCACTGATATCACGAGCGAATTTTGAAGCGTGGTCGCTTGGCTTTTATCAGAGAAATACAATCTTTATGCTTATTTCCACAGAGTCCGTTTTGAGACCACTGTGAGTCAATTAGAGATAGACATACCACTCCATCATCGAGCGCCTTCTGCACGATATGTAGATCCCGCTTTGGCACCCAGCACTCAGCTATCAGGCACTTCTTCACAATGTCCATGCTGAACATGTTCAGGGTATGATAGATCGCCTTCTCCTTCCTCACCGCTACCATCCACGTGCTGATATCCCTCGCTATGTTGGTCAGCACAAGATGCCTGTGCTGTTCCGTCTGATCTAGCACCTGAAGTTTTAAAAAAGTATCCAATGATACTAGAAAGTATACGTACTTAGATGTATCAAAATCACGTCACACAAAATTGGACCAAATTTGATTTTGAACGTCTTAAATATTTAGATGCTAAAGTCACAAACAAAATTTTACCTGTAAAACTGTCGAATATAAGGAAAGCTTAATAATCTATTCTTAATAAGTAGGTACGTAGAAATAAACCATTAGTGGGAGGCGTCATAAATCAGGAAATCTAGTGATAAGTAACTCTTAATGGTAACTGTCCATTAAGTGACCAGGTTATATTATTTTGGCTAAGTATGCTTTTCAAGACAAAGGTTCAACCTTGTAGCAAAGAGTCTGTATCAATTTTGTATTTGATTAGAAGTATTCTGCCCGAACGTCTGCAATATCGAAATTATCCTCTAGATTTCAACACGTACCATTTCCAAATCCTTGATTCTGGTTCCCACTCCAGCCAGCATGTCTAATTGGTCCTTGTATGTGGCTGGACATGGATATAACGTGGCCTTGAAACCGTGGCACACCTTCTTAACTCGTAGCTTTATCTGTTCCCCGTGGAAGAATACTACGAAGACTGTCTTTTGGAGCTCGTGACCCTGGATTTATAATACATTAAACAAGATTAGTGACCAAAATGTTAATATTAGTGTAATTTATTAGTGTTTATCTGACATTCGATAGATGGCTCTAGCACCGATTTATATAGCGGTATGATTTCATTCACCAGCAGGAACTTTTCTTTTTATCAAACATAGCCCGTGCGTGTGACATTGTTCATGTTATATGCAACAATATTAATTATGTTCATAGGGTCATATGGCTAGGTTTGATGTCACAATTTTCGGGATCAGCAGAACAAAGCCTCAGATACTCGTATAACTATTGAAGTAGAGAAGCTCCGACGCAAGAATGTATTCAAGTCAAAAAACGGTTTATCAGAAATTGCCATCGCGTAAATTACACCTTAAATTAGTTTAAATGGTCTAAGGTGACCCGACATGAACTTCTCAGTACGTACAGTGACATTTTGTTTATTCGTAAACCTTACGAAAGGTTCAAAGTGGTCGTCTGCGGAAATCAATATTAAATGGGGTGCAATGACCGGCCGCCACTCGTGGTTTCCCGCAAAATAAGCATTTGCAGCTTGTTACAGTTTAATAGCTTCTGTGTATCTTATAAAAAAGTAACGCTCATAAATAAACCTGTTAGGACTCGTTACCATTTTATAAAAATGAATGCTTCTTGTTTAGTACGTATATATAAATGATTTCATAGTCAAATTGCAGCTTTAAACTTTTCAAGTGATAATTTCTTTATAATAATACGCTTGCCACAGTATAACAGGCTTGTGGAAAGGAATTTCGTGTTGGACGTTGCTATGTGCGTGTTTGGTCCCTCCCTTAACATGTTGCGGAGGGATATTTCATGAAATAGTACTGATGGTGACTTAGATTTGGTTCTTTCATGTATCAAGTAGATTAGCGATGATCGATATTACTTACGTATGAGCCTTGAGCAGTATGACGATTAATATGTCACAGAATTTATAAATAATACCTACCCAAACTACGGATTATATGTGACAGATTTAGAATAACTTAGGAAGCTAAACCAAGGTCTAGAATAAGGGGAGATTAACATAGTTTATTATGATAGTCAGTATAACATTTTAAATGATGTTGATTTATTTGTTTCACTTGATAAGTAATTAGTGAAATACTGATATAGTTCTTGTGTTCAATTAAAATGGGCTCTAAGTAAAATACTTTTTTCCATTTCCTCAAATGTTGATTTTTTTTTCCAGTTACTAAATAAGTAGTTAAAAGTGGAACACTGAGAAATCAAATATGTATTTTATATGTATGGTAAGACATAGTAAAGTTCTAAAATGATAATGCATTGTCTAATAACACAGATATTAATGCAACAATAGGTTAACGACGTCATAATATTTTATGAGAAGCATTGAGACTTTCGATTATAAAACAGATACAGATTATAAATAGGTTTCGTTCAGACAATGAACTAGTCGAAGGTATTTTTGAAGGTGAGTGAGATCGGATATTTTATTTATTTACAGAACATATCGGAATTTCAATGCTAGCCAGAATAAAAGAAACAGTATTCGCAAACAACTATTCACTTGTCTGTAGTTAAGACATTTTATGATTTATAAACAATGTTTTTTATTGATGCCAGCAAAATTATAACATAGAAACTAGATTTGATTCAACTGAAATGGGAACATGTACCTGCTTCCTGGTGCTGTATGATAAAAAAAATTAAGTTTATAGGGACATCAACTTTCTTTGAATTCCATTAAACAAAATGTAGACAAAGTTAGACTTAAAACTACCAATGTGAAGAGACATGAAAGACAATGATCTTGGTTATTTGGCGCGAAAATAAAGTTTATCATCAAAATTAATTGAACCGCTCAATAGTTTATTCATAGTTTATTACTTAAGTTCGTATTTTTTCCTTTATTCTATCTATCTTGTCTTTGGCATAATCATCGGTAAACAATGGAGCCATAAACTTAATTGGAATTGAAAATGTAATACCGTACTCCTTGAAGTCGTAATGCATAAGCAAGATGGCATTTTTGTTTTGCTGTCAAACAAGTACCTTCGTTAGGCTCATTAAGATATTATACCGGAGTCCGCGCTGCGGTTATTTCCTCTGGTTCATCTGACCCCGCCATCTTAGTTTTACCATATAGTTGCCGTTTACTACTGGTACATGAGATAACAAAAATGGCGGTATTATCGCCGCAGAGCTATACAAAGAGTGGAGTTTGGGTACTCTATGGTTAGGGTCCTCTTGTATGATCTTTTTACTACTTTTACTGTTTTACAATACCAAACAAAATTATATTATACCACACTAAAATAATTAAAAATGGTACTTTACCGTTATGGGATCTTTCAAGGGCTCGTCAATTTGCGCATGCTTGAAGAATATGTTTCCATGGGATATTCTCCAAAGCATTCTCTCAAAGGATGCCACTCTCGCGGTCGCCACCACACCGGCAATAAATCCTAGGTGACCTAATACTGCATCATTGTTATATATTTGAACTGTTGCAGATATTTTCCTGTGCGCACTATGGTCTTGGAAGAATGTCTGCATCTTCTCAATCAGAATCTTTAGCTCTATCAGAGATAGGTAGTCGGTTTTCAGATTGCGAGCGTTTCGGGTGATCTCTTGAATTTCAGATTCAATAAAATCGATCCTTTCCTGAAAGAAATAAGTTAGTTTAAAGTTGGCATCTTACCACTATATTGAGTGTATAAAAGTATTTAACGTATAAAAGTGTCACGTTTAGGCAATATTGACTTATATACATAATTAGTATATACGTAATAATATATAATTTTAGTTAATCAGCTAATTTATCTGCATCGAATGAGATGTAGCAGTGGTAGCCGAGTGGCCGAACGCACGCCTTGCAATCGAACTGTGCAGGTTCAAACCCCGGCTCGCACCTTTGGGATTTATGTGCGAATCTCATTTTCGTCTGAGATTATCACTTGCTATAAAACGGTGAAGGAAAACATCGTGAAGAAACCTGCACTTCTGAGGGAACTTGACTAGTTCTCGATAGATGTGTGAAATCTGCCAACCCGCACTGGGCCAGCGTGGTGGACTATGGTCTGAATCCCCCTCGTATTGAGGGGAGCCCGTGCCCAGCAGTGGGACGTTAAAAGGGCTGTATTTAGAATGAGTATGCTCTCCTATAAAGTTAAGACAATGTTGCTTAAGGCAAATATCCTTACAGCCCTTGATATTATGCTGATTTATTTTACATTGATCTGTGTCATCTTAACAATTTAAAGATTTCATAAAATTTTTGTAAACGTATGGTAAGGTGCATTATCATGATGTCCATTCACCGGACCATTGTGTCTCACACAATAACACTCACACAAATTACACCCATTATCATAGGTACATTACGCGTTCATTGAATTAATTGAGTTTGTTCATTCGTCGTCTGCTCCGTCACTAGTTATTGCTCAGTTAAATTCAACAAAGGGCATGTTTAAAAAGCGATACTTATAATAAGTGTCAATAAAACTTTGATACGTAAGTGTTATACGATCGATAATGATGAGTGGTTGATATTGTTTGAAATAACAAGGTCCATTATTGTGTGCAGCGTAATGACTAATTTCTGTAATATGAGCGTCACAAAAGACCAATACATACGTTCCGATTGTTTTATTGTTCAGCCTCCACAACACACTGGGGCGTCAAAGCTCGCGTGTCACCAATTTTGCCAAAACCAAAACGAACTCTGTCTCAATATGTATAAAGATTGAATTTCTATGGTAGAAGCCACACACCCACGTGTCGAAATTCTGAACTTTTCCCATGAGTCTATAAAATTTGTTTTGGTATGGCAAAAAGTTTGACAAGCGAGGGTCTACGCCGAAGTTAGCGGAAGGCTTAATAATATAAATCCTGCGTGTAAATTACATAAGGCTGATTTTAAAGTAACGGTTGAATCCATGCGTCAATTTAGTTGGACATGTTTTCCGTCATTTTTATTAAGTATACTCTCATTGACGATAGCATGGCATAGTATCTTAAGTGTAGGCCGCTTGCTTCACTACAACAGGTAGTTTCAAGTTCGATTCCCGCCAGTGGCACTTTTCAGAAATGGTCTTTACGGAATATGATCTGGTATGGGTGTAAGTGGGATCGCCCCCAGTCCATTGTACGATACCCATAGTACAAGTTCTGCTTAGTTTGGGATCATACGATGAGTATGTGTTGTCTGGCGATATTTTACTTTGATAGCTCGCCTTGCAATCGAAGTGTGCAGGTTCAAACCCCGCCTCGCACCTCTGGGATTTATCACTTGCTATGAAACGGTGAAGGAAAACATCGTGAGGAAACCTGCACGTCTGAGGGAATTTGACTAGTTTACGATAGATGTGTGAAGTCTGCCAACCCGCACTGGGCCAGTGTGGCGGACTATGGCCCGTATTCCCCTCGCATTGAGGGGAGGCCCGAGCCCAGCAGTGGGACGTTAAAAGGGCTGTAGTAGTAGTAGTAGTAGTAGTAGTAGTAGTAGCTGGCTATTTACCTCTAATATATTTATCTCTCGCGGTGTAAAACTGCATTGCGGCTTCGGCGGAGGAGGTGGTTCGGGAAGCTCTCCGGCCACCCATCGTAGTTTGCGCTCCATCTCACTGCACCTTCTCACTTCACTCACGTAGCGGCGTTGGAAGTCGTTCACGTGGGGATTTAACTGCAGAAAATGAAACTAGTTCTAAAGCTATACCAGGTCAGACAATTTGTAGGAATCCCTATTTAAATTGTATTGGAATTGTTAATATCGAGGGGTGAATGGTGATTAAGCGACAGTCGTTCAATGAGAACATACTCATTCGACGCAGAAAAATTAGCTGATTCCAAATATGTATATAAGTCGATATCGCCCAATAGTGTCGGTTAAGTCAAATAGCCTTTCATCCCTCGATATAAATTATATATCGACGAATTGACTCAAGCGCCATTTTGATCACGGAACTCAGCGCAAAAGATGGAGAAAACATCGGTGAGTCCAATGATATATATAACTCAATATCGCCCAAAATGGCACTTGAGTCTCCTTCACTGTGCATCTACATATTATCTACCGTACCTTAAATATTACTTCGAACTTCTGATACACTCTGTATAGCTTCAGTACTTGCAGCATGTGCGCCAAGACTAGACTAATGTCACGGCATTGTCTCTTTCTCTCGTACGAAATAAGATAGAGAGCGAGCGAGCGAATACGTGACAAGAGTCTTGTCATGACATGCGTGCTAACTCCACAGATCATGTCGTTCATCACGACCGAATCGATTATTATTATTATCTGAATTTTATTACCAGCCGCACCTCCGCCGAAAATAACAAGGGTTCGGCAGTAAACGATGATCATAAATAGTGTCGCGCTGTAGTGTTAACTCCCTCCTTCTGTTTTACGGGTCATCTTATTTTTATCTGTGACTCTACCATGAGTTTTTGCGTTTAGTAGAAGACTCTTATCGCTAACGTCTACGAGAGTGATGGGTAATACGTCAAACTCATTTGAGGATAAGGTAGTACCTCATCTTATCGCGCGAGGCGCTCACGAGGTAGACCTCATTTAGAATGAGGTATTACTATACGCGTATTCACTCCATTCGCTCCCTTAGCTTACTCACTAGTGGCAGGAATAATACTTTTCTCAGTAACGTTTACATTGGACACGAGGACGGAGTGAACGAGTGAGGCGGTTCAATTCGAATAACTCATTCTATTTGCTAACATGATGCCTTCAATTTAAGTGACTCATGACATGGGACCATAGAGTAAAAGGAGTTGCCAGATCAAGTCTACAGTATATTATAGCTGCATATTTATTAAAGTAAAAAAAGGTATTAAAACGCTATAAAACGTATGTACTTTAATAAATACGCAGCTTGTTTATATTGTTTGACACCTTAGGTACTTTTTTTTTTTTTTTTTTTTAACGAAATGAGCGAAATGATGATATTTAATGGAATAAGATGAGGAATGGCATCACCTGCGACTAGCGCGAGTATTTCGCCAATGTCAAGTAATTAATAGCAAGGACAAATTCAATAAATACACATTATAAATAAAAATGGATAATGACAGTGATAAAGATGGCGGATGAATCCCTTAGGTACTTACTTGATCCGGCAACCACAATGGCGGATGTCAGATAAACGTCAAAAGAATTGCCGCAAGGTCATACGCTGGGCGGAGTCGGTATGGCTTCTTTGTTTACTCTATGCATGGGACACATCTCAACTGTACACGTACAATATTTTAGGAATAAAGTAAAAATAAACATTAAATTACGGCCAATAATAATCATGATATTAACTAACTACAGCCCTTTTAACGTCCCACTGCTGGGCACGGGCCTCCCCTCAATGCGAGGGGGATTCAGGCCATAGTCCACCACCCTGGCCCAGTGCGGGTTGGCAGACTATCGAAAACTAGTCAAGTTTCCTCAGACGTGCAGGTTTCCTCACGATGTTTTCCTTCACCCTTTCATAGCAAGTGATAATCTCGGATGAAAATGAGATTCGCATATAAACCCAGAGGTGCGAGCTGGGGTTTGAACTTGCACACTTTGATTGCAAGGTGTGCGTTCGACCATGATATATTTTTTTATAAATAATTGTGGCTACTCATGAGAAGTATTAACCCTAACCAAGTACGCTCTGAGTATTAGTTAAGGCAATCCATGGAAAGTATCACTACTGATTTACAAAATAGACGCCAGGCCCCTGTGACCAATAAAATTAAGAAAAAAAATAACTGAAACGAAAGGTATTTCCTGACCTCCTTTTAGCACAATTTACGTTCACGCCAACAACTATCGAAGGTATACGTGGAACTCGTGGTAATACACTGTTAGGAGAGTAGATGTAATACCGAAGGATGACTAATACAGTGGGTATTTGATATATTTTCATTCTGTGGAATGTTTACGTATATTAAGCCTACACACTGCTATCAACGGTAGTAATATACTTAAATCTGTAGTAACAAAAACCAGCTATAGAACTACAGCTTACTAGCTCCTACCCGCAACTTCGTCCGCGCAGACTTCAATAAATCAATATCGTTATAAATTATAGCCTATCTGTTATTCTCATGAATCTTCTATATACATACATACATACATACATACAAATAAATAAAATTGGAGTCTCTGTTTTTAATATCAAAATAACACTTTTTTTACCAAATGCGTATGAAAGTATATACGATACCTATAACGAAAACGCAATTTTAATTTGTTTTGTCTGTCTGTCTGTCTGTCTGTCTGTTTGTTTCGATTTTGATTTCAATGGGACTTTCACTGACAGATAGCTGACGTTCCAAGGCGTAACTTAGGCTACTTTAATTTTAGAAAAAGCATTAGGGTTCCGCGGGAAAAACATAATACCCATATTTCCGGGTAATCTCCCTAAAGTCCACGCGGGCGAAGTCGCGGGCACAGCTAGTAACCAATAATACTGTAAAGTTTCATCGAAATCAGTTTCGTAGTTTTTGCGTGAAAGAGTAACAAACATCCATGCTCACAAACTTTCACATTTATAATATTAGTAGGATTATGTAAAGAATAACTGACGTAGTGGCAAAACCTTCCTAAGTTCAAGGGCACTAGTCGCCGGTAAAAACCCAATACATTACTATGCAAAGGTCAGAGTAGTCCATCAAATGACTGACCTATCATGGATTGAAGACGACGCTACATTCTGATGTCTTCACTATTATCATATAAGATTCTGCAATATAGTGGTACCAACTTGTCTACAAAGTACACGCCGCCGCCACTGTCCACACATATCTGTCAAATGCGTTAAATATTTCCTTTCGGCCTCAATGGCAACTATCCTGAGGATATGGTATTTATTTAATTTATTTGGGCTTATGAAGTTCGGCATTCGGCTCCTAGACTTCGGCCTTTAGATTTCAGCTTCAGATCTTGGCCTTCTACTTTTCGCTTTTAGCTCCCCAGCTATATCGGGTTTCAGAATCAAAATTTTAATTCATATAAACCAACACAAGTACATAACTACTACAGCCCTTTTAACGTCCCACTGCTGGGCACGGGCCTCCCCTCAATGCGAGGGGGATTTCAGGCCATAGTCCACCACGCTGGGCCAGTGCGGGTTGGCAGACTTCACACATCTATCGAGAACTAGACAAGTTCCGTCAGACGTGCAGGTTTCCTCACGATGTTATCCTTCACCGTTTCATAGCAAGTGATAATCTCGGATGAAAATGAGATTCGCACATGGATCCCAGAGGTGTGAGCCGGGTTTTGAACCTGCACACTTTGATTTTGGTTCTCTGGTTCGGGTTTCGGAATTCGACTTTAGGCTTTGGTTTTCGGATTCAGACCTTGGATATCGGTTCTCAGCCAGCGCTAAAATATAACAACCATCTATACTAATCTGTATCTATACTTTATTTACTTTTATTTATTTATATAAACTCAAAAACTACTGGACCGATTTCAATAATTATTTTACCGTTAGAAAGCTACATTATCACTGACTAACATAGGCTATATTAGAAATCCGTGCGAAGCTGGGACGGGCCGCTAGTCTGCTTTAAAGGACAACATCAGTCGTATATTATGAGTTAACTGGTTCTTCCATTCATAAGTACCATTATTATACTCCTTGCATGAGCACAGCGCGTGATGACACAACTTAAGCCATTGTCATATCAATTAAAAACAATAATCCTTGTTATGAGCAAGTGTTATGGATGCCAGACGTAATTAGGAACTGACAATTACTATTTTGGCAAATTAGTACGAGACAGGCATCAAATACACCTACCGGGTAATCGAATCTTCTCAAAATCGCCGAGCATATAGTGTTTTAAAAATAATTTAATTATCATTGTAATTATGTAACGGTCTTGAATCTCGATAAGAGGGTAAAAGAGATCAGGGGATTTACCATCACCTCGAAAGTATTGTTGCTTCAACAGTAACTTTCATTTTTTGCCAGATTTTGTATTGAACCAATTGACTAAAACTGAAAGTAATGTAACATTGCTGCAGACAGATGGTCATGAGGGGGCAGTTCTTGGAGTCACGAAGGCAGTCCGTCGTAAACAGATATTTATTTGGCACTTACGTGATAAAATCAGCCACACTCAAGTAGGACACCTTAGCCGCATGAGCTCTGAACGGTGGGCAAAAGTTTGTACTGAATGGGTCCCAGAACACGGAAGTCATCTCCTTGATCTTTCACCTTGACGCTTGAGTGAGATAGCGAAAGACCGAGATGAATGAAAGGTGGAGGGGGAGACCTTTGCCCAGCAGTGGGACACAAATGATTTGAAAAAAACGTGATATTTATTGTGGTATTACCATACTCGGTATGACATCGAGTGCGAAAAATCCGTGAAGTCCCGATGTCTCACTTCCCTAGTTTAGTATTGCCGATATATGTGAGTTATTTTATATTACCAACTATCCAGGTTAAAAACTACTTCGCTATTGTATTAGCGACAAAGTATATATATAGTATTGAATATATAAATAAATATTTTAAATGATCCTTGAATAAGGAGATGGTTTATAACTCGATAAGTGTGTTCTTTTTGCGTCAAAGTGTAGAAATCTTCTCTTTCTCATGCGTGAGGTATGTTATAAAGTGGGTAATTGGTAATAGTTCACCCAACTCCTACGCCTAGTTAAGCTGTTTGTGACCTTTGTCACTCACTATTTAGCACACACACACACACACCTTGTCCTTTGGGAAATTTGTACGCATTACATTAACGGACCATTGACTAAACGACCATTCTTTCCGTTTTAACTACAAACTTACAACCTACAAATGTGTAAGGTAACGCAACGGGATTAATTAAAACTGTTATACCCACTAATCCATGCAGGGTGTATCAGAAATCCGAAGCGATATTCTCAACGAGTATCGGATATACATCTGAATGGTATAAAAATTTGATCGGAATTCGAACATGATTCTTCGACGTTTTATTTTCGTTAATTTTCAAAACTTGTAATATGTTGAGTCTTATGCAAAATTTTCATGTTCCGTTTTGTTAATATTAGTAGCCATATAATTGTTAATACCTACTGTTTAATACGTGTGTCTTAAGGCCACAATAAGATAGTTGTCGTAAATTTTAAAGGTCCGTGACTCTGAAACTATAATTGTTGTGTATAGTATCTATTCACTAAGCATATCATATCAGCTATCGTATATGTAGCTAAAATATTATTTCGAACTTCTAATACACCCAGAGCTGCAATATCGACATTTTATCTACCAAGTGCTTTGCTGACTTCAATCTTATTGTCCACTAGCGGCCCGTCCCGGCTTCGCACGGGTGGACATCAATAAATATAGCCTATGTTACTCAGTGACAATGTAGCTTTCTGACGGCAAAATAATTTTTGAAATCGGTCCTGTAGTTTTTAAGTTTATTCCTTACATACAAAAATACAAATATTTCCTCTTTATAATATTAGTGTAGATTCCTGCTGGGGAAAACGATAGTGTATGCCCCGCTTTTCTGGAGCACTATATAGCGTGAATTTAAGATTAGCACAATCAGTAGAAGCAATGGTGGAACTGATAATTTTAAGTGGTATGTTTTTGCCAAGAAAACTTTTGATGTAGGTACAAGGTATCTTGGCACTTGTTGGTATCTACGTACAGACAATTTTGTTTACATTCTGTAGAGATGCATAAAGTACTACGTAGCTTTATTATTTGCTACTAGCACACAAGTCTAAAGCACAATTAAAACTTACTGGACCAACACATGTTTCCTTCTAAAATAAAGACTGGCCTAGTATTACACTCAATGACACCACGCCGATCTATAACGAGAGTAAAGTTGAGTCTGCATCGATAGCAGCTTGCAAATAATATCCTTGGATGTTTAAAAACAAAGTCTTCTTTGCAATGTTGCCAGTTTGTAAAATTTTACTGGAAAATAGGTTACAGCAACAATGCACTGTGGTGGACTCGTATTTCGATTAGCGAGACTTTGCAATTAAAACGAGCATACTGCACACTGGCGGCCCCTTAAAGCAAAAAAGGTTGGGGTCATATTCCTTCAGCCTAGCTCAGTGCTGGTTGGAGAAACAATTTTCAGGCACAAGTAGGTGATTTTTAGGGTTCCGTACCCAAAGGGTAAAACGGGAACCCTATTACTAAGATTTCACTGTCCGTCCGTCCGTCTGTCACCAGGCTGTATCTCATGAACCGTGTTAGTTAGAGAGTTGAAATTTTCACAGATGATGTATTTCTGTTGCCGCTATAACAACAAATACTAAAAAACAAAATAACATAAATATTTAAGAGGGCTCCCATACAACATACGGAACCCTTCGGGCGCGAGTCCGACTCGCACTTGGCCGGTTTTTTCATAAGACGCCTCCGGTACTAAACCCGTGTTTTGTTCGGAAAAATACAGAATTTTAATATTCCTATTACAATAATGTTAGCTGAAGGAGTTTCCCAATTTCTAATGGCATGGGGTTTTCCGATGTCAATATTGTATCTGCGAACTTTCCCATAACGTAGGGAACCACATAGGGACAAAGTTACAATATCTTTTTATTGTTGTTTGAGCTTACAAAGCGGATGATATCCGCTTGTATGATAAGTACATATCAAAGATTTTGATTATTAATTTCTTACTTATGTTATTATTTACTTGGAAACTTTCATTCTATCCAAATTCAAGTCTATTTCTAAATGGAAATTGAAAAATCCAAATTTTGTGAGTGCAATTGCACTCAGCGTGGTGGGTAGTTAGAACAAAGACCCTGCTATGCCAACATTGTGAGTTGTACCTGTCGTATTTGTCCAAATTCAAGTCTATTTCATGACTAAAACTCAGGATTCGTTTGTTGCAATTGATACCCATTGTGTGGTTGGCGTAGTTGTTAGAGCAAAATCTGCCCGTTGCCAACTTTGCGGGATATACCTGTCTTAAGTTTTTGTCCAAATTGAAGTCTATTTCATAGATAAAACCCAAACCTCGTTGAGTACTATCGAAAGAGGATTTGGTAATCACTGTGTGATTGGCGTAGTAGTTAGCTCAAAGACCGTCCTTTGCCAACTTTGGGAGTTATACCTATCTTAAATCTTTGTCCAAATTCAAGTCTATTTCATGAATAAACCCAAGCCTCGTTGGGTGCAATCGATAGCTGGGTCACGACTCACGACACGACATCCGCGGACACTCCCAGCGTGCATAATGGTCGTCACGCGAAATCAGGGGAGAACGCCCTTTTGGGCCTGTCATGTACAAATTAAGCCAAGTCACGTTTACTTTTCGATTTAGTTTTTGGCTGGATAGACTAACCCTGCAAAATGATAGAATTTTCAATCGGTCTACATAGATATGAATAGAATGATAGATAGATAACTTTATTGTTCCATCTTTTAATATAAACTATGTATACGCCATACATTTAAAGTGTTAAAATGGGAGACCTTATCACTAAATACATGTACAGTGACATTTAAAAATATAAAGTCACTGTAACAAAATGAGAATATATATAACAAAATGATTACGCGACGAGTTACTGGGGATCCCAAAACTAGGATTATAACTTCCTATAAATTTGGTGTTTTGTTAGGGTTATTATTTTCTATTGTGGCTAAACGATGAATTTTGTACGCTATTGAGACTCGCATTTGGTACAAAATCGAATGCTTTTTGTTTCTTGGACAGCAAGAGGTTAAGGTATTATAGAGTACTGGAAATTTTGTAAGTGGTTAATGAGACGAATTTAGCTATTATACATACCATCTTATTGAAGACGGTTTTCAATATCCAATAAGATTTTATTTCAACTTAAGAAAGGAACATACTTAAGGACCTTTTTTTTTTTGGGACTAAGCCCGCCACACATTCCCACCACTGTTACTCTTGTAAGCCAGGATCGACAGCGGTGTCCATTGAAAACACCGAGGTTTGACCCTCGGCGAGTCCCGGGGAAAAGCTAAATTGTCTTGGAACCCGCACGAATTTAATCGAAAAAGGTGTAGGAGGGGTTGGAAGAAAAATGTATCAAGGACCTTAAGGACCTAATAAGGAACCGTACATTATTAGTATCTACAAGAATTTAAAAAAAAATGTGTCTAGCGATGGTTCGCAGTGCAAATGAGGCGTTGCCTAAAACACGAAGGCAAGTGATAGCCATATTATTTTGTCTCTTTCCTACGATTAGCAGGTACGGTAAATTTATACCATCGTTTACTGACCCGAAAAGTCAAGCGTTTGTGATTAAATTTTCCACAATAATGGCTTTTATGTCATTGCAACATGAAGGTCTTGTCAAGTAAGGAATGTTTTCGTATAATTTACAGCGTATTCTAAGCCTTTTATACAGTTTTGAAAGCATGTTCTTTGATAATGTACGATAAGTTATAGGTATGTTCTGCTAAGCAAGCATAAAAAATAGTTCATTTTATATCCAGGTGAGCTCATAACTTCGCCCGCGTGGAAATAAGGAACCCTAATGGTACAATAAAAGTTGCTCATTATCACAACAGCTATCCTGCATTGTAAGTAGAGATGAAACGGATATCCGGTAACTATCCCGTATCCGGCCTATGCGGCCTTTGTTTCACTATCCAGCCGGATACCGGATAGTAATTCAGTATCCGGCCGGAAACCGGATAGTATTTCAGTATCCGGCCGAATATCGGATAGTATTTCAGTATCCGGTCGGATACCGGATAGTGTCCGGCAGGATACCGGATAGTCATTCAGTATCCGGCCGGATACCGGATAGTATTTCAGTATCCGGCCGGATAGTACCGAATATCCGGCGATCCGGCCTGCTAGCTTACCGGATGTCCATCATCCGGTATCCGGCCAAACCACTATTCGTTTCATGTCTTATTGTAAGTACCGTCGAAATCGGACCTGCTTCGGAGATTACTCGGAACAAAAAAAAAATAGAAAAACTAAAGTGTGTTGCTATAAGTAGTTAGCTACATAGATGCATTTAGATAAAAGTTGTTATTTTTATGTTACAAACAGACGCTTCAATTTTTTTATTTGTATAGATTATTTATCGACAAAATTAAGGCATCTTAAGTACATCGCTGTTTGGGCCATTTTTATATATTTTACTAGCTGTGCCCGCGACTTCGCCCGCGTGGACTTTAGGGAGATTACCCGGAAATATGGTTATTATGTTTTTCCCGCGGAACCCTAATGCTTTTTCTAAAATTAAAGTAGCCTAAGTTACGCCTTGGAACGTCAGCTATCTGTCAGTGAAAGTCCCATTGAAATCGGTTCCGCCGTTTAGAAGTTTACCTCAAACAAACAGACAGACAGACCAAAAATTTTAAAATTGCGTTTTCGTGTATACAAGGTATCGTATATACTTTCATACGCATTTGGTAAAAAAAGTGTTATTTTGATATTACAAACAGACACTCCAATTTTATTTATTTGTATGTATGTATGTATGTATAGAAGATATAGATAACACTTCTTATTAGTTTAAAATGACGATGGAATCATGTATATGTGTATTGTAGTAAAAATGCATGTTCGGTACGAAATAACCATAATTTACAAGATATTTGTTATTTTCTTTTCTTTTCCATTTTAATTTCAGTTTTACTAAATATATACTACAGTTAAAGCTCCGGGCACACTTGAGCATCAAGACACGTGCGTGATAATTTTTACCAATACATTAACAATGTGTATTAACTAATAGACAAAACTCTTTTTTACAAGCTTTATATTAACTTGCAATGTATGTATGTCCGGGTGGAATCTTGCAACTGAATTTTAAATCAGTTTTAAATCAGTGTCTTTAACCGATTGAGCAGAAATTTGGTATAAACGCTATTTCTGGATGACAATGCGTGCTTAGCTAAGTGACATCATTCTAACTCCAATATGGCGGATCATCCAAGATGGCGGAATAGTTATTTTTTCTGCACTACCACAGTATGGGTATCAAATGAAAGGGCTTGCTGAGGAGAACACAAAAACTAAGGGCAATTAAATAAAAGCTTGTTTTTAAAAAGTTTTTTAACATTAATTTATTCAATGAAATGTCATAGATAGCGCGAGCGAATTTTGATGCGAAATCGTGTGGCATTTGCTAAAGAAATTAAAGTTTTATTTATATTTAAGTAGAGTTAGTTTTGGTTTCAAAGGCATAAAGACACAAAATAAATCACAGATTATCACAGATAACACAAATTATTTATAATTCATTTGTTTGTTCTCTATTAAGGCTGAGACACTCAATATAAATTGGAGTGCGTTTATCTTATTTGAAGTAAATAGAGATACCTATTGATAGCGGGGCGGCTAATGGTTCAAAGATAACGTCCGTCGTGGCTCTCAATACGAAAGCAATTACTTTATAGTTTACCCATGATCTATTTTATGACAATAAACAAGGCCTGACATGTTGGCTGTATAGAGAAGTGAACATTCATTGATCATTATTATAATAGGTACATTGAACTAAAGACTTCGTTAAATTCATATAGAAAGAAAGAAAGAAAGATCTATTGCTATCTTTAAAGTATATTCTCTGACTCACATCTCTGAACTGTGCAATCCCAGCTTCGCCGAGCCCGTACATTGACACGTAAGCTGCTTCTGGCTGCACGAATAGCTGACACAGCAACATTTCCTCGCTGCGAAACATCGACCCCATGTTGGCAGAGTATTACTGTAACAAAATAAAAGAATTTAGAATGTTTAAGACCCCTGGAATTTTTCCCAATACCAAAACGAACTCTGTGTCAATTAACCAATGATATTCTAGTAAATAGATATGTTATACACGCACAAAACAACCGAAAAAAGTGTTCCGCGTAACAGCGGCAGCACACATACACACTTTTAATTAATTTTACATTTCACAACACGTAGAAATGTGCAAAAGAGATGGCTTGATAAATCCAACGAGAAAAAAGAGATAGCTAGTGTTGTCACTTGCGCTTCTATGTTGACATTCATCTGTCAACCAAACCGCATGTTTGATTCAAATATACGTCCTAATTAGGATGTATTCGAGTCTTCACTAGTGCGCGCTCGTAACATATCTGTTTACTAGAATATCATTGCAATTCACATAAAGAATGAATTTCTGTAATACAAGCGTCACGCGTCAAAATTCGCTCGCTCTGTCAGTATAGTTTAATTTAAGAATGAACTTTTTCTATGAGTAAATACAGTTCTTTTTCGTATTGGCAAACATATCTCCTTAAATGTTAACCTAAATAAACTTGTTTTTCGTGGCAACGCCTTTTGAGATCCGCCATCTTTATCACTGTCATCATTCATTTTTATTTATTACGTGTATTTATTGAATTTGTCCTTGCTATTAATTACTTGACATTGGCGAAATACTCGCGCTAGTCGCAGGTGAAGTCATTCCTCATCTTATTCCATCATCATTAAAATTTATTATATATCATAAAGCAGTGGTAGCCGAGTGGTCGAACGCACGCCTTGCAAATCAAAGTGTGCAGGTTCAAACCCCGGCTCGCACCTCTGGGTTTATGTGCGAATCTTATTGTCATCCAAGATTACCACTTGCTTTGTAACGGTGATGGAAAACATCGTGAGGAAACCTGCACGTCTGAGGGAACTTGACTAGTTCTCGATGTGTGAAGTCTGCCAACCCGCACTGGGCCAGCGTGGTGGACTATGGCCTGAATCCCCCTCGCATTGAGGGGAGGCCCGTGCCCAGCAGTGGGACGTTAAAAAGGGCTGTAGTTAGATGATGGAAAACATCGTGAGGAAACCTGCACGCTGCATAGAAATTCGTGTGAAGTTCACCAACCCGCATTGGGCCAGCGTGGTGGACTATAGCCCAAAAATCTCCCTCGTAATGAGGGAGAATGTGCCCGGTATAATGGCAATAGGCTCGCCCCCTATTACATAGGGACCAAATATACATCGGCGAAGTGTGGGCGCACTTCAGTGCACCTCTGCCTACCCCTTCGGGGAATACAGGCGTGATGATGTATTCGCTCATTTCGTAAAAATAATAATAACGCCTTTTGAATGTTGATTGACACGAAAAGAATTATTCATTAGACACCATTATTTTATTATGTCTTTAAAAGAAAGCGCTAAATCATCGTTAATGTTTTGGTAACCTTGAAAGCGTTTGTTATGTTTCTAGGTCAACAACAGGAATTTACGGAGCGGCCTGAATTCCATGCACGAAGGTATGTTCTGCGGTTCATATATATTATGTACCTATGTAAAGTCAGAATGGGTATAACAAGCCTGAAACTCTTCGTTACAATGTACAGTATTTGAAATCATTTCATGAAGACAGCAACACGATTTTTTTTCTCCCAAAATAATTTATACAAATAGATTAGACAGCACTGAAACTGTCAAATGTATATAAAAAAAATTATATGTATGTATTGTATGTATATATTATATGTACATCTATTCGATCCGGTAGTAGTATACATCAGAAAAAAATTGTGTAAAACTTGACAATTTGTAAGTGCTCCCATGGGCCTATACAGAATAAATGATTTGACTCTGACTTTGACCTTGACTTTGACTTTGACTTTGACCTTGACCTTGACCTTGACTTTGACTTTGACTTTGACTTTGACTTTGACTTTGACTTTGACTTTGACTTTGACTTTGACTTTGACTTTGACTTTGACTTTGACTTTGACTTTGACTTTGACTTTGACTTTGACTTTGACTTTGACTTTGACTTTGACTTTGACTTTGACTTGGACATCAGATCAGCAGAATTACCACCAAATCTCCTGGAGTTATTATGTCCAATAGGGAGATTTTCCTAATATTTGACAGTTTCATACGTCCAATGATGTGTGACTGACGGTCTACTTAAGTGGTCAGATTGTTTATGTCAAGACATATAGGTAAGGTTAGACGACCGTTTTCAGTCCAATTCACTTCGGACGATTTTTTGACACTTTTAAGTATCTATATGTTTTAAAATGATTCGTTTTTAATATTACTTTCAGTTTGTGTCTAATAGATTAGTATAAAATGTGTCAAAAATTTACAGTTTAATATAAGAGGCGGTAGACTAAATCTGGTCTCTAACAGAAGAGCAAAAATCAAAACTCAAGGCAAAGAGAACATCGAAACGCGAACGCATCGAACGTGTTAGGAACACCACTCAGCGCTCCATAACACAACTCACGGACGTAGGGGAAAAGTCCGCAAAACTAAAGTGGAAGTCGGCAGGCCACCTTGTTCGTATGGACGCGCAGAGGTGGGCCAACACGTGTGTCCCACAGGTACAAGACGCCGCCGTGGAAGACCAAAAAAAACTCTGGCGTGATGACCTGGACATCTTTGCGGGAAAGGCCTGAAGTGGCCCAAGATCGGGGCTGATGGCGGGAGAGAGGGGACGCCTTTGCCCAGGAGTAGGACGCAAAATAGGCTAAAAAAGAGGCAGTGCTAAAACCCCAGAATCGACATCAATATTATTTTTAACTAAACTATAACAATACATTAAGATTGAATACTAATAAATCCAACAACGATTACATTTAAAATCCGACCACTATTAACTGTTTCCTCAACAAATTGCGAAACGGCTAACACCTTGTAACACTCACAAGAAGAGCTCATTAAATTAACAGCAACTAGTGCAATAAAATTTTATCGTCAGAGTCTAGTTGAGACTAGACCGCCGTCCCACGCACTCGCATGCCTGCCGTCAAGACGTAAATAGTGTTGTATCTTCATTCACACTCGTATCAGTATGTATTATGTACTTAATCAATCAGTAACGGCTTGAAATCGAATCGAGTATTCATAAAAAAAATTCAATTGTGTTTGGGCTTGCGCAATTATTGTTGGCATGATGAATCGAGACACTTGTCTACTGACGCACTGAAATAGATAGTGATATTAAAAGCTCATATTTACCTATATGAAATTATATATAATAATATATCTATACTAATATAATAAAGAGGAAAGATTTGTATTTTGTATGTAACGAATAAACTTAAAACTACTAGACCGATTTCTAAAAATATTTTTACAAAGATTAATATAAAATATATAATTATTTATACCAAAATGTTTAAAAAAAATGTCCACCCGTGCGAAGCCGGGACGGGCCGCTATATTTAAAGGAATATTATGATATCACAAAATGTTTTTTTATTCTGAAAAATGTTTTGCAATGACATCAAAAATTTTTTATTTCTATAATTTTAAATACAGCATTATTTGCAAGTGTAGCAAGTATTTGTAAAAATCATTTCCATCTACGATTAATCGCTTCAACTCATATTTTTATTGACACTGTAAATAGGAAGTGCAAAATAGTAAAGGTATTTGGTAAATAGATTACAGCTTTATACAGCGTTTTAGTATTTAGAAGTTGTGTAATTATTTGAGGGATATAAAAATGTTTCTTATTTTATTACTTTATTTATTTTATTTTTTATTCTATTACTTTTACTGCTCAAATTCGACTAATCGATAATATTTTTTAATGTGGATGGAGACAGAGCGAGAGGAAGACCAAAGAAAAGATGGATGGACTGTATGAAGGGTGATATGAATGAGATTGGATTTAATGTCAGTATGACAGAAAAGCGAGATGAATGGAAGAAAAGGACTGCGCCGACCCCAAATAATGGGATAAGGTAAGACAAATGATGATGATATTATATTTTAAGTATCACATCGTGACTTCGAACCTGATATTGTACTAGTTAGTTAGTAACATATGCTGTATCTACGTATTCACAACTCTAGATATAAATGATCATTCGGACGAGCGTCGCCGCGGCCTTGTCGCTTTATTATTGAGGCAGCAAAGTCCAATGGACTCGTGGAGATATGCCCGCGTCTGTTTCATTTCTTTTGTAATAGCTTTCGTTGCTACGTTATATTAAGCCCTACACGCACCGGCTCGCGAGAATTAACGTGAAGATTTTTTTAAACATGTACCTACTCTGTTTTCAATATATATTAAGCCTAGCTGTGCCCGCGACTTCAATCGCGTATATTTAAAGGCCACAAGACAGTGGAACATTCGCTCGTATCATCGAAGAAATTTCGTTAAAAAATTCCTGTTAATATTTTTTGATTTTGACAATACATAGGTCGCGTATTGACGCGCCTGTGGGTACAGGGCTGGGGCGATCAATCTGGCATTAGTTCAAATCGTTATCTTAGTCAAACTATTCCCGCTCTACCAACGGTTTCACGTGTAGCTTTCGCGAGTCTCTACCATCCTCTATTTTTCAACCTTCCTTTCGATCATAAAAAATATGTTAACCGTGGAGTTTCTTGCCTATTCTTTTTCATAGGAAATGCATTCTGATTGGGTGGTAGAGTTATATATTATTTTGTTGGTTTGACGATTCGTGAGCATGATTTATATGAACTTCCCGCCGGTAAAGCTGTAAAGGCCACTCTCTGCCTACAACGTTGTCATTCATAAAAAAAAAATTAAATTCGTGCGTGTTCCAAGACAATTGGGTCGACTCCTAGAGGATCCAAACTCGTCTTCATTGCATATCGCTGTAGATGTCAGCATAAGCAAAAAATATAAACTTCTTTTTACCAATACCAAAACGAACCCTGTGTCAAAAACATAAAGATTGAATTTATGTGGCAATAGCCACGGCCCAACGCGTTAAGATTCACTTGAAGAATGTACTTTATCTACGAGTAAATAAAGTTCGTTTTAGTAAATAAAGTTCGTGTGCGGGCTTTACGTAATCCCCATATCGCTGCAATAGCCACATCTTGTAATATTATAAATGAGTCAAACAAAACCTTTTCCACACGCTCTTATCAGTACGGATTACATAAAAAATATAAATACACTTCGATCCGTCTCATTCTTAAACATGTCCCGTCGTTTCCAAATGGACGTCTCTTATCTACAATTATTTATCAGCTAATGACGAGAGATACTGTTCGTCGTTCGTAGAAAGTTCGAATGGTTAACTGCATAATGATGTTGATAATTTTGTACACAAACCACTAACTATAGTTGATGGCACTAAAAATATTGTCGTCTCTCTCATAAATTGCGGTCGTAAGAACGACGGCAATACACTTAGTTTAGTATAATTATATTGGTGCTAACAGAATCGACACCCATTTTTTTTGGTATATTACAGGGTGTAACAGAAGTCAGGAATAATATTTTAGGGACATATTAGCCCGTCGAGGTGCATGCCAAAGCGAACCCGTAGCGCCCCGGTATAAGCTGAAGATGGTACACCGTCGGTTTTTAGTGGGTATACGGCCTTCTGCCGGGACTCCCACATAACCCTGCTACTTCCCAGGTGAAAGGGTATCCATAAAGGGTTTTCCGACGTTAAAGAAAAGGTACATATTAGCCAATATGTGGATACTTAGTGTTGGCTGACTACAGTCTGGAACAAAATTGTTTTTACAAAAAAAAAAAAAATTCAAGAATGCAATAAATTAATTTACTTATAGTCAAATCATGAATTTTATTTAGACTAAAGGCATTATTATTATAACTTTTCAATTTTATTTTTACGGTTCCGTAGCTAAATATGAAAGAAGGAACCCTCATAGGATCACTTTGTTGTCCGTCTATCTATCTGTCTGTCGAGACCCTTTTTCTCAGGAACGCGTGGAGGTATCAAGTTGAAATTAATAACAAAGCATCAAATCTGCAATATCTTGGTGGTGTAAAAAAATCAAACTTCTAAGTTGAAGTTCTAACACAATGAACAGATACTGCGGTTCATATTCCTGATTCAGTACATTCGCACGGGAATCAAAAATCTATAGGGTAATTCCCGTTGACTTAGAATCATAAAATTTGTTAAGAAGCAATGTTTTCTAGTACAAGTAAAGGGAGAATTCCGAAAACAGTAAATAGTAATTTTATTTTTTTACTACAAACTTATTTGCAGTTGGTAAACTGGCCGCGATCTAATTCGATGTTTTGGGACAGTTTACCAACGGCAAAGTTATGTTTGCGTGTTCGGTGCTTTCATAGTTAATGTACGGAAGCCTCGGTGCGCGAGTCCAACTCGCACTTGGCCGGTTTTTTACCTACTACAACAGTATCGGTTTTTTAGTATCGCCAAAACTTACCTAATTCTTGGCGTTTCCTTATAAGCTAAAAAAGCTTGCAATAGACTTCTGCCTACCCCTTTGAGGAACACAGGCGTTATTGTATATTATTATTATCTATGAAGGTGGAACGCTACGTACTCGCGCGTAAGCTCATGAGTCCATAAAATTGCGTAATGCATTGTAGCCAATTATATTTAGCCGATCGAGATATTTTTATATGCAAAGATGCCCAAACTACTTTGTAGCGTTCTCAAAACACCGCGGAGGAAGACAGTGCTGACCTCGACCGCAATTGGCGCTGAGTCGTAGATCACCACCTTACATCCTCACTTTCAACGACCGTACACGTTTCCGATAGAATAATAAATAGATAATATCGCCAGACAAGCAGCAGTGCAGCAGCATAGCAGTGGTAGCCGAGTGGTGGAACGCACGCCTTGCAATCAAAGTGTGCAAGTTCAAACCCCGGCTCGCACCTCTGGGATTTATGTGCGAATCTCATTTTCATCCGAGATTATCAATTGCTATCAAACGATGAAGGAAAACAACGTGAGGAAACCTGCACGTCTGAGGGAACTTGACCCCTCCTCCGGTAAAGCTGTAAAGGCCACCTCACGGCCAACAGTGTAAGTCCTTCAAAATAAAAAAAAGGGAACTTGACTAGTTCTCGATAGATGTGCGAAGTCTGCCAACCCGCACTGGGCCAGCGTTGTGGACTATGGCCTGAATCCCCCTCGCATTGAGGGGAGGCCCGGGCCCAGCAGTGGGACGTTAAAAGGGCTGTAGCTAGTATCGCCAGACAACGCATACTCATCGTATGATCTCAGACTAAGCCAAGCTTGTGCTATAGATGCCATACAATAGAATGGGAGCAATCCCAGTTACACCCAGTCCATGGGCCCGATATTCGTTTGATAAACTTTAATCTCTATTAGAGATATGTCGAAGCAAAAGAAAGAAATACGATCAATTAGACGTTTCGTTTCGACATATTTATAAATCGATCGGGCTCCTAAGGGACTCCTAAGGGACTACCACCTCTAAAAGTATGATTGCTTCAATGGTTACTGACAATTTTTGACAGATTTTGTACTGAGTTAACTGTCGATAACTGAAAGTAATAATATTAGGACATTGCTGCATGACAGGTCAGGGAGCGGGGACCCAATTCTTGCACGGTCGACAACATCTCTAATTCGATATATGTCGAAACGAAACGTCAAATTGGTCGTGTTTTTTCGTTTTATTTTGACATATAAATCCCACCAACCACCCATGGCCCCGCCAACCGTGCGGTTATACGGGCCGAAGCTACGAGAGATGCGCGCGGTACTTGCGGTAGGTCCTCGCTCTTCCGTGTCCGTGTCCCTTTCGCAACTCTCCCCTTAGGGGCGTGACAGCACTGGCACAGCACCGTCATCGGCTGCAGCTTCCCGATCTTGTGCTATCCGGACCTTCTGCCATGCGTGCGCGAAAACCGATAATCTTCGGTAGTTTTGTGGAGTTATGTGTGGAGTTGCCATTTTGACATATGTCGAAATAAAAGATAATGTTGATATTGCGAGAATTTCCCCACTAGGACAAAACCATTTAAAAGTAATGACCATTTCCGTACTTTTCCGGTGATTGGAATCGAACCGGCAACCACTTGGTACAGTGCGACGAGCGGCCTGCGCTTAAACCATTACAACAAACCTTTTTTTTAAATTCGTGTAGACCAGAAAGCACTTACAAATAGTCATATTTTACCACGGGTTCGGAATGCTGCTTCCACTGTGAAGAGCCGGTAAGAAACTCAATAGTTACCCTTTTCAAAATGATAAATAGTAAGGATTGCGAGTAATACATTCTCAGGAGCAGCAACGCCATGAGACTAGACATCCCCCACAGTACTCCCCGACACGATCACCGCCCCGACACGATCACCGCCCTCCTCGACCCGGGCGTCGAGAGGACCAACACACCTACACCAGCCTCAAACAGTCACCGATCTCGTCGGCGAGGTCGAGGAACCCCCTCTTCCGCTCGTAGGTGCATCTTTGCACCTAGGAGCGCAGTCGTGCCCTCTGTGGCGCCCTTGAGCTGGTTGCCAACCTTTTCCGCTCTTAAGGCCTTGGTTGGAGCGCACTCTGCGCTTGCCACTCCTCCGGTGAAGCTGTAAAGCCCGCCTCACGGCCAGCAACGTAGTCCATTCAAAAAATAAATAATCGACCATACTTTCTAAGAAACAGAGTTACTTATGTCGAGTAATGGTTGCGTCAATAAACAAGAATTCGGAATATTATCCGACCGACATTTGGCAGACAAATACAATGCATTACGCCACGTAAGTACTATTATGATACGTGCAATTTGTGTTGCAGTATCTTTGTATGGTTGGCTGCGTATTCACCGCGATATTGAGATTCGATACTTAATTTTTAATGTAACTACTTTGTTTATTAATTTTAGTTACGTATCATAAAAGTTTGTTTGAAATAACAAAACCGATTAATTTAATAAACATCTAAGTTTAGCATTGGTAGCCGGGTGGTCGAACGCACGCCTTGCAAATCAAAGTGTGCAGGTACAAACCCCGGCTCGCACCTCTGGGTTTATGTGCGAATCTCATTTTCCTCCGAGATTACCACTTGCTTTGAAACGGTGAAGGAAAACATCGTGAGGAAACCTGCACGTCTATAGAAAGGCGAGTGAAGTTCACCAATCCGCACTGGGCCAGCGTGGTGGACTATAGCCCAAAAATCTCCCTCGTATTGAGGGAGAATGTGCCCGGTATAATGGCAATAGGCTCGCCCCCTATTACATTGGGACCAATAATGCATCGGCAAAGTGTGGGCGCACTGCAATGCACCTCTGCCTACGCCTTCGGGGAATACAGGCGTGATGATGTATTTATTTATTTATCTAAGTTTATTGTTATTTTATTATGTGTTACGTGGTTTGGATGTTGCTCAGTTTTTGTTACTGGTATACAACATTTTAGATTCATTTAACGCTCACATGTCTTAGTAATATTTTTAAGTAGCCTATTTGGTTAAACGCCCGCTTTTAATGCAAGCGCTTTAGGTTCAAAACCCGTGCTCGCACGTCCTAGATTTTAGAATTTTATATGCGAATATCATTTAAGAAAATATATTATTAATGCCATTTCTATTTCTTCCATTTAACTTCATCATTCCATTTATTTCGTCAGTGAAAAAGACAGTTGGTTTTTCCATTGGTAAATAAAATGTTCGCGCGTCGCTGACGTGACTTAATGACTGCAGTTGTGTAATAATAACATATTATCATACATTGACATTATTGTTAAAGAACAATAAAATAATGTTATTGATATCGCAATACAGAGATATGAGTATCCTTATGAACAACGATAATGTAGCAATTATTACAATTCACCTCGTTATATTAACTAGTGGTCGCTCATTGGTCGAAATACGACGATAATCTTCGTTAAGGTTATATATTTCTTAAAAAGGCTTAATGAACTGTAACCTGTCTACAGAAAAAAAACGGTTTAGAAGGTAAAATCTACTCCTCCTATTGTTGTAGTCGGTTAAAATGTAGCCTATGTTACCCGGGCTACAATAACGACACCTTATTTATCAAATTCGGATGAATACTTTAGGGGCTACGGAGGAACATACGTAGATACAAACAAACGAGCACATACATAGACTGCTAAAATCATAACCCTTCCTTTTGGCTTCGCCGTAGTCGGTTAAAAACTATACCTCCACAGATTTTAACCATATACAAAAGAGTGTACGTATTAAAATGTCATATCATACATATCAATATTTATATAATAGGTATATGTGTGTGTGTGTCTGTATATTTTATAATATTATGAAGATATCCAAACAAATTTGAAAACTGTAACACTAACCTATCACCTCTTAAGAAATATTGTTTAAATATTACTTTTGATTTTTGTCAGTTTATGTAGTAGCTACCTATGAGAATTAAAGTAAAACTAAGCGATTTTCATATAATACTACCAACTATAAGAGGTACCTAACGCCTCAATATTGAGTGGAATTAAAAAGGTTATGAAGAAACTATATTTTATTTTATAATATATCTATAATATTTTATAAGCCTGTTTATTGTTTACAAACAATACAAAATATCTTTGTAACATTCCATTTTACTGAAAAATGTCTACCTACCTTCCCACGCAAAACGCAGACAATTGACCTTAAGGCACAATATATTTTAGGTACTAATAGGACTATAGAGTTGCTTTTAACCATTAAGTAGTAATTAATTAAGTAGTAAAACTATTTCTTAATTTATTTGAGTAGTTAAAGGTTAAAGGTTAATTTCTATTTTTGAAAAATGTACAATAATTTATCAATTAAATTTTCAAAAATGGAACAGCACTTATTATTAGCGATGTTCCTTTCATCTTCTGATATGATAAATACTTATGCAAACATACGTGAATTATAATACAAGATTTTGTCGGCAGATGTCGGTGTTGCGGTAGGTTCAAAATTCACGAAACATCTCGCGACAGTTTTAAATTGTTGACACCGGTGGACGCCCCCGGATGAGTGAATTAGCTCAGCCCCAGTTCCCAGGCAGACTTGCAGCGAGACGTTAGGCATTGTATTTTTAAATTTGGACTCCATCCAAATAGTACTCCCGGTTATCAAAAAATCCAAATTCCCATTGATACCGCGCGCATTACCTTTATGGTGTTATTTTTGTTCATGTTATTACTGAAACTTGGCGGCGATATTGATTTTTATTTCGTAACTGAGTTGTAGTTAAAAGGTCATTGCGACTTTTAACGTTATTGATAAGAAATAATTAAAAAGTTACTTACCTATCGTTGAAAAATAGTTAAAAATAACTCACCTTCGTTTTTAGCACTAGTTTTTTTTTGGTAAGCACTGTTTTCACTGTTTGTTGTGTCACATCAATGTTTTGTTAGCGATGCGAGTACGTGGCGTGTATCGTCGCGGACGCGCGCGGGGGAAACGAGCGGCGAGCTCGCTAGTGTCGCGACTACTGCAGCATTTTATTGTGTACAGTGCGTGCGTCCCTAGGGATGGTTGATACGATATCCGCTAATAATATATTTAACTTTATTTATCAGTACACATAACATTACGCTTTAAACATCCCCCGTTGCGATAAGCAACAGAATGTAAAGAAAAATGGTAAAGATATTATAGGTCCGTCTTTTCAAATTTTGTGTTAGATAGGATTACGTGTAGTGGTTTTTTCGACAAAACCCTCAAAGGTTTATTTGGACACTTTTTAAACAGTTGAACGGATTTGGAAAGTTGATCAGAAAGTTGATTTGATAAAATAAATTTCGTGACAAGTGCTGTAACGTATAACGACGAAGTTTATGTTATATGGTTTGGTTAATTATATCAATTACTTTAATTGCCTTATATCGTCCACAGAAATATTAAGATACGTCTTCTTTTAACCTTAGGGGGTTCGGTAGCATTCATAAATATTATATTCTTTATTACATATCTCATTCATTTAAAATATAAATCCGAATATCAAAGAAATAGTATGGTTATTAATTTCAGGTATCCATTATTCAAAAATACTCTAGGTATTCGTTATATAAAAATATCTGCATATTCGTTGGTAACGTGTCGCATCACTATCCACCCTAGTTGGTACATCCGCGGCCAACTGCCACCGCTTGCCGCCAATTCAACTAGTATAAAATAGAGTGTATCCGGTGATCTCATGTAACTCATTATTAAGACCAGCCGATGGTCTGTTTCGATGCTCTTGTTGCGAATACTATGATACAATCTTTTATTTTTAAAATACTGTACTTTACAATTGTACTGCATTGATGAATAGTGCCCGGAATAATGGCAATACTGTCCTTCTAACGCGTTATTGTATCAAAAAGGGAACTTTTTGTATCATTTAATGTCCACGTCCAATTTGGTGCGCGAGTCCAGCTCGCACTTGGCCAGTTTTTTTTCTGGTTTCAACTAAATATGCTCTACCATTGGAATAAATGAAGTGAGTTCTGGCGATTTAAAAGATGTAAATTTAAAATAAAAGTAGCCCACTGAGTTGCTTGCCAGATCTTCACAGTTCAAGTCGCGTTTCGAACCGGTAGTAGCATATACCTATAAAAAAAACCTTCACAATTTCTTATTGCCCCTGGGTCTGTATACAAAAAAAAAGATTTGACATTGGTTTTATGCTGAAATGTATAGAAATTAACGTAACTAGCAACCCAAGGTCTGGGCATTCCCTCATTTGTTGAGTGAGTTAGGGAATGTCCAGTCCCTGCCCAGCTTGGATATATTTTTATATGTATAAATTATTTATAAGCAGTGGTAGCCTCGCGGGCAAGAACGCCCGCCTTGAACATAAGGGGTGCAAGTTCAAATCCCAGGCCCGCACCTCTGAGATAATTTTCATGTGCGAATGTCATTTTCAACAATGATTACCACTTGCTGAACGGTGAAGGAAAACATCGTGAGGAAACCTGCACGTCTGTAGAAAGGCGTGTGAAGTTCACCAACCCGCACTGGGCCAGCGTGGTGGACTATGGCCCAAATCTCTCTCGTATTGAGGGGGAATGTGCCCGGTATAATGGCAATAGGCTCGCCCCTATTACATTGGGACCAAAATACATCGGCGAAGTGTGGGTGCACTACAGTGCACCTCTGCCTACCCCTTCGGGGAATACAGTCGTGATGATGTATGATGATGATGTATAAATTATTTATTGTTGTTTAATAATTATAAAGCTGTAGTGTAGAGTAACGTTGTTCTAATTATGCAATGTCTCCTGCCGTGTAGGCCTAGGTGAAGTGAGAATATCTAGCGGACATCGGTCACGACCTTTTAGCCCTTCGCAACTAATTGGTATGTTCCAAATAGCACCTGTCAATGTATCCATAGATATGGCCAATTATTTTTGACAGATAAAAGCGAAAGCAACCCGATAGATATAAGAAACCGCGATAGATATAAGAAAGAAGTTTTTATGGGTAACCAAAATTTTCCTTTTTATCATCGCCCAACACATACTCATAATGTCGAGAGGTGTGGGCTATTTGGCTTAAGCGACACTTTTGGGCGATTTTAACTTATATCGATTTTTAGGGTTCCGTACCCAAAGGGAACCCTATTACTGAGACTTCGCTGTCCGTCCGTTCGTCCGTCCGTCCGTCTGTCACCAGGCTGTATCTCATGAACCGTGATAGTTAGAGAATTGAAATTTTCACAGATGATGTATTTCTATTGCCGCTATAATAACAAATACTAAAAAACTTTTTAACAAAAAATTAAACCGCCGAAAATTATAAAAAGAAAAAATAATATACCTTTTTTATTTAACCTTAATAACAAAGTTCTTAAACGAATATAAGTATACCTAAGTCATTTTGAGTCGGTGCCAAGCAAGCAAATTAATTAATTAAGTAAAGTGTGATGCACGGCAGCGGCGCGGCGCGACACGCCCCTTCGCCGGAAAATGCCGAGCGTTCACGAAGTTAATGTCAGCGAGACAGCAACTCGTGCGGACACATACGTGAGTGCACACATTGTGTGAGTAGTCGTACGGAGAGCACATTTTTGGAATGTTAATTTTTGTCGCTGAAGGTTCCACGATGCATTGTTAATTTTCATTTGGTTATTTGTTTAAATGTATTGTTCATTGACTGTTCGGCGCCGACTCAAAATGACTTAGGTATACTTATATTCGTTTAAGAACTTTGTAATTAAGGTTAAATAAAAAAGGTATATTATTTTATGCTTTTTATAATTTTCGGCGGTTTAATTTTTTGTTAAAAAGTTTTATTTTATAATTTTTTGTGGCTTACTACATGCTTATATTTATTTGTAATACACAACTCAGCATTAAAATTTGTGAATGAACAATAAATCACTCCCTATTTTCCCACACTTAGGGTAGGATTTTTCCTTCCTAATTTATATGGGACCAACTTCGAGGTTATACCATATCCAAAATACCTGTCGAATTGTGAACCCCTTCCGTTTTCTTCGTTGGTTAAAAATGGGTATTATTCCAAGTAAAGTCCACGCGGGTGTAGGTATATCATGGAGTAGGTGCCAATCCACATCAGATTAGGAAAATACACACATGAATTGGCACCAACTACAAATGTAATGAATTATAAGGTTAAATTATCGTTGAAAAGATGCAAGTATTAGCACCTCATAACAGCCCAATAAAGGAATTCACCCCCCAGCCCCCTTTCCACCCCATCGTTTTGATATTTGTTAACAATTCATATTAAACAAAAAAGATTTTTCGAAATCGGCTCACTAGCGCCGAAGATATGCTATAGTCCAGAATGCAAACTTTATCACCCCATTTCACCCCTAACATATTTTTTTTGTCAAATTTCCTAATACACGTGTTTTTTTATTTTGTATGTAAAATACATATACAAAGTTTCAGGTTGATCAAAAAATAATTTTTAAATTGTGTGACCTTCAACCCTTCATTTCATCCCCAAGGGGGTTAATTTCTGATAATATTTTGAAAATGAGACCACCCTCGAAGAATTCCTTAACAAACGTCATAAAAAAATTCGAAATCGGTTTAGTGACGCCGGAGATATGCATGATCATACATATAAAAGAATGCAAACTTTATCACCCCATTTCACACCCTATAATTTTTTTTTTTTCCAAATTCCTAAAACACGTATTTCTTTATTTTATATGTAAAATACATATACAAAGTTTCAAGTCGATCAAAAAATAATTTTTAAATTGTGTGACCTTCAACCCCTCATTTCGAAAATTATTATATATTATTATTTTGAAAATGGGACCACCCTCGAAGAATTCCTTAGCAAACGTCATAAAAAAATTCGAAATCGGTTTAGTGACGCCGGAGATATGCGTGATCATACATAAAATATATATATATATACGCGTCGAATTGAGAACCTCCTCCTTTTTTTTTTTTCGTCGGTTAAAAATCAGAATAAAATTAATATTTTAGGGGGCTCCCATCCAACAAACGTGATTTTTTTGGCGTTTTTATAGATAATGGTACGGAACCCTTCGCGCGCGAGTCCGACTCGCCCTTGGCCGGTTTTTTTTTCAGCGTCGAATGAGTATGCTCTCCTGTAAAGTTAACAAAATGTCGCATACATTTTTGTCCGTTCTCCTTTAAAGTTACTAATGGTTGAGGTAAAATTCTAAATTATTATCTAAGGTCAGATTTAATCTAAAGTTAATTACCAGCAAAGCTTTGAGTTTTAAGTTTCAGTAAGTTCCTACTTAGATATTCCTGTTTTAAAAAGAAACATATCTTTGTATTTCGCAAGAGTAGCAATGTATTAGGTACTTCGGGCAAAAAGTTTGTAAACTAATTCTTCTTCTTTTTACGAAATGAATGACCAATTGCTCCACCTGCGGTTAGCGGGTTTCAGCCAGTGTCAAGTAATAAATATTTTAGTAGGAGCAAATTTAAGAAATACACATTATAAATTAACATGGGTGATGAACACGATAAAGAAGTCGGATGAATTAAAAAAACCGGCCAAGGGCGAGTTGGACTCGCGCACGGAGGGTTCCGTACCATTATCTATAAAAACGGCAAAAAAATCACGTCTGTTGTATGGGAGCCCCCTTAAATATTAATTGTATTTTGTTTTTTAATATTTGTTGTTATAGCGGCAACAGAAATACATCAACTCTCTAACTATCACGGTTCATGAGGTACAGCCTGGTGACAGACGGACGGACGGACAGCGAAGTCTCAGTAATAGGGTTCCCGTTTTACCTTTTGGGTACGGAACCCTAAAAAATAATTGAATCCTTCTAAACTAAAAAATATTATCAGCTAGTGTTGTCGATATTTGAACAGTTAGTGCCATTTGACCCCATTTAGATGAACTATAACTAAATTAAACTTGACCTAGATATATTGCTGTCTTTCTCATACAGTATGACAATAAGTTGGAAGATTTATTCATTTAAATATAGATAAAAAAAGGCTTGAGATCGTTCTGTACAAAAAAATGGAATTCCGAATCACGGATCCGTGATATCGGTCGAGTCAGGAATAAACCTACGCGTTAACTACGTCATACACCACGACCAATGTAACATGATCCTTGTTATTATAACATAATTCTGCTCGTAGTTCTGTATATATACTCCGGTGGGTGTTAACAGAGACCAAGCCAGGCTGGTGTCGTGTTCGTATGAATGTAGGGCGGGTCACCGGTGCCAACCACTATTGTATATAATTAGTATAACAACCTTAGAGTGGTTTATTTTAAAATTGTATTATACAGCCTAGCCCAGGTTCACACTATAGAGGGTGTTTCAGAAGTCCGAAATAATACTTCAGGTACATATACGGTAGCTATATGTGGATGCTTAGAGAAGACCGATTAAACAAAATTATCAAACATTCTGAGTTATGGACCTTTGAATATTTGTCATAGTTATCGTGTTCAGGCCTTTGGGTACATCCATAACCAATATTCACAAAACAAAACATGTAAATTTTAGAAAGGACTCTAGATATAACGAGTTGTTGAAATTGACGACGAAAACAGAGTTGAAAAAACTGGCCAAGTGCGAGTTGGACTTGCACACAAAGGGCTCCGTGCCATTCTCTATAAAAACGGCAAAAAAAACACGTTTGTTGTATGAGAGCCCCCTTAAATATTTATTTTATTCTGTGTTTTAGTATTTGTTGTTATAGCGGCAATAGAAATACATAATCTGTGAAAATTTCAATTGTCTAACTATCACAGTTCATGAGATACCTACAGCCTGGTGACAGACGGACGGACGGACGGACGGACGGATGGATGGACAGCGAAGTCTTAGTAATAGGGTTCCCGTTTTACCCTTTGGGTACGGAACTCTAAAAACATGGTCGAATTTTGATTAAATTTATATACCATTCAGTTGTATACCCGATACTGAAGCAAACGCCAAAGTATTATTTCGGACTTCTGATACACCCTATATCTATCCTTATTAAGGTACCATCAGGCCTCCCACACACTGAGGCGTCAAAGATCGCGCGTAATTTTTTTTACGAAATATGATATCTCAATATTGGAAAAAATTATGGACTAAGGTGAGGAATGGCTTCACTACTAGAGAGGGTATTTCGCCAATGTCCAGTAATTAATAGCAAGGAAAACTTGTGTGTTTGTGAAAAGTGTGTTTTTACTACAAATTATAAAAATGCGTGATGAAAGTGATAAAGATGGCGGATCGTGGGACGTCAAATTTTTGCTAATATCAAAACCATTGAGTATCTAGAGTACCCATAACGACTCCACTCTGCGTTTAGCTTAGCGGCAATTTTTCCACCATTGCTGTTATCTCATTTACCTGTATACGGCAACTATATGGGAATACAACAATGGCGGAGTCAGATAAACCAGAAAAAAAATACTGCAGCGCCGGCTCCAATTGCCATCTCCGCAACGAACTGCATTGACAGATAGAAAAAGTTCATTCTACAGCAAAATGACACTGACAGCGTCTCGATCCGCCATCTTTATCGCTGTCATCATCCATTTTTATGTATAACTAGCTGTGCCTGCGACTTCGCCCGCGTGGACTTTAGGGAGATTACCCGGAAATATGGGTATTATGTTTTTCCCACGGAACCCTAATGCTTTTTCTAAAATTAAAGTAGCCTAAGTTACGCCTTGGAACGTCAGCTATCTGTCAGTGAAAGTCCCATTGAAATCGGTTCAGCCGTTTAGAAGTTTAACTCAAACAAACAGACAGACAGACAGACAAAAAAATTTAAAATTGCGTTTTCGTTATAGGTATCGTATATACTTTCATACGCATTTGGTAAAAAAGTGTTATTTTGGTATTACAAACAGACACTCCAATTTTAAACAGACACTCCAATTTTAAACAGACACTCCAATTTTATTTATTTGTATAGATGTAAAATAACTATAGCCCTTTTTAATGTCCCACTGCTGGGCACGGGCCTCCCCTCAATGCGAGGGGGATTCAGGCCATAGTCCACCACGCTGGCCCGGTGCGGGTTGGCAGACTGCACACTTTGATTTGCAAGGCGTGCGTTCGACCACTCGGCTATCACTGCTATTTGCTAGATGTATAGATGTGTATTTATTGAATTTGCCCTTGCTATTAATTACTTGACACTGGCTGAAATACCCGCTAACCGCAGGTGGATCCATTCCTTATCTTATTCCATAAAAATATCATCATTTCACTCATTTCGTAAAAAAAGAAGAAGACACTGACAGCGCGAGTGGATTTTAATGCGTGGGGTCGTGGCTTTTACCACATAAATTCTAACTTTATGTATATTGCTACAGAGTTTGTTTGGTATTGACAAAACTTTTTACGGGCGGGCGTCGACGCCCCAGTGTGCAGCACTTGTAGCATGAGCGCCAAGATTGGCATATGTCACGAAATATCCTGATGTTGTCTCTTTCACTCGTATGAAATAAGACAGAGAGCGACTGAGCCAATCCGTGACAGTAGTCTTGTCTTGACATGCGTGACACCACAGGTGTTCATAGGTTTGCCTTCCTCAAATTCTCTCAGCGATGGTTTAACAGCATCGTATGGATGCTGGTTCGATTCTCGTTCGCAGAAAATGTTCTAAATGGCCATTTTGGAATATGCCCTGGTTTGGATGCAACTGGAATCGCCCTCAGTCTATTTTATGGTGCCCATAGTACAAGCTTTGTATAGTTTGGGAACATACGAAGACTATATCGAGGGGTGAAAGGCTATTTTTTTTTAATAGCCTATTTTATGTCCCACTGCTGGGCAAAGGCCTCCCCCTCCCGTCTCCACATTTCCCTGTCCTGGGCTTTTTGTTGCCACGTTTCACCCGCTAAAGTGTCCACAGGTGTTCAAAGGTTTCAAATCGTCGCACCATCTTCTTGGTCTACCACGATGCCGGCAACCGCCTTCGGGCCTCCAGGTGTTGATACGATTTGTCCACCTTTGCGGGTTCATTCGTGCTACGTGACCGGCCCAATCCCACTTCAGCTTTGCCGTCTTCCTGCCCACGTCAGTAATACGGGTAATGGAGCGTAGGGTGTTTTGACTTAGCGATTTTTTTTATCTTTACAGGAGGGCATATTCATTCGACGCCGAAAACATATAAATACATCATCACGCCTGTATTCCCCGAAGGGGTAGGCAGAGGTGCACTGTAGTGCGCCCACACTTCGCCGATGTATTTTGGTCCCAGTGTAATAGGGGGCGAGCCTATTGCCATTATACCGGGCACATTCCCCCTCAATACGAGGGAGATTTGGGCCATAGTTCACCACGCTGGCCCAGTGCGGGTTGGTGAACTTCACACGCTATAAATAGCTATAGACATGCAGGTTTCTTCACGATGTTTACCTTCACCGTTCAGCAAGTGGTAATCATTGTTGAAAATGACATTCGCACATGAAAATTATCTCAGAGGTGCGGGCCTGGGATTTGAACTTGCACCCCTTACGTTCAAGGCGGGCGTTCTTGCCCGCGAGGCTACCACCGCATAGCAAAACATAGCTGATTCCAAATATGTATATAAGTAAATATCGCCAAAAAGTGTTGCTTAAGTCAGCCTTTCACCCCTCGATATGACGACTGGCGATTTTATTTTAATCAGTACTTAAAATTCCACAGTAAATAAGTATGTAGGTAACTGGTAAACAGATATTCAAGTGATGATGTTTGCATTTGATTAATTACCTTCATAAGCATGTGTAATCATGTCATTATGAATTAAAACAATGGTATCAATCATCATAATGGCATCATGACCGATCAACAAGGTATCATTTTTTCCTCCAATTATTACCTTTACAATCGATATATGTATACATAGATAATAATAATAATAAAATCTCAGTTAGAATGTTCCCGTTCAACTTGTATTTATCAAGTAGTCGGCTTTATTGTGTGAATAGACCCGTATTTTTATATCGTAAGGTTATCGTTATACCTACAAGTTGTTAGAAAAGTATGAAATAAGGTATCTAAATAAAAAACCCGGGCAAGTACGAGTCGGACTCGCACACGAAGGGATCCGTACCATTATCTATAAAAACGAGCAAAATTTGTTGTATGGGAGCCCCCTTAAGTTTTTATTTTATTAGGTTTTTTAATAGTTGTTGTTAAAGCGTGAAAATTTCAACTGTCTGACTATCACGGTTCATGAGATACAGCCTGGTGACAGACGGACGGACGGTCGGATGGACGGACGGACGGACAGTGAAGTCTCAGTAATAGGGTTCCCGTTTTACCCTTTGGGTATGGAACCCTAAAAAATGATTTCTTCGTAATATATAAAAGCGCCATCTAGTTTTAAAATCATGAAGCTTTCAGATTATTACTATTTAACGCCCTACCATGAATGATAAATATTCACTTAAAAACATTGCTTTACAATAATACTACTAATAGATGGCGTTAGTTAGTAATTATTTTTCAAATACATGCCATGAAACCAGCGCTGCACGATATAGTAGGTTCTTTTTACTATCATAGTTACTATATATGGTATAGTTTATTGGTCACAAGATGTCGCTAGCGGTGTGTGAAATTGTTAAAATCAACAAATATTTCAGATAGGGCTAAATGTAGACCTTAAACTTCAGGGTACAACTTCCTTGCTGAAAATGTGATGAAGCAGAACAGGTGTTGTCAGATTTGTCAGCATCGTAGTATATGGCACACGGTTGCCTCTGCCTATCCCTATGGGATATAGACGGGACTATATCGAGGGGTGACAGGATATTTGACTAAAAGCGACATTTTTTGGAACGTAGTTCCTTATGACGCGTTGCGAAAGGGGGCTAGACGGAAAAAAGTAAGACTAAAAGTGTCGACCGACACTTTTGTAAATGTGTGTGTGAGAGTAAGGGTTGTAACGACACTTTTGTAAATGTGTGTGTGAGAGTAAAAGTTGTAACGACTCTTTTGTAAATGTGTGTGTGAGATTAAAAGTTGTAACGACTCTTTTGTAAATGTGTGTGTGAGATTAAAAGTTGTAACGACTCTTTTGTAAATGTGTGTGTGAGATTAAAAGTTGTAACGACTCTTTTGTAAATGTGTGTGTGATTTCGATTTCAGTTTCGGTTTCGGTTTCAATTTCGATTTATATACATATATATAGGTGTGTGTGTGTGTGTGTGTGTGTGTGTGTGTGTATATGTTCTTTTTTTTGCTATTTTATTTCAAAAGGAACTTCGTTCCATCCGGGTGTCCCTTGACACCTCTCAAGTTTTTTTGTCAACTTTACAGGATAGCATACTCATCCCACGCAGAAAAATTTGCGGACTCCAAATATGCATATTAGTAAATATCGCCCAAAAGTGTCGGTTAAGCCATTTGGCTTATTAAAGGCTTAATAAAGGCTATTTAGCCTTTCACCCATCGATTTGTATCTACTATTACGACTTAAAAACTTGTAACTTTATTGCTATTATTTGTAGCGTTTACTAATAGAGTTTTATATAAACACTACCTACAATTGGCTAAATTGGATACATACAGATTATTCTTGCTCTACAAACATAGAGTCAGAACTGATACTAATCAAACATTGCCATGAGCTAAACATATGATATTAATAGAACGATATTGTCTTTGCGCGAGTTAATATTTACCAATTATTAATTAAATATGACACGTGGGTGACAGGTCCGATTTGTTAGCGAGATTTACAATCTTATAATAGTTAAAAGCAGTGGTAGCCTCGTGGGCAAGAACGCCCGCCTTGAACGTAAGGGGTGCAAGTTCAAATCCCGGGCCCGCACCTCTGAGATAATTTTCATGTGCGAGTGTCATTTTCAACAATGATTACCACTTGCTGAACGGTGAAGGAAAACATCGTGAGGAAACCTGCACGTCTAGGCGTGTGAAGTTCACCAACCCGCACTGGGCCAGAGTGGTGGACTATGGCCCAAATCTGCCTCGTATTGAGGGGGAATGTGCCCGGTATATTGGCAATAGGCTCGCCCCCTATTACATTGGCACCAAAATACATCGGCGAAGTGTGGGCGCACTACAGTGCACCTCTGCCTACCCCTTCGGGGAATACAGGCGTGATGATGTATTTTACTAATAGTTATAATTTACTAGCGGCCCGTCCCGGCTTTCCACGGGTGGACATTTTTTTAAACATGTGGAGATTTCTAAGGATCTCTATTTTTTTCTAGTAATAAATACCTATAGCCTATGCTACTCAGTGATAATGTAGCGTTCTAACGGCATAAGGTTTTTATGAAATCGGTCCTGTAGTTTTAAGTTTATTCGTTACATACAAAAATACAAATCTATCCTCTTTATAATATTAGTATTTATAATATAGCAGTATTACAACATGAATATGAAGGACACGTCAAGACGCGTGTGTCCATCTTTTTGATCATACCAAAACAAACTGTATTGACTCGTAGATAGAGTTCATTCTCCAATTAAAGGTAATCGACGACGCGAGCGAATTTTGGCGCGTGGTCACGTAGCGTCACAGAAATTGAATCTTAAGAAACTGACTTAATTTGTCAATAGGACGCAACGGTGGTAAAGGCGTGTGAAGTTCACCAACCCACAATGGACCATCGATCAGTGTTGTGAACTATGCTGACTATAGCTTCCTAATCGTAAATACTATATTTGTATTTAATATTAAACTCCCGTGAGTATAATTCTTCTCTAGTATTGTGGCAAAGGTGCTGTCTGCTCTCATGGCATTGCTGCTCCTGAGAATGTATTACTCGCAAAAATTATCTTTTGAAAAGAGTAACCATTGAGTTTCTTACCGGCTCTTCTCAGTGGAAGCAGCATTCTGAACCGGTGGTAGAATCTGACTATTTGTAAGTGCTTTTGGCCTGCACGAATAAAAAAAATGTTTTTTATTATGTCCAAAGAGTCCTCCAGCTCCGTAAAGACGGGAAATGTGCCCGGTATACTGCCAATAACTTCGCCTCATATAACTTTGGGTCAAAATACATCGGCGAAGTGTAGGTGCACTGCAGTACATCTCTGCCTATCCTATCAGTAACACAAGCGTGATATTGTATCTTACGATATAGATGACAGGTGGGTAGTACTCTTAATAAATAAATACCAATCGAATTGAGAACCTCCTCCTTATGGAAGTCGGTTGAAAATAAGAATTCCTAAAGTTGGAGCGTTTCCTCATCTTATTCCATTATATTTCACCATTTCATTCATTTTCCAGAAAGAAGAACGAGAGTTAATATATATTCATTTTAGTATTGCTGATGGGCGCAGGGCGTCTTGTTTAAGAATAATAGAACAAATAATAACGTTTACTTAAAAAGCGTTTATGGAATTTAACGGTTTAATTCGTAAAGCTTTTAAATGGAACCAGTAAAAATGGTTCCGCGGGAAACAGGGGCAATTTGCGGGGATGAGAAACTTACGGTTTATTTCATTACAAGTAGGAACTATATACGGCGGGAGTTTCCCGAGACTGGTTAGTCTAGGATAAAAATTTTTTTTTTTTTATTTTAAGAGCAGTGGTAGCCGAGTGGTCGAACGCACGCTTTGCAATCAAAGTGCGCAGGTTCTATCCCCGGCTCGCACCTCTGGGTTCCATGTGCGAATCTCATTTTCATCTGAGATTATCACTTGCTAAGAAACGGTGACGGAAAACATCGTGAGGAAACCTGTGTGCCCGGTATAATGGCAATAGGCTCGCCCCCTATTACATTGGGACCAAAATACATCGGCGAAGTGTGGGCGCACTGCAGTGCACCTCTGCCTACCCCTTCGAGGAATACAGGCGTGATGATGTATGATGATGATGATGTAAAAATATTTTTAATTTATTTTTTGTCATGTTTTTTTTTCCTTTTTAAATATAGAAATACATTGAACATTTATGTTAGGCTGCTGCATTAAAAAGAAAATAGCTCCCATTTAAAAATGAAACGGCTTATTGTAGACAGATACTCACTTATGGATGAATCGAAATTATTAAGTATCGGTTCATATGGATTTATTTTGAGCTTCTCTCAAAATGTTACAAATAAATTTTTGTAAGATTTTTTTGTTTTTTTTTTTCACAGTTTAGCGTATTTAGAGCCTATTTCAAAACGTCATAAAGTAATTTAATTGCGTTTTTCTAAAACTAGTTAATAAACTCATAAAATAGATGTGTATTAATAAGAAACAATAACAATGCGATAACATTAAAGGTAAATGAGTAAAGTTAAATCAAGATCGCTGTGAATTATTTCACAGAGAACAATAGACTTGTATTGAATTCCGATAACGTCATGTCACAACTTGTGATAAATATTATTCAGTCATTTTTTATGAATGGCAACCCATTTGTTATTTAATAACAAAGTTACGACACCGTTATTGTTTTTAGTTTGCAATAATATTAATTTATGTTCGCTTCCTACCCAAATTATAACTTACTTAAACAGAGCGGCGTCGTGACGCCCATGTATTTGACGATGCGTAGCTCTTATAACAAGTGATGTCATGCCGCTATAGGTGTATGGCGTCGCGACGCTTTGGTGACTAGAGTAATGACGCTTATTATAAGCACTGTATCGTGACGCTATAGCGTATCCGACTATAGCACTTGCGCCAATAATAGACTTTTGTCACGAAATATGTTGATTTTTTCTCTTTCCCACGTATAAAATAAGACAGAGAGTACTTAAAATTTTAATTCACGTTGCTGACCCCACAAATAGGACCATGAAGGTAGGTACTTATGAATTGTCAAAACCAAAAAGAAGTATTGGACTTTACTGATACGGAAGAAGAAAGGGCAAAAACTCTATGGTTGCAATTTTCCAAAAGGATTATCACCAACCTCAGCACCACAGCAGCTGAGAGGCCTTTACCAGCGATTCGGGTTTTAAAGCGCAAAATAAGGTTCCTTAAGCGACATTCAAGTATTTTTATAATATTTTCAAATCCGCCATTTCACATGTATCCTTGGCACCCTACGTTAAGGGCAAATAATCTGCCCCTAGCCCATCCCGCCGGTGTTCTGGGCGGGATGCCGCAGTATCTCTCCGACCGCCATCGGAGTCAGACCTTGCGGCTTCGTGCCCCCCGCGTTCCCGCCTTCCGTCACCATGGTCGCGTCCGCCAATTAAACGAAGACAATGGAATACACGTCACAAATAGGTAAAGGATATGTTTTTAATTGTGCACCTATTTAGTAAGAGGCTGGTTGTGTGAGTGCAGGGCTGGACGCGGAAGGTTTTTCGGTGAGTGAATGTATGCTATACGATTAAATGGACAGAATGCGAGGGGATGTTTGGCGCTATGTGTCGTATGATTAATTATTATTACTATAACATTTCTATTTGATTTAAGATAAACATAAACAAGGCATATAACGCGCAAATATAAAAAAAGAAATTGGTTTTTATGACACAAAAAAGATTATTTTGTGTCCTAAAAACTCTATTTATTATGGCTATGCTAATATGAATATTTTATGTCATTAGACAATTTATTGTGTTACGACTATACTTGTGATAAGATTGATAGAGCCTTACATTTATTAGAGTATTCTATAACTAAAATGATAGTTTCTTAATCAAGTTGTTCAATGATGAGGTATAAGATACAATAGGAATAATCTTTTTTTTTTTAAGTTTAATAATTTGTTTTATACAAAAACGCGATGAAGTTCAAATCTTTTCATACATTTAATAAAGAGGAAATGCAACTAAAATGGCAGAAATGCAAATAAAAATGCTTAGAGATCTGTAATATTACGTACACCTCAAAAGGCATATATGACGGCTTGGTCTAGTTGTCTGAGTGTAAGCCGCTTAGTTCACTGCATCGGTTGGTTGCAGGTCCTATTCCCGACAGCGGCAATTTTCGGAAATGACCTTTTCGGAATTAGCACTGGTCTGGATGTAACTGAGATCACCCCCAGTCTATTCGCATCTTTAAAAGTATAGAGACCTAACTCAAAAATAATGTTATTGAAAAATGGTCGTTAGAACGACCATTTAAGATTAATAGTCGAAATCCTAAAATTTCAAAATGGGTCTCTATTATTTTAAAGATGCGTTATGTGGTACACACAGTACAAGCTTTGCTTAGTTTGGTATCATACGATAAGTATGCATTGTCTGGTGTTATTTCTTTATTAAAAATAACATTAAAATAGAATTTTGACAAAAAATTGCTAAAAAGAAGCATCAAAAAGCATGGACATATTGTGACTAACTACGGTAAAAGTTGTACAGACTATAACCCGCCTAATATTCGTATTTATAAGCTTTATCCTCGACGCGTTTGTCCGTGAAAACCTTATTGCGGGCAATAAAAACTTCGACGTTTGTTTATGGGACGACCGACGTACGCGCGTGCAAACTTTTTTAAGTTTTCCACACACTATCAGTTTTATTGACCATCATTCATGATCAAACCACTTCCTCTTGCTATGTGCGTAGGTTTCTTTGAAAAAAAAACTAAACATTTTCTTTTATTTTCATTGACAAACGACTAAATAAGTAACTAAATATATATGTAATAATAAAGTGTAACTCAAATGTATACGCAATATACAATAATTGAACTACTCGCCAAAAGATGTCACTAGATGTGATATTAAAAAAAAGGTATAGGTTTTGGGTTACTGGGCTTGGCCATTGGCTATTAGGTTTGAAAAAAGCAACCATGGAGTTTCTTGCCCATTTTTCTCCATAGAAAATGCATACCGAATGGGTGGTAGAGATACTATTTTTATTATTTATTGACGATTTATAAGTGCCTGTATTGGTTTATATGAATAAAAAATATTCTGATTCTGATTCTGAATATGTTTTTTATGTAAAACGAATGGTAGTATTAAATACATGAATAAATATCAGACAATACTCAACGTATGATCCCAAGCTAAGAAAAACTTCTACTGGGGGTATCATATAATTTACAGGGGGCGATCCCAGTTATACCCAGACCAGGTCCTTAAGTCCCTTAATACAATCATTCTTTTTTAAGGCATGAAAACAACATATTTTATTAATGGTTGTTAAAATAATGGTAGATAAAAAACCTCTTTCGCTTCATCCACTGTCATACAACTTTTCATGCACTTCCGTCGGTTGAGGGTGCTACGGACTTCACCTTTCTGGAAAAGACCGTTAATCTGGTCGTGAAAAGGCACCTCGGGCGCCCTCTTCCGACATTTCCACTCACGTTCGCCTGGTATATTTCTTTCGTCAGTCTACTTTCACTCATCCTCTCTACATGGCCAGACCACCTCAACATACTTTTCTCAATCTTAGTCTCCACATCGTCCTTCAGCTTACAAATACTTACTATAATTATATTAGACACTGTCACCTTGAAGCCTTTTCTAGTCATATTTTAACTGCTATTGATAAAATATGTTGTTTTCATGCCTTTAAGTCATAGCAGCTCCACAGCGGTAGTATTAGGGGACTTTGAGACTTTGAGACGTTTTATTCCAACCCGCACTGGGTCAGGGTAGTAGACTATAGCTCGAATCCTTCGTCAAAAGTGCATAAACAGTTTCAAAATTGAGCGTAATTTTCATAAGCTTTTTGTGACCCGTTGAGCGTTTGGAGTTTGTTACCCCACTGGTGGTAATAAAAGTCGGGCTTCTTGTTAAGACTGTTTATTCCTTATCACACCCGATATATTTACAGCGGACTAAAAACATTACGTTCCTTAAAACCACATGTCGTAACGGTACTTCTTTTCGTCTGTGTTGCTACGGAAAAAACCCGTAACTAATGTTGCCATCATGTAGATTTAAACTTAATACACAAATACAATAATAGGTGGCGGTATAGGTATAAGAAGCGTATACGAAACCATCATTTTACCATCGCACCATACAAACTGTCACATAAAAAGCAACATTTCAAATCATTCCTAGACGAATGCAAGCCCGTCCCGAACCCTTTGTATGCAACACGCATAGGGGATCAACGGAACAATAGCAGATAGTTGAAGGGGGACGTATTACCCTCATTGTGATAGCCCTAGCTGTTTATTACCGTTATTTTTTCGTTTATCTTATCGGCGGATAGTATGGCATAGCGTGACGTCATTGGGTTAGGGTTTACGATTAGGATTAGGATTCGAAACGGATGTGCAGTTGCACAACATTTTGGAAGGAAGCGTACATTTGTCCTGCCGGAATACGAATTTCTGTAATTAGACAGCTCGTGTGAACTCAACCATAAAACATTTCCTGGCATATCCTTACCATTTAATCAGTTATTATTTTTTCGAAAGGGACAAGCAGCCTAAGTATGAAGAAAAAATAATGAAAAATGTTAATTTTTTGGATTTTAAAAACGAAAAAAGTTTTATCGGCTTGGTCTAGTGCTTTGAGCGTAAGTCGGCTCACTGTAGGGATACCGGGTGGTTGCTGGTTCAATTCTGGTCAGTGGAAATTTCAGAAATTAACTTTTTGGAATTTGCTTTGATTTGGGTGTAACCGGAATCGCCCGCGGTCCATTGTATGGTACCCATAGCTGGGTACCATACAATGTAGGGTACCATACAATGTACAATGTGCTTAGTTTGGGATCACCCGATGGTATAAAGGACACTGTACATGACTCAAGGTTTTAGGCTTGTAAATAAAATCCGATAAGCACTTTATTGGAATAAATTTTTCATCTTCATCTTTCTAGGTCACAGTTATGATTATAAATGTCACTCATACCTCATATATGTATATTATCAGCGGGTTCATTAAGACCTAGGTACTACACTTCACGGCTAACACCATAACGCCATTAACATACAGAAGCGATCGAATTTAGTTGACTTCCTTGAACATACATTCTCTGTAATATATTTGTATAAACATAAAGTAACCGTTTATTATTTTTCTTTTTTTTCACGAAATTGAATGAAATGATGATATTTAATGGAATTAGATGAGGAATGGCTCCACCTGCATTTAGCGGGTATTTCAGCCAGTCTATTATTATTTTTTCTCGACTCCTTTTCCCTCTTTGCATTTACGTCTTTAATATCTTGCACTTAGTTTGTTTGTTTTTTCCCTTATCTACATTACTCTAAGGTTGGCTGGTAGAAAATGCCTGAGGCATTAAGCTTACATTTGTACTTTTTTTTTTACTCATGTAGAAGCAAGAATTGTGAAGAATTGTGCAATAAATAAATAAATAAATGCACATAATAAATAAAAATGAGTGATGACAGTGATAAAGAAGGCGGATGATCCTCAACGTTTTATTATAACAAAGGAGCATTTTCTAATATTTGTCAGTTTTACTCGTCTACTTTGTATGTGATTTTGACGTCTACGTACAATTTTTTTATGTCATGACGGATAAGACTAGGCGGTCGTAACAACAATGACACGAATTACGGTTCCATTTTTTTTGGATGCCTTTTAGACAGATTCAGATATCTATAATTTATGATACTATTGACATAAAGCTTAAATTCCCGTCGCGAAAGCCACGCGACTTAATTCTAGGACATTTCGCTAAAGAATTTGCTTGTTCAATGAGGGAATGGAGTTCGTTTTGGTATAGGCAAAAAAAATGTCGCGCGCATTTAGACGCGATTCGACGCTTCTGTGGGCACAGGGCTCTATCGAGAGCTAGTTAGGTAGGGCCAACCAGTGGCAAGTTCACCTCAGTTAAGTCTCTACATAAAGTAGGTAAACAGCGGCCGGTACAAGGGTACTCCTTGCAGTGTGTTTATTTATCTTGACAAGTAGTTACAATGTGTTTTAAAGTATAAACAATGTGTTTTTATCGAACGGATTTCAAGGTATTAATAAAATTTGAAGTAATTTGTTATTTAAATAGGTAATTTTGTTACATGTACCTTTTTCTAATTTTATTTAGATAAAAACTAAATTATTAATAATTTATAAACTATATATAAAAAGGTTTTGTCTACGTGGGATGATGGAAAGAACACTGGCTGCATTTCGTCGTTAATTACCCAGAACGAGGAAAGACCTATCCCTCTTTTCATCTCTCTAATTAGTTTTAAATACTTATTTTGCAATGATGTTATTATTTGTTAATACTTAATTCCTATAAAACTAAATGTTATTTTTATAAAAGGAACGATTTTTTAAACTTGAGCAACCATTCGAAGAAGCAGTGGTAGCCGAGTGGGCAAACGCACGCCTTGTAAATCAACGTGTGCAGGTTCAAACCCCGGCTCGCACCACTGGGATTTATGTGCGAATCTCATTTTCATCCGAGATTATCACTTGCTATGAAACGGTGAAGGAAAACATCGTGAGGAAACCTGCACGTCTGAGGGAACTTGTCTAGTTCTCGATAGATGTGTGAAGTCTGCCAACCCGAACTGGGCCAGCGTGGTGGACTATGGCCTGAATCCCCCTCGCATAGAGGGGAGGCCCGTGCCCAGCAGTGGGACGTTAAAAGGGCTGTAGTAGTAGTAGTAACCATTCGTAACTGGTATCGGGTACTTAAGATTATTTTGTATTCATCCAAACTATATGTATGAACGTGTCAAGTATTTTATGGTCCGTTAGGGAAACGGAGCGTTTCTTGATTATAGAAATGGGCGTATGTGATAGTGATGATATACACAAAAAAAGAAATTTGAATGACGGTTCTTCTTCAATCCAAATTTATTCTCTTATTATTTCAGAGCTCGTGGTGTAAGTTAAGCGCATTTAAAACAAACAGAGTGTACAGCTAGTTTTAAATTGGATCTACTGCTAAGCAATCTGGTGCAACCATAAAAGTATTTCTATATCTTTGATAATAAACAAATTGTATCAGTGATTCACGTAATACCGTCCAGCGGTATTTGAAATAAAACGGAAACTTCAAACGTTATAGTGCGGGATAAATCAATAATTCTGGGAAAAGGCACGATTTTATTGCATTACAGATGTTGTACGGTTATTTTAGTTTGTATATAGGAACCATGACGTGTACGAATAGAGTATTGGTGAATAGTTCACCCTATTTTTTCGCTACCCTTTTTTAAAATAATAACAATAATCGTTTGTCGATGGTAGATGCCTATTGACTGTCGTTTGCTTGGCAAATCAAATGCGTGAAATTCGTTGCGTTAAGGCCCTAGGCACATTGGGGTATTATCTCCCGCGCGTCAAAATTATTGCTAATACTATAACTTTGCTAGAATTATAAAACGCTATTACATAATATTCTCAAAAAGTTTTATGAGTGTTTATAACACAATACCTATTTGCTAATACCCATGTTTAAATATCATAAAAGTACACTATTTACTTATATATTGTATGTACTTAGGTACGTAGACGACGGTTTGGTCTAGTAGTTGAAGCGTAGGCCGCTTGGCTCCCTGCGAGTTCAATTTCGGAATTGGCCTATTCGAAATTTTCCAGGTAGTTCTGGTGTAACTGGGATCGCCACCAGTCCATAGTACAAGCTTTGCTTAGTTTGGGATCATACGTTTAGTATGTGTTGTCTGGCGATATACTAACTAAGATGGACAGATCTAGATATTCGCACCGGATCTAGCGCAGCGCATAATTTGCGATTCAATGAGATCGTCTGGGCCACAAGTAATTGAAACTACGGCCGGCAAGCTTCTATATCTACCTTCTAGATAAAGATAGACCTTGTATCCGGTGGGAATCGGGATGTACTAGTTTTATATTGATCTTTTTCAGTACTACCCGGTGTGTGTTACTACGATGAATGGACCGAATGTGCCTAATGCATTGACGAAGTGATCTAAAACCATCTCCGCATTATTGCTTTTCTAATGAAACCGTTTCGGGGCACAGCGGTTGGATGGTTTTAAAGTATATAACGGAGATAGGTTTTATATTTTACTATATTTTTAAATCTATTTTATGAGTATCACATTCGTGTTCGTAGTTTGCAAGGAGAAATATGAAAATGTGGGGCCATGTGTAATCTGTTATGTCGAGGTGAAGGCTGACAGGGTAAGCTCGTGCTTAGTCCTCGTTGCTATTGGAGTAAATTATATTAAATTCTCAGTTACCTTCCCATATAATAATAAATCGGTGTTATTGAATATATTTATATGGATATATGTATATGTAGAGATACTATTATTATTATTTATTGACGATTCATAAGTGCATTTATTAGTTTACATAAATAAAAAAAGAGATTCTGATTCTGTATATGTGAAAAATAAAATAGAGTGTTAAAAGTCGCCTTTTAATTTGTGTATAATATATATAGTAAGAAAAATAAATTTAAAAAATCTAATAAAATAGTAAGGTTCTGTTAGCACCAAAATAAATGACTTCATTTAGTGCCGTGCCTCTTACGCCTGTGATGTCTGAGCGAGATGGTAATATTTTGACTACAGGGACTCCCTGTACTCAAACTACTCAGATAAAAGAATAGATAAAACAACAACACTTTAAGTGGTGGTGGCTTACCACCACCACTTAAAGTACCACCACCACTTAAAGTGTTGTTGTTTGAATAGTCACTGTAAATTTTTGGGAGATTTTGAACTGAGTTAACTGTTAAAAACTGAAGGTAATATCAAAATCATTGCAGCAAGGCGGGTGAGCGGGTGAGATGTGAGCTGTGAGCGATGAGTGGGTAGCACTTATAATAATTATATTAATTTACTTTTCGCTTCTACTCAGAAGCCTATTTGTGGTTTTGAAGTCGGTTTTTTTTTAAGAAAAAAAATATCTTTCGTATAAGACCACGAAGCGTTTCTTAGATCTAGTTTTATAAGGAAAATCTAATTCCAACGTGACTTCCAATGAAAGCGAGTCCTAACATTATTTATATGGCATGTAGTCGCTTAGATCAAATACTAGATACGCGAACGTGTTACATAATTGTTTTCTTTTCTCACGTACCTATGTACAAAGTAGTGACGATGCCTTTGTTTTAATAGTTGACCTCCAATACTTGATACACCACCACAAACAATCACAATGTACGCTAAAGCATAGTATAGTATGGAGCACGCTGTAGTATGGAAATAACAACGCTTTAAGAGGTGGTGATAAGTGGTGGTGGTGGTGGTGGTGGTGGTGGTGAACGTCAACACTCGTGCGTAAAAATGTTATCCATACCAAAACGGACTCTGTGTCAATATACATAAAGGATAAATTCCTGTGGTAATAGCCACGCTCCCATGCATCAAAATTTGCCACTACGAAATTTGTCATTGTCGGGAACCAAACTCGCAACCACCTAGTTCAGTGAGCCGAGCCTACGCGCTCAAACCATTACACCAAGTCGTGGTCAATCTATAGCAAACTATTGTTTTTATTAGCCCTGGTAGCTGAGTGGAGGAGCAGTGGTAGCCGAATCGAAGTGTGCAGGTTCAAACCCCGGCTTGCACCTCTAGGATTTATGTGTGAATCTCATTTTCATCCGAGATTATCACTTGCTATGAAACGGTGAAGGAAAACATCGTGAGGAAACCTGCACGTCTGAGGGAACTTGCCTAGTTTACGATAGATGTGTGAAGTCTGCCAACCCGCACTGGGCCAGCGTGGTGGACTATGGCCCGAATGCCCCTCGCATTAAGGGGAAGCCCGTGCCCAGCAGTGGGACGTAAAAGGGCTGTAGAAGTAGCCTTTATTAGAGGCTACTAGTGAAAATTCCATCAATACGTCACTCTACAACTTACTATAAAGTTCCTAGCTCTATCTAAGTAAACATTGGACTCTATATTTTAACACAAAAAACACTTTATGCCACAAGCCCGACTTTCAAGTTACCTTGCGAAGCTCAAAGGCAGAGTGGCACTACGGAGACTCATTTAGTTTTCATGAGGTGTGCCGCTGCGTGCTAGGAATGAGCATAGCGAACCAAACTCATACATTTCACCTGTACAAACTGAAATAAAATGCTTTTTGGAGATGTTACGAAATAAAATCAATTCATAACCCTCGCCACCACGCTTGCATTCTCGGTTGGGGTAGGCAGAAGTACACTTCAATATAACAATATTTTGCCGATGGTATATGGATACCTAGAAATAGCCTTATGACCAGTTTTGGTCCATACAAGCTTTGCGCATACTGGGGCGATGAAATATTTGCCAATACTAAAACTGCCATGATTAATAGAAAATGCTAATTCTTCAACGTAATGTCATTAAGAGCGCGAGCGAATTTTGACAGACATAGAATTTTAATCTTTATGAATATTGATACAGGGTTCAGTTTGGTATAGGCAAAGAATTAGACGCGCGCGTCTCGACGCCTCAGGGCCTTACCTCTTAAAGAATTTTTGTTTCCATACTAACTGTCAATTTTCGATAGATTATGTAAGTTAACTGTCAATATTTATCAGTGCCGTCATCCATTTTTAGGGTTCCGTACCCAAAGGGTAAAACGGGAACTCTATTACTGAGACTTCACTGCCCGTCCGTCCGTCCGTCCGCCCGTCCATCCGTCCGTCCGTCCGTCCGTCCATCCGTCCGTCAGTCCATCCGTCTGTTACCAGGCTGTATCTCAACAAATACTATAACAGCAAATACTAAAAACAGAATAAAATAAAATATTAAAGGGGGCTCCCATACAACAAACGTGATTATTTTGCCGTGTTTATAGATAATGGTATGGAACCCTTCGTGCACGAGTCCGACTCGCACTTTGCCGGTTTTTATTTATAATGTGTATTTATTGAATGTGTCCTTGCTATTAATTACTTGACACTGGCTGAAATACCCACTAAATGCAGGTGGAGTCATTCCTCATCTTATTCCATTAAATAACGTCATTTCTTTCATTTCGTAAAAGAAGAAGTTAACTGTAAAAAAAATAAAATAAATTAAAAACATAGCTACAAGACAGTTGTGGTGGTTGATGGTGTGGTGGTAAAGGGGATGACGTGACTTTAGTAACAGCTTTGTCAGAAATATTTTACTTAATTTATTTCAGTTTTGTTTTTAGATACCAAACCCCCAAACTAACTTAACTATATTTGCCGAAAATGAAGGACAACGTCCTTAGTGACATATAACACTCCCTAAGTAACATTATTTGTTCAATATTATATTACACGACGCGTAAAGGGTGAAATTGATGGAGTTATTCCGTGGATTTTGGTCGGAATTTTCCGCACCTCTATTTGTTTCGCATTATGGAGCTTATTGTTTGGCTTTCGTTACTCGATCTGGTTCTTTGTATAATATAATGAGGGCCGGAAAAACTGTTGCGAGTCCATAACAATAAGGTATATACTTGTTTATATACGCAATGTTTGCTCTAACTTTTGTTATTGCAAATCATATTATTGCAATGAGTTAATAATTAGGATACGAATAACATCAAAGTACTGGAACCACTAGTCAATTTTCTTTTCGAGGAAATTGATTAACTATTAATCTATTGATTAATGATCTAGACATCGGTCTATTAAAAGATTAACTCTATACAATTTATATTTTTTTTAATAGCCTATTGTATGTCCCACTGCTGGGCAAAGGCCTCCCCCTCTCGTTACCACATGTCCCTATCCTGGGCTTGTTGTGCCCACGTTGTGGCCAATTTATGTTGAGTCATCAAAATTCTCAGTATCTATCAATGCATTTAGGATATAGGTATTACAGATCAGTTGGTTATGTACAATGCCCTGTAAATAATTCAACCTAAAAATGTATGTATTGCTATTCACATAGGCTATTTAACAACTTAAATATTTCCACCTCCAAACTTATAATTGAAATCAACAAAGTTTACTGCTATAAAGTCCTTAAATATTGCCTTTGTTATAGTACCGTCGAGCCTAATGAGTTGAACAAAAGTTCGTTTGAACTATGACCTAGTTAAAGAGAACTGCGTTGAATCTGTTGGTTGGATCAGCTGTATTAAGTTGCATCGATGCAACGCCTTCATAGAGTAATAATATTATTTACAGTGTAAAGTTAAGGCGGAAAGCGAGACCATTCCCTACATTTTTTTTTACTTTTAAATATGAATTTCAACTTTTATTCTGATTAAAATGCTTTGAAAGTATGTCTATTAGAATCAGAATCAGAATCAATTATTATTTATTCATATAAACCAATACAGGCACTTATGAATCGTCAATAAATAGTAAAAATAGTATCTCTACCATTAAGCTAAATGGATTAAAATTTGGGGTTAATAATCAGGTGTGGGCAATGGACATAGGCCTATCTGAAGATTGTTTAAATTTGTTTTGGTAAATATAAAGTGACGAAAATAATTCCGTACTAACTAATAAGAGTGCGTGAACGGGTACGAAAAAGAAAACTGAACGAAATATTAGATTTGAGTTACTTTAATATTACTATGTGAGATTATCATAATTAATACGCGAAGAGGTGACTATGTGCTTACGTAATAGTGCTGGGGAAGGGATCAAATTCGGATCCTTTCAAATATTAGGGCGGTCTGTTTAAACACTAGGTTATTCACATTGATGGATTCAGATGGATTGACAGGGTGAATATGATTAGTAAAGGATTTAATTTGGATACTGTGGACACCAAAAATCTCATAAATATGCCAAAATGGTAGAGGGATCAAAACGCTTGAGCTCATATCTTGTGTAAGCCATTTGTATACTGATTACTTGAACAGATTTCAATCAAAGCCGCTTATTGTGAAGCGTCTGGTGAAATGAGGACGCGGGAAGATTGAAACAACCTTTTTATTTTATGAGCTCCTGGTATTAATGGTCCCCCATCCATTTATGTCATCAAAGATTTTCGAATGAATAGGTCGTAGTTATATGGTTTTTTTATTGATTGTCATTTATATCTTCCTTAAGAAACTAACTAGATAGTATGATATGAATTTGTGGATGGATAATAATTTTAGATATGAATTATATTTATATTAACGACTTTGCATATATTTTTATGAGCACTCATGATGCCCGTAATTTTAAAAAAAATCCGTTGATACAAAAGGCTATTGAGGCCATAACAAAACGAACTGTATTAACTCATAGATGAAGCACATTATTAAAAAATATTTCACGCAAATTCAGTCCACAGAAATTCAATCATTTGTGCAGAGTAAATTTTATAAAAATGTCCAGAGAGTTCGCTTGCCACAGTATATTAAAAAAAATACTCTAAAGCCCCATGCTTAAATCATCCGTAGTACTAAAATAGTACTCAAGTCATTACAAACTAGATGAGGCTTATTATAATGGTAGGTCGTTTGAGGTTTTCGCGGACACAATAGCCTATCACCGAGCGAATCCAATCTCGGGGTTACAGTGTTTGCTCGCAACTCAAGCGTGCCAGTTCCGAGATCCCCAACGAATAAAACATACGAGTGTTGTGATGAGTTTGTGGAAGTTTGAATTGGTTTACTTTCCAGCCTCATTTTGGACTGTTAATGTATTGTGAAATGTTTTGGATAGCATGCATAAGGTGAGGGTGGGGCATGAGGGTTTTATAGGCTCAAAAATGTTACTGTTAACTACTTTTACAAAATGTTAGACTTATTGTCAGAGAATGTTAAAATAAAGATTACAAAAGATTATAATAAAATAACTTTTCGTTGAAGTGTTGTAGTCTAACTGAATTAATTATTCGCGTAACAAATTTACTTAGATTAAATATTAATTAACAAAAAAGTAGCGTGAATTTTTTAAATCTTTTTTTCTGGTCACATTGGCATCACTTGTGAATTCGTAAGTGCCCCTGGTCCCTGGCCCTCGTAGGCCTACACCTATACAAAATAAATGTTTTGACTTTGACTTGGCTTCAAAAATACTTTATGTATTGAAAATTGTAGACGTTGTATTGTAGAATTGGCGGTTTATTTAGCCTTTATTAACTTGGAGTTTTCCTGAAATACTACTGCCAAATACAGGGTTACCATTTGTAAGAACTGACGATTAGTTCTTGATCTTGCTTTTACTGACGACTGACTTTTGAGTGTAGGCCGCTTGGCGCTGTAAACCGGGTGGTTACGGGTTTGATTCCCGCCAGAGGAACATTTCAAATATGGTCTTTTCGAAATTCGCCCTGGTCTGAGTGTAACTGTGATCGACCCCAGTCCATTGTACAAGCATACTTTAGTAGGTCTGGCAATATTTATTTACGTTAAGGTACTTTGCAGGTCGAGTCAACGGTGATGTGATGACCCAAGCCCACGAGCCTCTTAACATAATGGACGGCGCTCCAGCCGACTACTCCACGAAGACCAAGCGCGGTATCTTCCTATCCAAGAGCCTTGCCATCGTGATCTTCGTCATCGTCATCCTAGCCCTCGTCACAACCTCCTTACTAGTATACAACTACGCGGCATGCCCGAGAACCGACCAATTAGCGAACGTAACGAAATACGAGCTCTGTCATTGCGACCAATCAAAACTCTTAGTTTTACCCTTAACGACAGAGAGTAGTAAGAAAGTTTTGCCTTTGGAGACAACAACCACACCGCCATCACCAGAAGCCTATGAACTAAGATTACCACCACACGTGAAACCAGAAAAGTATCACATTAAAATAACTCCGTATATCTACGAAGGTAATTTCACGTTCGATGGCGAGGTCAGTATATTATTAACAGCGGTAAATGAAACTAAAGTGCTCACCTTTCATGGTATCGATTTGAAGTTGCGTCATCTCAGTGTGTATGATATAGATGAAGATTATACGCTGTATATCATGAGTATGGTTGAGGATGTACCCCGTAACTTTCACATAGTCAGTCTCGGGTCTTCAATGGAGGAAGGAAGGCGATACATCTTGAATATTTCCTACACTGGAATCCTAAACGACGATTTACACGGTTTCTATAGAAGTTCTTATGAAGAGAAAGGCGTGAAAAAGTAAGTGTACTTTTTTAAACATCTATACAAATAAATCAAATTAGGGTTTCCGTTTGTAATATCAACATAAAACCTTTTTACCAAATGCATATGGAATAATCATCTATACAAATAAATCAAATTAGGGTTTCCGTTTGTAATATCAACATAAAACCTTTTTACCAAATGCATATGGAATAATATGCGCAGCGATATAAGGAAAATGCAATTTTTTTAAATGTTGTCTGTCCGTCTATCGGTTTTTTCTGGGTAAACCTCCAAACTGCTGTACCGATTTTGACAGGATTTTCACTGGCAGATAGCTGATGTTCCAAGGCGTAATTTAGGTTACTTTTATTTTAGGAAAAGCTTTAGGGTTGAATGTACGGAATAAACATATAATCATTTTTCCGGGTAATCTCTCCAAATTCACGCGGGCGAAGTCGCGGGCATAGCAAGTAAATAATATATCGTGACGTCTGTATTCCCCGAAGGGGTAGGTAGTGCACTGCAGTGGATCCACACTTGGCCGCTGTATTTTCGTCCCAACGTAATAGGGGCCGAGCTTATTGCCATTATACCAAGCACACTCCCCTTAATACGAAGGACATTAGGCCATAGTCCACCACCCTGGTTCAGTGCGAGTTGATAAACTTCACACGCCTTTCTATATAGACGTGCATATTTAAAACCTACAAATAACGATCAATTCACTTCTTGATTAATCGCATGAATACATTCAGTTGTTTACCGGTAACATTGAATTAAGATTGCGTGTTTACCAGACCGGTAAATAATGTTTAAGTTTAGAATTTGAACGGACTTTTTTCTCTCGCTTAAGTCTAGTAGTTATGAGAAGTCTTTGTACTGTCCTGTACATAAACCTGAAAAAAATACGGGATTGTGAATGATGCCTTAGTTTAAATACTAATGCATCTGGTATATAGTTTTAAACAGGTGATATTTGTTAACTTATTTAGTTAGTAGTCTCCCTCATTCTTCTCCCTACGTCCCTATCCCCTGCAAATTTTGTCCATATCTCCAATGCCTGGAATCTACTAACATTATAGTTAACGTAGGACAATGGCTTCACTTTTTATTAATAAAAAACATTTTATGTTAAGGCATTAGACATTGTCACCTTGAAGCTATTAGAGTAGGCATATATACTTGCAACCGTTAACAAAGTGTTGTTAAAAGTCATAGATTGTTTTAATAGACTTGGGGCCCAGATATGTGCATTTAATTCTGCCAACTTCATTAAGGAATATAGGCTTCATTATATTGTAGTAATTGATTGTATGAGCGTGGGAGGTCACAGCGCCTCGCGGGATATGCTTCCCGTCCAAGTATAGATATGTGCTATTGAATACAAATGACCAATTAACAGCAATAAAAATATTATTCAATGCGTATTGTTGTATAGCGACGCAGTGAATAACGCTCTGCATCCACAAGAGCTAGCGAACTTGTGCTTATTTTAGAAAATGAACTCTATTTACATATTCATAAAGATTGAAAGTCTATGACAAAAGCCACGCGGCTTCGCGTAATAATAGATTATCAAAGATGTATTATCAAATATGTTTTGTTTAAAAATGTGCTTCTTGTAGGTGTTGATAGAGTTGGTTTTCGTATTGGCAGGAAAATTGTTTGCGTGCGTTCTGACGCGCGTGTGCGTAGGGATTATTTTCTTTCCTTGTACTAAGTTATGTCGTTAGGAGTGAATTCACGTATCGGAAATTATATTTAAATGTACAATAATATTATTTATAATAAAAGCTAGTAAACATAATACTTTATTAGTGACGCATGACCAAATGTTTGATTCAATAACTAACAAAATAATAAAATATGACTCTACCACCCATTTGGAATGCATTACCTATAGAGAAGAATAGGCAAGTAATTCTGTGCTTACTCTTTTCTGAAAAGATTGTTTAAATCTTTACATGTGTTTATAGTTACTTAACGATGTAATAAAAATAAATATAATATAGAAAAGTAGGTAGCGAAAGCCAAATTTATTTCAATTTTATAAGGTGAGTATGTGAAATTCACAGATGGATAGCGGTGACGCAGTTCCAGGCGATGGACGCCCGCCGCGCGTTCCCCTGCTGGGACGAGCCGGCGCTGAAAGCACGCTTCACCATCAGCATAGCGCGTCCGGTGAACATGACATCGCTATCTAATATGAACATCATCAAACAAAATCGACAGTAAGTGCACAACACATTCATTAACCGACTTCCAAAAAGGAGGAGATTCTCATTTTTAGAAATAGAAACTGATAAATACATCGTCACGCCTGTATTCTCCAAAGAGGTAGGCAGAGGTGCGTGCACCCACACTTCGCGGATGTATTTGGGTCGCAATGTTAGGGGCGAGCCTATTGCCTCTATACCGGGCACATTCCCCCTCGATAAGAGGGAGGTTTTGGCCTTAGTTTCCTACGCTGGCCCAGTGCGGGTTGGAGTATTTCACACTCCTTTCTATAGGCGTGTAGGTTTCCTCACGATGTTTGGCTTCACCGTTCATTTATCTTAAACTTTTTTTATATTCAATGTAAGGGGACAAAGCTCACTTGACTGTCAAATACATCGAATTTTTTGCCAATACTAAAATGAACTGTATTGACTCATCGAAAAAGTTGATTCTTCAACTAAACGACATGGATCTAAACTACAAGCACGATAAAATTTTGACTCGTGGCTTTTACCACAGAAATTCAATCTTTATGCCTATTAGGATAGAGTCAGTTTTAGTATTGGCAAACATTTTGACATGTGCCTTTTGTCGCCTCAGTGTGTGGATTGCTTATGTATTTATCCGACTACGGCGGAGGGTTGTGATTAGACCAGTGCAGGTAGCATGACCGTGTAGATATCAGTTTTATCTCTTTCAGTTTTATCTTTTATATCTTTTATAATAGCAGTGGTAGCCGAGTGGTCGAACGCACGCCTTGCAAATCAAAGTGTGCAGGTTCAAACCCCGGCTCGCACCTCTAGGTTTATGTGCGAATCTCATTTTCATCTGAGATTACCACTTGGTATGAAACGGTGAAGAAAACATCGTGAGAAAACCTGCAGGTCTATAGAAAGGCGTGTGAAGTTCACCAACCCGCACTGGGCCAGCGTGGTGGACTATAGCCCAAAAACCTCCCCCTCGTATTGAGGGAGAATGTGCCCGGTATAATGGCAATAGGCTCGCCCCCTATTACATTGGGACCAAAAATACATCGGCGAAGTGTGGGCGCACTACGGTGCACCTCTGCCTACCCCTTCGGGGAATACAGGCGTGATGATGATGATGTATTATCTCTTTCAACTGTAAAATTCGTAGAGAAAATTACGTCACCCCGAGCCATGTCCAGTTCAAAAAGCTAGAAGTGATGTCATTTTCTCTACAAATTTGACAGTTGAAAGAGATAAAACTTATATCTACTTGGTCATGCTAAGAGAACAGGAGGCAAGGCTTGCAAGATCGACATCCATCTTCAATTCGACATATGTCGTAACATAACGCAAATTCGACCAATTTGACGTTTTGTTTCGACCTAATGTCGAATTACAGATGATGCCGATCATGCGAGACTTGGATCCCTGTATGTACGTATGTCTAATTTATATTATTTTTTCACAGTGAAACATTAAAAGACTACATCTGGGATCACTACGCGGAATCGCTGCCGATGTCCACGTATTTGGTTGCATTCGCGGTGACAGACTTCAAGAATATGACGAACAATAACTTCTCAGTGTGGGCCCGAAGAGAAGCCCTGCCGTCAGCCGCGTTCGCCCTTGAAATAGGTCCGAAGATACTGAGGTTCTTGGAAGAGTATTACAAGATCAAATTCCCATTGCCGAAGATTGATATGATCGCTTTACCAGATTTCAAGAATGGGGCTATGGAGAACTGGGGGCTACTCACGTTTAGGTATGTTGGTAGTTATATTGTCGCGCCTGTATTGAGAAAAGTATGTTGAGGTGGTTTGGCCATGTAGAGAGGATGAATGAAGTAGACTGATGGAAGAAATATACGAGGCGAACGTGAGTGGAAATTTCGGAAGAGGGCACCCGAGGAGGACCTTTCACGACCAGATTAACGGTCTCTTCCAGAAAGGTCAAGTCCGTAGCACCCTCAACCGACGGAAGTGCATGAAAAGATATATGACTGTGGATGAAGCATAAAAGGTATGTCAGTATCGTAACATGTGGCAAACGGTAGTCTCTGCCTACCCCCATGGGAGACAGGCGTGAGTATATACATAGTAGGTATATGGGTTGGCAGTGGCGAAACTTACCCATATCCTAACTTACATTTATTACTTATTACATTGTACCCAATGTAATGTATGTAATATAAAGCGCCCCAGCACACAGGGGCGTTAATAGCCGCGTGTTAATAATTTTGCTAATACAAAAACGCACTATGTGTCAATATATATAAAGTTTAAAATTACTTGGTATAGGCCACGCCAACTGGGCGTCAAAATTCACTCGCGCTGCAAATGTCATTTTGTTGAAGAATTAACTTTTTCTATGAGTCAATGTCAAGTCAGCAGTGGTAGCCGAGTGGTCGAACGCACGCCTTGCAAATCAAAGTGAGCAGGTTCAAACCCCGGCTCGCACCTCTGGGATTTATGTGCGAATCTCATTTTCATCCGAGATTATCACTTGCTATGAAACGGTGAAGGAAAACATCGTGAGGAAACCTGCACGTCTGAGGGAACTTGTCTAGTTCTCGTTAGATGTGTGAAGTCTGCCAACCCGCACTGGGCCAACGTGGTGGACTATGGCCTGAATCCCCCTCGCATTGAGGGGAGGCCCGTGCCCAGCAGTGGGACGTTAAAAAGGGCTGTAGTAGTAGTATCAGTCAATACATTTCGTTTTGGTATTGAAAAAAAAATACGCACGCGTCTTAACGCTCCAGTGTGCCCGGGGCATAGCTATGGAAGCGTTTACACGAACAATCAACTTACCCGCCTAACGTTTCCATAGATAATGTACAGCTAACCCACATCTATGCCGGTTAATCCAGTAATCTGGTAGCCGCTTTTACCGTGTGAATGGCCGTTATCTTTACTAACGGTAATAAATCTGAAACCCCAAATATATATACGCTGTTTGTATGAATTCTTTGTAGGGGTGAATGGTGTTGATGGATCTTTGAATCTAGCCAGCACGACACTTGATTATCACGGGGTCAGAGCACCATTTATCATCCCTTTAATTAAGGGTGAGCTGGACCGTATTTGGGGCGTTTGCACATGTGGCGTCCCTAATTCTTTGCACAATTTTGGGTAACATTATAACTAGTTACGGTTCTGTCGATATTTGCGATATGTCAACGATATGACTAAAGAATTGTGGCCGTAATTTTGGAAGTGAAATTTTATGTACAAGGGCTGGTTGAACTGGACTTCTATCAAAAAGAGTGGCCCATCTAAGGTCAAGGAGGTCTTCGTCCAGAAGCGGAACTTAACAGATTTATAATAATAACAGTTATTATGTACAAGTAATCGTTTACGTCTTAAATGTATCCCACCGTCACATACATCACCGTACCGGGCCGTTGAGGGTTTGATTCCCTTTAGTGGCAATATTGGAAATGACTCTAGGTGTTCGGCCTCAGTCCACTGTACGGTACCTATAGTACTAGCTTAGATTAGTTCGGGATCATGCGATGAGTATGTGTTGATTGATGGTTTACTTAAGAAATAACACATATAACTATAATAACTACAGCCCTTTTTGATGTCCCACTGCTGGGCACGGGCCTCCCCTCAATGCGAGGGGGATTCAGGCCATAGTCCACCACGCTGGCCCGGTGCGGGTTGGCAGACTTCGCACATCTATCGAGAACTAGTCAAGTTCCCTCAGACGTGCAGGTTTCCTCACGATGTTTTCCTTCACCGTTTCATAGCAAGTGGTAATCTCGGATGTAAATGAGATTCGCACATGAAACTCAGAGGTGCGAGCCGGGATTTGAACCTGCACACTTTGATTTGCAAGGCGTGCGTTCGACCACTCGGCTACCATTGCTATAACACATATATCCTATCAAATAACACATATATCCCGGTATTTGGTATAATACTAAATATCGCCAGACTGCCGATATTTGGTATAAAACTAAATTATATTTTCTTTTGACAGAGAAATAGCGATGCTTTACGAAGAAGGTGTGTCGGCGAGTACCGACAAGGTGCACGTTGCGACGATAGTAGCCCACGAGATAGCTCACCAGTGGTTCGGGAACCTCGTAACGCCGTCATGGTGGAGAGATCTCTGGCTCAACGAGGGCTTCGCTACTTACGTCGAATACGTTGCCGTTAACGCCGTAAGAAATTTTCTATTAGTTCTTAGATCTTTGTGTAGGCCTTATAAGAAAGAAATAACTCAGAGTTTTCAAATTATTGGGTGTAAGAACGAAAAGAAACATCCGTGGTGTTAGCACGAATGTCAAGACTAGACCTCTGCCACGGATTCGCTCGCTCGCTGTCTGTCTTTTTTTAGGCGAGAGTAGTCTTCCCTTTGCGCACATGCTACTGCTATTATTTGTAACTGCATGTTTGCGTGGTAATGAAAACGAACTTGAGCTAATAATACAGATACCGAGTGTACTTATATTAAAACGTGGAATGCATACAACGGTAAACTTTATGTTAGTACTGTGCTTTTTAAAGTAAAACTATACTAACTAAGTACATAACTATCTCTGGAATTACTATTTCAACACTGAAGGCAATCAGTTTGACAACTCTAGGGTTCCGAATACAAACGCCTCATATAAGTTATTTAACGTATCTAATAATGTTTGGAGGTGCAAGTTTTGAAAGGGCGTCTAGTCCGAAACCCTGACATATAATATAGAACTTTTGTTCAAAGCTATAAAGACCCTTTTTATTTGAACAGGTGGAAAAGTCGTGGAATATAACAGAGATTTGTATCCTGGATCAAGTGCATAACGTGTTTCAACTGGACGCTTTGAACTCCTCACATCAACTGTCCGTTGACGTCACCGCTTCAGAAGAAACCGATGCTATATTTGATAAAATTTCATATGGAAAAGGTAGGCAATAATACATCGGTCATTATCATTATCATCATCACGCCTGTATACCCCGAAAGGATAGTCAGGGTTGCACTAGCAGTGCACCAACTATTCGCCGATGTATTTTGGTCCCAATGTAATAGGAGGCGATCCTAATGCCATTATACCGGGCACTCTTAACGAGGATGATTTGGGCCACACTCCACCACGCTGATCCAGTGCGGGTTGGTTAACTTCACATGCCTTTTTATAAACGTGCAGGTTTCCTCACGATGTGTGACTTTACCGTTTAGCAAGTGATAAAATTCGATAATCCCAGAGCTGCGCGTCCGGCATTTGAACCTGCATTCTTTGATTTCAAGGCAGGCGTTCTACCAACTAGGCTACCACAGCTAAAACAACTGTGTTTGTATTTAACCGACTGCAGGAAGGAAGATATTCAACTGACATTTTGGTTATCCATAGAAACTTCTAACTTTTATAATTGGTCAGCTAACTATAGCTCTCTGTCATAAGAAATATTGGTTTCAACCTTAAGTAGTTTATCGACAACGGTCGCTAGATGTCGCTAGGATGAACATTTTTTAACACAACATAAATTACATTTGAGTCATTTCATTAGATTCAGCTTAAAAAAAAAATATTTTCGTTACTCCTAAAACAAAACAAGACTATAGGAACTTACTATTATGTCTGGTATGGTCTGCCTGGTCTACATATTCTGCTTATATAAATTTACAGAAATGTACTAGGCCCTGCTCAAAAATATCCATAGATAGGTAGGTAGTTAAACATAAGTAGGTAATTCGAATAACCTAGTTATCTATTTTCTAAAATTTCAGGGTCAGCACTCTTGCGTATGTTGAATCACATACTCACAGACGATATATTCAACGCTGGTGTGACGAATTATTTAAACGCAAAAATGTACGGAAACGCCGAACAGCGAGATCTGTGGAGCGCCCTCACTGCTGCGGCCAGAAAGTCTGGAGACTTCGACGCCGATGTTGCGGTGGTTATGGACTCATGGACCTTACAAACTGGTTTTCCGGTACTAAATGTGAATAGGAACTATCAGAATGGAACTATAACTTTTAATCAGGTACTTTTATTTAGTTTTTTTTACTACGGCAAAGTGCCGCCATCTGTGATCAAAACTCGCTAGAAGGTCGCTAGATGTCGCTACGATGAACATTTTTACACAGCACACATTCAATTTGGGTTAATTAATAAGATTTCGATCCAATAGGCTCGTGCCATATTGAACAGTTTCTCTAATCAAAAACTGTTATCATACTGATTATAGGTCTCAGACATAATAATCTAAAGCTTACTTTCAAGACTAATTAAGATTAATCTATGATGTGATTTAGTAGTACCTATCAGTCATAGTTAATACCCGATACATCGATATATATATCGATTAAAGTCTAGAAAAGTTTTTATCAAGGTCACATAATTATCGACTCAGATGAATTTGCACAAATAAATGGGATAGGTATAATCAATTAATTGAAAGAAATATTCTAGATTATTTAAATACAGTAGTAAAGTATACAGAAAAGGTAATTAAAAGCGGCCACAAATATAAAAAAAAACTACGTGTTTACTATATGCATGCATATTTGAAAGTATCATTTTACACTTCAGCGACACCCTATACCTATCTTTGACTATTCCAACAAATAAAATTGTAGTGTCTGTTTGTGTCAAAATAACTTCTTTTAATGCATAATGAAAGTATATCCATTACCTATGGCGAAAACACATAGTTTTTAAACTTGTGACAAATCAAAATAATTTGAGTTCCAGAGTTCCAGTTCCACGCAGATGATGCCGTGGGCAATAAGGCATTTAGGGCTGCAATAGTTGTATTTGATACAGTTGCGTCAGATAATACAAAAAAGAAAGCAAATTAGTCTATGACTCACAATGGAAATTCTATTTTCTTATATCATCAACTGAGTTTTTTTCAACAGGAACGTTTCGTTCTGATCAACGACACATTGCCGATTCAAAAGTCACCGATTTGGTGGATCCCCGTGTCTTACACGACGGCTTCTGAAAAGGACTTTGCGTCCACGAGACCTAGGCTGTGGTTGAAGGGGGAGAAGGCCTTGAGTGTTAACAACATAGCAGTGAAAAAGGATGACTGGTTCATTGCCAACATACAGCAGACGGGTTAGTTGTTAACTATATCAAGGGGTGAAAAGCTATTCGACTTAAACGACATTTTTACCTTTACAGGAGAGCATACTCAGAATTAGTAAAATTTGCTGATTTCAAATATGTATGTAGGTAATTCGATATCGACCAAAAGTGTCGCTTAAATCAAATAGCCCTCCTTAAGATCTGATAAAATAAAACACGACTCTATATATATCTATATGATATAGTAGTTTAAGTGTAAACTGATCTGTTCACTCCACCAAGTGGTTGAGGCTTCGATTGCCGTCAACAGCTAATTTTAGAAAATTTTTTTTTCAAAAATTGGTCTCGGTATAACTGGGATAGCTCTGGTGTCCAAAGTAGGTACTTGTACTGCTTAATATGGTGGTTAATATCGCTAAATGTGGCCCATAGGATTAGTAAAGACATACAAAAAATAATACTTATTATCGCCCGCCATACATTCAATAAAGACGTTACTTTCCACTTTCAGAATTTAGTAATATCAGCCTATAGTGACCCTGTTATTTACAGAATCGAATTAAAAATAGAACTATGACACACTTTTCTAAAATGTAAGAGGATAAAACATAGTAACTACTTAGTTATGTGTTTTGTAGATAATATAAAATTTGTATAAATTTCAGGGTTACTTTGGGCTTCCGCACGTTTGAACAATGTAAACAAACCTCTTTTGCAGGTTTCTATCGTGTCAACTACGACCAAAGTAACTGGCAGCTTCTGATCAAGATCCTCAAAGATCCGCTTCGGTTTCAAGAGATCCATATTATTAATAGGGCGCAAATGGTGGATGATGCGATGAATCTTGCGCTCACTGGCCGCTTGGACTACAGGACGGCATTAGACGTGACCAGCTACTTGTCTCATGAGAGGAGCTATGTGCCATGGAAGGCTGGACTCTCGGCCCTTGGATATATAGACACGATGCTGTCGAAGGGAGCTCATTATTTGGAGTACGGGGTGAGAATTAATTTTGTAACGAACCCTCAATAATCTACCAATGAAAATTGCACCTATTCGAAGGAGTTTTCGGTTCATAAACCAAATTGGAATTTGTTATGTCACTAGGTGTCGCGACTCACATGTTGAGATGGCAATCAATAAATATTTTATAGGCGATAAAGTGGATCATAATTTTAAATTCGCAATAATTTGATTGTAGATGGCGTTAGCAGTCACAAATTAAACAATTATGTTTGATAAAACTATTAAAATCTTCTTTGTACGTAATAGACTTTAGAAACAAACAAATACTCGAGAACATACTCAGATAAATATGAGTTAGGAAGTATTTAATTAGCGAATGTCTTTTTTTTTCTCAGAGTATAATTATAGTAGGTATATACAATATCGTATATGATATCTTTTGCCGAGCTTTGGCTAACTTTGTTTAATGAATGAGATTGGAGCTTTTAGTGTGGTTGATGGCAAAAAAATAGCTCTGATCCTAGATACTGGGAAATGGTGACATCAGATATTTAACGTCACGAGACTTGGACTTGGACAAGGCTCTAAACAACTTAGCTATTACAAACTCCTACGTAAACAGGTACACTATAAATCAATTAGATAAGTAGGTTATTACGGGGAATCACGTGGATATTTTTTGCTACAAATTACTGCAATAACAGCTGTGTGTTAATGCCCGGATATCAAAAAGTGTGCCTAAATTTTATCGATGTTTTATATTTAATGATATGCAATGAAAGAAAGCCGATATATTATCAGATATCGATTCGCTATCTGGGATTTATTTGTATTTAATTAATTGCAACTGTTAGGTACCTGGTTACAAAGTCTGTCAGTGTTTATCAGTGAAAATATTTCATTTAGTAATATTAGGTAGATACTTACGTAAGAATGTTAGTACGTGCGTACCTATTTATTGGTTATTCTAACTGTATCTTTCTACCGCCTTTCTGTATCAGAATTGTTTTGTTCATGTAAACCAATACAGGCATTTATGAATCGTCAATAAATAAAATACCTAGCTCTACCACCCATTCGGGATGCATTTCCTATGGAGAAGAATGGGCTTGCTTTTTTCAATTATGGATTTAAATTTTTGTATGTTTTTCTTAATTAACAATTTTCTAACAGCGGAAGGCTATGTTCTGTCGAATCTAATTTGCCTTACTGTGGATAAAACTGTCTTCTCTTTTTGTATCCCAACATTCATGTAAGATTATACAAGAATAGGGCTTACAGAACAATATTTCCAATATTATTATAATGACAGCTGACATTTTGGATACATAGAGAAACTTCTAACTTATACTACGGGTCGTTAACCTACACGCTACCTATAACCAACACTCAATTTTAAAAAATCCATCTGTATGTTTGAGATAAACTCCCAAACGGCTGGACCGATTTCGAAAGGACCTTCACCGTCAGATAGCTGATGTTACAAGGTGTACTTAGGCTACCTTTTTTCCTAAATTCGGAATTCACGCGGATGAAGTCGCAGGCACAGCTAGTATTAAATATCGGTGCAAGAAGTGCATCATATTTAGGTAGAGTAATAAATAACGAGTCTGCCAACCCGCACTGGGCCAGCGTGGTGGACTATGGCCCGAATCCCCCTCGCATTGAGGGGAGGCCCGTGCCCAGCAGTGGGACGTTAAAAGGGCTGTAGTAGTAGTAGTAGTAATAAATAACGGCTTGATAACGATCTTACTCAGTCATCAAATCATCTTCAACATAGTAGGTAATTGACGTAATGATTTCCTCATCATCCATTACTAAGATAAGATCTTGTACCTACATATATGCGAATTCCAATAAGTCCATAATAAAAAATGTAATTAGTACATACAACAGTTATCATAATTAAATTTTATTCGACTTTGCCCTCGTTCCGGACATATGAACTTGGTATGATAATTATGAAAATTCGTCGATAGATGGCACTAATAGTTCCATTTCAAGTATGGACTAGTACTACAGTTGAAAATTCATATTACCTCTGGGCCCCAAGTTCATGGAAACAGCTTATTTTCTCAATGGTAGCTAAAAAATGACTAGTCTAATAGCTTTAAGGTGACGATGCTTTATGTCTACACTGGTAAATCAATATAATATATAAAAATCAATGCCACTTTTCATTGTAAGCTAACTCCTCCTAAACGGCTGGACCGATTTGAATGTTTTTATTTGTATGCGTTTGGGTGGCACCCCGGATAATTTAGATTCACAATTGGACCCGGTAGGTGGCGCTGCTTTCGTATGTCACTCATTCTAAGGCGGTACGAAATTCGCCCGGTCAGCTAGTTATTATATATTCTTGTTTTATGGCTTAAAAGAGTGGTAGAGCTACTATTTTTACTATTTATTGATTCATAAGAGCCTATATTGGTTTATATGAATAAAAAAATTCTGATTCTGATTCTAAAAAATTAAGTCATAGCAATTCTACAACGATAGTGATGGGGGATTAGGACCCTGGTTACTAGCCTTTATATCCCGCTTGATTGTCAAATAAGGGGCGGGGGGAGAGATCTCTTTGCCTTGGTGCACACGATATACTAGCAGGTTCAATTCCAGCACGCCTTTTGTGGTTGATATAAACCAGGGGTGTCAATCTCAATTTTACAGAGGGTCATATATTAAATTTAGAATGTGTAGGCGGGCCAGTGGCGTTAGCACGCATGTCAAGACAAGACCTCTGTCACGGATTGGGTCGGTCGCTCTCTGTCTTATTACATACGAGAGAAAGAGACAACATAAAGATATTCCGTGACATACGTCTAGTCTTGGCGTACATGCTACAACTACAGATTGAAATAAAAAAAATGTACTGAATTATTGTAATATGTTGCTAAGAGATGGCGTTACTGTCTACCTCTCTCGCTTGTAAGGAACGCGCTGCCCTTAAAATAACATAGAAATGTATTGTGCGCATTTCAAAACTTCCGTAGAGGAATCTCTAGTGAAGTCATTTTTCTTCTTTCTGTGTCACATTGCGATCGCGGGCCGTATCTTTGACATCCCACAATTATCTTTTGATACCTAGAATACAATGATTCACCATTACCCGCTATTTCATTAAAATTATAATAATTTATTTCATTTCGTAAAAAAGAAGAAGACGTCTTTGGTAGCAGCCAGTATAAATATATAAAAGAGTATTTAATTACATAGAAATAAATACTAAATTGAAAACAAACCGCCTATAACAGAACAGGAAGGTTGTAGTTACCAAAAAATAATCTGTAGGTAGATAGTTAACAAGGATATTGATAACCTGATACATACCATGACTAATATTAGTAGTAATTACTCCAATTTGGTATTATTACCATTTAGTGGTAATTAATACGGATATAAATAAACAAATCTTGAGTGCTGTCAGCTCTAGCTGACTTCAAAAGATGAAGTTTTCACCTCAATGATTTTTATATGTATGTTATCAAAGGCGTCGAGAGCTTAGTAGTTAAAGTTTCCGCCTTCATGACCGAGAGGATTCCGCTGTCAAACCAACATTCAGCTTAGAAGGGTCGAGTCTAAAAGGAATCCTAGTAGACCTATAAGACCACAATACTAGCAAATAACTCGGCGTTTGAAGACTTTTTTACTTTCGTTTAGGTACACGTTGAAAATTAGAATTAAACTATTACATTATAAGTAATAGTAGCTCATTGATTATCTAAAGCTTTATTCACACGGCAAAGTCTACCCGATAAATAGAAGTATAACGGTAACGAATTTTGCAGTAGCAAAACATTATATTCCTATATTGTATTTATGAGATTACTGAATTAATACTAACTTCACAGCCATACCGACGTATGATAAAAAAAATGTGTTCCGCAGGGCTCCCACCTCGATACACGACTTTTCAGTACTTCAACTTATTATTATTTTATTACATTACAAGCTTTATATTAACTTGCAATGTATGTCCGGGTGGAATCTTGCAACTGAATTTTAAATCAGTTATCTTTAACCGATTGAGCTGAAATTTGGTATACACGCTTATTTTGGATGACAATGTAAGCATAGCTATGTGACGTGATTCTAATTCCAATATGGCGGATCATCCAAGATGGTGGAATAGTTATTTTTTCTGCACTACCACAGTATGGGTATCAAATGAAAGGGCATGATGAGGAGAACACGAAAACTAAGGGTAATTAAATACAATGCTTGTTTTTAAAAAGTTCTTTTTATTATTTCTCGTCAGCGATACGTCCTTCGGCTTCTGGACAAGGCGGTGCAGGAGGTCGGCTGGCAGGTGATGCCTAACGAAAGCGTGATTACGTCGCAGTACCGCGTGGATCTTCTCGCATCGGCCTGCCACTTCGAACACCCCGATTGCTTAGCGAACGCTGTCCGAATGTACACTAACTGGATGATGGCACCTAACCCCGATGCCTATAATGAGTAAGTAACTTACTGTATTGTTTATTGTGATTGAAAAAGTAATGAGGATGAATGTGGATGGATAATCCTACCTAATATTGTAAATGTGAAAGTTTGTGAGGATGGATGTTTGTTACTCTTTCACGCAAACACTACTAAACGGGTTTTGATGGAACTTTACACTATTACTGTTTTGCATATTGGAAGTTTAGCTATGTATCAGAATGTCCCTAAGGTTTTTGTCATCATTCCACTGTTTCTCAAGCTCTTCAGGTTTTCGTTCAAAATGGGACAATTTGAAAAAAATACCTTAGAACATATTAATAATTTGCCACAAAAATATCTCTATAACGTATATCCAAGAAGCCGTTAAATAAAAGTAGAGCTACTCAGGTGGCTGTGGTACAAAATTAAATCTAAATCTAAATTACATAGTATCTGTATTTCCATGTCAGGATCCAAGTAGATGTCCGCGGTATTGTGTACTGTATGGGGGTGCGGAACGGCGGCGCTCGGGAGTGGGGCTTCGCTTGGGACAGGTTCAAGGTGGCTACGGCTCCCTCTGAACGACATCGTCTCCTATCCGTACTGGGCTGTACTAGATCCCCATCTCTGCTGCACAGGTAATTTTCTTAGTGTGTGAAACGTGCTATTGTTAAGTCAGGTATCCTGCTTAAAATAAATGATCTGGATCCATAGTACAAATTACACTCAATTTTTTTTTTAGAAAATTTTGTCCTACTATACGCCATAATTTCATTGTTTAGTGAAAAAGACTCTAACAATGCCACTGTAAGTGGATCATAACTTTTTATAAATGTGGGGGAAATGTACCCTATTATTTGCTGCTACTAGTCTTCGGATAGTCTGAACTGGCTCTCATTATCACTTTTGTAAGAACACTATTTACAGTTTATAGGTACACTAGTTACATATTGCAAGACTCTTGAAGCAGTGGTACCCTATTTAGTAGAACCGCCTTGAACGCAAGGTTTGCAAGTTCAAACTCCGTGCTCGCACATTTGAAGTTTTCGGACTTTATGTGGGAATGTAATTTTCAATAATGATTAACACTCGCTGAACTGTGATGGCAAACGCCGTGAGGATACCTGCACGTCTATAGAAAAGCAAGTGAAGTATACCACCCTTGGTTGACCATGGCCCAAATCTCCCTCGTATTGAGGGAGAATATCTCCGGTATAATAGCAATAGGGACGTCCTACATTGTGTGTACTACAAGGCCCTTCTGCCTATCCCTTCGGGGAATATCATCCCTATATATATAATTAAAGTAGAAAGTGACGGTGACCTTGTTGACTGAATTTTTGAGCTGATAAAGAATGGAATCAGTCGTAAAATATATCTTCTGATTGCACAATATCGTGACTAATATTACTGTTTACCTGCAATGACTCATGGCTTATGAATGCAGATTATAACTAAAATGTTAAACTGTCACTTATATGATTAAGATCATATCCTGCATTAGATTTATATCTTGCATAGGCTACAATTCGCAAAATATCCTGAAAATACTGGTATGAGCAATTACATTTAACTTTTTAAAATCTACTCTGTGTTGATCCATAAACATTTAAGTTAGGCGACTAAATTCTTTGGTGTCATTTCGTTGGAAAATGTGCTTCTGCCATAAGTTTATACAGGTTGTATCAGAAGTCCGAAATGATACTTTGAGTACATATTGCTGGGTACATGTAGCTCATATGTGGATGCTTAGTGAAGACAGTTTATAGCTCACTATCAGAGTTTCTTTTAAGGTTAGAAACAATAAGAAACAATAAGAGCGAAAACGAATATCACACCTATAACAACAACAATAAGACAACTAAAGTGGAAGTGGGCAGGACATGCCATAAGGGACACATCAAACAAATGGTCCAATAAAGCAACTTACTGGTACCCTAATGATGGGAAACAAAAATAAGGCAGACAATGCCGTAAATGGGAAGATGACATCAAGGATGTTGCAGGTCCCCTTTGGACCCGCATAGCGAAAAATAGAGACAAATGGAAATACTTGGAGGAGGCCTATGTCAGGAGGCAAGCTGCAGTTGCCGATAAATAAAATATAAATATATAACATAACATAAGATAATATAACTAGATAAATAATATTATATAATGTTCAACCAGTGTAAAACTTCAGCAATAAAGGCTATCTTTATTTTTATCATAGTTTCTGAGTTATAGACCTTTTTCTTAAATGGGACTAAGCCCGCCACACGTTCCCACCACTGTTACTCCTGTAAGCCAGGATCGACAGCGGTGTCCATTGATAACACCGAGGTTTGAACCTCGGCGAGTCCCGGGGAAAAGCTAAATTGTCTTGGAACCCGCACGAATTTAATCGAAAAAGGTGTAGGAAGAGTTGGAAGAAAAATGTATCCACTTCCCTCCATTGCAACCTTAGACCTTTGAATATTTGTCACAGGTATCGTGTTCTGGCCCCTGGGTACATCCATAACTCTATTCAGCAGTGTAGACTACACTTATTAGGGCGACTACCAATATTCACAAAACAGAACATGATGCGTTTGTGGGGTGGGTGAAATGAACATGGCACCTCATGGGTTTTTATGAGATAATTAATTATAACAATCAATAATTTTTTTCTCAAAGTAGACATAATATATCATTGCAGGCAACGAGTTTGCTTTTTCTGTTTAATCGAAGTGTGTATTGAAGCTTCCAATATTGGTGTGCAGGTACTTGGAGATGTCACTGCGTAATGACAGCGGCATCAGGAAGCAGGACATAGTGCGGACGTTCTCGGCAGTCGCCGGCACTGCTATTGGCCAACCCATCGCGTTCAACTACATCAGAGCTAATTGGCAACGCCTGAGATCTTTGTAAGTATCAAAATGTACCTAAAAATAAAAAAGATAAAACAAGAAAAAATATAAAATACTAGCAGCCGGTCCTGGCTTCGCACGGGTTTCTTATTAGAAACCCGTGCCTCTAGCCTATGTTACTCAGTAATAATATAGCTTTCTAAAGGTAAAACATTTTTTGAAATCGGTCCAGTAGTTTTTAAGTTAATTCGTTAACACAAAAATACAAATCTTTCTTCTTTATAATATTAGTATAGATTAGTATAGATATAGACTAGCTTCAATGACTTCTACCGTTATAAATTAAAGTCTGTTTGTTATTCTGATCTATAAACAATAATACTGTAAAGTTATATCAAAATCCGTTCGTTTGCTTTTTAGTAACAAACATTCATCCATCTACACAAATTCTTACATAAATTTATCATATTAGTAGGAGGTAAAAAAATGGGCTCAAAAAGCTTCGTAACGTTATTGTTAATAAAAATTATCGGCAGACGAATGGATTAATTTATATACGCATTTCAAGACATAACAATGATTGATGTGAATTAATAACTAGATTATGCTTAAATCAAATCGTCATGGATATAATCAGTGACGAACGAGGCTTAACAGGCATTTCAGATGTTTTTATTTAATTTAATTTATTTGTAGTAGTAAAAGCTTTGACTAAAGTTTAATTGAAAGTTTTACTGTCCCTTAGCGAATGGAATATTGGACATAAATATTTCCAACTTAAGTACATTTATTAGTTTCGCGAATTCAATTGTCTTTTTGTGAAAATGTACTCTGTCATAAAGATCTAAGTCTAGTCTTTGAGAAAAGCCTTCTATGAAATTCCACTGAAAAATGTGCTTCTTTAATGAGTAAATACAGTTCGTTTTTGGTATTGGAAAATAAATGGTGCGTCTTATTAGAACGCTTATTTAAATACATGAAATTTGTTTTACAGTGTCGGCTCCCTGTCAACCCTCAACCTGATAGTGAAGGTTGTAACGAGACGGCTGAACCAAGCTCATGAGTATGACGAGGTAAATATATCCATTCAAAGGGTAACCATTATAATCAAGTAGTTCGAAGGAAGTCTTATTTCGGGTTACCGCTTGCCGCCTAAGTCTGGGCAGTCAACTTTAAGGGACAGCCAATATCTATTGAAGTGTCAATAAACTAGTGGGTACATCGGCTGTCTGGTAACTGAGAGGTTCCGAGTTTGATCCTATGAGTCTAGCTATGAGTCCAGCTCAAGCATTTAGCACATTGCACATACTCATCGTATGGTCCCTAACTAAGCAAGGATTGTATTATTGGTACCATATAATGGACTGGGAGCGATCCCAGTTACACCTGGGAAATTTTCCAAATTTGCCACTGTTGGGAAACAAACCCACAACCACCCAGAGCAGTGAGAACAGCGGCATACGCTGGAGTCACCAGACCAAGCCGTGGCCAAGCTATCAAGATCATTTTAATATTCGAAATATTGTAATAGTAGCCGAGTGGTCAAACGCACGCCTTGCAATCAAAGTGTGCAGGTTCAAACCCCGGCTCGCATATCTGGGTTTATGTACGAATCTCATTTTTATCCGAAATTACCACTTGCTATGAAACGGTGAAGGAAAACATCATGAGGAAATCTGCATTTCCATAGAAAAGGCGTGTGAAGTTCACCAACCTACACTGGGCCATCGTGATGAACTATAGCTAAAACATCTCCCTCGTATCGAGGGAGAATGTGCCCAGTATAATGGCAATAGGATCGCGCCCTATTACATTGGGACCACAATACATCAGCGAAGTATGGGCGCACTGTAGTGCACCTCTGCCTACCCCTTCGGGGAATAGAGGCGTGATGACGTATTATATTTTTATTGTAATATCAAATTTTCTTTACAGTTAAAAAGGTTCGTCACAGAATCGTGCCGCGACCTAGGAAGGCCTGTGCAGCAGGTCCTAGAGACCATATCAGCTAACGTGCAATGGAGAGATAGGAACTATCAAACTATAGTCGACTGGCTACTAGCTGTTGACAAAGCCAGTCAAACGTAAATAAGTAATCATACCCAGTTTAGTCTAGATAAAATAGTCAATACTCCGGTAACCCCATCAATGTAGTTAATTCCTACCAATTTTCAACTCTATCGTGTAAGTAGATAAATTATTATATTGAACCTAATTTATAAGCAAACATGACTTAAAATCAATCACCAAAAGTGTTAACAATGTAACGGGCCAGCTTTTGCAGCTGTCTTCACAGAACATTATTTTGCAATTTCCTAGAAAAGTTCCGACAAAGTTTTTTTTAATAATATCATTGTTTTATCAACTTTATCACCCATTTAAATGGATAATGTGTATTTGTTGTTACTATTAATTACTGGAAAGTGGCAAAATACCCACTCATCTCAGGTACCGCCATTCCGCATCTTATTCCATTTTATTTTACTAGCTGTGCCCGCGGTTTCACCCGCGCTAATAGTTACTTTGGCGTAGAGTGATGTTATAAAGTCTATGATTATATAAGTCTATAATACCCGATTCATGTTCGGGAATTTTCCCGTTTTTGCCACATTATTCGTTGCTGCTCCGCTCCTATTGGTTGTAGCGTGATGATATACAGCTTATAACCTCGATAAATGAACTATTTAACACAAAAATAATTATTCAATTCGGACCAGTAGTTCCTGAGATTAGCGCGTTGAACCAAACAAACAAACAAACAAACTCTTTAGCTTTATAATATTAGTAATAGTATAGATAAATTCTTTAATTTCGTAAAAGAAGAAGTACCTATACAGGGTGTTTCAGAATTCCGAAATAATACTTTGGCATTTACATCAGTATCGGGTATACAACTGAGTGGTATAAAAATTTGATCGAAATTCATATTTTCAACATATTTTTTCAACTTTTTTTTCGTCGTCAATTTACATAACTTGTAATATCTCGAGTTCTATGAGAAATTTTTAAAGTTCTGTTTTGTGACTATTAATAGACGTCTCTCGTAGATGTAGATTTCACTGTTAAATAGGGTTACCCAAAGGTCAGATACCTGTGACAAATATTCAAAGGTCTGTAATTCAGAAACAGTTAGGTATAATCTGTCTTCACTAAGCATCCAGGCTGGAAAAATTATCTTACACACACTAAACATAAGGCTAATTTTAAGCTCTCTGACCCCCACATCAGAGGTGAGCACGCGGGCCGGACAGATAGAGGTCCGGTAAAAAAAAAGCATCCACATATGAGTTACAGTATACGTACCTAAAATATTATTTCGGACTTCTGAAACACCCTGTATATTTCATTTTGTGATGCTGTCAGTACAATACTTCATACTTAGACATCACTTTACAATATAAGTGATTGTAATTCAAATCAAGTTCATGTTGTTAAGTTATGTGCACATTTTATAAAGCATCCCGCACACACCGGGGCGTTGACATTCGCGCGTCAAAATTTTAACCAAAGCGAACTCTGTCTCAATATGCATAAAGATTGAATTTCTGTGGTATAATCTGTCATTTAGTTGAAGAATGAACTTTTTCTAGCAGTGTAATAGCAGTGGTAGCCGAGTGGTCGAACGCACGCTTTGCTATCAAAGTGCGCAGGTTCTATCCCCGGCTCGCACCTCTGGGTTCCATTTGCGAATCTCATTTTCATCTGAGATTATCACTTGCTAAGAAACGGTGACGGAAAACATCGTGAGGAAACCTGTGTGCCCGGTATAATGGCAATAGGCTCGCCCCCTATTACATTGGGACCAAAATACATCGGCGAAGTGTGGGCGCACTGCAGTGCACCTCTGCCTACCCCTTCGGGGAATACAGGCGTGATGATGATGATGTATTATGAACTTTTTCTGAGTCAATACAGTTTGTTTTTGTATGGCAAAAAAAAAATACGGGCGAGCGTTGACGCGTCAGTGTGGGGAGGCTTAATCCTATACATAGGTTAATCATACATACGCGAACCTTGATTAATTTTAATGTTAGTAAATACAGGGCGTATCAGAAGTCCGAAATGATACTTTCCCGCTTTCATGAGTAGGTATCGGTTATACGGAAATTCTTGAATTTTTTTTATCGACGTCATGTTAAATCTTGTAGTAACCCGAGTCATTTGCTAAATTTTCAAGTTTGCTTTTGGGAATATTAGTCGCGCCCTTGGTAGATGTATTTTACACTATTATAAAGGGTCACCGGTGAGCTCTAACTAACACGGTACTATTGAAAAATACTCAAAGGTCTGAAACTCAGAAACCGTGATAGATAGCATCTGCAGTACTTGTGCAATAGGCCAAGTATAATTTCGGACTTCTAAAACACTTTGTATATAAATTGTTAGATCTGACACTACCATAGTAAGTGTTAAGCGGCTTAGTTAATAACTGGGTACCCTCATATTTAGTTGTTTTTTGCGGTCCGGTCCACGCAGAAACAGCTCACAGTGTCTTGAGGTCTTGCAATGGTATGCTTGGTTTGGCTTAATCAGGACGTCTAACACCTCAGTCCCCCTGTGACCATGGTTGCTGTAAACCAGCCGAAACGTCGGGAACATAAAATAGTAAATAAACGCGATAGAATCCGTAAAATAGTATTTCAATGTATAGTATTCGCGTAAATATAAGAAAATAATATGTTAAACGGCTGCTTGTTTGTTACAAATGAATAGACACGACACATAGTATGAAATAAAGTATAACTACCTTATTACTACAATTTTTTGCAACATTAAAATGAACTGTATTGACACAACGGAAAGGTTCATTCTACAACGAAATGACACTGACAGCGCGAGTGAAATTTGACACGTGGGGGCGTGGCTCCTACCACAGAAATTTAATCGTTATGCATATTGACACAGAGTACGTTTGGTATTGGGAAATATTTCAACACCGAGCGTTGACGCCCCAGTGTGGGCCTAATATTAGTCGGTCTATATTTATCGCAGTAGTAATAATAACGTATCATAGTACCTAAATATTTAATTGTATGTAAATACCTAACTTTGTACGTTTTAATTATCTACAATTTCTTATAAGTGACAGCTATCGTAAATTAAAGTTTATAAACGATGTGATTTATAATATTTATGATGTTTTATTTTTTCGTGAACCCCAAAACTACCTCATTTACCGAGCTTACCGATCGGCTAGACCCTCTGGCGTTGCGTAGAGATGTGGGCTCTCTCTGCATTTTCTACCGCTTCTAATAATGGAGTGTTCCGAGGAATTGTTCGGTATTATACCTGCCGCTGAATTTCACCATCGCACGGCTCGCCACAGACTGCATTACCATCCTCACCATCTGGATGAATGGCGTTCCAGTACAGTGCGATTTACCAGGAATTTTCTTCCTCGCACCACCAAATTGTGAAATGAACTTCCTGCAGCGGTGTTCCCGGACCGATACGACAAAGGTATCTTCAAGAAACGAGCATACTCATTCCTTAAAGGCCAGTAACGCACTTGCGATGCCCCTGGTGTTGCAGGTGTCCATGGGCGGCGTTAATCACTTATCATCAGGTGAAACGTCGTTTGTTTCCCTATCTCATAAAAAAAATAATTATACCCTTTCTATGTCCCACTCCTGGGCAACCTTACTTCTCCATTTATCTCGGTCCTGCGGAGTAATCCTCGCTTTATCGACGTCATCTCTAATTCGACATTTGTCGAATGAAAACGAAAAAAACTGTGCCATCGCGGGACGCCTAGCAGATGTGAAACATAAAACATAAACGTCGTAGCGGCGCGCCGTAAGCGAGTAAGCGAGTTAGTGGAGTCAGCCGATGGGCGGAGTCTAAGCAGAAATAACCGAGGAGCCACGAAGCTGCTCGAAGTTTTGGGATCCTGGCATCGCGCCATTAGATGTTTCACATCAACGGCGGCGGCGCGAATCTCGTAGGGAGTAGACGTATTTTTGTTTGCTCTTCATTTAAATTTAAGTATTTTTAGTTCAAAGCAGTAATTCAGTGTATATTTTATGTCATCATTCATCTTCAAATAAATACCTTTTCGATAGTGAAAACCGTTTAGTGATACTCAAAAAACTATAGAAGTTACAGTGATTTCAATTTTCAAAATTTTTGATTTTTTACGACCGTGACCTACGACAACTCGCGGTGGGCCCGCTGCGTTACGCGCAGTCACTCACTCGGCCAGCGCGTGACGCCCCGCGTCCCTTCACCCGCATATACACCGAAGCAGCCGATACCATAACGCTTTGCGCTTAAGGCGTCAGCAGCAGTTAAAGAAGCCTAGAACATACCTACTAGGTATGTCCATTATAAATAAATATAACTGTATATTGTATTGAATAATTTTATTAATACATTCCAAGAAGTTAACAATGCCTGCAACTTGCGGTGGATGTGGAAATAACATTACATCTTGCAACTATCTGATATGTTGCACGTGTACCGAATATTACGATTTGGATTGCCTGAATATAAACGATTCTGACTATAAAAGATTCACTTCTAAGTACAAAAATGAATGGGTCTGTCCAGCCTGCGTTTCCATGCGACCAAAAGGAGATAATACCTGCTCACCTGTACGCCCTGTAGCTTACAATCTTATGAACGTCACGTATGATAGCGATAACATCAATATCAATACCACGCGCGGAAGCCACATAAAGATGACACCCACTATACAAGAACACGTAGTTGATGAGGACAATATATCGGCACTTATTTTGTTAGAGCTCAAAGAACTAAAGCAAGAGGTATCCAGCCTGAAAAAACAAAATGAAGGTATGGAAAAAACATTGTCTTCTGTTTCTCTATGTATGACGCAGATACAAAGCGAATATGAATTAGGGCTGAAAAGAAAAGATAACGAAATATTCTTACTAAAGCAATCTATAGAGCAGCTGCAAAATAAAATTCATGTGCTATCTACACAAAATGAGGATAATAAAGCACATAGCAACTTTTCAAATAATAATAATGCAGCTATCTTAATTGCATCAAATGAGGTTACACACTTGTCAAACAATGCCAATTTTAATTCTGCCAGACCTGACCAGGCCAAACCAATACCTAAACCTGGCAATGTCGGTTTTGTACCCGATAAGAAAATGAATGGTACATACTCTCAAATATTGGCGAATACCCCGTCTATACCTATACCCAAAGCACCAAAACATCCACTAAATGAAATAAACAGAGCTAACTATGATGAAGATAAATATGACAACTTAGGTGCAACCGTAACTGATAAATGGACTGAAGTAAGAAATAAGCATTCTCGTACTCGACAACCAACTATTCTACGTGGTACTGCATCTCCGGGTGTAACAACTCTAGAAGCGTCGTGTAGGTGGACTTACCTCCATTTATATTATGTCAAGATAGGTACCACCGAAGCTAATGTCTTAGACCATCTAAAGACAATATGTAATGAAGAAACCTGTACTGTGGAAGCTCTGAAAGCTCGAGGACAATACGCATCTTTTAAGATTGGAGTTCCAACTAAACTATCAGAACGTATACTGAATGCGGAAAATTGGACTGAAGATATACGCATAAAGCAATGGAAACAGCTTTTTCGTTCCAGAAAGGATGACAGGAAAAATCCGTAAACGAAAGTTTTTACCTAAAAAGTTAACATGTTACTATCAGAATGTCAGAGGTTTGCGATCTAAAACATCTTTAGTAAGGAGAAATATGCCAGTAATTGATACTGATATTGTTGTTCTCACAGAAACATTTCTAGTAAGCTCTATAAATAATGGCGAACTATTTTCTGAAGAATATACCGTTTTAAGAAAAGACCGTTCTGGAGATGTTGGTTGGGGAGGTGTCGTCCTAGCTGTAAAAAACTCCTACACAGTATCTCAATTGACTGATCTTCCTGAACTTACCGACGATAAAGAAATCTTGTTCGCTATAATTACATGGAAAAATGTAAAATTATTATGCTGCGTTGTGTATTTACCACCTAATTATAAAGATGATCAATGCCTTAACGTGTTAACTTGTATAGAAAATGTTGTGTGTATGTATCCTGACTTAGATTTTATTTTATTTGGAGACTTTAACTTAAATTCGTGTAGCGTAAATGTAAAAACTCATTTTAAATTTTTTAAAGATTTTTGTAATTTTTCACAATATAACAATGTTTTTAACGACCATGATGGTTTATTAGATTTGGTGCTGAGTGGGCTCGAAGACGAGGCTATATCTGTGTCCAGAAGCGACGAGGCTCTGGTGCCACCCGACGCCTATCACCCCCCTCTTTTTATTAAAGTGAGTTTGCCGAGAGGATCACCAAATCTACAACATTCAACCTGCCCTTCGCGACGTCATCCATTTTCTGCCCCTAATTGGAATTTTCGCAAGGCTGATCTAAATTTTCTATATGAAGCACTAACAGACATTAACTGGACAGACGTATGCCAAGAGCCTGACACAGCCTGATTTAGCAGTTAATAAGTTTTATACAAAGTTAAATAAATGCATAGATAGTTTTGTACCAACAAAAACTAGTCCAAATGCCCGCAATACGTACCCCACGTGGTTTACTACTGAAATTATACAAAATATAAAATTCAAGAACTATAACTATGTAAAATTTAAAGAAAGTGGTAAAGAATTTAACAAAGAACTCTATAAGTATTATAGATCGCATACAAAATTCTTGATGAGAGGGGCATATGAGCATTATATTAGGGGGGTAGAAGATAACATCGCTAAAGATCCATCTAAGTTTTGGAAGTATACCAAAGATAAGTGTAGTCAAAGGAAAAAGTGCCACGAGTATGAGTATAACAACGAGAAATTGACTGATCAAAGAGCTGCAGATGCATTTGCATCATATTTTAGCTCTGTTTTTCACCAGGACATACCCCACCTTGACGTAGATGCAGCTCAACGGAGTGCTATTTGTGGAAGCGTTACTGATGCTACTCGTATTGAAATTAACACTATTTCTCCGTTAGAATTAGAATGTGCAGTGCAGCGTCATATGCCCCACTCTGCTGCTGGCCCGGATGAAATCCCGCCATACCTTGTAAAGGATTGTATATCCATTCTCAAACATCCACTATTGTATATATATAACCTGTCTTTGAAGAACTCTAGATATCTAGTGGAAGACATCTAGAGTTACTCCAGTACCTAAAGGAGGCGCTAAGAATGACGTCACTATGTATAGACCAATAGCAGTCCTATCAGTTCTCGGTAAGGTATTTGAATCCATCATAGATAAACGTATTCGACAGCAAATTCAAGTTCGGTTGACTGATGAACAACATGGTTTTAGAGCCAATAGGTCAACTACCACAAGTCACATTAACTTTGTCGACGACGTGACCATTGAGATGGACTCGGGAAAGCAAGTTGATGCCGCTTACTTTGATTTCCGCAAAGCCTTTGATTTGGTTGACAATGACATACTTCTATCTAAAATGGCAGCAATTGGGTTTACGCCCAAACTATTACAATTTTTCTCTTCCTACTTACAAAACCGAAGTCAATACGTGAGACTGGCCCGATTTGAATCCGATACCTACTACACGAGATCTGGCGTGAGCCAGGGCAGCACACTCGGTCCTACTCAATTTATTATCATGATAAATGATTTGCCAGCAGCCGTCAGCACGGCTAAATGTCAACTATTTGCCGATGATCTAAAACTATATCATGGAGTAAGCGATCATAATGATTGTAGTAGGTTACAACAGGATATAGATGCAATAGTGGAGTGGAGTAAAATAAACCGCCTACATTTTAATACAACCAAATGTAAGGTCATTTCCTTTTCACGCGTACGTACACCGATTCATTATGATTATAACCTATCTGGTTCTCAGTTGATTCGCGTTGATCATATACGAAATCTAGGACTATTATTAGATACGCAATTAAATTTCAGACAGCATATTTTAAGTGCATGTGAAAGTGCAAATAAAATGCTAGGCTTCGTAATGAGAGTTGCATCTACGTTTAGAGGGATCAACGCGGCACTTACATTGTATAAAGCATATGTTCGTAGCCGACTTGAGTATAATGTTATAGTTTGGGACCCACATGAATCCAAATACGCCGTACTCATTGAACGTATACAAAAGAAATTTGCTAGATTCGTTTATAAAAAGAAGTACCATTACTACCCATATCTGTATACTTCTATATTTGTCACGGGAATGATTGGTTTGGATACCCTAGAGCTTAGGCGCAAATTGCTTCTCCTATTTCACTACTACTGCCTCCTGAATAATAAAGTGGATAATCCCACCTCACTGAGGCGTGTTGGTTTGGCGGGAGTTCCGCGGCGGTTTCTGTGGGGTGATTTTAAAACACTCGGAATCGAATTCGGAAACGGAATCGAAAACTTCGAGTTGTCGATTCCGTTTCCGACGCCATGTCAAAACGCGATTTTGAATAGCGGACGGAAGGGCCAATTGGAAAGTTCCGACGTCGGAAAGATTGTGTGCGTTTACAAAGAACGTTTAAAAATGGTAGAAATGGTAGAAATAAAATTCGATTACAAAACAGTTATTAATACGAATTTTTTAGGCCAAAAAGTCTTATATAAACACACTATCATAATTATAAAAATGGAAATTGATTACTTATTTAAATTATCGATTTAAAACTTACTCTCCTTTATTATTTTTGGTTATAACGAACCTCGAAAATGTTTACTGATACGTCAAAGTGAAAGTGAAGGGTAACATCACGACTTTGAAACCACGAAGTTTCAGAGCTACGTCATAGATGGCGCATGGCGCTGTATTTCGGTAAATAAAAACACAACCACGAAGTGAATAATGCAGCACGATTGTTTGCCGGCGCTGCACAGCAGCCGCCCTATGTTGTCTCCTATAAGATAATATTCCATCCTATCGAAGGTTGAATGGAATAATTTTCACAATAATGTAAAGGGCCATAAAACAACGTTAATGGGTTTATTTTAAACACTCTTTAGTACTGACTTACCTTAAATATTATGCAAGTATTTAGATAACACTTAAATTTGGTATTTTATTTATGTTTTTGTTCAATTTCGGAAGCTTTCCGCGAGGAAAAAGGTGTCGGAAACTTTCCGTCGATTCGGATGGGTTTATCCGACGAGAAATGTCAAAAATCGTCGGGTACGGAAATCAAAATAGCGATGGCTGGAATCCGTGACGGAAAGATCCGATTCCGTTTCCGAATTCGATTCCGAGTCTTTTAAAATCACCCTGCTGGTCGGGGGCGAGGGCGAGGGTGTCGATGGCCCGCGCCGACGGAGGAAACTGTTTGCGGAACTCCCGGGAGTGCGCACGCGACGAGCTGCCGCGGCACCCACGGCCAGAGCGATCACGCTGCTCAACTCGATGCTCACTCAGCACATTAATATTGATATGTTTAATGATGAGCCACATGGTGTGCACAAATGTATTTATATTTTTTTGAATAAATTTTATTTAGTTTTATTGGTTTGTATATACATATAAGGAATATTATTTTTGTTACCTCTTTTGTTTTTATATTAAAAGCAATACTAAAATGTTAGTGTGTAAGGTTTCGAACTGTAAGCTAAATTGAAATTTAATAAATAAATAAATAAATCAAAACACAACTAATTTGACGTTTTATTTCGTCATATGTCGAATAAGAGATAATGTCGATCATGCGAGAATTGGCCCCTGGGCTACTTCCTGTCAACGACAACTATTTTGTTGAATGACATCAGTGACTCTATCATGAATTTTATAGACGCAGTGCGCTAGATAGACGCTAAAGCAAAGTGTATAAATTTTTTTTTCCTTGAATTTTTTACAATTACAAATATGTTGTTGCACTGGTATTTTTTTATGATACCTACTGTTATTATTTTAACCGGTTATAACACAATTATTATCAGCGCGTACGTTCATTATCAAAAATTAATCATCGTGACAAGAAAATTGATAAAGACTGATATCAAATTTTATAGTATCAATGTCTTGGCCATGAAGTTTTACTGCAAGTACAGTTGAACTAAGGTAAAGTTCTGCGCCAATATCAAAACGAACTGTACTAACTTGAAGATGGAGCACATCTTTCATTGAAATGCCGCGAGATGTCGCTAGAGAGTTCTTGCACGCGGTTGAATGGCTCTCACCACCGAAATTAAATCTGTATTTTTGTGGTTACAAAGTACATCTATATCTATACTAATATTTTAAAAAGGAAAGATTTGTATCTTTGTATGTAACGAATTAAATTAAATATATTTTGCCGTTAGCTTTTTTTTCTTTTGACGGGGAGGAAATCTTCAGAAAGATTCCCAGTCTTCTGTGTGGGAGAAGACTGGGATATGTGGGATTCTTACCGACTAAAATCTCCCCGGTGGCCTTCACCGACACGTTAGAGGGACTCCGGGATCTCCTAACGGAACGCACCGGTGTCCCTCTGTGCCTCGCTCCCGAGCTTAAGTGCCCAGGAGCTCGTCTCGGGGGGAGCAGATGTTCGCTCCCCCTGCACCCTCGCAGTGCATACGGCGGCGAGAGCCACCCCTCGCCGCCGTCCTCCTCAGGGTCGTCGTCTACTCAAGAGCGTCCGGGGCCCACACCCCAGGCGCTCACGACCCCAAGGGAAACCTTTAGAGAGCTACATTATCACTGAGTCACATAGGCTATATAATAAACCCGTGCGAAGCCGGGACGGGCCGCTAGTTTTCAATAAAAGTCTAGTTAATACGCTCACCTCATTGGATGCTGGTTGAAATTGCTAATACACTTTTTGTACCTGTTTGAGCTAGTTAACGCTGGTATCGTAATTTTCAGGGTATCCTGATGCCTATTATATGACCTAACCACAGATTCTGCTTCCAAACTAAAGCGCGAACAGACGTACTTAGATAATAATGCCCTATAGGTGTTAACCAACCCGCACTGGGCCAGGGTAGTGGATTACGGCCCAAAATCTCCCTCGTATTGAGGGAGAATGTGTCCGGTATACTGGCCACAGGCTCGCTCCCTATTACATTGGGACCAAAATACATCGGCGAATTGTGGGTGCTCTGCAGTGCACCTCTGCAAACCCCTTCGGGGAATACATAGGTGTTAACTGCCACGAGCACTTTTATACGTGGCTTTAGGCGTACTGCTATTGGTTACATACAAGTATGTTAGCCCAAACGAAAGAACACTAAACTACTTCGTTTATTGCCGTCCTTTTTACAGCCGTAACGTATGTACCAAACGTCAATATTTTAGTGCTATCAAATACAGGTTGTTTCAGAAGTCTGAAATAATACTTTGACGTTGGCATCAGTATTAGGCATACAACTGAATGGTATAAAAATTTAATTGAAATTCGACAATGTTTTTCCAACTTTTTTTCGTCGTCAATTTCTATAACCCGCAATATCTCCAGTCCTACGTAAAATTTGCATGTTCTGTTTTGTGAATAGTAGTAATCGCCTCTTATAAGTGTAGTTTACACTGCTGAATAGGGTTATGGATGTACCTAAATCCAGAACACGATACCTGTGACAAATATTCAAAGGTCTATAACTCAGTATCTATGATAGTTAGGTATAACCTGTCTCACTAAGCATCCACATGTGAGCTACCGTACATGCATCTTAAGTATTATTTCGGACTTCTGAAACACAATGACAATAGAATTGACATCTTTGTTAATTGAAAAACTCATCACTACACTACACGCATGCTACCAGCATTTAAACTTGAGTGTTAGAACTCAAGGTGTCTCCATGGCGTCCATGCCCTTAGCCATGAGTTGCATGTGAGACATGCATATTGAAGAGTACCCAAGTAGTTTTCCGTAATAAGATGCAAATGGATGATTAAATGCGTGATATTTGCATCAGGTGATCAGTTGCAGTCGAGATAAAGTTAGTAGTTAACTAGTAGTCCTCACAGAAATTACAAGTATCAGCTTATTAGCCAGGAAGTTTTATTAGCTGTTTTGCACACCAAATACAAAGAAATGTAAACGTTCTTAATATACCTTATATTGATTTGATAGGTGACCAACTCAGTGACCAGACATCAGATTGGAGATCAATTGTAATGAACAAGTTTTTTTATATTTTAATAGATAAAAATAAGGACAGTCCACCAAATTTATAGATCCTTAAGATCCATTTTACAGTGGCGTTGAATAACTCTTTTGTACATTTGCCATGGTTGATGTTTGTAGATGTGGCTATTAATTTGAAAGTTAGATTTGAAAGTGTGTGCAAGTGTTTAAAGAAGACTCCTCTGTATTTTGCTAAGAATTTCAAAAGATGACATGAAAGTTTCGTACGCACTTTTCATTAAATAATTAAGTGTAGGATCCCGTAAAACAGTCCTTTTTATATTCAAGTGACGAATCGGAAACAGTGACTCTACCAGTGGAATTTTAGGGGGTGAAATGACCCAATACATTGTACCTATTCATTTATCAATAAACGAAAGCACAAGCCGGATTTGTTCCGTCGAATTTAATCAATCCACAGAAGTGTTATCGTGATAGCAGAAGTGTTATCGTGATACTCGCCCAAAATGTCGATGACTATTATGATATTTCAGATAATGAAATCGATATTATATCGCTTATGATTAGGCGCTAATGGTGTATATTTCAATAATTTGATTATTTTAATCCAGTCGCGGGTTTCCTGCCCGTATTGGAGGTGCTGTCGCTTTTAGACCAAGGTAAGATGCACAACTAAAATATATAAACGATTTGCAAGCAGATCTAGAGAAAGCACTGAAAATATGCAGTGAGAATAATGTTGGACCATGTGGTACCTTGCGCTACTCCTTAGAAATTTATTCTAGATACTGTTGTATATGGTTTATCAAGTCATAACTAAATGCGATTGATATCCGACGATTCATAAGATAATTTATAAAGCTTGTACATTGGTGAGCTTTGCGCAAAATATAAGAATTAAATCCACTCAAAAAAGGTTTTTGTACGTACTTCAATAATAAAACTAAATAGAAACCTTGGAACATGCTTCCTAATTAGTTTCTTGATACCAAGCTTTTGATATTATTCTCCATAGATTCATAAGTGGCCCCTTTAACGCCCACTACTGGGCACGGGTCTGCTCTCAATGCGAGGGAGATTCCTTAGTTCACTACGCAGGCCTAGTGCGTGTTGGTAGACGTTACACAGCATTTTATACAGTTATTTGAAATCTTTAGGAGTAAATCTACATTATTATTATTTGATACGGCTAAGCACTGCACTGGTTCAAAGATTTCAGTTAATGTTTAATGACCAAATTAAATACTCCCTCTGAAGTTTTATATGATGCTTAATTAGTGCGTTTTTGAAAGATAGTTTCAGGACAGTTACACAAATATACGGGTATAAAATGAATTGCGTCAGAACAATTACAACTTTTGTATGGACTACTGGAATCGTCCTTAATCTATGATATAGTTTTTTTTATTACGGGGAACCATATACTTTATATAGTATCAAGCTTAAGGTGTTGTTTGATTAAATAAAAGTTGAGAAGGAAGAATTTATGACACAATAATGTAATATGGCCGCAATAACTTTCCTAAAGCCGACATAGATATTGTTGCCTACCTATAAATTGTATCTAACGATTACATCGGAACGTCGATTGGGACCTAATGATATGTTTCCTTTATCTCAAGGTCTTACAATACTAATGTAACTTTTTATGTAATTAATAACATTTTATCTACGAATAATAAGAACTGATATGGTGTTGATATGATTATAAACATGACAGACTTTGAGGCTACCTAACAACATGGACAGTTTTGGAAGATCCTGATTTGAAACTTAGCTTGACTTGTTTGGATTAAAAAAACTGCGTCTTACACCTTGTTACATTTTTCTCCGTTTATCTTTCCTTTTAGATGGCGACTAAGCTCATAGTCTTAGCGTTGCTGTGCGCATGCGCACTAGCCTTCCCGCAGGACCCTCATCCCATCACAAGGAACACCATCTTCGGCGATGAGCGACTTGAAGGAGAAATTTTCGAAAACCTCGAAGAACTCGAGAGTTTTGACCTGACCACGCGCAACGACACCTTGTCACCATACAGGCTGCCTACGACGACTAGACCCCAACACTACGACGTGCTGTGGGTCGTTGACATCTCAACATTAACTTTCTCAGGCAGTGTGGCCATCAATTTATACGCTACCCAAGCTAATGTCGATGAAATTGTCATCCAGGCTGACGATTTAACCATCTCTGCATTGACTTTGTTCCAAGGCACCACTGCCGTTCCAGTGACATACACCCTGCAATCGGAATACCAATTCTTGAGAGTTAGGTTGAACACTGGCACTTTGAACTATAATGCTGCAACGCCAGTTATCTACACATTGAACATCAACTTCGCAGCGCCGCTCCGTGATGATATGTACGGTATCTACAAAACTTGGTTCCGGAACCAACCCACTGATGCAGTCCGGTAATTAAAGTACTTTTAACTAATAATGTTGTCGATTCTGTTGGTACCAAACTAAGAGTATCGCCATCCTTTTTACGGACTTAATGTAAGAGCAAGATGGCAATATTTTTAGTGTTGTCAAATACAGTTTAGTTGTAGTTTGTGTACAACAAAAACGACATCGACAACGACAATTAAGATAATTAATCGTTATAATTACAGCAGAAAGCACATATGATGTTCAAATTAACATAGATGTACCCTTTGATCAGGTGGCATTGAAATTATAGTACTTTTTGTATTGAAGGAGGCCGTGCTAATATTTTTGTCGAAAGATTTATAAAGATAGCCCAACATTGAGCCGTGTGAGCGTAATTTCGATTTTCGTTAAAATCTCTTGATTATCTTTTACGGGAATGGTCTTTTGGCAACTAGCCTTGCTGTGTGTTTCTAAGATCACTATCAGACCAACTTGATCCATGAATATAATCGTTGTTCGCTTATCAATCAATACTCATATGTCACCGATATTTTTTTTATTCTGTTGGGCTAGATGGTATACACCTTCGATACTATATGTTCAAGATTATTAAATTTTATCATCAGTATGTGATATTGCAGCTGGATGGCGTCTACACAGTTCCAGGCTACTTCAGCTCGTTACGCTTTCCCTTGTTACGACGAACCTAGCTTTAAAGCCACATTTGACATCGTCATCAGGCGCCCAACGACCCACAGGAGTTGGTCTTGTACCAGGATCCAAGAAACCAGGAACACCACTTTCACGTAAGTTGATTATTCTTACATCAGAATCCGCATGTAACAATGCACTTTATATAAACATCATCATCATCACCACGCCTGTATTCCCCGAAGGGGTAGGCAGGATTGCACCAACATTTCATTGATGTACTTTGGTCAGCATTTAATAGGAAGCGAGCCTATTGCCTTTATAACGGACACATTCACCCTCAATTCAATGGCGATTTGGACCATAGCCCACCACGATAGTCCAGTGTGGTATGATGTATGAAACAGATTTTTAAAAATGTGCAGCTTTCCTCACGATTTTTTGCCTTCACCATTCATCTGAAAATCCCTGTGATGCGAGCCATGGGTTTGAACCTGCCCCCCCCCCCCAGATTTCAAAGCGGGTGATTTTCCTACTATGCAGTAGTTAATCTATGCCTCTTAATCATGTCTATTCTATTTTTCAGTGGCTATCAAGAAGATGTTTACTATAGGACTCCAGTTATGTCCACCTATTTGCTTGCTCTCATCGTGGCAGAGTACGATTCCCTTGAGCTCAACGAGAACGGTCTCCTCATGTACGAGGTTATCGCACGACCGGCCGCAATTAGCGCCGGCCAGGGCCAATATGCGTTTGACGCTGGCCAGGCTCTCCTCGCTGAGATGAGCAACCACACCGCCATTGACTTCTACTCTCAACATCCCTACCTCAAGATGACCCAGGCTGCAATTCCCGATTTTTCGGCTGGTGCTATGGAAAACTGGGGTCTGCTCACTTACAGGTAAGTAACAGATATATGAAAAAAAAAACCAAATTGATTGCATTGCACTTTAAACCCGACCTGTTTGTGTTTTACAAATGACATAATTATAGATACTTCTTTTTCTATTTATTTACAGGGAAGCATACTTGATGTACGATTCTAATCATACAAACAGTTACTTCAAGCAACTAATTGGGTACATTCTCTCCCACGAAATCGCTCACATGTGGTTCGGTAACCTCGTCACCTGCGACTGGTGGGATGTGCTTTGGCTGAACGAAGGTTTTGCCAGATACTACCAATACTTCCTTACATACTGGGTATGATCTTAACTGTCTAAAATGTGATCCAATTTGCAAGACACTATATAACCAGTGTTCACGGAATATTTTGTTTTAGGTTGAAGATATGGGTTTGAACGACCGTTTCGTCACTGAGCAAATTCACACCTCGTTGCTCAGCGATTCTGCCAACAACCCACATCCGTTATCGAACCCTGGTGTTGGCAGTCCTGCATCTGTCAGCGCTATGTTCTCAACTATTTCCTACAACAAGGGTGCCGCCGTCATTAGGATGACTGAGCATCTGTTAGGCTTTGAAATTCACAGACAGGGTCTGAGGAACTACTTGACTGAGAGGTAAACGAAATATTTCTTATTTCTTCTTAGTCATTAATTGTTTTTGTTCGGTACTGAGTTACCCGACATGAAATAAGGTAAACAGCTTGTCAACTGTCAATGTTCGTATCCGATATATTAGAATAAGCATGTTTCCAGGTCTTACGATATCGCTCAGCCGATCCATCTGTTCCAAGCTCTTCAAAACGCTGGAAATGCCAGTGGTGCTTTAACTGCTTATGGATCTGACTTCTCTCTTATCGAATACTACCAGAGCTGGACTGAACAGGCTGGACACCCTGTTCTGAACGTTCAAGTCAACCACCAAACTGGTGACATGACTATCTACCAGGTACTTTTACATTGTATTGACGTAACTGATCAGTCTGTATTATGTTTGCTGTAATTTTAAATAGGCGGTTCATTAATGTAAGAATAACTAAATTGAATTATTTATCTTGCTCATTACACGCAATCAAGTCCTTTTATTAAGAAATTAATATTAAAATAGTAATTATTTTCAGCGTCGTTTCAACATCAACAGCGGTTACTCCGCCATTAACACTAACTACATTGTACCCATCACCTTCGCGACCGCCAGCAACCCTAACTTCGCTGACACTAAGCCTACACACGTCATCTCTAAGGCCGTCACTATCATTAACCGTGGCACTACCGGTGATGAATGGGTGATCTTCAACAAACAGCAGACTGGTATGTTAAGTTTTTTTTTTTTTTTTAAGTTTCTTTCTTAAACAACAAAATAACCTTCCATTATTTTTAAACAGGTTTCTATCGTGTCAACTATGATGATTACACTTGGGATCTCATCACCCTTGCTTTGAGAGGAAACCAGAGGACTCTGATTCACGAATACAACAGGGCTCAGGTACTTGAATTTCCCATCAAAAATGAAGAATACCAATACCAAGAATTACAAATGAGGTAATACGAAGTCTGGTTTATGTAACTAAAACAAAATGTATTGTTTTTAGATTGTCAACGACGTCTTTCAATTCGCTCGCTCTGGTCTCATGAGCTACGAGCGTGCGTTCAACATTCTCTCCTTCCTGGAAAATGAAACCGAGTACACTCCGTGGGTTGCTGCCATGACTGGCTTCACCTGGTTGAGGAACAGACTCGCTGGTACCGCACAGTTGACTACCCTGAACGTGCGTACACTATTTTAAAAATATCTCATTTAAACTTTTAAAAGTATGCAAGTTTTATTAGAATTGTATTTGTCGCTCAGGATGTAACAATTTTTTGTTCTATTTTGATTTTTCAGATTAATTTCAATTGTTATTAATTATGAGTCATTGAGAGGTTTCTTTGTGGAGACGACTATAATGCAGTAGTTCTGAGGTTTCAATAACTTGGTTCTGAAATTTAACTTAGCAAATGTATCTTACGTAACAGAGTAACCAATTAGTTCTGAAAACCAGGGTTGGGGCCTTCCCTGGACTACTTCAATTATTTACTGCACCGGACCATGTTGAGGTTGCAGCTACGCACAAATCGCCTATATCTATTTTCTTTTTTATACTCCTTGTTGTACCTATGTTAAAAAATTTTTTTCTTTGTGTATTGTGTAGTAGCTAGTCCTAAGAAATGTATCGTCTTTCTTCATTATATTTGGTTGAATGGTCTAACTTCATCTAACAGGCTTTGATCGCGAGGTGGGCGACCAATGTGATGAACAGCCTTACCTACTACCCGATCGCTGGGGAATCGTTCATGCGCTCCTACTTGCGTTACCAAATTGCGCCAATCATGTGTATCATCAACGTGCCTGCTTGCCGTACAGCAGCCACTGCTCAGTTCAACGCTCTGATCACCGCTGGAACTGAGTAAGTCATCAAACACTTACGTTTTAATTTAAACTTGGTTCCGGACTCACAAAATAACAAATTGCTCATGACACACATTTTATATATAAATATGGAACCCTTTAGCACAATAGATATTTGAAGGTGGAATGATGTAATAGTATACTGTCATGAAACTTACTTTTAAATGTCATTGACATTCGAAATTTGTTTTGCGGTATAGTTACTCTTTTTTTAAAATTAATTATTGTCTGTTTCTTTCTCTTTCTTTATAGTTAGTTCTTTTTATTATAAATGTTTATAAATAGGCACAGTTTTTTTTTAAAAATTTTAGTATGAAGCCTACAATGAGATTTCATTTTACCTAGGGTTCCAGTCGACAGCCGTAACTGGGTGTACTGCAATGGTCTCCGCGACGGAACCACGGCAAACTTCGACTTCATGTGGAACAGATTCCAGCAGCACAACGTCTACACAGAGAAGATCCAACTCCTCATGGTTCTCGGATGCACACCTCATGCTGCCTCCTTAAACATGTAAGAAACTTGACCATTTCGGAAACGACCTTTTCGGAATTTACCCTGACCTGGGTGTAACTAGGATCGCCCCCAGTCCATTGTATGATACCCATAGCATTGCTTAGTTTGGGGTCAGACGATGAGTATGTGTTTTGTCTGGCAATATTTATTTATATTTACACCTAGGTCTACCAGAAGATCTATCAACACTTTGTCCTGATTGGTATTTGTGGAGCCTTAAAATGTTTTTTTCTTAATATGTGTATGTTTATTTCCTTTAGTTTCTTGAACGCTATCGTTCAAGAGAACAACATCGTCCGGCAGCAGGACTACACCACCGCTTTCAACTCGGCCGCCACTGGCAACGAAGGCAACACCCAAATCGTGTTCACCTACATTCAGAACAATTTGGCTTTAGTGGCTTCTGCGTATGTATAACAAAGATTAGCAATTTTACTTTTTAAATAAATTCTGAGAGCAGTGGTAGCCAAGTGGTCGAACGCACACTTTGCAATCAAAGTGTGCCGGTTCAAACCTAACTCGCACTTCTGAGTTTCATGTGCGAATCTTATTTTCATCCGAGATTATCAATACCTACGAAACGATGAAGGAAAACATCGTGAGGAAACCTGCACGTCTGAGGGAACTTGACTAGTTTTCGATAGATGGTGTAGTCTGCCAACCCGCACTAAGCCAGCGTGGTGGACTATGGCCTGAATCCCCCTCGCATTGAGGGGAGGCAAGTGCCCAGCAGTGGGACGTTAAAAGAGCTTTAGTAGTAAATACACACTGACTTTTATTAACATATACATAACTATTTATTGTCTCACCTCTTAAAGTAATACAGATTACGTATACGATATAAATTTAAAGTATTTCAATGGACGGCCTTATTACTAATACTTCAACGTCTAAGTGCCAATATTTCAATTGTCAGTTAAACCTTTATTTCATTAATAAAATAATATTAAATTGACAATACTCGACGGAATTGAAAATTTGGCCCTAAGTTTAGTAAAATCGGTTATTGCACCATAATGTGATCACGAATAATTTTCTTTTATAGGTTCGCCAATGTCGCGACACCTCTGTCCTACGTGTCATCGAGGTTGAGGACTGAAGCTGAAATCACTGCTGTAAGACTAAATTTAATATAATTGATGCAATCAGGCGTAATATTGCGGAAATCCATTGTTAATACAATAGTAGAGAAAGGGACCCACCACTCACCCTCGGAATTGTTTAGAATCCCAAATGTTCTGCGGAGGATTGGTAATAGTTAGGGCCCATGACTTATGACATACTGACTCTTGACTGACAGGGAGTTCAGTCTTGTTGGTTTTCTCTATATCGATCAAATTTATTTGATTTATAATTTGGGATTACAATTCCGAGGGTGAGTGGTGGGTCCCTTTCTCTACTATTGTATTACTAAATTTAATCCCTATCATGTATTAAATCACAATATATTGAATTACTCTATTTAAGTGAAACTATAATACCAATATTTTCTTCCAGTTCCAAGCCTGGGCAACGGCCAACCAAGCTGCCTTGGGCACTGCCTTCCAAACTGTTTACAACGGCGCTGAAACCAGCCGCGAGAGTATCCAATACGCCACTCAGATCCAGGCCGACCTTAACACGTACTTCGTGAACGGTGACAGCACCTACCAGGTGACCACGGCGGCTCCCACGACCACAATCCCTGTGGTCACCATCGCGCAGCCAGCCCTGGTCGAGCCCAGCACTCCTGCCTTACCCGCCGTGCCTGGTTCAGCAACAAGCAGCGTACTCTCATTCATGACAGTGACTCTAGCTTTCGTTGCAAATTATGTCTTATAATTCTAAGCGAGTGTGGAGTTTATATGCCCACTCAATAGATTTAAACGTTAACGACAATAATACTTTTTGTTGTGATCAACATCAGATCAGTTTTGATTTTCGCCTAATGTATCCTCACCATCATCTGATGTTAGCTTAAGTTTCCTATAAGTTCATACGTAGCCTTATTTTCCACCGAACTATGAATAGGCTCCATGTAAATTATTAAAAAAACTAATATTTTATAAAATATTTTTTTTTATTTCGTTTATGCCTACTTCGCTTACCTTATACACTTCCGTTTTACAAAACAAATCTCACATAAAAAAATCTTAAAAGAAACAGACGACAAGTCTAGTGCAATTGATTGTTTCCGGCATCTTTTTAAATTGTGATATTACATAAATGTTTTGTACATGTACAAAATTATAAAGTAATATAAAAATAATACTCCTAAAAGATGTGGCGTTAAGGTAATTTTTTCTGGTTTTGCTGACTCTGCCACTGTTGTTTTCCCATATAGTTGCCGTATACTACTGGTACATGAGATAACAACAAGGGCGGCATAAATACCGCAGAGCCATTCGAAGAGTAGAGTCGTAATGGGTACTCTAGTTACTCTTTGGGTAAAAGCGACCACGCTGCGAAATTCTCTCGCATTTTGTTGAAGAATGAGCTTTATCTATGTGTTAATACAGTTCGTTTTGAATTTGGCAAAAACTTTGTCGGTCTCAGTCGGCCCGTTGCTTTATTATTGTCCATCTCTTAAGACACTACGGTTTCTTGCCATTGCTATGTTTTACTAAGGTGTTCAGAACTTCGTACGCCTTTTAAGTTCTCAAAGTTATTTTGGTTATTCATAGAATCTTCTGTCTATCTAACTAACAAACCTCGGAGTCTTCAACGGACACCGCTGTCGATCCAGGCTTACAGAAGTAACAGTGGTATGAAAGTGAGATGGAATTAGTCCCAAAAAAAGAACTTCTGACTAATGTCCTTCACCAATAAGGTTTTTTTATTGAGATAAGCGATACTTAGTCAACCAGTTGTTAAAGTTAAAAGATTCTAGGGATCATAAAAATATCAGTTGTCATAAAAATAATATTGGCACAATAAACAATTGCTATTACAGCCTTATCCTTGGTAAAAGGTAAACACACATGTATATTGGGACGCAAAATAGAGAAGATAGTCAATTTTATATTTAGTAAGGCAAATATACAGAAAATCGCCTATCTATGTAATAGAAATATTGCTTTCGCCGTTCTGCAATAATAAAGTTTGACTAGTTATTGGGAATATCCACATATTATCGCATCTTCAAGTAAACCGTTAGGAAAATTTTATCCTTCATATTATTACTTCTGATAATCAAACCAAACAATATAGCGGCCGCTATCTGCGTCATTATATATCTATTGTAAATTTTAATGCCGATTAGATAAGTAATTATCGGATACAATGGTCATTATCGATAATTATTAAGAAATTCTATTAAGTAGGCGCTTCCTTTTATTTCTGTTTAGACCAACCAGCGCGACGATGGTATGTTGATTACATTATTATTTTTCGATGATATTATTAGGTATTATTTAAAGTTAGCTTTACCATACAACTTTGCTGTTAATATTTTTGAACATTTTTTATGCAAAAACTATCAAAATTCGAGTAGTATTCAGTTGCTGAAGTGGTGAATCTATAGGTCTTCGTTAATCATGTGCTTATACTTCTTAAGTAACTTAATCAGATAGTGATACCTTCATTTATGTCTATCGTTTATTCTTCTGTCCACTTCATAAAACTTGCGAATTGTTTTTTGTTTTTTTAAATTTAATCAAGTCCATGGTTAGGTACTATGCACCTTCAGGCCACTAATTGTCTCATAGGAACATACGTTGAACTACTTGTCTTAGTAAAATTGTACGTTAGGCGTAGTTCGTGCTCAATATTTATTAGTATCATTCAGAGTAAAATTTTGCAGTAGCTTTTTCAGACTTGACCATGATAATATACTGTCTAGGATTATCTAAATCAAGTCTTTAAAGTCTCAATTTTGAGACATTTACAAGCTTTGGGCACTTTCGGTCGCGATACTATTCTGTATGCAACCTTGATATGTCTTCCGTCCTTGATAATTCTTGATCTGTTTCCATGTGTGTATGCTTATCCATCTTGGTAGATTAGAGCAGTAGGTACAACTACATTTACGTTTTGCTAAGCAATTATAATTTGAATCTATATATCTATCTATAATCTTTGACGCAATTTAGTGCTTGTTTGTTTATTATCGCATGATCTTTTACGATGAAATAACTATTTTTCTGATGTCATACTTAAAAATAATTAATTTTGACTTTTTTGCTGACGTTTAAGTTATAGTTCTGGAACTTTTACAAGCGAACTATATAGAGCTAGCTTCAAATTCTGGCTTTGTTAAAGCAATGATAATACAATGGAATACCAACTTTATAAACAAGACTAAGGAAGTTGTCAATAAAGCAGGATGACATATACCTAATCTAAATTCTATAATTATCAATGTAACGTTATATTATTTTTTATTAAGTTGTTAACAAAAATGGTTTCATCTTCAAGGCGGGCTGGATTTACCTTCTTTTGGGGGTCGTCCTCATCCAGGGCAACTTTGCCTTTAGCCCCATAGAAGTACCGGACGAAGAATGGAGCGAATATACTGTTATGATGAGAGATCCCGCCTATCGTCTGCCGACCACAACCCGCCCGAGGCACTACGAAGTTACCCTCACTCCTTACTTCAACACCACTGTCAATCCCTTCACTTTCGATGGTGAAGTGACCATCTACTTATCTCCTACCCAAGCTGGAGTCAACGAAATAGTAATTCACTGCAATGACTTGACAATCAATACTGTGACGGTTACGCTCACCACGAATACCGTGAACCTGGCTACAGCCAACCAGGTGTTCCAATGCGAGATGCCTTACAGCTTTTTGAGGATAGCTCTTACGGAAGCTTTGGCGTTGAACACGGAGTATGTCGTAAGGAGTACTTTCAGTGGAAATCTGCAGACTAACATGAGAGGTTTCTACAGGAGTTGGTACGATGACAGCAATGGAAGGAGGTATTAAAGAAATATTTTTTTATCTAATTCATGCATGATATTGATCTGACTTTATAATATCTTCTAGACCATGTAAAAGGTGACTAAAGGTTGTTGAACACAAACTTACCATCAGATAAATTATTCTAACAACCTCTTGCACGCTCTCCCAGGAAGCAAAATGATCTTTTTGGGGACTACTTATGCAAATTTTATGTTCCAATATCACTATCACAATTTGTAGAATGTCATTTCAGTATTTTGGACGTGGCTAAATTGTTTTTTGTAGATGGATGGGCACCACCCAGTTCCAACCCGGCCATGCCCGCCAAGCATTCCCTTGCTACGACGAGCCCGGCTTCAAGGCCACCTTCGACATCACCATGAACAGGGAGGCCGATTTCAGCCCCACCATATCAAACATGCCAATAAGACAGACAGTTCAGTAAGTACCAAATAAGGTCTTATAGGACGTAATAATTGCTTAAATAAATTGGATCCTCATGAATTTAGATACTGTATTTCTTGATTTAGTCACTTACTATATTAGGTACTAAAACCTAGTCAGTTCCAGCATAAGTATTCGAGATTGTAGCCAAATAGTAACCACGAACAAGATGCATCAGATGCATATGTTAAAAAGAGCATACAGGTTTAATTACGGCTTTATCTAAGAACACACTGATGGTCTGACTACATGACTATGCAATATTAATATGTTAACTCTATGTGTTAACTCTTCAATGTTTTGTACTTAGGTTGGCTAACGGAAGAATTTCCGAAAGCTTTTACACAACTCCCGTCACGTCCACATACTTGTTGGCCTTCATCGTATCCCACTACGAAGTGGTGGCGCAGAACAATGACGTCGCCAGGCCTTTCTACATCTATGCACGAAACAACGTGGGCAGCACCGGCGACTGGTCTCTGGACATTGGAGAGCGACTCCTATTGGCCATGGAGGACTATACCCAAATCCCATACTATACCATGGCAGCAAATATGAACATGAAACAAGCTGCTATTCCTGACTTCTCAGCTGGTGCTATGGAGAACTGGGGTCTCTTGACTTATAGGTAACTTTGTTTTTATTATTAAATATCGCTGATTGAACCACTAGAGGACCTCCCACTGCTCTACACATCTTATTTATTGTCACAATACTCCCAAAAATATTTGCCATCGTTTATCGTTTCTCTTTAATACGTATTTCTGATCAGTTTACTTGCTGTTGAGGATACTGTGCTCTAACACTCTTTGTCATAAGTTTGGTTTGCTGTTTCTAAGTTAATGCTTGAACATCGTATAAATTGAGGGTGTCAAAGGTATCTCTTCCATAAGCGATACTTAGAATTAAAATAATAACTATTGGTATTTCTTTGTTTGCAGAGAGGCTCTGATCTTGTATGATGAATTGAACTCAAACCATTTCTACAAGCAGCGTGTTGCAAACATTGTATCGCACGAGATCGCTCACATGTGGTTTGGTAACCTCGTCACTTGCGCTTGGTGGGACAACCTCTGGCTCAACGAAGGCTTCGCTAGATTCTACCAATACTACTTGACGGGATCTGTACGTATTACTTTAAACACTCATCCTTGTTAGTATTCTTCTTCGACGCCCTTCAAGCACTCTCAATAACTCGATATGCCAAAGAAGTTTACAATAAAGCGCCATTCCCATTTGTTTAAATTGACAGCTTGTTTTGAATTGAAATTAAACTATTTTACGGATTTTATCGCGTTTATTTACTATTTTATTTTCCCGACGTTTCGGCTGCTTTACAGCAACCATGGTCACGGGGGGACTGAGGTGTTAGACGTCCTGATGTCATAGTTAATCCGTAAAATAGTTTAATTTCAATGTATAGTATTCGCGTAAATATAAGAAAACAATAGCTTGTTTTGAAATTGAGATTCCTTAACCTAGAAGCACTTCTGTCAAAATAGTTAGTGAACCTGAACCTGCATCAATCATACCTGTAGCATCATCAGAAAATCAATCATTGCCCTCATAAAATCTAAACTAATAGGTAATGTTTCAATTGATTTATTTAGGTGGAACCCGAATTGGGATACGCAACTCGGTTCATCGTGGAACAGTTACATGTCTCGCTGCTCTCAGACTCTATCGACTCTGCTCACGCTCTCACTGACTTGAACGTAAACGACCCCACCACTGTCAGCGCTCATTTCTCAACCATCACTTACGCTAAGGGTGCCTCCATCCTCAGAATGACTCAGTACTTGCTCGGTGAAGACACTTATCTGAAGGGATTGAGGCTGTATTTGCAGAATAGGTGAGATAAAAATACTATGTTTAGTTTCACAAGCTCAATTAATCACAACGTACAGAAAAAGGAAGAAGTACTGCAGAGATAAAATTATCTTTGTAAAGTCACCACGCTCAATATCGAAAATAATACAACTCGCAGTCTTTCTCTGGATAAAATGAAACTTAAGAATTTTCTTAACATTGAAGATAGATAATTTAATAGAAATCGATAATTTTTTCGGCAGTTCTTTTCTATAGTTATGCCCTATTATTTCTTCCAAAGAGTCATTAATTTATCTCGATAGGTCTTTCGATGTGGCTGAGCCGGAAGACTTGTTCAGCGCTCTGGATGCTGCTGCCGCTGAAGACAACGCTTTGTCTGCTTATAACGGACTCACCATCGACCAGTACTTTAAGACCTGGTCCGAACAGGCTGGACATCCTTTGTTGACGGTCTCCATCAACCACAACACTGGAAGCATGATCGTAACACAGGTAAAACTAATTAAACCGTAATATTTTACTTTAAGGAGATACACCATAAAGCTCCCCCACACAAGACGCTCGCGCTCAAAAATATTGCGGCGCGTATTTTGACGCCTCAGTTTGCGCGGAGCTTCAGGCTCTTGTACCCATTATCATCATAGAAATATTTTAACATGAACCGATTGTTATTGCAGACAATCAGAATCAGAAATTCTTATCGATAGATTGTGAAATTTATTTCTCCGTGTCGAATGATGATGTCATCATTATTCATCATCATCATCATCATTTGCCTTACCTTATCCCATTATTTGGGGCCGGCGCAGTATGTCCTTTTCTTCCATTCGTCACGCTTTTCCGTCATACCGACATCGAATATGTCATCATTATTATCAGAAGGAATTTTTTTTTTAATGATGTCACTGAGAGCAGGATTCAACACCACAAACGTCACGATATATCGATTTTCAGAGTAGACACCCAGAATCAGAGACAAATGCCCCAACTTGATTTCAAACAGATTCTTCATAATAGTTTTTATTTCTTTTAGATTAAGGTTAACAATCTTAACTTCAAAGAGATTAACAAAGTTTTTTATGGTTAAAATTGTTTTGTCACCAGTCTCGCTTCGAGCGGACTTCCGGTGTATCTCAAAACCCGACTCTCTACCTCCTGCCTATTACCTGGACTAGGGGTGGAGCACCCGATTTCGTGAACCTTAAGCCTACGCAAGTCCTTAGCGCGCAAGTAACTACCATTAACAGAGGCTCAACTGGCTGGGAATGGGTAATTTTCAACAAGCAACAATCTGGTAAGCTCTAAAACTATTTATTTCAGCTAAAAGTTGTGAAAGCAATTTATAGGTGATATTAAATACATCATCATCGTGCCTGTACTCCCCGAAGGGGTAGGAAGAGGTGCACTGCAGTGCGCCCACACTTCGCCGATGTATTTTGGTCCCAATGTAATGGGGGGCGAGCCTATTGCCATTATACTGGGCACATTCTCCCTCAATACGAGGGAGATTTTTGGGCTATAGCCCACCACGCTGGCCCAGTACGAGTTGGTGAACTTCACACGCCTTTTTATAAACTTGCAGGTGTCCTCACGATGTTTTCCTTCACCGTTCCTTAGCAAGTGATAATCTCAGATGAAAATGATATTCGCACATGAAACCCAGAGCGAAGCCGGGGTTTGAACCTGCGCACTTTGATTGCAAACCGTGCGTTCGACCACTCGGCTACCACTGCTATATAGGTCATAATGTATATGAAAAATCTGTTTTTAGGTTTCTACAGAGTGAATTATGATGCTAACACATGGGCGCTTATCACTCGTGCTCTGAGGTCCGACGTCAGATTGTCTATACACGAATACAATCGTGCGCAGGTTGGTGATGATTGGATTACTCATAGCAGTAAAAATATAAAATACTGTCCAGCAGATTTTATTATTGGAGATTTAATAGGGTTTTATTGATGGACCTTTTCCCGACTTTTGCAAAATTTATATATAAATTTTATTTTCTTAATCATGGGAAAATTCTCATGAACTTTTGCACGTCCTGGGGTAAGAATGTAAATTTTCAGACTGTTTTCTTGATTTCAGATTGTTGATGATGTCTTCCTTTTGGCCAGAGCTGGTATCATGCCATACAGTAGAGCGTTCAACATCCTCTCATTCTTGGAGTTCGAAGACCAGTACGCCCCTTGGATGGCCGCTATTACTGGATACAACTTTGCCATCAGGAGATTGGCACATGACACTGATAGCCTTGAAAAACTGAACGTAAGTATCATAAACACTACTACAGCCCTTTTAACGTCCCACTGCTGGGCACGGGCCCCTCCTCTATGCGAGGGGGATTTAGGCCATAGTCCACCACGCTGGCCCAGTGCGGGTTGGCAGACTTCACACATCTATCGAGAACTAGACAAGTTCCCTCAGACGTGCAGGTTTCCTCACGATGTTTTCCTTCACCGTTTAATAGCAAGTGATAATCTCGGATGAAAATGAGATTTGCACATAAATCCCAGAGGTGCGAGCCGGGGTTCGAACCTGCACACTTTGATTTGCAAGGCGTGCGTTCGACCACTCGGCTACCACTGCTTAAATATGATTAAAAATGATTAAAAAAAAATCTTCAAATACTCAGGTATGTTTTAGACCTGAACACGGGTGTTTACCTCATTTTATAAATAATTTTCTTTTAGCAACTCATCATCAGTCAGAGCGTAGCAATCGCCAACCGTCTGGGTTACGCTGAAGTGGCAAACGAATCGTACATGGATGGACTCCTGCGCATGTACGTTATGCAGTTCTTGTGTAATATTGGACACCAGCAGTGCATCAACGCCGGCGTTCAGAACTTCCAGAACTGGAGAAACGGTGGATTGTAAGTTATCGTTTTTATTAAGTCTAATTTAGTAGATAGATTATGCTTTGAAATACAAAAAGCTTGTCCCATCCTACATTGATCTCGAGTCATATCCCATTCGTAAACAGTCCGATATAGAGAGCTTGTGTTGTAAACCAAAAGTAGAGAACTTGATGTTTAATGTCAATTAAGTAGGTTTTTGTATCTTACCTTTTGTATGGTCATTTTTTTTTCAGCATTCCAGCTAACATGCGTCCATGGGTATACTGTGTTGGTCTCCGCTACGGTAACGCTGATGACTTCAACTACTTCTGGAACCGCTACCTCGCCGAAGACTTGGCGAATGAACAAGTGGTGATGATCCAAGCCGCTGGATGTACCACCGATCAGAACAGCTTAAACGCCTACCTTAACGCTATCGTAGCTGGTGACGACGCCATCAGGGCTCAGGATCACTCTTCTGCTATCAGCTCGGCTATTACCAGCAATGAGGTCAACACTATGAGGGCCTTTGAATGGCTCAGGACCAATGTAGCTCAGACTACTGCAACGTAAGTGGAATCAAAAACACTCTTCTAAATTTGTCAATCTTCACAAAATAATATGTATTTACGTTGTTTACAGTTTGGGCAGTGTTTCTACCATAATTAGTTCGATCACAAACCGCCTTCTAAACGAGGCTCAAATTGCTGAGGTAAAAAAATATTTAAATGTGACCTGTTATTTTATTCACTTACTCCTGCTTGTCTAACATTGTTCTTGAAAATCACCATGGTTGTTATGAAAAATTATTTTTCTTCAGGTTTCTGCTTGGCTCGAGCAAAATAGCGCTGCCATAGGCGCGGCATCATACAACACTGGTATCTCGGGTATTGCGACCGCCAGAGCCAATATGCAGTGGTACGACCAGAGAGTGGCCGAGTTCGAGGGGTACTTCGAGACTGGCTATGTTGAAGAGACCCTTGACATTGATGTAGATCAAGAAGTAGACATTGAAGAAGAAATTCCTGTAGCACCTGAAGCACCTTCTTCGGCTAATATTGCCGCCTTCAGCATTGTAACAATGATTGTGACTCTCGCTGTCAACATGTTTTAGTAGCAATATATTGTAAGAGTACTTAAAATAATGTTATTAAAGACAATAATTTTATAAGCATTAATAAATTTATCTAGCTCACGAATAGTTGCTTTATTGAATGAAGTTAGTCCAAAAATGTCTCAAAAGGGACAAAGACTGAAAGAAAATATTGGTGCACTGCAGTGTACCTCTACCTACCCCTTTGAGGAATACAGGCGTGTATTTATTTCAAAACAGTACCTAGTTACATGTGCAGTGTTTCGTAATAAAGTCAAAGTTTTCAACAACATTTCCCCAGTAGTATATTCATCTCAATATAATAGGAGAGGCCATTCTAGGACTAGTAGAGTTTTTTTTCCTTGTCTCTACGGGCTGTACCTATATTCATTTTCATTACTACAGACGAGGGTATGCTAAAATAGGGCAAGGTATGCCAGTATTCTATATTCTTGGATAAATGCTCAGTCATAAAAGCTATAAAACTCAATTATAATATAGCATGGTAATATAATAATAATTTAGCGAGCTTTAGCATGGTTTAATAAACATGAATAAGCAATATACACGAGCTTACTAACATTTTTGTACTCATGATTAATTAATTACCTATATATGAGTAATGGCTTCTCTTGTAGATTTGAAAAGTGTGATAAGGGTTTGTAAATTAAATAAATTCTGTTAAAGGTAGTGCTGGCTCCAATGGTAAAATTTAATCAATTCTTAGGATTGTAAGAAAATTTAAATGTTGTAATGTTGTGAAATTTTGGTAGTGGACTTATCGTTAATACATACTTTAGTTATTCGTAAAGAAGTAACAGATCCTGTTGTAGTTGTTTATGACACATGAGTTGTAGATAATAAGTCCATTTGCTAAGAATTTCATTTTTTCAGTGATCCATATATGAACAGCCATGTGCTTGTCGATATAAATTATATTTCCAGAGATAGGTTTAGAGATAGTTATAATTTAACTAAACCTACAGACTCGGACTTATATCAATACAATCTTAGCAAATATTAGTCGACGATACTTGTGACAACATATTCAGAAACTATGATAGTTACGTATAATATGTATGCAGTAACTACCTACATACCAGCTACGGCTTTTGTACCTCTAAATATTGTTCAGAATTTCTGATACACCCTGTAAAAATCGGGGGCTAGAATTCAGTTATAAGGGTACCTAGAATTGTATAGATTTAATTTCATGTATGAGGTTAGTATATTGGTAAGGTTATAAAAAAATCATTCATTATTCACGCCAGTATTCCCCGAAGGGGAGGGGTAGGTAGAGGTGCACTGCAGTGCGCCCACACTTCGCCGATGTGTTTTTGGTCCCAATATAATAGGAGGCGAGCCTATTGCCATTATATCGAGCACATTCTCCCTCAATACGAGGGAGATTTTGGGCCATATTCCACCACGCTGGCCCAATGCGGGTTGGTGAACTTCACACGCCTTTCTACAAACGTGCGGGTTTCCTCACGATGTTTTCCTTCACCGTGCAGCAAGTGGTAATCATTTTTGAAAATGATATTTGCACATGTAAATTATTATAAATATATTTTAGTAAAAATTCGTAACAGGTAAGTAAATGGAAATTTATATAACTCTCAAAACGTATGATTAATAAGTAATGAACCTTATGTTGAATCGATAAAAATGTATAATCTGGTGATTGTTAAGATAACTGCTGATTTCAGGCACACGCTTGATAATACAGTTTTCATCGAAAATATTAGTGGTAGGTATGGACATAAAGATAAGGGAATAATTAATGATAAATATATAATATTCTAAGTACGTCTATCTAGTCGGTCGTTTGGTACCGTGGACGCCGCTATGGGTAAGTCCTTAATTTTAATACATTTTTAATTGAGGCAATAAAATAAATACTTGTAGATATTTTATGGAACATATAGAATATTAAAGGAGATAAAACGGCCAAGTAAAAAAGTGAATCCAACAAGTATAAAGTAATTACAAAAGGGCCAGTGGCGTGAAATATAAATCCTGAATCCCATTCGCTTTCAAGGGGTTTATTATTTATTTTTTATAATTTTAAACAGAGAAAGACAGTAATTCTATAAGATAGACGAAACAACTAGTTTCATGATACAAAAAGGTTTACTGCACTAATGAAATACAATTAAAGATAGTGAAGAGGATCTTTTTAAAGTACAAACTAATAAATAGTTGTCTGTTATGTAACTTCAAAAGCATTAGATGACCTTGAGTAAAGTGCTCATTATATAATTTGCTCCGGGTTTCAGAAGTTTTATTCAAGGTCAAGTGCATAGATCTGAGGTCATAAGGAAAATATATATTTAACGTACCTATTAAATATATTTCCCTCATATTTCATTCATTAAAATTAAACCTAAATACCATAATTTTATTATGGACTCTTTTCAATAAATAGGATATTTTCTATTGTTGATAAGCTGATGTATTTCTATATCGTGCTTCGAGGACAGTTCCATTTACTTATTAGGCGAAAGGCACCTACTGCCGACGGCTTGATCGAAGGCCACTCGGCTGACTAAACTAGGTTGCTGCAGGTTCGATTACCGCCAGTGACAAATTTCGGAAATGACCTTTACCGAATTTGTTCTTGCCTGGTTGTAGTTGGGATCGCCCCTAGTCCATGGTGCCCACAGTAGAAACTTTGCTTAGTTTGGGATCATACGATGAGTATGTGTGGTCTAGCAATATATATTTATTTACTGCTAGCAATATAAGATTCCCCTAAGAATAACGTATTTTTTTATTTCTCCAGGCTATAATACCCAAAGCATTGCTCTTCACGATCCGCACTGACTAAACCTGAGTTTTCTTACGATATCTTAAGGGACAACATTTCAGTGTTGTATTTGATCACTTGACTTTAGTGAAAGTAAGGCTTAAATAATTAGTCCAAAGGCATCTTAAAGCAGAACTGGCCATAGCTTGGACAGTTAATACTGCCGGTAACAATATTATCAATATCTTGTTCATTCCTTCAGGTACCACCATGCTATTTCCCACCGTTTTCTTCCTCCTTGCTGGTGCCATCGCGGCCATCCCTCAGGAGGACTTCAGGTCAAACCTGGAGTTCCTTGAGTATAACACCAACTTGGCCGAGCCCGCGTACCGTCTCAAGTCCAGTGTGTACCCTCACGAAGTCTCCGTTGACCTCGACGTGTACCTCGAGGAAGCAAGGTTCGATGGATTGGTGCAAATGAATGTCGAAGTAAGTGTGATTCTAGTACTATACACAATATTTTTACAATTCATAAGGAAGCGAACCCAAGACGCTGGCTGATTCTACTTAAAATATAACAGATGATATGCTTAGTTTAGAATGCTTTGTAATTTTGAAAGTTTGGTCAAAAATTATGGCATTATGGTCTGCGCCAATAGCTGCGTTAAAACGAGCGCTACTAATTTTATGCCATAACCAAAACGAGCTGAATTAACTCATAGATAAAGATCATTTTTCAAAAAAATGTCGTCGATGACGCGAGTGAACTCATTGACGTGGCTTTTGCCACAGACATTCAATCTACATAGATAATGAACACTTAGTACATTAAAAAAACTAGTGAAATCCCTCACCACAGCAAGTTCCTGAAGTTCACGAAATACTAGCAAGATTAGGGCTACAGTTTGTCTGCCCAGCGGAAATAGGCTCTATTACCGATCTAATAAACCATAGGTATCCACTTATCTGCTATCCACTAAAAGTCGAGGCTTTTTATCGATTTTTGGGTACGGTATGTTGATAATTTATTATCCGATAATATACCAGTTTGATCGTAGCTATCGATAACACTATCGTAACGGTTGACACAGACATAATTATTCGTGACTAAGACATAATTTATTAAAGTATGGCCATCTTATCTATATCCGTGTGCATTATTGTACCTCATGACGTTTTCTTAGCTGAGAAATGTGATGGAGACATCGTTCCTGGACTCCATAGAAGTAGCTTTGATTGATGAATATGTCGATACCACAATATGTCGATCTTCCTTAAGTCTGACAAGATTTTTATACATCCTCAACCTGATCATACATCACCAATCCAAGCGAACTGGGGCGTCAAGGTGTACCTGCAAAATTAAACTATTACCAAAATAATCTGTATACACTTACATAAAAAGCTCATTATTCAACAAAATGTCATTGATGGGGTGAGCCTAATTTGCAGCATGGTCGCGTGTTGCCTTTACTACAGGAATTTAATCTTTATGTATATCAAAACAGAGTTTGTTTTGATATTGCATCTTAACATCCCTGAGTGGTCGGAGCTTTAAGCTTGATTACATTATTTAATCTTAGCCATCTACTTGACTTATATTCTTCAGACTCCTATAGAGGGTAATAACCATTAATCTAGTATATTAATCAAAACTATTCATTGCAGGTCAGAGAGGAGAACCTCACTCAAATCGTGTTCCACCAGAAGGTCGTCTCCATCTCTGGGGTCAATGTACTTACATCGACCAACAATGCTGTGCCCCTTCAGTTCCCTAACCCTTTCACCACTGATGACTACTACGAGCTTTTGCTCATCAACCTCGCCGAGCCTATCCCTACTGGCAACTACACCATCACTGTTAGATTCGTCGGTCAAATCAACACTAACCCCCTCGACAGAGGGTTTTACAGAGGGTACTACTACTTTAACAACAACTTGAGGTGAGTGTGTTTCTTACAAAACGCTTGTTACACTAGTAGCGTTTTGGCTTGTAACTGATTTATAAAATTGAATTATTATTATAGGTTGTACGCAACAACTCAGTTCCAGCCGTACCATGCAAGGAAAGCTTTCCCGTGCTTCGATGAGCCTCAGTTCAAATCTCGTTACACTATTGCTATTACTAGAGCAAGCACCCTTGGTCCTTCTTTCTCTAACATGGACATTAGCGGAACTCAAGTGTAAGTATTTATCGTTTGGAATCGACATTATCACGATTAAAATAGGTATATTTATAATATTAACCGTCCAAAGGCTAGTGGTTATAAAGACCGCCCTGTAAAACGAGAATTCTGGGTTAAATCCTCACCCCGACAGTGATCGAGCCCATTAGTAACACTAGCATAATTGCTTAACTAGTGGAGCTCAATAGCGCCTTCCCCCATCCCAATGGATGGGACTGATAGTAATGCAATATCTTGTCTAACATAGTAGTACGCCACATTAACATTTCTATAGAAAACATATTATAGGAATTAAAACTAAAACCAAATATAACGCGACTGTACATGGAGATGACATTCCTCGTGTGTATCATAGAGATAGAGCATGTTAGCACATGAAAAAAACTATGCGGTCATGATTAAGATTTATTTCTTTAGGGATACGGACTACATCTTCTATAAGTTTTTTTTTCTAAAAGATACATGCTCTTTATTTTACTGTTAATATAAGACTACACTTAGACTTATAATGTTCTTCTATTAGGTGCTAATATGAAAATAAATTCACTTAACTTCAATTAGGTAACTATAAAATATCATAATATATTGCAGGCTTTCAAACAACCGCGTGCGCGAGACATTCTACCCCACTCCTATCATCTCCGCCTACTTAGTCGCCTTCCACGTCAGTGACTTCGTGGCCACTGGAAGCACTAGCACCGAAGGCAGGCCCTTCCAAATTATCTCCCGTCAAGGAGTCTTGGATCAGCATGCGTATGCTGCCGATATCGGTCTTAAGATCACCAATGAGTTGGATGACTACCTTGGCTACCAATACCATGAGATGGGTCAGGGTACCTTGATGAAGAACGACCACATTGCTCTACCCGACTTTCCATCTGGTGCTATGGAAAACTGGGGAATGGTCAACTACAGGTAGATTGCATTAATTATAACTTCATTTTATAAGGAATTATTAAGTATTGAAATTAAACTATTTTACGGATTTTATCGCGTTTATTTACTATTTTATTTTCCCGACGTTTCGGCTGCTTTACAGCAACCATGGTCCCGGGGGGACTGAGGTGTTAGACGTCCCGTGACCATGGTTGCTGTAAAGCAGCCGAAACGTCGGGAAAATAAAATAGTAAATAAACGCGATAAAATCCGTAAAATAGTTTAATTTCAATGTATAGTATTCGCGTTAATATAAGAAAACAATATGAATTATTAAGTACTGAATAAATTTGGAACTTAAAGATATCAACTAACGTCCATAACAATAAAATGTGTCTTTCTTTATAGGGAGGCCTACCTTCTGTACGACGAAAATAACACCAACATCGTCAACAAAATCTTCATCGCGACTATTATGGCTCACGAGCTTGGACACAAGTGGTTCGGTAACTTGGTCACATGCTTCTGGTGGAGCAACTTGTGGCTTAACGAATCTTACGCCAGCTTCTTCGAATATTTCGCCGCTCACTGGGTAAGTAGGATCCCATCAGGTTTTATAAAATATTGTTATGTGGTTTGTTAATTATAAGCTGAGATATTTTTTTGCTGCTTGTTTCAACTCTAGATGTATGGTACTAAGAATACTATTTCTTTCGCTCACGACAGGCTGACCCTTCATTGGAGCTAGATGACCAGTTCGTTGTCGACTACGTCCACAGCGCACTCACGGCTGATGCTGCCGCTGGCGCTACCCCCATGAACTGGACTGCTGTTGAAGATAACGACTCTATTACAGCCCACTTCAGTACCACCAGTTATGCTAAGGGAGCTTCAGTGCTCAGAATGATGGAACACTTTGTTGGTGCTAGGACTTTCAGAAATGCTCTAAGATATTACTTGAGAGATAAGTAAGTAGATATATATTTTTATTATTTTGAGATTTATATCTAAAACATTATGAGTGTATTTCATGTGTCCAGTACACATATACCCACATTTGCATATTTTTTCATTAATCTAAAAATACATTTTTTTCAGTGCCTACGATATCGGAACTCCTGAAGACATGTACAACGCCTTCAGAAGAGCCACATCTGAAGATTTCACATTCTCCCAGGACTACCCCAATGTCGATGCTGGCGCAGTTTTCGATAGCTGGGTCCAGAACCCTGGTTCACCCGTCCTAAATGTTGCCCTAAACACTGATACCGGTGCCATTACTGTTACCCAGGTCGGTATTTGTAAATAATCAATCATTATCAAAGCGCCACGTATCAATACTATCAATAGCATATACAACTATGAAATCTATTCTTATCTATCTGTTAATTTGCAGCAACGGTACGTTCTCACTGGCGACACACCTGAACAACTTTGGCTGCTGCCTCTCACCTGGACTCACCAAGGAGCTCTGGACTTTAGCAACACGAAGCCCAGCCAGGTCCTCTCTACAAGATCCACTACTATTCCAGGCCCAACTGGCCACAACTGGGTCATCTTTAACGTTGCGCAATCTGGTAAGAAGCAAAATTTTCTAGTTTGAATACGTAAACCTTTATAGATAACTCTACAGTAGTAATTATAAGCAAGTAGCAAGTATTTCACTCTTAAATGCTTTCAATGACATAATGTCTGACTTAATATTATTTCTTATTATAGGTTTATACCGTGTCAACTACGACGAGCACAACTGGGAGATGCTCGGCGCATACCTCCGCAGTACTAACAGGCAAAACATCCACAAACTGAATAGAGCTCAGGTATAACGAAACTATTTGAAACTCAGATCGACACTTCTATTATCCTTATTTTTCTTTTTTATAATATCTTCTGTATTTTTTAGATTGTCAACGACATCCTTTTCTTCATCCGATCTGGAGACATCAGCAAGACTCTAGCTCTACAAGTCCTCGATTTCTTGAGGAGTGAGACTGACTACTACGTGTGGAACGGTGCTCTTACCCAGATCGACTGGATCCTGAGACGCCTTGAGCATTTGCCCAGTGCACACACCTTCTTCTCGGTACGTTGTCTTACAGATTTTGCCACACGTTCCTAGATCAAATATTTGATGGAATGCTTGATCTAGGAACTTGATATGATAACTCGATACCCATGCATGCAGACGGGTGCCTTACCTAGTGGTTTAAACGTAGACTCCGTGATTCAGGGAAAATTGTGACTATTATTTAAAATTGTACACCAACAACAACCCGGTTAGTTTGAGCATATATCGCTCGGCTCACAGAACCAGGCGGCTGCGGGTTTGATTCAAGCCATTGAATAATTTTGGAAATGACCGTTTCGGAATTTGCTTTGGTCAGGGTGTGTAACTAGGATCGCCCCCAGTCCATAGCTTTGCTTAGATTGGGATCATACGATGAGTATGTGTTGTCTGGCAATAATTATTTTATAATTTGTGTAGAGGTACATCCTGGAATTGATGGACACAGTTATCAACCACCTTGGCTACGAGGAGCGCGCCACCGACTCCACCTCCACGATCCTCAACAGGATGCAGATCATGAACTACGCTTGCAACCTCGGCCACACTGGCTGCATAAGCGACAGCTTGGCTAAGTGGAGAGCTTACAGGGCCGATGACACTACCCTGTGAGTCTCATTTTCTGTATACATTATGCCATTTTTGAAATATTCTCACTAAGACGATCCTATCTCTTAATTAACTTAGTGAGAGAATGTTAAATGTTGAGAATATACGTTTGCTGCGTAAAGATTTGAAGCGTACTTACAGCTAGTACGTCATGAGGTTATTTTGTCTCATAGAGGTACTAAATTTGTGAGTGAGAAAGTTCGCCATGAGCCAATAGGACCTCATAACGCCCCGAACGTGTTAACTGGGTACGAAGACGTACAAAATTAGTAGCGAGAGAATTCTATATCCACGGTTCCACTTTGATAACCCACAAAACATGTGTATGCCATCGTAATGTTCTCTTTAACGACTATTATCTTTCCTAGAGTACCCGTCAATCTGCGCCGCTACGTGTACTGTACTGGTATTCGTGAAGGTGATGTCACTGACTACGAGTTCTTGTACCAGAAGTACAACACCTCCGAGAACACTGCTGACATGGTCGTCATGCTCCGTACCCTCGCCTGCACCAAGGACGAAGCTTCGTTAGTGCAGTAAGTAACCTCAAATTTCTAATCTATTTCTCTCAGAAAATTACTTCTACTTTTACAATTATTAGGTAGACCAATATTCCATTTAAAATGCAACTTAACTGACAATTTTCTAACCCAGAAAATTTATTCTGCAACGGTTTCCAAAGATCTAGTAGTAGTTTAAAAAGTCTAATAACTGGAAAAAAAAATCATACGTTAAAACCTATCAGTTAATTCGGATTACTTTGATTCTTTTTAACAGGACGAAGCAATTGTTTTTGTATCTACGAGTATTAACATTTATACAATTGATTAAAAACTTATTCATTATTTTACAGCTACTTGCAACAATCTATGTACAACGATAGGATCCGTATCCATGACCGCACAAACGCTTGGTCCTACGCTCTTCAAGGCAACCCTGAAAACCTGCCCATCGTCCTTAACTTCCTCTACGCAAACTTCGCTGAAATCAGAGACAGGTTAGTTTGCATCATCGACACCCATTCTTAAATATACGGTACTTGCAAATATTCTGATTTCAGTTTTTTAATGTAACTTCACTTTTTTCTTGCAGATACGGTGGCCCGGCTCGTCTTACGATCGCTATTAACGCCCTGCCTACTTTCTTGACTAACTTCCAGACCATTACTCAGGTAATTTATTTAATAATATTTATCTTCCTCGATATTCGTTGGATAGACATCAATCTCTATTCGAGATATGTCAAAATAAAACGTAAAACTGATTTTTCGTTTTTATTTGACATATCAAGCGAAAATCGGGCCCCTGTGCAGCATTTACCAAAAGTTTACTTCACTTAATTCTTGATGAATGTGCAATATTTTCCAGTTTTATAGGTTTTATAAAGTATCTGATCATCCGGCCAGCTCAGAATGACCGCGTAGACATGTTTAATCATTTCCAACTGTCTCACTCGTCAAGAAAACGACGTCATAAACATATCTTGGAATGACGTCATTTTTCCGACACATCTATAGTTGTAGCATTTGGGCTAAGGCTAGACTTATGCTACGGCATATGTTGATTACGTCTCTTTCTCTCGTATCAAATAAAATAGAGAGCGAACGAGCGAGTACGTGACAGAGGACTAATCTTGACATGCGTTTTAACCCCACTGACCGTTGCAACCATAGATACAATTTATGTCTACGCCGACGACCGCGTTAACCTATAGTTAACGTCAATATTGTTACCTACTTCATCGTCATTTGAAAATAGTTAAATAAAATAAAATACTTAAATGAGCGTTATGAGGATAGATGGATGGATGTTTGTTACTCGCAAAAACTACTGAACGGATTTAATGAAACTTTACAGTATTATTGTTTATACAGGGTGTATCAGAACTCCGAAATAATACTTTGACGTTTGCATCAGTATTGGGTATACAACTGAATGGTATAAAAATTTGGTCGAAATTCGATCATGTTTTTCCAACTTTTTTTCGTCCATTTCTATAACTCGTCATATCTCGAGTTCTATGTAAAATTTGCAAGTTCTGTATTGAGAATATTAGTAGCTGACCATCATAAGTGTAGTTTACAAAATATTATTAATAAATCAATATTATTATTTATAAATACCTTAAATATTATTTCGGACTTCTGATACACCCCGTATATCAGAATAACATGTAGGCTATAATTTATAACGATATTGAATAATTGACGTCACGGGTAGAAGCCAGTACTCAAATATTTACAATTACTAAGTAAATGTAAAAAAAAAACATCATCATCAATACATCATCACGCCTGTATTCCCCGAAGGGGTAGGCAGAGGTGCACTGTAGTGCGCCCACACTTCGCCGATGTATTTTGATCCCAATGTAATAGGGGGCGAGCCTATTGCCATTATACCGGGCACATTCCCCCTCAATACGAGGGAGATTTGGACCATAGTCCACCACCCTGGCCCAGTGCGGGTTGGTGAACTTCACACGCCTTTCTATAGACGTGCAGGTTTCCTCACGATGTTTTCCTTCACCGTTCAGCAAGTGGTAATCATTGTTGAAAATGACATTCGCACATGAAAATTAACACAGAGGTGCGGGCCTGGGATTTGCACTTGCACCCCTTACGTTCAAGGCGGGCGTTCTTGCCCGCGAGGCTACCACTGCTGTACAAAACAAAAAAAAAGATTTTAATATTTTCTTTAAATAGTAAAATGAGTTGTTAATTCCTCCACAGTACCAAACCTGGGTATACCAGAACCAAGTGGCACTTGGAGCCTCATTCTCGAGCGCAGTGGCTGGCATTAACACGGCTATGAACAACCTCAACTGGGGTAACGCCGCCGCCACGGAGATCGTCGACTTCCTCGTCACCACCAGCTCATCCACTACCTTCACTGCTTCCATCATCACCATGGTCGTAGCCATGCTGGTCCTGCTCATCCGTTAATTTATTATTTAATTTATAAACTTCCCTTGTACAATAATTAATTTTAAGTACAAAAATGTTCTTGTACAATTTGAAAATATTTTTTTCGTTAAAATTGTCTACATTCTTGATTTTAATAATAAAATATTTTTGTAAGTATCTTGGTTTTGATTGTTGAGCGGATTACAAGTATATTGGTTGACGCAAATGAAAAATTAAATATGAATTAAAACGAAATTGGTCACATGACATAAAATCTTGGATATTGTCGTAATAGTCGAAGCATTAGTTAAACCATATCCCCCAGACAAAATATACAGGTTTATTGATATAGAACTCAAATCCGCTTAAGAATTCGTGCATAGCATCGCAATAACAAGCAAATGCGATATTTACTATTGAAACTACCCACATGTTTTGTTACTTTTTGATAATTTCGTTTTATATTGTACCGGCCTACTGGACAAAGATTTACTAGGCAAGTGTATTGTTATGTGTAACCACTTAGCCATTTATTTACTATTTTTCGTAAGTGATTGTTTGTAATATTAGAGAAATAAAGAAATTCTTACCGTAAATCTTATTTTGACAGATATGAAAAAACATCAGCTTTTTATGTCATTGTATGGATCACTTTTCAGATACGATTTAAAGGTACATGCTAGACCTCATTTAGAAAGTAAACACGAAAATGTCTCCATAAAATATTGACAAATTTTTAACCGACTTCAAAAAGGAGGAGGTTCTCAATTCGACCCGTATGTTATTTTTTATTTTTTTGTGTAAGGATGAATAAAAGTATAAAAGTTTCAGATATGAGTGTGATGATGTCATTCTGTCATCGTCTAACAAATACAATAATTTACAACAGTGTTTATTAACAGAACATGATAATGTTTTATAACTTTTTAACCAATAGTATTGTTGAGAATTAAATACGTCATCATGCCTGCAGTCCCCGAAGGGGTAGGCAGGGGTGCACTGCAGTGCGCCCAAACTTCGCTAATGTAATTTGGTCCCAATGTAATAGGGCGCGAGCCTATTTCCATTATACCGGGCACATTCTCCCTCAATACAAGGGATTTTGGGCTCCAGTCCACCACGCTAGCCCAGTGCGGGTTGGTGAACATCACACACCTTTCTATACACGTACAGGTTTCCTCACGATGTTTTCCTTCACCATTTCATAGAATCTCGGATGAAAATTAGATTCGCACATGAAACCCAGAGGTGCGAGCCGGGATTTGAACCTTTGATTGCAAGGTGTGCGTTCGACCACTTGGCTACCACTGCTTGTTGGGAAATACTAGCTTGATAAAGCGTTAATGTGTGAAGCTTTAAGCCCTGGGCATACAGGGGCGTCAGGGCGCGAGAGGCAAAATGTTCGCGTCTAAACTGTATTGACTTACAGTAATAAGCTCATTATTTAACGAAATGTCATTGACGGTGCGAGTGAATTTCGGCGCGTGGGTGTTTGTCAATTTACCACAGAAATTCTATCTGTATGTTTATTAACACAGTTAGTTTTTTGGAATTGGCAAACCTTTTGATAGGCGAGTTTTGACGCCCCACTGAGCCCAGGGATTTATTGTTAAAATCATTTTCATGTATGCTAATTAATGGCATCTCTGAATGAAGATTGCGAAATAGATGGTATCCCTTAATAATGTTCTTATCTGATACGATCACGAGTAAGGCAAGGGCAAATAAATACAATTTAATGGAGCGAAGTTCCGTATCTATAAAAAAAAAAAATACAGGGAAATACAGGCGTGATGATGTATGTGTGTGTATTTATAAAAATAAAATAAAATTTATTATTCACCAAAATTTTTACACAACGATTTACTGCGGAACCCAAAAAAATTTTTATATTTAGGTAGAGGTCGTATATCTTGGCTTTTATGGCTCTATTATGACGGTAGAGCCGATTAGTTACGGTTTTAACGTGAAGGGATGTGTAAAATCGTAGCATTTTGTATGGACATGTTCTCACATGCTATCAGTTCACAAGTATCTTGTGTTCTCACAGCAGATGTTAACGCTTCCTTAAAACAATTCTGCTATTACATATCTAGGGGTGAGGGGCTATTTGACTTAAACGACACTTTTGGGCGATATTTACTTATATACTTATTTCGAATCCGCAATTTTTTCTGCGTCAAAGTCAAAATTAAATTTTAGCCCAAAAAGCACTTACAAATAATCTGATTCTACCACCGGTTCGGAATGCTGCTTCCACTGAGAAGAGCCGGTAAGAAACTCAATGGTTACTCTTGTTAAAATGATAAATAGTAAGGATTATGAGTAATACATTCTCAGGAGCAGCAACGCCATGAGAGCAGGAAGCACCTTTGTCTCAATACCAGAGAAGAATTTAACTCACGCAGTCTAATATTAGATACAGATTTTGGCATTACGCTTAGGAAGCTAGTATAAGGTGCGCCTACTCCCACTAACAATATAAGGATTATTCTCAATCACAAGTGGCTATAGAAATAATTGCTTTGGTGCCTTCAACGATAGATGGGAGAGTAGATTATAAGTTACTAAGACGAAAATGGAAAATGGTTGGACCCAAAATGGTTCCGTTTACGGTGATGGATTGGTCATGCTCACCTAAATGTTCTTGCCTGTGGTGGCTCTGGGAGGCGGGTCACCCTCTTCCCTCGAATATTGTTGAGGAGAGTGATGGCTGCTCCTCAAGTCTTGCTCGTGTACGGGTGCTACTGACAAGGACTGGTCCAACCATTTTCCTCTTATTGACTTACCATCTACTCTCCCATACTGCGTTGAAGGCATCATACCAAAGGAATTATTTCTATAACCATCTGTGGTTTAGAATAATCCCTTCATTGTAAATGGTAGTAGACGCACCTTACTGTACTAGCTTCCTAAGCGTAAAGACTATATTTGTATTTAATATTAGACTGCCGTGAGTATAATTCTTCTCTAGTATTGTGGCAAAGGTGCTGTCTGCTCTCATGGCATTGCTGCTCCTGAAAATGTATTACTCGCAATTATCATTTTGAAAAGAGTAACCATTGAGTTTCTTACCGGCTCTTCTGAGTGGAAGTAGCATTCCGAACCGGTGGTAGAATCTGACTATTTGTAAGTGCTTTTTGGCCTACACGATTTTTTTATTTTATTTTGATTTTTGATTTTGACCAGTCCTCGCAAGTAGCACCCGTATACGAGCATGACTTGAGGAGCAGCCACCACTCTTCCCAACCATATTCGAAATAATATGCTCTCCTCTTAAGTTAAAAACAAGTCGCTAAGTCATGTAGCCTTTCACCCCTCGATATGGGTACCCTTTAAGTAGAACTAGAATAAAAAAAAAAACTGAATGGTGTCGTGGGACACCAGGTAGGAACGAAGTTCCTTCGGCTAATGTAGAATGAATGAAAAGAAAGAGAAAGGTATTATATTTTGTTAATGAGAGGTTTATATTCGTGTATAGACTTGTGAAAGCAAAATAACATGAAATTTAAAAAAACAAAAAAGGTCCATAACGACCCGGAGTTCTATGTATTTTAATAGTTCAACGACTGTCCCACAGATGGCAGTAAAGTCAAAGTCAAAGTCAAAGTCAAAGTCAAATCATTTATTCTGTATAGGCCTATGGGGGCACTTACAAATTGTCAAGTTTACATTTTTTTTCTTATATTCTACTATGCTACCACCGGATCGGAACGCGACCTCAACTGAGAAGATCCGGCAAGAAACTCAGTGGGCTGATCATTTTTTAAATCGCCAAAACTTATTACAAATACATAGGTACATATAGCTCCAGTGTGTTGCCTTAGAGCTGTTTTTAATAATAAAGATAAGATAATAATACGTTAGTAAGGCAACACACGCTACACTTTGACATGACGGGCAATATTTTTATTTTTGATTTGAACCTGAGCTGTACAATCCCAAGCTGATTTATCTTCCAAATAATCCGAGATTTTGTAATAGCCCCTTTGATACAATTTCCATTTTATTGCAGTTTTAAATTTATTAATGGGCAAATCTCTGATTTCTTTTGGAAGTTTATTGAAAAAGCGTATACTTTGCCCCATGAAAGAGTTATTTATTCTGTGGAGACGAGTAACGTGTACGGATAGCATATGCTTATTCCGTGTATTTAATGAGTGAACATCGCTTATTTTTTCAAAATTGCTTATATTTTTCTTAACATACATTAAATTTTCAAATATGAATTGGGATATGACAGTTAGAATATTTATCTCCTTAAACTTTTCTCTAAGGGAATCTCTCGGAGCCAGGTTGTAAATGGCTCGTATGGCCCTCTTCTGTAGTACGAAAATAGAATTAAGGTCAACAGAGCATCCCCAGAGCAATATGCCATAAGACATAACGCTATGGAAATAACTGAAATAAACTATTCTAGCTGTTTCCACATCAGTTAAGAATCTAATTCTTTTAACAGCAAAAGCCGCCGAACTGAGCCTACCCGACAATTTTTTAATGTGGGGACCCCATTGTAATTTGGAATCTATTGTGATACCTAAAAAGACAGTTGACTCCACAGGGTCCAACCCCGTTCCATTTAGTTGAAGACTGGTCCCTATTTCTCGCACGTTTGGTGTCGAGAACTTTATGCATTTAGTTTTTTGCTCGTTTAAAAGCAGGTTGTTCTTATTGAACCAATCAACAACTTTAGCAAGAGCGTTGTTTACATCGTCATAAAGCAAAAGCTGTCGTTTAATTTTAAATAATAGCGAAGTATCATCTGCAAACAACACAATCTCGTGATGATTACCCACGTAGAAGGGTAAGTCATTAATATAAACTAAAAACAAGAATGGTCCTAGTATCGAACCCTGTGGAACGCCCATCGAGACTACAGAACCGGGCGATATCTTACCATTAATATCAACCTTCTGAATTCTATTGTTTAAATAGGAAGTCAAAAGATTGAGAGCCATGTCCCTAATACCATAGTGGTGTAATTTCCTGATGAGTATTTTATGGTGGACGCAGTCGAAGGCCTTGGACAAGTCGCAAAATACACCCAAAGCATCCTGCGAATTCTCCCAGGCACTGAAAACATTTTTAATTAACTCAATACCAGCGTCTACAGTAGAGCGATTTCTTCTGAAACCATACTGATTTTTATGAAGAATCGTATTGTCATCGAAATGACGTAATAACTGGTTCAGTATGATTTTTTCAAAAAACTTTACTCAAAGTAGGTAGTATCGAAATAGGTCGAAAATTTGATGGGTCTGTAGTACTACCCGATTTGAATAAAGGAACCACTTTACTGTGTTTCATTAAATCAGGAAAAACACCACTGGCCACACAACTATTGAATACGGCTGCTAAATTTGGTGCAATAGTATCTATGATCGAGGAAACGGTCTTCACAGAAAGCCCCCATAGGTCTGCCGTACTCTTTATATCAAGACTTTTAAAACTGTTTAAAATATCTTTCGAATTAACAGCCGTGAATTCAAAAGCTGTGGCACAATAAGCTACACTTTGTTTAAGTAAACGTTCAGCGGATGTGGGAGAGGCTTTCAGAGTTTTGGTTGTTAATAAAGGGACATTAGTGAAAAAATGTTCAAACTCCGTCGCCACATCCATATCCGCTTTAACATCCACGTTATTTATTTTTAAATGAAAGTCTCTGTCACGTACTATGTTTTTACCCGTTTCACTGTTGATAATGTTCCATGTCATTTTTATTTTGTTTGTAGATTTTTTTATCTTATTTCGTATATAGATCGATTTGGCAGAGGAAGAGGCTCGTTTAAATAATTTAGAATAATTTTTAACATAATTAATAAAAGATGGATTATGATTATATGTTTTTTCATCGTAAAGCTCATACAATTTACGCCTACTTATAAAAATTCCAGGAGTTGCCCACTCACTAAACCTAGTACGAGTATCAATAGATATTGACTTTGATTTAAATACTTTTCTGAATTCCTCACTGATAAGATGGAACAGTGAGTTATAAAGTATATTTGGGTCACTGTGCGTAGACAGCTCTGGGACTTTTTGTATCAAATTACTTCTTAAAAGTTCTAAACGGCTGTTATTTATTGGAATAAAACTTATTTCTTTTCTTTGGGGTTTATTAATGATTCTTGGAAATACTACTAGTTGTCCACAATGATCAGATTCTAAATTATTTATGATCATCTTTTGTGAAGGTATTGTGTTTGTAAATATATTATCAATACATGTGGAACTAGTGGAAGTTATTCTAGTAGGTTCCTTGAAAACATTGTACATATTATATGATTTGAAAAGTAATAAGAATTTTTCCACTATTGGGTTATTATCTAATAAATTAATATTGAAGTCTCCACAGATAATTAACGTTTTGTCTGACTTTGATATTTTAAATAGAATATCTTCCATGTATTTTTCAAAGTTATCATAAGGTGAGCATGGAGGTCTGTATACACATACAACTAGGAACTGCTCAAATTCAATACAAGAAATTTATATTACTCGTTCAACAGAGAGGCTCACTATATCTTTACGTTCTTTAAATTTTATATTCTTGTTTACTATAATTAATGAGCCACCACGTATCAGTTGCTCTCTGCTGAAGGAGCTAGCAACCTGGTAATTATTAAAATTAAATAAGAGTTGATTATGTTTTAACCAATGTTCTGTTATGCAAATAATATCCAGGTTGCTATCAGTTAAAAACAATTCCAGCTCTAATTCTTTGCCCATCAAACCTTGTATATTCTGATGAACAAGTTTTAGCCCTTTATTGCAAGAGGTTGTCTCTATTGTCATATGTTTTAATTTAAATTATTATTTGGTATACTCAATGTGTATGTAGTATACTCAATGTATTTAATATGTGTGTATTATTATTAGTATATAAAATAAAAACTATAGCAAAACCTAAAAAAAAAAACAACAAAATATAAAAGTAATAAAATAAAAAAAGTAATAAAATAAAAAAAACATCGTAATTCAAATTATCAACTAAAGTCGTCTCATTTAACGATTTGATTCCACGCACTTTTCTCCATGGATTTTTTCTTACGGTTTTATCACATTTTTTTCAGTTCGGTCGCCTAGAAAAATCGCTATCCCCTCCAAGCCTGCCGTAAGGAACTTCGTTCCAAAAGAGTTTAATTATGTAAACTATTTTTTAAAAAGCTATAATAATAAACTCAATTTGTCTCTGAAAAAGAACCAAAGTCCATGGAAAAGAATATGTAAGAAACTCCATGCTTACTCTCTTTGCAAAAGAGTAATAATTAAAAAACTATATTTGTATGTTGGTACTACAGTTTCAGAATGCAATCTACGAACTGGGAACTCAACAATCCGGCTAATTTGTCTGCAAGTCATTGAGAGAAACATACTTCAAGCAATAGATCTCTTTTGGCTAGATGGCAGGAAATTATAATAATTAACTTATCTTCTAATACGTATTTGTTTCGATAAATATTATGGCTACAAAAGCAAATAATAATTTCATTGAAACAGGAGTTTCTGTTATTTGAATTGTTATCAATATTTTATAAAGTACCATAAAAGAAGCACGAGGCAGTTACGTTAAATAAATTAATACCCCTATGTTTATAAAGTGTCTTATCTCAATGCAATAAAGTAGATTATCCGATATTGACGAACAAGATTAACGTTTATCAGGTAAGTATTTAGTTTTAATGATACGATTAAAATTTTTGCCGCAACTATGCATTTTATAGTGATCGGCATAGTAAAAAGGACATTTTTGTTATCAGGTCTGTACACCCTTCATTATTTTCAACCTTTGTTTCAAATTATATTATCAACAACTATTCAAAATTATCAAATAGTAACATGTTAAAATTCCAACCAACCGATGTGAGCCTAGCCATATTTTAACAAACCATTACTTCATTTGTTTTTATGTAAGCACATTAGAATTTAAGTCAAAATGGCAAAAATGGAGACAGATTACGAGCACTACTTGTGATCCAAAAATGCCGTTAAAAGTAAAGGGCCGAATCTACAAATCGGTTATAAGACCGGTGATTATGTACGGCTCGGGATGCTGGGCGCCTAAAGTGCGTGAAGAGAAACGTCTCCACTCTGCCGAGATGAGAATGTTGAGATGGATGTGTGGAGTGACGCGAATGGATAAGGTGAAGAATGTGTATAACAGAGGTAGTATAAAAGTAGCGCACATATCAGAAAAAATAATAAGTAGGGGATTATAATGATTTGGACATGTGATGAGAAGAGATGAGAATCATGTTACTAAGAGTGATTAGTATAAATGTGGACGGATTCAGAGCGAGAGGAAGACCCAAGAAAAGATGGACTGTATTAAGGGTGATATTTTTTTTTTTTTATGAGATAGGGAGGCAAACGAGCAGACGTTTCATCTGATGAAAAGTGATCAACGCCGCCCATGGACACCTGCAACACCAGGGGCATCGCAAGTGCGTTGCCGGCCTTGATATGGTTGAGATTGGATTTAATGTCAGTATGACGCAAAAGCGAGATGAATGGAAGGAAAAGACATACTGCGCCATCCTCAAATAATGGGACAAAGTAAGGCAAATGATGATGATGGTTAGAATTGAAGGCAATGCTCATATATCGATCATATATCGTTAAATACCGATTTAAAAAAAAACTCTTATGCTACTTCTGAGCGAACATCCCCTCCATATCAAACCACCCAAATGTCTTTGAGGTGTTTTTTTTACAGATATGTCAAAAATATTTATCATCGCCTCGAGTGTTATGCTCTTGGCGTACACCAGAGCTGACCATCCTATATCCTGGTACAGAGATTTTGAGGACACCATCTTAAATAGTGAGGTACCAGCCTCAAGGAATACGGAACAAGTTTACCGACTGCCTCAAAACGTCGTGCCCATAGATTATGATATTTACATCGATTTATACTTCGCCGAGAGAAGCGATCGACCTTTCAGTTATGATGGAAGGGAAAGTATTATTATTCAGGTGAGTTACAGTTAAGTCTTAAATAAGAAGGCTTGGAAATGCTCCCAGTTCATTGTGTACGATGAGTATGTGTTGTTGGTCGATATTTGAATGATTTGACGCTCAATAAGTAAAGATTAAGCATTAAACCTTTGATCCTCTGCAATGAGAACAAATTTTTGGAGCGTGGTGGAGCTTTTATTTTCTTAATAATTTATTATGTAAATTCCCACATCTCCTGGTTTAGATAACTTTAAAAACAAGCTCAAATCCTTTTATCTAATCTCGCAACAAGCATGGCTTTCAGTGGCGATACATGATGTCATGGCTATTTATATTGTCATGGAAATCATTATAAGTAATAGTTTCTGTTGTACTTACTGGGCCTTACCTCAAAAATACTGCTAAAGTGGTCCTTACCACTTGGGGCAGTACTCTGTATAATTGAAACAATTGAATTTCTATGTTTAAGGGACATACCGTTCAGAGCTCAATATTATTATCCTTGTGTTAAATAATGTCGTATTTTTTTAGGCTGTCGAAGAGAACGTAACTCAAGTAGTTCTCCATGCTAATGTGGACAGAATCAACACTGTTACATTGCTCAAGGACGATGGGGTACCAGTTAATCTAAACGCCTTCGCTCCCTACGAGACGGAGCCTCTGTATCACTTCTTAAAGGTCAATTTGATGGAAACGTTAAACGTTGGGGCCAATTACACGCTGTATATTGAATATACGAGCACAATGAATGATGGTCCAATGAAACGAGGCATCTGGAAGGGCTGGTATATCGATGGAGATGGCAATGAAAGGTGAGATTCCTCTAATTTCTAACTACCTACAAACGTTTTGGTTAGATATTCTATAATTTAGGCAGTGCAGCAATTACTTGAGCTGTCGCACACAGTGATGTTTTGACTTCGACCGTTGAATTTAGTTTTTTAATAAAAAAAACTGTATAGACGGATGACCTTTTGATGGTATTGTGGGATTCTTCAGTTAATAAGTATTCAGTTAGCCAAGAAAAATCACGTCAATACAACAACATTATTTAAAGGTATAAAAAATAGGAATTTCATTTAATGATCAGCCCACTTGCGACATTTTTAGTACACAACTGTTCCATAATGCGACTTCAAGTCGAATTTTTCCCCTTTCAGTTTTTATTCCTTATTTACCGACTGAATATTTAAATTAGGTTTTTTTTTTATAATATTAAAATTATTTACAGAATTTACGCTACCACGCATTTCCAGCCTTATAACGCCAGGCAGGCTTTCCCCTGCTGGGACGAGCCTCTCTTTAAGGCTGTCTTCAGGCTGCATCTATCTAGACCTAGAACCTACTGGGGTACTTTCTCTAACACTGGCAGTGAAGTAGTCACAATGTGAGTATTTCTACCTATTGGGATAACTATAAAAGTATAAATAGTCCAGAATAACACCTTTAAATGACTGAAAATAAATGAAATGCGTGCAGTCTATCGTCCCGGGCTCAAAGGCGCATCAAAATTCAAGCGACCATTTTTTGCCAGCACCAAAAGGAACTGTATTAACTTATAGATAAAGTTCATTCTCCAAAACAATTTCAACGACGATGCAAACGACTTTTGCCGAGTGGTCGCGTGGCCTATAACAGAGAAATTCAATGTTTAATTGTATTTGCACAGAGTACATTTTCAAGTGTATCTATATAGCGGTAATAAATTTATATTTATGTGAAGGCTTGAATGGAGTTTATGATTTAAAAAAGTCTACGAATCAATCCGTATTTTATATATACATCATCATCACGCCTGTATTCCCCGAAGGGGTAGGCAGAGGTGCACTGCAGTGCGCCCACACTTCGCCGATGTATTTTTGGTCCCAATGTAATAGGGGGCGAGCCTATTGCCATTATACCGGGCACACAGGTTTTCTCACGATGTTTTCCGTCACCGTTTCTTAGCAAGTGATAATCTCAGATGAAAATGAGATTCGCACATGGAACCCAGAGGTGCGAGCCGGGGATAGAACCTGCGCACTTTGATTGCATAGCGTGCGTTCGACCACTCGGCTACCACTGCTCAATCAATCCGTATTTTATGTTTGAAAATTTGATTTACTTTTAGGCTCCCCGAAGATCGAGTACTGGAGACCTTCCACGCGACGCCCAGGATGTCCTCCTACTTAGTTACATTCCTAGTCAGTGAGACATTCCAAGTAATCGCTGAGGACTCATCCTTTGACCCCCCAATCAGGATCATAGGCAGGTCCAACACTGTGGGTCTTGCAGACCACGCTCTGAACCTGACGGTCAGAATGACCCAGTACTTTGACGAGTATTTCGGTATACCGTATTCGAGTTTGCACCCCAAGTTGCTCAATGACCACATTTCTTCACCTGATTGGGCGTCGGCTGGAACTGAAAACTGGGGTATGGTCAGTTACAGGTAAGTCTTTTAATCCCCTCTGTTATTAAATTTGGATTGCGTATCGTTATCTACTATATCAATTGCATCAGTCCCAAAAGTACCCAATGTATTTACTTGAAATAAACTTGTCTGTTCGAAGTTATTAATATCCAAGTAGTTAATCATGAAAAAGCATCAAACAAAGGTACCTACTTATTTTAATGGCATTGTATTTTTGGAATCGTAGATTAAAAACTTTTTTAATATCGTCCAAGTTTAGCCTTCTCATCATAATATAACAAACTTACAAGCCTGTCCCTAGTCCTTAATTAAGAATTTACTTAAAACCTTATTTTAACGGACCATTTCTCTATGTAATGCATGAACCCTAATTCCAGGGAACTATACTTAATCCTCGACCCGAATGAGACTATCATGTCCGTTGAACATTATGCCGCGACTCTCGTATCACACGAGCTTGCTCACAAATGGTTCGGCAACTTGATCACTTGTTATTGGTGGAGTAACACGTGGATCAATGAAGGTTACGCCAGTTACTTCGGTTACATCGCTGCTAATGAGGTAAATTATAAAAAAAATATATATTTAAGCAAAACCTATGAAATCAGAAGCACTGTTGATAGTAATGTATAATTTCTGTTCCTAGTAATTTCGTTCAATACGTGATTTTAATTTTATTGTCTTTGCATGTCTTAACATTAAGTAATATAGTATCTTAAGATGAAGTCATCAGTATAAAACTTACGTTGTATTTAATTATAATTAATAGATGTTCCCCCAATATGAACTTGACGACCACGTCAACACTCGCTACCTCCAAACGTCCCTCTCCTTCGACTCTGGTACTGGCACAGTTCCCCTCAACCACGACGTGAACACACCACTCCAAGTGACCGGCCACTTTGGCACCATCAGTTACTCCAAAGCTGCGTCGTTCCTGAGGATGACGGTGAACATCATGACGCCAGAGACATTCAGGAAGTCTTGTAGATACTTCTTGTTGAATAAGTAAGTTTTTTCAAACTCCCCTTGTTTTCATCCGCCTTTATATCTCCCTATGTAATACGTCCCGTACAATATCTCTAACATTTTTGATTCTTAAGTGTGGCTACCTATTTTGCAAGCAGCTTTAAGTTCTTTATGATTGAGAAAGTCATTGTTTACTTTTCATTATTAGATACCTTCTACTTCTACAAAATTTCAGATTTGGATTGTTCTTGCTTTCTTTGGATCAATTTAATCGTAGTAACGACACTGCCGTCTGAATACTTGAGGAGCTACTACCCAAAATGATATATCGTGATATTTGTCATGTCGACTGTGACTTAATTATCAATGACTGTATGAACGACAATGAAAACGATGCTCCCAAAAAGGAAAACTTATTTTCAGTAACAACTGAAAATAGGTTTCGACACAATAAATGTAACGGTATATTGATTATCGATTATGTTAGTAGAAATCCAGTTTTCTACCCTTAGATCCCATATGCTGTTTTTATCATACGCCTTTCTTTTCTCAGTGCATACGAACCCACTGATCAATACGATCTACTCGAAGCTTTCAAGGAAGCTATTAATGAAGATAACTCTTTGGCACCGTACACCAACTTTGATTTTGACGAGTACTATCGCATCTGGGTTAACGAACCTGGCTATCCTCTGCTGACTGTTGAGATCAACCATTCTACCGGAGTGATGTCTCTAAAACAGGTGACGTTGGAATTATTTAGTTGCCGTCTTCTACTTCTTTACGAATTAAATTAAGTGATGAACGGATATTCTGCGAGTGTAATACAATTATTAAATAAAATTGCTTGAAACAGATGATAAAGATGGTGGATAACCCAAGTAAAAAACTTATCGTTTTTTTATGTTTGTTTGTTTTTTTTTTTATAAGACACGGGACTGAAATCATGCTCATAATCAGTCTCGAAGGAGTAACAAGTCTTTAAGATAATATTTTTTTTTTTGTATTTTCATTTTTTTTATGATATTTCAGGAGCGTTTCTTTCTTAGTGCTTCGGCGGCACCCACGGGACAGATATATCCTATTCCGATTACCTACTCAACGCAGAGCAACCCTGACTTTAGCAATGTAAGGCCTGTATACATGATGAGCACAGAGACGGATAGCTTGTCCAAAAACGCAGGGGAAGAATGGGTGATATTCAACAATTGGCAACAAGGTATCTTTAACAATAATAATGTATACATCTATAAAAGTAAATAAAATTGAAGTATCTGCTTGTAATTTTGACATTACAACAACAACAGCAGCAACAACAACATTCAAAATAACAGCTTTTTCACTATATGCATATGAAAGTATAACATTTTTATTTTTTGGCTGTCTCCCTGTATGTTTGTTTGTTTGTATGTATTCTGACGGGACTTTTACTGGCAGATAGATGGTGTTATAAGGAGTAACTGAGGTTTAACTTATTTTTTATGTTTAATTGTCGTGATAAATTTCTAAAGACAATGTCGCTGTTAAAAGCAGAAACTTTTATGAAGTTGGTTTAACCAAATCTCATCCTTATTGACGACCACATTGTAACCAGTTTTGTATGAAAGAAAATAATTCATGTTTGGACACAAGTTAAAACGCTTCATTTCATTTCCAATCAAAATTCCAGTTAAATGTACAGGTTCAAATATTTTTTTTATGAAAATAATTATTATTCTTCCGTTTTCAGCTCACTACAGAGTCAACTATGATGACAAAACTTGGGAATTAATTACAGAAGCTTTAGTCAACGATATAGAGTCGATACATTATTTGAATAGAGCTCAAGTGAGTGTGATTTACAATATATTTAATTTGACAAGGTACCATCGAGAAAATGACTAAATGCTTCATTTAGTTATTGCTTTGTTTTATAGTTTGCCGTAGCATTTTTTATTATGTTATATAAATATTGCATCAAACAGTTCGATTTCATTACAGACATTTATACCTCAAAATTGATAGGACGTTATAACCCATTTACAGTTGCAATGATTCGTAGATAGATTAAAACTCTTACGAATTTAAGAGTGAATATTGTGGTATCATTACTATTTACTCTTAATTAAATAATAAAAATCAGAGACCTTTAAATCTCTGACTACTATAGGCCCCTCTTTAATGTGAGGATTAATGCCATAGTCCATCACACTAGCCCGTTGCGGGTTGGTAGACTTCACACGTTTATCAAGAACCGTTCAAGTTCCCTTGGACGTGCAGATTTCCTCACAGTGTTATCCTTTAGCATGTTTTTTGCAAGTGATAATCTCGGATTAAAATTATACTCTCACTCAATAAATACTTCATTATATATTTGGTATGGTTATGTTTCAGATTGTTGATGACGTGTTCGCGCTTATGCGCTCTGAAAGAATGACCTATAGCTACGGCTTCAATATTCTTAGGTTCTTACGTTCTGAGACTAGCTTCCATGTCTGGGATCCAGCTATCACGGGGTATACTTGGCTAAGAAACAGGTTGCGCCATTTGCCTAATAGACAAGCCGAATTCGATGTAAGTAATATTGTCAACATCTAGATCCTATTTTTTTTTTTTCTTCAGTGCCCATTCTTCTGGACCCTAATTTTAGCTTGATTGACCTCATCTCTATTCGAAATATGTCGATAAAAAAGGAAAAAATACGATCAACTTGACGTTTTGGATGACTTTCTGCATTAAACTTACAGGAGGAGCATATTCTTCAATGAAATGTCATTGACGTGGCTTTTGTCACGGACATTAAATATTTATGTGTAAAATTAAATTTTTAAAAAAAGTTAAGAGAACTATCTTGCTCCAATATGTTCAGGGTGTACTAAATAATATATTTCTATCTTTGAAGGCTTTCTATCTGTAAAAGTTCTGAATTGGCCTTCTATAAGTATACTCTCATACTTATTGTAATTGTGCTAGCTGTAATATTAATATAATAAAATATTAAAATAAAATTTCTTCTAGGTTTTTGTACTGAGCTACATGCAACATGCGATAGATACATTAGGGTACGAAGCCAGACCCGATGAGACTCCCACGACCAGCATGGTCCGCCAAAGTCTGTTGCAGTTCGCCTGCACCCTCGGACACAGACAGTGCATCCAGGAGTCTTGGGACAGATTTGTTGCGCTGAGAGATTTCAACACTCCGTAAGTCTTATTTTTTTGGTCAAAGCTGGTGGTTAGAAGGATCACCCTCGTAACCGAGTACCGGGTACCTGGTTCGAACCTCAACTTGATCATGATTATTGGTGTACGTAAATAATTGCTCAGTGGTTAGAGGACCCGTTATCGTAACCAACAGGATCTGGGTTCGATACCCACCAAGATCATTGAAACTTGGCGTAAGCCTACTCTGCTATGAGTGGGCTAGCCTCTTCCGGTAAAGCTACCTAACAGCAAACACAGTAGTCCTCTAAAAAAAAAGTGGGCTAGCGTCAAAATAAGCATTAAGCTTAATTTAAGGAACTTTAACGGAACTACGAGTAATGTGATTTTGTAAGTTAATGTATAGTTATTTGTTACTCTGCGATTATACTTGCAGTGGACTAAATAAAGGCATTCGTGTTTGAAGGAACTATAATAGAATATTTGGATTCACAAATGCTTATTGTTCTTTTTACAAATTTATTATTGATACTACTTTGGAATCGTTCTAGTATGTTTAGCTACTATTACTAGTGATCATTTTTAATAATGTGGGAAAGTCCGTATCGATTCTCCTTCATCTTGAAGGAGATGAAGGGATTATATGGAAGTCCCAGCGAAGCTGTATATCCACTAATAACCCATGATGGTCCAATCACCCGCCATATCGGAGGGGTCACGGGAACGCTTTCGCAATCCGTTACCCTGTCAGCAGCTGTCCGTGCGAACAGACCCCTCCTTCTAACACCACGCCATCACTAGTGACCCTGGGAAAACAAAGAACAGGTGACATTTAATTCCATTTTAATATGTTCATGATGATTTTAGGATCAATTCCCGAGTTCGCCGCAATGTCTACATGACTGCTATGAGAGAAGGTGACCAAAACGACTTCCAGTACCTGGTAAATCGTTTACGTTCTTCCAACTACGCTAATGATCAGCTCGAGATGCTGAGAGGATTAGGAGCTTCAAGGGATCCTGAATTGGTGACTAGGTGAGTAACAACCTTGACGCCCAGGTCTGGGATTCTAACTTCTTTTTTCTGATTTTATATTAAAGTAAACCAATACAGGCACTTATGTATCGTCACTAAAATATGAATAATAATAATAATAGTATCTCTGCCACCATAATAGTATCTCCACCTCTCTAGTACTTTTGAAAATATTTTCTGTAACAATATACATAAAAATCAAATTTCTATGGCATAAGTCGCGCAAATTAATCTGCTCACGTCGTCGATGATATTTCATTGAAAAATGTGTTCTTTCTATGAGATAATACGGTTCGTTTTGGCTTTCGCAAAACAGTGGTCGCGCGCGTTATGACGATTTTTGCCAAGCTTTGATATGTTACGATATTAAATTCCTCTTTTTCAGATACTTGGAGTTGACCCTGACAAGAGACGTGAGGTCACATGACAAGCTGAACGCTTTTAACTACGCGTTACTCGGAAATGACGACAATGCACACACCGTCCTTCAGTTCATGAAGAACAACATTGATGCTATCAGAGCAGAGTTAGTTTTCACGTTTATTGACATCACTTATTAAGACTCTTTATTTTTCTCTTAATCAATCATCAGGATCAAATAATCAGCCTGTGTGCTACTGGTGGAAGCAATTATCAAACTAGAAAGGCTATTTGACCTAAGTGTTTTTTTTTTAAATTTTACAGGAGAGCTTACTCATTCGACGGAAAGTAATTAGCTGATTTCAAATATGTATTTAAGTGAATATCGCCCAAAAGTGTCGCTTAAGTTAAATTGCCTTTCCTCCTGTGGTATAATGAATGATAGGTAGAGATAGAAAACGAGGTAGATAGATACTTTATTGTTCTTCTAGATAGATAAGACCGGAATCGGCATCAGAAGTTTTTTTATTAATGAAACCAATACTTATGAACCGTGAGTAACCAAAACACTAATAATATATGGCTCTGCCACCTATTTGGAATGCATTTTCTATGGAGACAAATGAGCAAGATACTCCATGCTTATTCCACAGTAGACCATAGATTACACTCAAATAAGGAACGTGGAAGTTTAAAATTTTGACTTCCTTATTCAGATACGTCGAAGACGCACCAGCTAGACCAGTACATTCAGCGTTCTCGAATCTGGCTGCATATCTTGACGAGGCGGGATTGGTTGAAGTAAGTGGAATCTTAGGAAATTATGAAAATGGTACAACACTTTGGCACGCGCCTTTGGAATTTTCAGATCTCATGATCGAATGTCATTTTTAAATATATAGCCATTTGCTAAACAGTAAAACTATGAAGTCTACAAAAAAAGCGTGTAAAGTTCACCTTCTCACACTGGGCCAGCATGGTGGACTATTGCACAAATCCCCCTTGTATTGGGGAATTTGCCGAAAACCCGGACCAAAAAATCCCACCCTTTCGGGGTATACAGGCGTGATAACTTGATGCAATTGCAGAATTTACTACTAGTGGTACCTATACTTCATGAGATGCACTTTGTTCACAGTATGAAGACTGGCTTCGCTCCACGCAGACCAATACTGAACAATATAGTACAGGCATATCGGCCATCACTTCAGCTCGAACCAACATCGCTTGGGGCACAGCAAATGCTGACGTCATACTATCTGCAGCTAAAGACAGTGCTTCGATGGTTGTGACGTCACTGACCATGCTTATCGTTGCAGCCTTTTTCTCTGTGTTAGTTTGATTGCCTTAAAAATATCTAATACGTGATATTACGGTTTCTCAAAAATAAATATTTTATTTATTACGTGTGCATTTTTATTTGTAGCAATGATGATGAAGTTATGAAGACTTATGGCATTGGGGCAAGCTAATTAAATTTATGTGTCATAAACATTAACTTCTGTAGAAAACCAAACGATCACGCGTTGAAATTCGCATTACGTCATCGATGACGTTGAAAACTAACCTTTTTCCATGAGTTAAAACAGTTCATTTTGGTATTGGCAAAAAATTGGCCGCCACCGCCGGCTTTATGCAGTCCACATGCCAATTAAACTTTCTCAGTGTAGATACTAAAATACTAAGTCAAGAAAAAGAAATATACAAAATCTTAGGCAGAAAATAAAAATGGGAATTTAGGCGAATCATGCCATGTTGTTTTCAAGATAGGATTTAAGCAAGATGAAAAAAAAAAAACCAGCCAGGAAAATTGTATTGTTGATTGTAAGAAAGTTAAGTGCAATCCAGATTAAAGTAATCCGTGGAACAATTTGTTGAAGCATAATTGCGATTGATTAATTTAATACGAGTATACCTACCTAAACTAATTATATCTAATGTTTGAAAAGTCAATAGACAAATAAACTCTTTAAACTGCCCTTTACGGCTGCCCTTTAAACTGCAAGGTTCCAGCACCCGTAGCATGACCGAGTAGACAAAAGTTTTATCTTTTTCAATTGTCTGATTTGTAGAGAAAAATTAATGTTAAAAAATACTTTTTAAGAACAAGCTTTTATTTAATTGCCCTTACTTTTCGTGTTCACCTCAGTGCAGAAAAAATAACTATTCCCCCATCTTGGATGATCCGACATATTGGGATAAGAATGACGTCACATAGCTTAGCATGCGTTGTCATCCAAAATAAGCGTGTATACCAAATTTCAGCTCAATCGGTTAAAGGTAACTGATTTAAAATTCAGTTGCAAGATTCCACCCGGACATACATTGCGAGTTAATATAAAGCTTGTAAAAAATGACGTTACTTCGAGCGTTTTGCACTTGACTTAGCAAAGTGTGACGTCATTTTCTCAACGAATCTGACAGCTGAAAGAGATAAAACTTATGTCTACGCAGGCATGCTACAGGGCCAGGTTCGATTTCCAACTTGGCTATTAAAATATTGACGTGACTCCTAACACTAGCATTTACATTAGTTGGAGACGCCATTGGAACTACTAGTGATGTGATTGCTAGTAAGTTTGACGTCCTCAATGGCTGATGAAGGTGAAAAAGATGACCGATGAAGGTGGCTGATGAAGGTGAAAAAGATGGCGGAAGACCCAAAAAACATTGTGAATGGTCAAACAATAACAAATGAATTTCGTATGTAATCAAGGATTAAGAAAAAAAAATTCCAGCATTATTTATGCAACTTTATCTTTTGTAATCAAAAGACCTAATTTATCCAGATAATGATTGCCTTATCATGCCGCTAGTTGATTGGTGTAATCCAGATAAACATTATTGTAGGTAATTTAATTATAATTTGGTAATTTGTATTGATAGACATTTTCATTTTGCATGGCGTAAGTGATTAAGCAGGTATGTGTTTTTAAAGCTATTGCTGGCTTCATATTTTTTTAGAATAGATGTTACCCAAAAGTGTCGCTTAAGACAAATAGCCTTTGACATATTTTTTTTTTATTTTAGAGCGAATAGAAGAATATTTGATTCGTTTTTTATGGTTCCGTACCCAAAGGGTAAAACGGGAACCCTATTACTGAGACTTCGCTGTCCGTCTATCCGTCTGCCCGTCCGTCCGTCCGTCCGTCTGTCACCAGGCTGTATCTCATGAACCGTGATAGCTAGAGCGTTGAAATTTGCACAGACGATGTATTTCTGTTACCGCTATAACATCAAATAAAAATAGAATACAATGAATATTTAAGGGGGCTCCCATACAACAGACGTGATTTTTGTGCCGTTTTTGTAGATAATGGTACGGAACCCTCCGTGCGCCAGTCCGACTCGCACTTGGCCAGTTTTTTTCGATTAAGTCACAATAATACACAGACCAGTATAATAATACATTTAAGTGTATGTAGTTATGTTATTATTTTGTGATACTGCGTATTTCTTCCGTTGCACGTATTTTAAATTTCCATCTAATAAATGTACATAAAATTGTATGTAATTCATTTACAGGGACCTAAAGAACCCTTTTGTACTGAAGGTCATGTTTGTAGTATCCTTAAAATGTCTTTAAGGCTTAAACTTTCATTCTTTTTGCCTTTAGTTTGCATAAGAGAAATACAATATTGAATGTTTATGAAGTACCAGCTTTGTATGGTTATATTTAAGATCACTTTTTGACTGTGCAAGGTGTATCAGAAGTCCGACATTTTTTTAAAGTTCAATAAATGTTAGCGGATACGCAAATGCTCAGTGGGGGTAGCCTTACCTAACAATCATAGTTTCAAAATGATAGATCTATTAATATTTGTAACAAGAATCTTGTTATGGCCTCAGGACACATCAATAGCCCTATTAAACCGTGAACGTTTACGAGAAACGGCTACTAATGTTCATAAAACTGATCAAGAAAATTTCGATTGAGAGATTTTTTAAAATTGGAATGCAAATCATTTGAAAATCTATTGGGAATTCCAAAGAATTTTTCATACCATTCAGTTGTTTATGACATAGTTCTGCAAGCGTCAAAGTTCCTATTATTTCGGACTTCTAATGCATCCTATATTATGTATATTGTATTCGTATTTAGGCGCCATGTACTTCAAACTCCTGCTGGCGTTGGTCGCACTCGCCAGTGCAGACTTCCCATTGGATGTTCACGAAAACTCAGTCTCACGCAATGACGTGGACCCCACATTCTACCGTATATCCGAAGATCTAGACCCTATTCACTTCGACATAGAGATCACTCCATACTTTGAGGCGGAGGGAAGTAACGAAGCATTTACTTTCGATGGTCTTGTCACTGTCAGCGTTAGGGTAAGTACATACTACGGACAACTTATAAATCTTTGCCGAGATGCGAATGTTGAGATGGATGTGTGGAGTGACGCGAATGGATAAGGTGAGAAATGTGTATATCAGAGGTAGTATAAAAGTGGCGCCCATAACAGAAAAAGTAAGAAGTAGGAGATTAGAATGGTTTGGACATGTGATGAGAAGAGATGAGAATCATGTGACTAACAGAGTGATGAGTATAAATGTGGACGGATATAGAGCGAGAGGAAGACACAAGAAAAGATGGATGGACTGTATAAAGGGTGATATGAATGAGATCGGAGTGGATGTCAGTATGACGGAAAAGCGACATGAATGGAAGAAAAAGACATACTGCGCCGACCCGAAATAATGGGACAAGGTAAGGCAAATGATGATCATAAACAAATCATAATGCATGTTTGCACTAATAGATTTTTCCTAATCTAAGATAGTTTAAGTTATCTAAAGATAACCCTTGAATTCCTTTCAATTCCGTATCACTCAATTAGCTTAAGCAATTCGTAACTTCTGAGAATTTATATTTCCGTAGCCCTCTTTCATTACAACATAAATGTTGTACGATGTCCCCTTACCACTAATTATTTTGTCTTGTCACTAATTATTTTATATTAATTTCAGTTTATTTGACAACAAATTACAGTTACTATTTAAAAAACAATAGTTACTTTGATAGATGGCCCTTTGTCAAAATACCTTTGCCGCATTAAATACATCATCATCATCACGCCTGTATTCCCCGAAGGGGTAGGCAGAGGTGCACTGCAGTGCGCCCACACTTCGCCGATGTATTTTTGGTCCTAATGTAATAGGGGGCGAGCCTATTGCCATTATACCGGGCACATTCCCCCTCAATACAAGGGAGATTTGGGCCATAGTCCACCACGCTGGCCCAGTGCGGGTTGGTGATCTTCACACGCCTTTCTATAGACGTGCAGGTTTCCTCACGATGTTTTCCTTCACCGTTCAGCAAGTGATAATCATTGTTGAAAATGACGTTCGCACATGAAAATTATCTCAGAGGTGCGGGCCTGGGATTTGAACTTGCACCCTTTACGTTCAAGGCGGGCGTTCTTTCCCGCGAGGCTACAATTGCTATATTAAAAGTTTAATAACTACAAATAATTTGTTTACAGGCAGTATCAGAAAATATCACTACTCTCGTTATTCAAGAGAATGTTAGAGAAATCGTATCTGTGACTCTTACAGATGAAGCCAATGTGCCTTTAAGACTAAACCCTTTAAATCCTTTTGAACGCCTCAGGGCGTATCATTTTCTCAATATTAACTTGGCTGATGGAGTGAGTCTCGTCAATGGAGATGTATACAGGCTCACTATAGAGTATGTCGGTAATATTAATGAGACACCCCTGTCCAGAGGTGTATTCAGGGGAAATTACAGAGGCAACGATGGAAGACTTCGGTGAGTTTATAGAGTAAACCTCGCGCATACTGGGGTATCAAAGGTCACGCTTCAAAATGTTTGCCAATATCAAAACAAACACTAGATACAATTTAATACTGTGGTAGTGCAGAAAAAATAACTATTCCGCCATATTGGAATTAGAATGACGTCATATAGCTAAGCACGCATTGTCATCCAAAATAAGCATGTATACCAAATTTTAGCTCTATCAGTTAAAAATAACTGAAATAAAACTATTTTACGGATTTTATCGCGTTTATTTACTATTTTATTTTCCCGACGTTTCGGCTGCTTTACAGCAACCATGGTCATGGGGGGACTGAGGTGTTAGACGTCCTGATGTCATAGTTAATAACTGGGTACCCTCATATTAAAATAAACGCGATAAAATCCGTAAAACAGTTTTATTTCAATGTATAGTATTCGCGTAAATATAAGAAAACAATATAAAAATAACTGATTTAAAATTCAGTTGCAAGATGTGGAATCTTCAGAAATACATTGCAAGTTAAATATATGCTTGAGAAAAAAAATTATACGGTCGAATTGAGAAACCTCCTCCTTTTGGAAGTCGGTTAAAAAGTGAATTTCTGTGGTAAAATATAGCTTTTACCACAGAAATTAATTTTTTAACCATACCAACGCATAGGCGTCCAAGTTCTCTCGCACTATTAATGTAATTTTATTGAAGAATTAACTTTTTCTATGAGTGCATACAGTACGTTTTGATATTGTGCACGTTTTGATGCCCTAGAGTGCTCGTAATATTGCATAGATTATAAATTTTATACGTTGCATTATAGTATCAAAAGTTATTTTGTGCGTCTGTAAACTAGCTAAAAAATATTTCGAATGCATATTTAAAACTTGTGAACACGCAATGCACCATAAAGTCTTAAGTTTTGTTGAAATTCATATTTTATAAATATTTCAGTTGGTATGCAGCCACTCACTTGCAGCCGACCAACTCGAGGCAAGCCTTCCCCAGTTTTGACGAACCCGGCTTCAAGTCCACCTTTAACATCACCGTCAACAGGCCCGCACACTTCACTGAGACGTTCTCCAATATGCAGATTGCACAAACCATACCGTAAGAAATAAACATAAGAGCTTAAGACATATACATTAAACAATTCGACACTCAATACAACCGAATGAAATAAAATAAACAAAGAAAAGACAACAGTTACATGTTTTTTAAAATACCTATGTTGCTTTTCAGCATGGGCGACCGTGTTAAAGAAATCTTCTATAGAACGCCAAGGATGTCTGCGTACTTGGTAACCCTCCATATCAGCGAGGATTTCACTGTGATCGCTGACAACAATGATGCTGCAAGATCCTACAGAATCCTTGCGAGACCTAACGCCCAAGGCCAGGGTGAATACGCATTAGAAGTAGGGCCTCCACTTACCCGTTGGTTGGAAGACTATCTTGGTATTGAATACTATACTATGGAGGAAAATATGAAGAACGATCAGATTGCTTCCCCGTTTTGGGCATCAGGAGCTACTGAGAACTGGGGATTGGTTACTTATAGGTATGTTTTTATTTTTACTCTTTCATACTGGTTATCTGGAGAAAAAATATTTAAATTTTAAGGGAAAAATACTCAACGCTACTACATTCCTTTGTTTCTTTACTAAAGCGGAAATAACAATGTAAATTGTGCTGAATTCTAGGTAATTAATGTTTTTGTTTTCAGGGAAGTGCGTTTGCTATACGAAGAGGGTGAGACCAATGCTCTGGACAAGATGTATATCGGAACTATTACTGCTCACGAGCTAGCCCACAAATGGTTCGGTAATTTAATCACGGCTAGATGGTGGGACAATGTCTGGGTCAACGAAGGTTTTGCCAGTTATTTTGAATATTTCGCTATGGATGGTGTAAGTGTCGACAATATTGTTAGATTTCTGTAAATATAATTCAACAGTCATTGTTATGTCTAATGCCATCAATATAAAAGTAGTTACGTTTTATTGCATCAATTAGTAATCTTGATATAACGATAAATTGGTAATAACCAATGGCATAGTTCCGACATAAGCCACCCTTGTGCCACTTATAGACCATTAAACTAGAGTGATCGGTATGTGACTAGTTATAGAAATCAAATTCCCAATGCTAATGTTTCAATCAAATGGGGAGAGTATGTAACTTAACTTTAATTTAAAACTCTTTTTTCCATTTTTAAACTAGGTGGACCCAACATTGGAGCTAGCAGATCAATTCAATATCATGTATGTACAAAATGCTCTGTCCGTTGACTCTTCGGCTGCCACCAGAGCTCTCCAGCATACAGTAAACAGCCCCACAGAAGTCACCGGTCATTTCAGTGGTATCAGCTACTCGAAGGGAGCATCGCTCTTGCTTATGTTGAAGCATTTCCTTACGGAGGACACTTTCAAGAAAGCTTTAAACTACTTTTTGGTGGACAGGTTAGTTTTCATGATTTTGATTATAGAATTCAGAAAATTGTTATTGTTGTGGAAAGAGTTAGGTATTTTTCGATGCACGTAGTAAGGCTTAGGTTTAAGAGCTTTTTAGTTTTAGATACAAAGAAAAAGAAAAAGAGATCGGAGTTCGGTAATTTTGGTCTCAAGTTGTCAAACTCTTCAGAAACAACATTCGTGAAAAATTCATTTGGACTTTATTTGATTTTATGACTTAACCTTTAGATAAAAACATCATCGATGTGCATCAAGCTTTGTTATTCGATTAGAATATTTTTTTCAGGGCCTACGAACACGCTCTTCCATCAGATCTATTCCGAGCTTTCGCTCAGGCTGTATCCGAAGACGGTGTACCTTCTCCCACCTTTGACATTTATTCATTCATGCAGTACTGGGTAGAGGAGCCCGGGTACCCTGTACTTAATGTCGATGTCAATATGAACACTGGCCTCATTTCACTTAGTCAGGTACGTTGAAAATAAAACAATGAAATCTCGCATAGGACTCGATATTACAAGCTTCAAAAAAATTACGGCGTAAAAAGGTAAGAAAAACATGATCGAACGTCATTATAATTCTTGTACCATGCAGTTGTGGACCTACCCGATACTAATCTATATCTAATATTTGGATTCTGAAACAGCCTGTAGATGAAGCAGCTTATAACGCAAACGTGTTTTTCTTTTAACATTTTGATAAAAGTAACACCGATTATAATCTCCTGTAAAGTTAATGCAATGTTTCTTTCCACTAGGAACGCTTTTTCATCAGTGCAACAGCGACCCAACTTGGTCAGGTTTGGCCGCTTCCCTTGACGTATACTTCAGGCAACAATCCTGACTGGGACAATTTGTTGCCTAGTCATGTTATGACGGCCAGCACTGACACGATCCAGAAGGCAGCTGGCCACGAGTGGGTCATCTTCAATGTGCAGCAAAAAGGTAAAATAATGGAATTGATGAATTTAGTTTTTGTACTACAAATGATATCTGAAATGCCCTTCTTTTTTTAATAAGAAACACATTGACTATCTTCTTTTTATTTACGAAATTAATGATGGAATAAGATGGGGAATGGTTGCACCCAAAATTAGCGGGTATTCTGCCAGAAGGCAACAATAATTTAAATAAAAACACATTATAAGTAAAAAATGAGTGACAGAGGTGTTAAAGATGGCGGATCGTATAAGCTGATATCAATCATGTTGTGCACGAATAGCGACTATGCTCTCTGTCTAGTATTCAGTAATCTGTGGACTATGCATAAGTTTAATACAAGAAAAAACTACGAAGGTAGATATAACTAAAACATCACTACATGGGTAGATCATAGAGTACCCATATTGAACTAGTACCCATACCCATATTGAATTGACTCCGCCCTGCGTATGGCTCTGCGGCATTTTTTTATACGTTTATCTAACATCTGCCATTGTAGTTACCTTAGGTCTCAGAGTAGATGGTGCTGGCCTCAGTGTACTGGCGCAGAGCACAGGCGCGCGAGCGGAACGAGCGACCGGTGCCGCAAGAGGTGGCACACTGGCGCTCTAGCGCCAGAAGGGAAGTGCAAACCAGGTGGGGGGAACGGCTCCTTATGGGGCCTATACAGAGAGGGGCCGGCGCTCGACGACTCCTTGAAGCGATCCGACCCGTACTCGGAGAGTGGGTCCACAGGAGACACGGGAGGCTCACCTTCCGGCTGACGCAAGTCCTCACAGGACATGGGTGCTTTGGGAGGTACTTGTGTCTTGTCGCCAGAAGAGAAGCCTCCCCAGCCTGCCACCAGTGCGGCTGTGCAGAAGATACTGCTCAGCATGCGCTGGAGGCATGTCAAGGAGGAGCCGAACCGCGTCGATCTTTGGTCGCGGTTGTGGGAAATGACCTCTCCTTGTCGGCCATCATAACATCGATGGTCAATGACGAGAGGTCGTGGGAGGCAATGGCCTCCTTCTGCGAAACTATTATTTTGCAGAGGGAGGCGGAGGAGCGGGAGAGGGAACGACATCCCCTCGCTGACCCGCTCCGGAGAGTGCGAACACGGAGACGGGCTAATCGAGCCCGTACTCCGTCTCCGCTTAGAGGGCCTGGAGCGTCGGTTGCGGGGGCAATCAGCGCTCTAAGCCAGAGGTAGGCCCTCGCGTGGTGATGTGCGATGCCCCAAATACTCCGGGGCATCTCACAGACGGCAAAGGCCGTGAGGCGAGCCAGCCAACGGCAAGCGCCGGCGTCGGTGGGGGTTGCGGAGAATGCGCGAGCGGTCCCGCGCCCCCCATCACTAGCCGAGGAAGGTGGAGTATCATGTGGTTTTTAGTCGGTAGTGGTAACTCTTGTTGCTGAGCCCGACATATCCCGTTCGTTCCCCTTAGCGAGCGGGGATGCGTAAATGCATTTTCCACACGTAAAAAAAAAAATTAAAAAAAAAAAAAGGTCTCAGAGTAGATAGAGTTGACATAAGAACTTAACTCTTCGTAATGCTCTGTGGCGATTTTGTTGAAGGTTGGCAATAATTGTTTATTGGAGATCCGCCATCTTAGAATTAAGATCAAGTAAGTACAGATAGGTGGGGAGGGCGATGCGACAACTGTCATAGTGATCGCGCTCGTAATTAAATAAAGTTTAAATAAGAATCAGTGCATGACGAACGGGATAAACAGCTAAATAATATAAACAGTACATTACTTTATCTGGAATATAAACCGTGACCACAATTTATAAGAAGAAAACTTTTGAAACAGTGTACAACGCGATCCACTACGGTCAACCAAAAAACGTTAAAAAACGACAACAAGAATAAATTAGTGCAAAATACTATTGGTGCGAGTGTACATTATAAAACAGATACCGAACAAAGATACGGAAAGTGTTGAAAACAAATTAGAACAATAATCATGACCTCAAATCGTAAATTAATGACTAATCATTATCATCTCGATGTATAAACACGGTAGACAGACAACGCTATCTGTTGCTTCTTTGCAGTTTTATCGACTAACAATCGTAACCGCATAAAGTAAGTACTGCATAAAAGAGTTATTTATTTATTAAGCAATCATGGACGAAATAAAATAGATGCTATTAAACATGCAACAAGATCTAAAATAGAAAAAGTCAGATATGTTAGAAATGAAAGAAGATATAAAGAACACAATAATCAATAATATTAACGAGAAATTTAGTTGCCTGGAGATGAAAAGCGAAGCTCTGAGAAAAAGGTAAATTGAACAAAGCAAAAAATAAGCAACCTAGAAAGACATATAAGACGCAAAAATCTAGTTTTATTTGGATTAGAAGAACGGGAAAATTCCTATAATGAATTAGAAAAAATGATTATCGATATAATAAACACATATTTCAAAATAACATGTGACAACAGCAACATAGAAGCGGTCAAACGACTAGGAAAAAAAGGCGGAAATGTCAGGCCAGTTGTGATAACGTTTACAACAATGGGTTTTAAAATACAAATTAAAAAAAGCAAGCAGTATCTACAAAACACCGCGTACTACATAAAAGAAGATTACCCAACAGATGTCCTTAACAAGCGCAAAGAATTACAAATACAAATACAGAAGGAAAAGGAAATAGGCAATATTGCTTTTATTAAATATGATAAACTTATTATACTGAACGACAACAACCACACTTCTCGCAATCAGTTTAACAAGAGGAACTTGTCAGAATCCCCAGAGACAATTCGTCCTAGTAGTCAACAATCTCATCACAGCAACGAACAACCATATAAGAAAAATAAAGTTACTAATATGAAAGACTACATACTTCAAAAACGTAAACAAATTTCAACCCACACAAATACTTCTCAAAACCAAAAGAAGACAACACCTGACATAGCTTAGCAAATATAGACGGACCCTATACCCACCTCATATCTCCCAGTACGGTTGGTCACCGCGGGAGAGTTCGACCATAACCCTCCAAGGAAAACTCCAACAACAAATAAAACAAATTTTAATATCTACACTCTCAATGTTAAGTCAGTGTCGTCAGAGGAAAAACTCATCGAACTTAAAGAGGCGCTACAGAACATTAACCACGACCTACTAGGAGTAACTGGACATCTATCAAGATATTGGTACTCTTTGGAGAAGGCTTTTACCCGAAAGGGGTCCATACATGGAAAGCTTTCGAATGGATTGAGGACATTCATAAATAGAATGAGAAATAATGATAATGAAACGTTAATTTATGTACTATCCTAATATTAAAACACATTGAAACTCCTGTATTTATTGAAAGGTATTAAAAATAAATAAATGAAAGAATGAACAGAGTAAAAAGAAAAAAAAAAAAAGAATAATAATCAAATGTTATGTATGAAAACTGATGTATATTTAATATTTAATGTTACATCTAACCACTAATTATATTTAATAATTATATTAAGTAGTTCCTCAATTACCATTATGTTTTATATTTTTTATCTATTTTTGTGATCTCGCATGTATGGAATAAATAAAGCTATTATTATTATATGAGTACGTATCAGTACGTATCAGATTTGATAAACCGCAGATCCTCGCAAAAGAACACCGACCAAGGATGATACGTGAGGCCATTGAAATAAAAAAAAAACATCCTAATTTCAATAGGGAAGATGGCTGGGTGCTACCACCAACTTCCTCCAGTAATGGGATCCAGTAATTAATATGATTAAATCCAAAACCAAGCGTACCATTGCAAGTTTTATTTCAATGTGTAGTATTCGCGTAAATATACGAAAACAATATAAGTACGTAAGTGTCAAACAATATAAACAATCAAATTCTAATATGGCGGAATTTACCGCAGTTTGGGCGCCTTAGGGCCGCTCCTTAGTATATACTAGCTCGATGCCTTAGGTACTTACTTGATCCGGCAACTACATAGGGCAACTGCAATGGCGGATGTTAGATAAACGTCAGAAAAATTTCCCGCAGGGCGGAGTCGATAACAATTCAATTTTATTCAATTGTCAATTTTAGTTTGAGTTTCAACATTTTTTTTAAAGTTTTCTGTGTTCTTATAGGAAGCTGATAGTTATAAGATAGTTATAATGATATAGTTATAGTTATAATGTAGTTATGATATAGTTATAATGGTTTTCTAGGTATCTACCGTGTGAACTATGACACTCACAACTGGGAGATGTTGGCCAGTGCTCTCAGTGCAAACTATGCCAGCATTCACCATTTAAACAGAGCTCAGGTACCTTCATATTATATATCTTGAAGTAGTAATTGAACTTGAAGTATTTTTGCGTTTGAAGATAATTTATATAGCCTTACTAATTTTATACTTTATGTTGTGTAATTGTTTAATTAAGTAAAATTCACATAAACGTTAATTCTTTTTGGAAAAGAGTTTCCATTGAGTTTCTTGCCGATTCTTCTTCATAGGAAATGCATTTCGGGTAGAGATTTTTTTTTTCAATTTATTGTTTATACGAATACACTCCATAATACGAATAAAAAATGTCTGATTCTGATTCTGTAATTGATTAGATAAAAATCTAAGGACCATTTATTATATACACGCTGTGAGCTTTGATAAGAACTGGTTTGATTCATGTTTATTTTTTTATTTTAACTTACGAAACAAGTGGTACACTTTGTAAGGTTTAGTTTATCGTTATATTTATCAAAGTGATAAGCTGTGAAGCTTCAGATCGCTCAAAAATTAACCAGCTCTTTCTTTCTTCCTTTCCAAGATTGTCGATGATGTATTCGCGCTGATGAGATCAGAGCGTATGACGTACCAGCTTGGTTTCGCTGTACTGGACTTCCTAAAACAAGACACGAGTTACTACGTTTGGTATCCAGCCATCACTGGCTTTAGCTGGCTGAGAAACCGGTTCCTACACCTGCCCGACGTCTTGGCTGAATTCGATGTGAGTAACTAAATAAATAACCTATACTCATATCTGTTTAGTGCTACTAAAAGTACAGCCTTATTGCAACGGTTGTCTATGCTTTTCGTCCGTTCGGCATTGTTACGTACATTCCTTTTAAAAAAATATTTAAGTAATTAAGTCCTATGTAAGTAATTAATCCGATAGATCCGCCATCTTCCTCACGTCCACCACTCATTTTATTTATAATTATTTATGTATTTCTTAATGCTATAAATTGTTTGACACTGGCAAAATACTCGCTAGTTGCGGGTGTGTATATCGTTTTATGCTACTGTATTTAATAATTCCATTTCATATCGTATAAGAAGAAGTGACTAATTATAATAATTGCGCGCAGGTAAACCAATCAGTGAGATTATTCGAACACATCAAACGAGATATATTGAATCTACGATAGTATCTATTCTCATTATTCTGTGTAGGTAAGTCCATCCCAAGGAGTCACCCAAGCTTCTTGTTTTTTCTCCAGGAAATCCTCTACGAGTTCCTAGACGCCGTTATCGCTGACCTCGGTTACGACGTTGACCCGAACGACTCTCTCACCAGAACCCTGAACAGATTCTTCGTTCTCACCTTCGCTTGCAACATCGGTCATCAGGGCTGTATCAACGACGCTGTTCAGAAGTTTAGCAACATGATGAATAATGGTGTCAGGTAAGATACTAAAGATATATTATCGTCATTGCTACAAGTGTAAGTGCTATCAATACAAGTCAAGAGAGTTAGGAATACTTATCTGCCTGCAACCATTATTTTAACGGGCCCGGCCAATTTCCTGGCTGCTTATTTACTCCGCGTGATTAGAATTAGGTTATCATATTTGTACCGTGATAGTAGATAGTCACGCAATCCATGTTTAAGTTTGTGGATCAAGTTACATGTAGAAAACCAATGAATCGTGAATTACTTTATGCATCTACTTGTCCGTTTACATCGTAAGTTATTTATGCATCATTGATTATCGGCGATTAAAAGGCACAACCGCCATTTTGGGAAATATTAAGCTCTATATATTGTTGGAATCAGCGAATTTTTTAATATTAATATTAAAATTAGGGAATGGCGCTTGAGTTAGTTTTCCTTTTAACCGTCGATAATATTATCAGCCACTTCCATAACATTCATTATTATGTCCTGCACGTTTATCACCTCATGATCCGTAGATGAGGACCTCCTCATTCTTATCTTGTATCATTAATAGGCCTGTACCCTTGGTTTTACAGAAATATGAATGTAAATGATAAATGCTATTCCCTGAGCGTTAACATCCCATCCATACAAATATAGAGGTTTCTTCACCCTTTTTTTAACGTGGGGAAATTCTCATGGATTCCCGCTCGCCCCGAGGGAGGCGAACGAGCTATTCCGGACTCATATCGGCTAAAACCCCACGGTGAACCTCCTTCCGCCTTATTGGGTGGGGCAACCGGAACACTTTTGTACTCATCCGCTACCCTACCAGCAGCCGTCCTCGCCAGAAAAAACTTTGCGTAGACGCCTTCTTTACACTACGGCATAGAGGTTTCTTCACCCATCCCAATCAATTAGGAAAATACACTAATTTAATTTCCAGATGGAAGTGATTTAATCATGCCATTTCTCTTGCAGTGTGAACCCCAACCTAAGGCGTCACGTGTTCTGCACAGGCCTTCGTGAAGGTGGATACAATGAGTGGCGTTGGTTGTACGAGCGCCGCGTCAGCTCCAATAACCAAGGAGATGAAGTCGCCATGCTCAGATCTCTAGGCTGTACCACTAATGACGTAGCTAGACAAGAGTAAGTAGAACGGAGCTATCCGAGATTGAGAAAATATTCCTCAACGAGGGTAATATTTAAATTGAGATCTAGAATAAGTATAACAGCCCTATAATCACATTGTATACAGTGTGTATCAGAAGTACGAAATAATATTTAAGGTAGCCAATATAGTAAATGCTTAGTAAAGGTAGACTACACCTAACTATCATAGTTTCTGAGTTATAGACCTTGGAGTACTTGTCACGTCACAAGTACCGCGAATTTGAAAAATTTCGTATGCGACTCGAGTTATACCAAGATTTTAAAATTGACGTCAAAAAATAAAATATTATGTTTGAATTTCGATCAAATTATTTGACCATTCAGTTGTATACATGATACTCATACAAACGGTAAAGTAGTATATGCAAATGGTGTCTGAAACACGGAGAATATGATGAGGAGGTACCTTAGCCTAGTCCAGTATTTGTCATCTTTTTGAATATATGCATGTCTTTTTAGTGTGTCTTCCTGCCAGTCAGATTGCAGCTTTGGTTCTTTAGGACAGACAGATAGACAGAATCTTGCTTAAACGTTTGTCAACCGATACGTCAATTTGTTATTTATACTTTTTACTTAACTACTTAAAATTTGTCAGTTTCAAAATTTATTAATCGAAAGACCGGCTTTACAAATGTCGTATTAACTTTGCAAGGAACATGATTATTTTCTTAAAATGAATCGTCTTTAAAAAATTAAGAGCAATCACTTGTTTGGCAAACTTTGCTAATGCATTTTTTTAACGGGACATTTCAGCCCGGCTCGCGTGCTCACCTCTGATATGGGGGTCAGAGTCCTTAAAATTAGCGTAAGCCTAATATGTGTGTGCAATGATTTCTGGCCCGTCTTTTTATTTTAAATAAGATTCAAAAATATTTAATATAAATTATTAAAAGTCGTAAAATACACAATAAAAAGTAAACTTGCCTTAAAATAACAATGTCAAATAACAGTATAATAGCATAAAGCTATCGACAAGAATACCTATACAAAGCATAATAACATGATACAATTAAAACAACAACAAAAAATTCCCTACTATCCATTGCGCGGATCCGGCAAACAGAGCCATTAATGCGCAGTATGGTGTAGGCTGCTGTTGGTAGCTTATGCTAATGCATTCGATGAAGGTTTAGTTCAGTATTTGAATGGTTTGAGCGTAGGCGCTCGGGCCACTGCACTTGTATTCCCTGAAGGGGTAGGCAGAGGTGCACTGCAATGCAACTACACCCTTACTTCGCCTATATATTTGTGATGTAATAAGGGGGTCACCCTATAGCCGTTATACCGGACACATTCCCCTCAACCTGCACTTCCTTCCAAATCAAATCAAATTTTAACCAAAAAATCAAAGCAAAGATTTGTTGTACCAACTAGATTACCACTGTAGTTGTACCAAATGCGCCAAGACTAGACTTATGTCACAGAATATGTTGATTATATCTCTTTCTCTAGCCAAGTCGTGCCCGAGATCTTGTCTTGACTTGCGTGCTAACACCACTGATCTATTTTAATTAATTATTAGATACCTGCACATGATCTTGAGTGATGAAGTAAAGGCTCAAGACAGGGTGAATGCATTCACTTTCTTCCACATGGGTGACCGTTACAACGCGAGGGTGGCGCTTCAGTTCCTCAAGGAGAGGATTGACGATATAAGAGAAGGGTAAGCAGCATTGAAAGTCGTCTTCACTGTCATCTAGTTGTGTATTCACGTTTGACAGAATACTGTCAGAATAAAGCTGAATCAAATACGAATATAAAATATACTTTATTTTTAAATTGTGTGTGGAAGAATTTTGACGCATATCTATCCTTTTATTCAGTTTTTTTTACTTTCGTTAATATGCATTTAGTAAAATAAAAAGCTGTTATTATGACATTACAAAAAGACTTTAATTTTTATTTTAATGTATGGATTCAGTGATTATTTCAAGTAGATTTGTAGATACTATTAATGGGTTAACAGAAAACGTTACTAAACGAAATATTTTTTTTCTTCAGGGTGGTTCTACCGGCTTGGTTCACCAGCGTTATTTCCAACCTTGCTGCATATTTGGACGAGGAAGGGCTTCAAGACGTAAGTACCTAACCACCACTGCTTTGAGAGTTGGAACAATAAAGAGTTATATAGGATATACCTTGTAATAAGGTATATCCTTATTACAAGCATGCCTATAAAAAAAATAGTCACTTCGAACAATATTTTAAATAAATAAGTGTAAATATTGCCAGTTAATACCAAATACCAACTGATCGGGTTCGGAAAACCGGTGGCACCGGTGGCACCGCTCTATTTACCACACTGGACCAAATCCCGAAAAACTTTTGATCGAATGAATTTTAGTCCGATGAACATTCGACAGAATAACATAGTCTTTACATAGTCGGTCGATTGAAAATTAGATTTTGGCGATGGACGATTGCGAGTTGAGCGATTTTCGTAGCGACACATCTAGACAAAGCCATTATCTAGTAGACAGTACTCTAGTTCTCAGTTACAATTCCCTTTGCAGATGGAAGACTGGCTTCGTGCAAACCAGAACAGTATCCTAGAGTATTCTGTTGGAATCAGTTCTGTGACCTCAGCCAGGACAAGCATGCAATGGGGTACTGACAGAGCCCAGATTATCCTATCAGCTGCTCGAGGGTCAGCTGCCGTGTTTCTACCAACTATATTCATGTTGCTTCCTACATTAATTGCTATGCTGTTGAAATAATTCCTAAAGAGCATAAAGCTAATATTGAAATTTTGGAATCCTTAACCCTTATTTTGACAGAGATCTCAATATCCTAATTCTACAAATTCATTTCAATATTTAGGTTCCTATAGCATGTTAGAACCTCGAAAAAATTATTTTAAAAATATAACACTTTCCACTTTCGAGAAAAAGGGGGTCCGTCACAGCGGACTCCGTCGAACACATGTAGATTTACAAGTAAAATAGCTTGTCCGCCATGGCAGCCTTTACAGAGAGTATAAATAAAATTATGGAAATGAAACGAGTAGAAATTAATTCGAATTCGAATTATTTATTCGAACAGTTATGACATTTAACATAGTAGACAATCTGTCAAAAGATAATTAAAAATATCGTCAGACATCACAACAACAAAGCTTGTACTATTGGTATCATACCAGGCATTTTCCGAAAACGCTATTTCCGAAATTTGTCAACGGCAGGAATCGAACCAACTACCTGGTTCAGTGAGCTGAGCGGCCTACGCTCAAACCACTAGACCAAACCGTCATCAAACGACAGTTAATATTAAAACAGTACTACTATAAGAGGTGGCGGTCTTCTTCTTTTCGAGTTAATGGTCTACATCTCATTTGGTAGAAAATTTGCCACAACAATCGCGTTGGGAGTGGCCGCATGCAAGTGGTTGGGCACAGGGGACAAGACAGCAAGTGTTGCATCGACTGTACGGGTTCACCGCACTGCGTTAGGGTGGGATCCCTGAAGCCCCACTTGCACATGTTTAGTCTGCAGCTACCAACTCCAAGCCGAAGGCAAGCGAAGCCGGTTTAGAGTTTTCCACATTGACCACGGTAGGTCAGGCCCCGGTGGAAGCTCTTCTTAGTTGGGAAGAAAATCCAATGGTGGGGTACAGGGGGGACAGGGGGGACAGGGGTGGAGGTGGCGGTAATGCCCCTGTATTACATCTTCAATTATTGCAAAATAACAATAAACCTTAACCCATTTTCGTTTGCTTTTGAATACCTACTTGACTGATATGCAATCAGCGAATTTACAGTTCGTACACCGATAATATCAGCTGTTATCTTATTATCAAGTAGCTCTTGTCTAGATGGGTTTGACTATGTATCTGCCTCAATATTGTTTGTGAGAAAATGTATGAGATCAAGAAAATGTACGCGGTAATAAAGTAGAATTCGTAATTATTAATTAGCGAGCTCGTTATTACATTGGGACCAAACGACATCAACGAAGTGTACCCACATTGCAGTGCACCTCTACCTACACCTTTGGGAAATACAAGCGTGATGATGAATGTATTATTTAATTGACTCGCCAGTATGCGGGAGGCACCTTTTGAGATGTTAAACCCATCTTAATACGCCTAATTTACCCTGATCATGCTTTTGAGGTCTCATGGAGAGACTTTGAAACCTTCACTGGGCGGTCGTCAACCCCATATGACGAGACAGTTAACCACTGTAACATTATTAATAAAAAGACACATAGAATATATAAATTAGACTTTTATTTATTGTTTTCTTATATTTACGCGAATACTATACATTGAAATTAAACTGAAAAGCAGCCGAAACGTCGGGAAAATAAAATAGTAAATAAACGCGATAAAATCCGTAAAATAGTTTTATTTCAATAGACTTTTATTGTTCATTTCAAAGTTACATATTTTTTCACTTCCCAGATAATACTAAACTCTAACCACAAACAATCAGTGTTGCCGTTTTAATCATTTTTTATGTTTATTTTATGAACATAAATTGCCCCCGAGAAATGTCCCGCATTAAGGCAAGAGAGAAGAAAAAGTTACAAAAATAAAATATAATTTACTTAACCAAGAAAAAATGACATTTCAATATAACAAAAAAAACTATTTTGGGACATCCCTAGCTATTGATAGGTAATACAGAAAAAATAAAATTTACTTGAACAACAAACAATTGCTTTTCAATATAACAAAAAAAACAATGTTGTGACATCCCTAGCTATAGATAGGTAATACAGAAAAAATAAAATTAACTTGAAACAGAAAAATTAACTTCTCAACATAACAAAAAAAACAATGTTGTGACATCCCTAGCTATAGATAGGTAAATCGCGCGAAATTTTACTGAGTATGTAAGTCGCGAGAATAAATATCGCGCGGTGAAACATGGTACGAAACGCGGTACATGAGATAACAACTCTTAACGACGCGTACAACCTGTTTTATGACTATACAGGGTGTATCAGAAGCGCGAAATAATACTTTGGGTAAATATACGGTAGCTCATATGTGGATGCTTAGTGAAGACAAATTATCAAATCAAATTTATTCAATAAATAAGTTATAAGTAATACAATACAATATATGCCGAGTAACTAATATAAGAATAAATAAATATCGCCAGACAACCATATACTTGTAGCAAAGCAAAGCTTGTACTATGGACACCATACAATGATTTGGGCCTGACGTTACAAATACTATTATAATAAATACCTTAGAGACTAGCATAAATAATAATAGTTACACGGCATTATTTGACACGTAGAGTCGGTGACATGTCGCTCTTGGTGCTCCGTAGCTGTCCTCTGTATTGCCGGAATATTTGGCCTTTGAATATTTGTCACAGGTATCGTGTTCTGGCCTTTGGGTACGTCCATAACCCTATTCAGCAGTGTAAACTACACATAAGAGGGGCGTCTACCAATCTTCACAAAACACTGCATACAAATTTTACATAGGACTCGAGATATTACGAGTTGTAGAAATTGACGACGAAAAGTTGATAAAACATGGTCGAATTTCAATATTTTTTTTATACCATTCAGTTGTACCTATATCCGATACAGATGCAAAGGTCAAAGTATTATTTCGGACTTCTGTAACATCTAGTATTTATAAAAACTGTGTTTTAAAAAAATAAGAATTGTTATGGTTTGTTTTTAGGATTCCGTAGCCAAAGGGTAAAACGGGAACCCTATTACTAAGACTTCGCTGTCCGTCCGTCCATCCGTCCGTCCGTCTGTCACCAGGTATCTCATGAACCGTGATAGTTAGACAGTTACAATTTTCACAGATTATGTATTCCTGTTGCCGCTATAACAACAAATACTAAAAAAACAGAATAAAATAAATATTTAAGGGGGCTCAATATATATAAAATAAATATGTTGGAAAAATCGCCGCACAAATATACGAAGAGTGGAGTCGATATTGTTACTCTAGATACTCTATCAATTTCTTCAATCATTACATAATTTAATCATTCCATTTTAAAATAAAAAGAAGCAAAATATTTTTTTAAAGATAAATGAAATCGGATTAGAATTTTATTCAAAATTTAATTTGTTCTTGGAGATTTGAAAAAAAACTTAACTTATACCTTGACTTTCTTTCGAAAATTCCTTGGAAGTCTTTAATTATTTTTCTTGAGAATTCAATAGATAACAAGTAATTTGTTACGCAATTGTCTTAAATAATTATACGTTTAATACGTATATTTTACAATGAGTCGTACAAAAGATTTGCTGGTAGGTGACACATTTACCTCACACCGAATTATTCCAATGCCTCCCGATGGAAGCTGCCTATTTCATTCGATTGCATATTCATTGTTTCAGTATAGTGATATACAACAAACCAACAGGTTGTGTGAGACTATAGTAGAGTATGTATGTCACTCATAATATAATATTTTTGACTAATATTAGACTGAGTCAATTTTAACCCGGCGTGCACAGTGCACCATGCTCATGGCGAATTACTAGAGTTGTGACATTACAATTTTTGGGCAAAATTATAGGATGTTTTTGACTAAATGAAATATTAGCATTTTCTAACCTACCTCCCACTCTTAACAATCCCTCGCTATCTATGAACGGATACAGCTTTTTAAAATTCGAATTGATATCTGTTCAACGTTCACTCAAAAATCATTTTAATGATCAAGGGTTTTCTTTGTAATGAAACTCGTCAAGACCAAAAAAGGGCGTTTATTGCAGTTGCAACAAAAGTATGGATGTGGTTACAAAACTTAAATTTACTTAACATATACGAAAACAAAAAACCCAAACAACACCGCGATACAATAATTAGCTTTCGATGAAGAGCGCCACCTATCGGTAATTTACAACAATAAACAATATCCTTGCCTTTTTTTAACGACTCAATATCCTCAGAAAAATGTAATGACTGCACATGCTTTATAATTGTTAACATACCTCGATTATACTCGTTTACATTCAATTGACAAGAATCATAACATTCTCTGGTTTTGACTCTACAATTTTTTATAAATCTTACGACATAACATACTACCCGTTGAAATTTAATTATAGAAGAAAATCTAGATACAGGCAATACCTCATCTATTACATTACAATTAACCTGTAGGTCATCTGACAGTACAATATCTGTGCCCTTAGTATCGAATTGATTCGCAGTAAAATTTGTATCTTGTAATTCTAAAGGCCCTTGCCACCAAATTGACATTGAACTCAACTCTGAAGGCATAAGCCCCCTAGATAAACAGTCTGCAGGGTTACTAGATCCACTCACATGAGACCATATACAATCCTTGGTTTTCTGATTGATTAATATAGCCCTATTTTTTACATAACTGTCTTTAGCAGGCGGATTTCTTAACCAACAAAGTGCTATTTGTGAGTCACTGTACAGTATTTGATCTTTAAATGAATAATTACCTAATATAATACTTATCTTAGCATATAACTTAGCCAGCAATAAACATGCATTTAATTATATTGTTTTCTTAAATTTACGCGAATACTATACATTTAAATAAAACTATTTTACGGATTTCATCGCGTGTATTTACTATTTTATTTTCCCGACGTTTCGGCTGCTTTACAGCAACCATGGTCACGGGGGGACTGAGGTGTTAGACGTCCTGATGTCATAGTTAATAACTGGGTACCCTCATATTTAGTTGTTGTTTGCGGTCCGATCCACGCAGAAAGTGCTTACGGTGTCTTGAGGTCTTGCAATGGTACACTTGGTTTTGGATTTAATCATATTAATTACTGGATCCCAAGTTGGTGGTAGCACCCAGCCATCTTTCCTAATGAAATTAGGATGTTTTTTAATTTCAATGACCTCACGTATCATCCTTGGTCGAAGTCGGTGTTCTTTTGCGAGAATATGCGGTTTATCAAATCTGATATAATGGCGGGTGCGGTCCTGTACAGGTTCACAGATTGCAGACCTCGTGGAGCGTCGGTGTTTCACGTCAGCTATATGTTCTTTTACGCGGGTTTTTATTGATCTTTTAGTTTGTCCTATGTAAGAGAGCCCACATTCACAATCGAGTTTGTATACCCCTGCATCTTGTAGAGGAATGTGACACTTGACAGGTGGTAAAAACTGACTAATCTTCTTCGGTGGCTTGAAGTAAGTTTTGATTGAAGCCCGTTTCAAGATGTAGCCAATCTTGTCTGTGACACCTCTTATGTATGGTAGTACAGCAGGTAGACGCTCAACTGTGGCTGGTTTCACTCGGTCACTGTGATGGAAAATAAAATAGTAAATACACGCGATAAAATCCGTAAAATTGTTTTATTTCAATGCATTTAATTCTAACCTAGGCATGGTCGGCTTAGATTTTAGTGGCGCTAGCCTTGACTTACTACAAAGCAATTTTACAGAAACAATATTATTTTTGACAGCTCTTATGTGAACACAAGCACCATATGCAATATTGGAGGCGTCACAATAACCAATTAATTGAACATGATGAGCATCGCTTATCATTAATTCCCTACTCACATGAATAGGCTCCATTTCTCTTAAATCATTAACAAATAAATTCCAAGGCAATAATAACTCTTCTTCTTCTTCTTTTTTACGAAATGAGTGAAATGATGATATTTTGATGGAATAAGATGAGGAATGCCTGCACCTGCGATATGCGGTATTTATGGCAATGTCGAGTAATTATAGCAAGGGCAAATTCAATAAATACACATTATAAATAAAAATGGATGGTGACAGTGATAAAGATGGCGGATGACCCAATAATAACTCATCAGGCAACCTGGTATCCCACTTGACATTCTGTCGCCAAACTTTTTGCAAAAACTCTTTAGCACGCGTGACAACCGGACCAGCCAATCTCAAAGGGTCAAAAAAGGTTCCTATAAAACTCAAAACCCTCCGCTTGGTCCATGCATCATGTGGTATCTGGCCACGCGGTGGCGCAATAACAAGTTGATCTGTTTTTAAAGACAAAGAGAGACCCAGTGCTTTGACGGTTAACAATGGTAAGTCCACTGCTTAGATCCTTGTCCTGAAAATATTGACAACTAGTTGGTATCCCTGCTAGTATGTCGGGGTGACTAGCACACCACTTATGTAATTTGAAACTGCCCAAACCGGTTAGCTTTGTTAGCTCTTCACATATCCTCTCTCTCTCTCATCAAAAACCGTTCTGAGCTTTGTTGTTACACTATTTTCCTTAAGCACAGCATGGTGCGGTAAAAAGTAACACTGTTCAAACGGCTTTTCTAGCATAGATAAATCTACCTTCCGTGCATGACCTAAGGCCACATATTCATTTATAAACTTAATATACTCAATGTTTAAATCTGACTTTTTTTTATAAACTTTCTGCACAAATAATTTAATCGCTGCAATGCTATATTGAATGAATCTCCTAATACTACATCTCTCAAAGGAACTTTTAATGGCAAACTTACTTGAAACCTGTTATTTACAAATTTGACAGATTTTTTAAATTCTGCTTCGCAAACATTTTCCATCACTGTACCTTTGTCATTAACCTCAGGAATATGCTGCTCCTCCCAAAAACTTTGTAGGATAGAATCAACTTGGACCTCATTGATAGCATGCAAAACAACACTCTCATTGGAAAATTGTGACAAAAGGCAAACATTGTCTTGGTTAACCTTGCCCGAGACTATATATCCTAACCGTGTAGCTAATAAATACAAGTTACTGCCTGGTAATTCAAGCTTGTCTGGCAACAGAATTTTAAAGAATATATCTGCTGATACCAGAAATGAAATTTCCCCAGGGATGTTGTATTCATTATCAGCTAATTTCATTGCACGTGGAATTACTGCATCATGTAACTGAAACTTGTTCTGAGGTAGATATGTAGTAATGTTGTCCACCACAGAAAATAATACTTTACAGGTATAATCATTATGTATAGAAAAAAATGGTAATTCGACAGCCCACACTTTTTTTCTTTTGTCCTAGCGCTGTAATGTTAACATTATGATCAAACAGTGGCACCTCCAACTGTCTCACTAGAGCTGAACTAATGAACGAGACCTGGCTTCCACTGTCTACCAGGCCACGGGCTGTAACATATGACCCACTTTTGGTGCTGAACCTGACTTTAACTGTTGGCAATACAATCATACTGGTATCTACCAATTGGTTCACCAAAATTGCAATGTTACAAACTGATTCCTCAGTGTGCAACAAAGAATGATGCTCCTTGCTTTTACAAAATGAGCATTTAAAATGATAATGACATTTTTTTGTATGGGCATTCAGACAGATCGGACATAAACTGGATTTATTGACAAATTCAAGCCTCAATTGTGCACTTAATCCTTTGAATTTATTACAAGCAAATATTCTATGATCAGGATCCTGACAATATCTGCAATTGACTACTTTTGCATTAGAAACATTGGCCAAGTTGGCAGATTTAGTAAAATGATGATTAATTGACTTACCTGTTGATGCGTATGACTCTTCAAAACTTACAGCTCTTTTCTCCAAAAAACTAAAAAGATCTTCTATACTGGGTCACTTAGTAGTATCTCTATCGGAATAATATGCTCTGCATAAAAATGCATCCAATTTACGCAACAAAATAGGGATCACAATCATATCCCAATGCTGGGTTTGCTGTTCCAGACTCTGCAGCGCTCCCAACTGTTGCCTAGCAAAGCATACTATCCGTCTAAGCTCCACAGATCCACCCTTTGAAATTGGCTGATAGTCTAATAGCGCATTTACATGATGAGTTATTAATAAACACTTGTTATCGTAGCGATTTTTAAGTAATATTATTGCTTGATTATAAGACTCGTTGACCAATGGCAACCCATCTATTAATGTGAGTGCGTTACCTTGCAAGTATTTCCTTAAATAAAATAATTTCTGTACCGGTGACAGACTTTCATTATTGCCCATACCAGCTATGAACATATCAATGAATGGCCGATACTTTGTGATGTCCTTTCCATCGAAACTCGGTATGTCAAGATGAGGCAGCTTGCTGGTGGTATATGCTGCTTTATCCGTCGGTTGTCCCTTTTCTATAGCCGGGGGCTCCCCGCACGTCGTAGCGCACTCCGCAACTCCGTCATTACGTTGTAGTATCGTTCTTCTGTCTCGTCCTCTTCAGAAACACCGGCATCAGTAAGCAACAACAACTCCAATACTTTTTCGTGGTATTGCTTAAACCCTTTTGTTATTTCGTCTATCCTGATTTGTATTCCTTCTTCATCTATAAGCAACTGATCGTTCTGTTCGAGAGCGTATTTGCTTGCTCTCGTTAATTAGGCTCTGAATTGCCCTATATTAATGTTGATTTTTTTGATCGAGGGCGCTGTTGAATCGGCGCCCTTCGATGTAGCCATACTGCTGGTAGCTTTATAAATTTCGTAGGTATTACTCGTGCTGACCCTTTTGAAGCTACGTATGACCAATATATATTATATTGAATCCAATATGTGCCAGTGTTACAAACTCTTAATAAGTATTTTTCATAAAACTACGCCGCGCGCACAAAAAAAATAATGTGGTGACTCTTTCCGTCTCGCTCCCACTCGCCGCTTACTGTCTTCCCAACGGAATTCGCCAACCATGGATGGAAACAAATACGGAAAAATATGGGCCTGTGCATTCGTTACGTATATGTAAACGATTAATGCACTCCTTACTACTGAAGTTTCCGTAATTCCACTAATATGCCGCCTTCCATACGAATTACTGGCGAATGAAAAACTCGCTGGCACAGGCCGGGTTGAGAAACACGACGCGTCGTATAAAACACAAAAGTTTGTAGAATCACATTACGACTGTTCAATTCCTTGTTTGTTCCAATTGTATCCTTGGGGGCTCTATGGAGTTAGGTTAGGTTAGGTTAGGTTAGGTTAGGTTAGGTTAGGGTTAATTTTTTTTTTGTTTGCCCTGGGAATGCATTTCCCAGCGCAAACAAAAAAAAAAAGGTTAGGTTAGGTTAGCGCCCCCAAGGGTACACACTGACCATAAGATGAGGAATGGCATCACCTGCGACTAGCGCGAGTATTTCGCCAATGTCAAGTAATTAATAGCAAGAACAAATTCAATAAATACACATTATAAATAAAAATGGATAATGACAGTGATAAAGATGGCGGATGACCCACATAGAATATATTAATTAGACTTTTATTGTTCATTTCAAACAATCAGTGTTGCCGTTTTAATCATTTTTTATGTTTTTTTTAACACCACAGTTCATCTCTCGACGCCCTTTAGTGCTAATCTGTGGCTAAACATTAAAGTAAGTGTATTCCTGTCATTCTCGCTGCTGTAACGTCTAAAAGTTACGAAAATAGTTTTGGTTTTAGGGTCCGTACCCAAAAGGTAAAACGGGAACCCTATTAAGACTCCATTGTCCGTCCGTCTGTCCGCCTGTCACCAGGCTTTATCGCATGTTACATACCGCGATAGATAGAAAGATCAAATTTTTACAGATATATCAGATTATAGAATATCCACTTATTTTTGAATTTTTCGAGATTTTTGTAAAAGAAATAATACTAGAAACATAAGTTTTTTACATTAGTTCCAAAATTTTCCGATTACCCGGTTACTGGCACAAGTACCAGTCCTTAAGAAAATGCCTAAAAAAGGGCTTTTTAGTGTATGTCCCAAACAAACTCAAAGTTTGTACTAATTAAGTCTGAGTTTGAGGTTAAAGTTAAGGGTTTTAGATTAAAAAATGCACAATCTTTCGATTTTTGACATAAAATCAGGGGTTAAAGTCATGGTTTTCTTGTTATTTTAACTTAAAGTCATGGGTGCCAATAAGTGGGGGGATGCCAACAGTGGGTATGGTTACACTACATTATTATTAAAACAAAACTGCTAATCACATCACAGGACAGGACACAGGACTTCTTGCTATAAACACCATTAATTAAGACCGTCCATTAATGCTATATAAAGACAATAAAAGGCCCTTTACAGGTGATCCCGGGTATGTCGAGTGAGACTATAGAAGAACTAAGTTCTAAGTAGATACAGCAAGGAACATATCAAACATTCTTGTTTTAATATTGGTAAGTGCAGGGCAGCTATTTTTTTTTACGTTAGAAACGAACTAGCTGTCTTCAGTGCAAGTGACTATTTACTCAACCGTATATAGATAAGGGTGAAATTATATCAAAGCCAGAAGTATCTATCAAGATAATACGTGTCGTTTTATCAATATTAGATAACGTAAGATGAACCTTATCAGCCGTTTTCAAATATAACAGTTTAGTCGTAGTCACATCAGAACTATTGTTTAGTCAACTCACGCACCAGGTTAGTTTATTATATATTTTACATTAACTAAGGGTACTCCGCCATATTTAAATACTTTATCGCCCAACGTTAGTCACTATATTGTCATACAACAATTAGTAATTTGTAATTTATGTGTATTTATGGAATTTGTTGTTGATATTTATAACTACAAACTGGCAGAATGTCTGCTGTTCGCGGGTGTAGCTATTCCACATGTAATTCAAATTTATTTCACAATTAGATTCATTTTGTTAATCGTTCATTATGATCTCAATAAGATTTTAATGAAGAATGTTTTTTAAAAAAAAATTAAGTTATGTTGACATTTAATTAAATAAAATGAAGAAAGGCTGCATCTGCGATTAGTGTAAAATATTAACAGTGTCAAATTGGAGTCTTAACATTAACAACAGCATGATTTTCTAGAACAATAATAATAATATAATATAAGCCTTTATTACTGTTTACAATAGTTTACATATTTAATACATTTTTATTCCTGACGATCGGTTTTTCAACAACAGCTTGTCCTTCGACAAAGGCCTCCTCCAAAGATTTCCACCTATCTCTGTCGCGTGCTATTCTGATCCATTCTGGACCAGCAGCTCTTTTGAGGTCATCTTCCCAACGTCTCGTTTGTCGACCTTGGCTTCTTTTCCCATCTCTGGGGTACCACTCAGATATTATTTTTGTCCATTTCTCATTTTTGTCTCTTAACGCATGGCCTGCCCATTTCCATTTAAGTGTTTGCATAATTTACTGACATCTTTAAATTTAGTTACATCATATACAATAAAAGATGATAATTATGGTAGAAGTAACATCAATAGGTATATATTACAAGACAATTGTAACACTTTAAATTAATATCGTGTGTGTCGTTTGTATTACTTTGAGAGGTAGATAGAACAATAACGAGTTATCTACCTATCTATGTAAGTATCTGTCCATCTATCTATCCATCGACCTATCTATCCTTCCAGTATATCAAAACTAGTATTTTTGTTTTTGTTCCAGAAATGTGTCGTCCAATAGCGTTTGCCATAATTTGTTTTCTAATCAACAATGCAGAAAGTGATACAAACTATAGGCTGAACACGCCAATAAAGCCTTCCGCATACTGGATTACTATCACGCCATATTTCGACACCGGGGACGAAAGACAGTTCACTTTTGACGGGGAAGTTACTATCAGTTTCACTACTACAGCAAACACTAATCAGATTAAGCTGCATTCTCAAGATCTAAGCTTCAATGCGGGCAATGTAACTGTCGGTAGGTCAGATGGTACGAATTTGCTGACTGTATCCAGTCTCGAGTTTGATGAGACTTACACTTTTGTGTATATAAATTTGACAACGGAGTTAGAAGTGAACGTTGAGTACAATGTACAGATTGTTTATAGAGGGCCGATAAGAGAAGATTTAAATGGCTTCTACAGGAATTACTACATGGAGAACGGTGTTAAAAAGTAAGTCACTAATTGCTGTGTAATAAAATCTTTGTTTGTGTTTCAAATGAGGAAATGATAACACTCTGCACCCTTTCGGGCACGCGAGTTATTGAAAATGTGTTCTGTATCCATATACATAAAGATTAAATTTCTGTGGTAATAGCCACGCGATCACGTGTCAAAATTCACTCACGTCATTAATTATAATTTAGCAAAAGCAGAAATACATCATCCGTGAGAAATTTAATTGTCTAACTATCACGGTTCATGAGATACAGCCTGGTTACAGACAGACAGACAGTGGGAGTCTTAGTAATAAGGTCCCGTTTTAGCCCTTGGGTACGGAACCCTAAAAATGTACTTCTTCTGTACGTTAATACAGTTGGTTGTGATATTAGCAAAAATGCTCGCTTGCATTCTCATACGCCTATGAGCGGAACGCTTAAGTCATAAGCACTTAATATGTACCAAGTTTGCATGGTTCAATAAAAACGTGTTTCGTAATACCATTCTTACTTAATATTAGGTCCTTACATATGAAATTAGCGTTTTGTACGGGAGGTATATAGTCTTTTTTTTTGTAAAATATATTTAATTAATCAAAGTATGCACCGTTGTTATCTATGCACTTTTGCCATCTCATAGGTAGTTCATTGATCCCTTTACTAAAAAAACTACGGGGGCAATAATCAATAAACTCTTTGAAGGCGGTTTGGACTGCCGCATCAGAGTTGAATTTTTATCCTTGTAAGAAGTTGTCCAAATTCCGGAAAAAAAATGGTAATCTGTTGGAGCAAGGTCCGGGGAGTACGGTGGATGTCGCAGACATTCCAATAGTAGCTCATCTAACTTAGTGGTTGTTTGTTGCGCAGTGTGTGGTCTTGCGTTGTCGTGAAGCAGCAGTGGCCTAGAGCGATTGACCAATCTCGGTTGTTTAGCAGCTAGTTCTTCCTTCATGGTTTGCAGTTGCTGACAATAGATATCTGCCGTAATCGTTTGGCCAGATTTTAGAAAGCTGTAGTGAATGACACTGGCGCTAGTCACCAAACACTCATTAGTAACTTTTTCTGAGTAAATTTTCGTTTAGGGCAGGATTTGGCTGGGTCTCCAGGGTTCAGCCATTGCGACGAGCGCTTCCAATTATCGTACAGTATCCACTTTTCATCACAAGTAATGATTCGATTTAAAATCCTTTTATTATTATGTCGGTTGAGCAAAGTAACACAGCAGTCGACGCGTGTTTGCAAGTTCGATTCACTCAATTCGTGAGGTACCCATCGTTTAAGTTTTTTTACTTTCCCGATATGCTCAAGTGGATTAATACAGTTTTGTCACTTACCCCGAAGCCTGCAGCTATCTCTGAATTGCTTTGTGATGGATCCGCTTCCACAATAGCCTTAATTCTTCATTTTCCACTTTGGTCTCCGACCGTCCACGGGGTTGGTTCTGAAGGTCGAAATTTCCAGAACGACAACGTTGAAACCAAAAACGTACCGTGCTTTCTTTTGCGACACCAGGGCCGTACACATCATGAATCCTTCGAGCTGTTTCTGCAGCACTGGTGCCACGGTAGAACTCGTACTCGTAAATATACCGATATTTCATGTTTTCCATTGTGCGGTTATAAGCGACGCCAAAGAAAAAATAATGAGGAAAAAACAAATGAATGACTGTTTGAAAACAGATGAAAACTCAAATGTACCAGCTAAATGAATTATTAAATTTGAATTTGGAATTCTTAACGAAAGAGGAGATTTATTGTTTTCTTATATTTACGCGAATACTATACATTGAAATTAAACTATTTTACGGATTTTATCGCGATTTTATTTACTATTTTATTTTCCCGAAGTTTCGGCTGCTTTACAGCAACCATGGTCACGGGGGGACTGAGGTGTAGACGTCCTGATGTCATAGTTAATAACTGGGTACCCTCATATTTAGTTGTTGTTTGCGGTCCGATCCACGCAAAAAGTGCTTACGGTGTCTTGAAGTCTTGCAATGGTACACTTGGTTTTGGATTTAATCATATTAATTACTGAATCCCAAGTTGGTGGTAGCACCCAGCCATCTTCCCTATTGAAATTAGGATGTTTTTTAATTTCAATGGCCTCACGTATCATCCTTGGTCGGAGTCGGTGTTCTTTTGCGAGGATATGCGGTTTATCAAATCTGATATAATGGCGGGTGCGGTCCTTTACATGTTCACAGATTGCAGACCTCGTGGAGCGTCGGTATTTCACGAAACGTCGGGAAAATAAAATAGTAAATAAACGCGATAAAATCCGTAAAATAGTTTAATTTCAATGAAAGAGGAGATATTTCAGATCGAAATGGTCAGTACGACAAAACGCTAATTTCATATGCAAAGACCTAATAAAATTCATACCTTAAATGAAGAGTAATATATGGGAGTACAAAGTAAGTACTAATGTACTTACTTTAAACATAATTGTTTTATGAGCCTATTTTCATTCTTATCAAATTAAGTCTTTTAAATTTTCACCGGATTCAGGTTTTCTAAGGCTATGAGACAGATATTTTTAAGGCGCTTTGATGATGCAACGCAAACACTCATTGCAATGTTATCAGATATAATCACGCGAGCACGATAGGCTATTCATTCTGAAGTACCCGAATGATAGTTCTAAGCTGAATGTTTGATGTATGTCATTGTACAGAGTACCCTGCAGCTTATCTACTATAGCAATGACAATTATATCCATGTCGTTGTCGACGTTTAGTTTTATAAAATTAATAATTGGATCTCGGTCGGATCTCGGTCGGATCTCGGTCGGAAATTAATAATGGTCGGTGGGTAAATAATAAAAAGTATAGTTACCGATAACTGATACACACAAGGCTTACTTAACTTTACTAAAAATGTATGTTAACAAGTGTTCACAGCACTCTCTAAGAAATCTTAATATATTTAAAGCTATGCTAATTAATATTTGATTTATTAATGAAAAAATAGTGCAATCTCATTGTTGACAAGCAAACCATAATATACCACAAAGAAATCGGATAGTAGAATACCATAGTTAAAACATGTCGTACCCTTCTCATGATTTCATTGTTGGCTGAAAGGTTAGAGTACCCAATACTAAAAAAGCTACATATTTGACAGGTGTGTGCCGCATGCGAGCACTAAGAATCCATGTATTTATAGGTTTCATTCGTCTGGGGTATAGTATGGGTTAAATACTGTGAAAGGATGACCTTAATTGCAGATGGTTGGGTGCAACGCAAATGGAGCCAACACACGCGAGGAAAGCGTTCCCGTGCTTTGACGAACCGGAACTCAAAGCGACGTTTACATTGAGTATTGACCGCCCGCAGAACTATAAATCTTCCTTGACAAACACTCATATGGAAAGCTCGTTTAACTTGTAAGTATACAATGCATCATTTGTAAAAAAATAAAATATCCAAAAAGGGACCTTATGTGGAAATAAACTAAGATCTATATTACGTTAATGTTTTCATTCCATTTTCATTACATGACGATAAAGAAAGCGAAATATGTGCAAATTTTATAAATGGAACGTTTGAGTGCTGAAATTAAAGTTTCAAACATTTTGCTACTATAAGGGCTGTCGATTATTTTTGTTAATGTACTAAGAAGTTAAGTAGCAATATTCAATATTTTGCTTAGAACTTTGTCGTCTTAAATTCCAGAACAAACGGGTATGTCAGGGAAATTTTCTACGAAACTCCTAGGATGTCAACGTACCTCGTTGCATTCTTGGTATCCGAATTCGAACCTGCACGAATCCGAGAGGGAGCTCGGGAGTTTGGTGTCTACACTAGACCAGAGGCAAAGAACCAAAGTGATTTTGCTTATGACTTTGGGATAAAGGTGGTTGCCGCTTTGGGTTCGTACTACGGTATCGATTACTACTCTACTAATAGTAACTTGAGGTTGGACCATGTTGCGCTACCGGATTTTAGAGCTGGCGCAATGGAGAACTGGGGATTGATCAAATATAGGTAAATTGATTTGATAGTATGTAAAAATAAATATCTCCCGGCAACACATACTCATCGTATGATTCCAAACTAAGAAACACTTGTCATATGGGTACCATACAATGGACTGGGGTCGATTCCAGTTACACCCAGACCAGGGTAAATTGAAAAAGAGCATTACTGATATTTGCGGTTGACGGGAATCGATCCCGCTACCACCTGGTGCAGTAAGCCGAGCAGCTTTTTTTTCGTGGGAAAATGCTTTACGCGTCCCCCGCCGGCTCGGGAGAGTCGGAGGGGGTATGTGGAGCTCCCGGAAGAGTGCCGTATACCCAGTAAAAGCGGATTACCACCCTTCACCTTGCAAGGGCTAGATACAGCCGAGCAGTCTGCGCTCATACCACTCCTCCAAGCTGCATAATTATGATTTGCCCTAAGTTTCAAATTAAAAACGAAGACACGAAAAACTTAACCCAAACTGTGAAGCAAAATAAGTTCATGGTATTTGTTAAACCAAGATTTCGGCAGCTAAAAACTATTTTACATTTCAAAGCTTAACTACATGTATAGAATTATTACTATATTGTGTTATAATTTTCAGAGAGGCTCTCTTACTATACGTACCAGAAGAATCAACGCCTTACTACAAGTACAGAGTTGCACAGATAGTTGCTCATGAGACTACTCACATGTGGTTTGGTAACCTCGTTACCTGCCACTGGTGGAGTAACACTTGGCTTAATGAAGGCTTCGCTAATTACTTCCAGGATTACATAACTGCCATGGTTCGTCTTCCACCTTCCTAATTGTTATTAATTTAATAAAAAATATGGCCTTGGATTATGGCATATCAGTCTCAGCTATAAGTATCATCTAATAATGTTCATCTAACGTCGTATTGGTTGAATTAGACATTTAAAATAATCTCAAGTGAACAAACGATAATCAGATTCTAAGCTTTTTGTTCAAAGGTCGTCTTTTATTGAAATCTAGCTGAACCGGCGAACTTTGTATCACCTACAATTCATTTTCATATTATTTTGATGTTTTTTTTTAATTATTTATTTAGATTCTTGTTTCTTAGGTGGAGCCTGAATTAGGTTCAGCTGACATCCTAGTAACTGGATCAGTGTATTCGGCGTATGATGCTGATGATGGACCTACTTCACCAGCCATAACCAACGATGACGTTAACTCACCAGCAGAAATCAGCGGTCATTTCGGCACCATCACTTATCAAAAAGCTGGATCAGTAATTAGGATGATTCACCATCTAATTGGAGACGATGCCTTTAGATTTGGATTGAACGCTTATTTGGTTAACAAGTGAGTTGATAGAGTTTCGCAATCAAACTTTTATGAAAAATAATTACTTATAATGTGATCAAGTATTTATTAAAGCTTAATTGTTTAAAGTTTGCTCATACCAATTGTGTTATTTAAAAATGAATCACTACTAAAATGTCTGCATTTCTGTTCAATGTACTTAGTTCTTTCGGTTCCGGCTATCCTGAGCGTTTGTACTCGGCCTTAAATGACGGTGTTACTAATTTCAATAACACATTATCCACGTATCCTGGCGCCAGTATTGCTAATGTCATGAGCTCGTGGGTAACTCAGCCTGGCCACCCCCTACTGCACGTGAATGTTAATTATGAGACTGATACTGTCACTTTGACGCAGGTATGTTGCATTATATCATTCATTGAATACTTGTCGTAATAAGTAAATTAGTTATTGCTATTAATTACTTGACACTGGCTGAATTAACGTCATCCACAAATACAACCATTACTCATCTTATTCCATAAAAAAATCATTCATTGCGTAAAAGAAAAAGTAGAAGACTTGTGTCATGAATAAAAATCATTTGGTCATCGAAAATCATTGGGCTGAACATCTGTGTAGATTTTTTTCTCAGATACTCCAAATCATTGATCGTCATACCTTAGGTCGCAATAGTAGCCCTCAGTTAGCTTATTTCGATGAAACAACAATTATGCTCTCTTGGAAAGCACCTACACAATCTTTTTTGGTATCGATTTCAGAAACGATTCTACATAAACTCATCCTATTCATCGGATGAACTCTACAAGATACCTATAACTTACACAACGGAAACGTCCGCGGATTTCACGAACACAAAACCTGTGTTCATTATGGAGAACAAGACACATGATTTCAGTATTGCAGGCATTAGTGAAGACCATAGCTGGGTGATTGTCAACCTGCAAGAGACCGGTAATGATTTGGGTTTTTCTATCATACATCATACATGCACGCCTGTATTCCCCGAAGGAGTAGGCAGAGGTGCACTGTAGTGCGCCCACACTTCGCCGATGTATTTTGGTTCCAATGTAATAGGGGGCGAGCCTATTGCCATTATACCGGGCACATTCCCCCTCAATACGAGGGAGATTTGGGCCATAGTCCACCACGCTGGCCCAGTGCGGGTTGGTGAACTTCACACGCCTTTCTTAAGACGTGTAGGTTTCCTCAAGATGTTTTCCTTCACCGTTCAGCAAGTGGTAATCATTGTTGAAAATGACATTCGCACATGAAAATTATCTCAGAGGTGCGGGCCTGGGATTTGAACTTGCACCCCTTACGTTCAAGGCGGGCGTTCTTGCCCGCGAGGCTACCACTGCTAGCTGCTCGCTTGTAAGATATCAATAACTACTCATTTATGTTTCCTTCTAGGGTTGTACAGAGTCAACTATGATGATCATTCGTGGCAAATAATTGCTTCAGCGTTAAAAGGAAATGGTTCACAGAAAATTCACAATTTAAATCGTGCTAAGGTATGTAAAGAAATACAGAATCAATTTTTGTATGCTCGCTTAACAAAATTTTGGGCTGAATCTTTTGGCACTAAACTAAACTAAGCGTAATGCTGTCCCTCTTATGGTCTGAATGTACGAGCAAGATGGCAATACCTTTAGTACAGCCAAATATAGGTTCATTGTAGTTTGTGTTCGATAGAATCGATATCTTCCCCATTATATTTCTGGCAAGATTTTGCTATAGAGAGAAATCTACTTAGGTAAGCAAATAATTTATACTGTCTTTGAAAATTACAGATTGTTAATGATTTGTTTGCGCTCCTGTACGCTGACGAGGTTTCCTTTTCACGACTTTACGACGTACTGGATTTTTTACATTCGGAAGCAGACTACTCTGTGTGGTATGCCGTGGTGCGAGGTCTGAACAAATTGTACGATAGTTATCTTGGGGATGATGCCTTATCCGACATTAAAGTAAGTACAATCCGGTTGTCGAAGATAGTTTAACCTACGTTATTACATATATCGTTAACAGTAGGCTTAGTATGACCGCGTAGACATAAATTTTATCTTCATTAACTGTCAGATTTGTCGAGAAAATGACGTCACTTCAAGATTTTTGTACTGGACATGGCTCAGTGTGACGTCATTTTCTCGATAAATCTGACAGTTGAAAGAGATACAGGCATGTTTATCTTGCAGGTGAAGTAAGTATATCTAATACTTCTAGACATTAAAGGGCTTACCCCGAATACGTACAATATAATTTTCTATTATTCCATATAAATGTTTTTCGTATAAAACATATTAATAAATTTGAAAATGATGTAGGAATATTTGATTTCTTTAATTAGCGTTATTAATTGCAGGAATATGCACTTCGACTGTTGGAAAGCGGAATCAGTAAAGTGGGATATGAAGTTAAAGCAACTGATGATTTCGAAACTCTAAGGAATCGTATGCAGCTTTTGGAGTTAGCATGCAAATTGGGACATGAGGGCTGCATTGAAAATACTGTCACCATGTTCAAATCTTTAAGGACTGATGGCATCGAGTAAGTATTATAAAAAACCGGCCAAGTGCGATACGGACTCGCGCACGAAGGGTTCAGTGCCATTATCTATAAAAACGGCAAAAAAACAGGTTGTATGGAAGCTCCCCTTACATATTAATTTAATTATTTATTTTAAAAGTGAATTTATCTATATCTATATCTATATCTATACATACATACAAATAAATAAAATTGGAGTGTCTGTTTGTAATATCAAAATAACACTTTTTTACCAAATGCGTATGAAAGTTTATACGATACCTATAACGAAAACGCAAATTTGAATTTTTTTGTCTGTCTGTCTGTCTGTCTGTTTGTTTGAGGTAAACTTCTAAACGGCTGAACCGATTTTAATGGGACTTTCACTGACAGATAGCTGACGTTCCAAGGCGTAACTTAGGCTACTTTAATTTTAGAAAAAGCATTAGGGTTCCGCGGGAAAAACATAATACCCATATTTCCGGGTAATCTCCCTAAAGTCCACGCGGGCGAAGTCGCGGGCACAGCTAGTAACTAAATATTATGTGAATATTTCAAGCGTCTACCCGTTGTCGTTATCAATATCGAGCAAAATCGAGCAAAAAAATTACGTTTATTGTATGAGAACCTTCTCAAATATTTATTGTATTCTGTTTTTTTAAATTTGTTGTTGTATCGGCAACAGAAGTACATCATCTGTGAAAGATTGTGTCCAACTATCGCGGTTGAGATACAGATGTGATACAGTCTGGTGACAGACGGACAGACAGACAGACGGACAGCGGAATCTTAGTAATAGGGTCCCGGTTTATCCATTGGGTACGGAACCCTAAAAACTCCTAATTGTCTTAATGAAGATAGTGATAATATTTGTAGAAACTAAACGTTTTTAGACCAATAACTTCTTTGCTTGGATATCAGTTAGTTACTTTTCCTAGAGCAGTTATACAAAATAAGGAAATCAATGTAAATAGTTTGGTTAACCAAAGGGTTTATATGGCTCCCTTTTACATACATTGCCCTACAATATCATATTTTATGGGCCGTATAACAGCATTGTTAGTTTGTTTCCAAGGTATATAGGTCACCACTTTTTAACCACCAACATGCTACGCTAGCTGATAAAAACTGCTCGTTCTATAAATGAAAGTATCTGGATTTTATCTCCTTATAATAATGCATTCCGTCTTTTGAATGTATGGAATATGATCACTGTATTTGAGTGATGTTTTTTGCTGGAACGGTATACTATTTGATCATACATTTCTTTTTTAATAGAATATCACCAAGTTTACGGCCTGTGGCGTACTGTAATGGATTGCGGTACGGTAATGGAGATGACTACGAGTATTTGTGGAGCCGTATGATGTCGACCAATGTAGCTAATGAGGCTCGAATAATTGGTGACGCTTTAGGATGTACCACGGATAAAGAAAAGTTGAACAGGTTTGTCTATTATTGTTTAATCTGTGACTACATATAATTTAATGTTACTGCATTATCTTGCAGCAAGCTTGTTTTCTGTTCGCAAGTTTGGGAAAGGTACGCAGTGCCTATGAGAATTTCATATATGTGCATCTATAAACATAAAAAAAAATCCTTCAATATTTTTGGCTTCAAAATTCTACAAATATTTGAATTAAAGCACCCATAAATTAAAGTAAAAAAATACTGAATTAAGAGCTTTGCTTAGTTATACGTCCCGTAAGTATAATGATACCTTTTGTATTTGTTTTAGTTACTTATTTTCAATGTTAGTGGAAAACAGTGCAATCAGGAAACAGGATCTATTAGTGCCGCTTACTACCGTGTTGGGCAACTACAGTAATATCCACATTGTTTTGGATAGCTTAGGGGCGAATTACACCCTGTGGACCACAATGTAAGTACGCAATTTTCTACAACTGATATCCAAACTTCTATGAAAATTAGATGCACTATAAATTGCGTGTTGCCAAAATATTCTCAGTACTTTGAACTATGCCTGTGTTCTACCGACAAGGACGAACAAATGTGATAAAATATAACCACCACAAAAGATAAGCAGGTTTTCGAATAGGTATTCAAAAACTTAGAGACAATTGAAAAGATCTCAAAGAATAACATTTAAATCGGAATTATATTTATATGGGAATCTATTTCTATTACGAAATGAAATGAAATATACTGATTATGATGAGGTCTGCATCCGAATGGACAGGTATTTTGCCAGTGTCCAGTATAGCATTAACAAATTCCATCACAACACATTATAAAGAACAAGGGTGATGAAGTTGAAAAAGACCGCGAATGACTTCCAATCCCTGTAAGATTCGCTTATTGAACCACAAGGAAGCCAATAAAATATGGCAACAACAAAGCAAATAATGTATAACGTACTCATGTTTTCAGATACCCATCAATGGAGACTGTTGCAAGCACCATTGCGTCAGCTTTACACACTGATAGTGATTTTATCGAGGTAACTTGAAACTAGTTGAAATACTTACATAAATTTATTTGTGTGTTCTTATACACGCCTAATTTTCTTCTATCTTTTCCAATAATTTAGTATCTATTGTAATTTAAAAAGCTATCGAAGAGATATAATGCGTAAAGGAAGAATAAAGTTTATCGTATGTCAGTAGGGTCACTAGTTCTCAGACTTTAGTTTAAAAATCATACAATTGATCAGCGCCTACGCCCAAAGCAATTAACACAACTTCCATCAATTGAGATGTTTCCGCTATTGACTAGAAGCAAGGTTGTGCGACATTCATTACTCCGTTCAGGAAGTAGCACAATGGGAATAACACGTCAAACATGTGTACCTAATTCAGTTTATATATGAACATTAGTACATAATAATATTTTTTTTAAATATTCCAACTAAGCTAGATTCGAATGCTTAGGAGTAGGTTCATTGAGAGCCGAGGGCTCTCTCATCTGGAAAATTAAAGAAAGTATAACGAATTGATTACTGAATGGTGATCGTGTGATTCCATATTTGCGTAGCAGGTACAATAATACACTGCCTCCTATCCATAATTTCTTGTGCAATGTTTTATTTAAATTTTGTGGCAGTTTCCTAGTGCGAAATCTTAGTTAATATTTGGTTTTTACAATGCGGGATCATTAGGCACCAATCAAGACTCTTTTGTCGAATCAGTGGAGAGATTTAATTGTGACATCATGGCAATCAACGAGACCTGGCTAAGACCCGGGGAGGAGGGCCGCGCGCCCGTCGTGCCCGGATACCGGCTGCGGCATATACCGCGGCCGGTGGAGGTGCGCGGGGGCCGCGGCGGAGGGGTCGGCTTCTACATCAAGCGGGGGGTCAGTGTGCGTACCTATACCCACCCCGTTGATCCCCGTCATACGTCGGTGGAGCAAATGTGGTTAACGCTTAACGTAAATGGTAAAAAACTTGCTATAGGTACTGCATATCGCCCGCCGTGGCTTGATGTAGACTTGTTTTTGGATGCTTTGTCGGATAGTGTTAATTCCACGTCAGCCTGCGATGGCATCATTATTCTGGGAGACTTCAATATTAATTTGATAAACAAAAATAACAGTTGCGTGTTAAAACTTATCACCCTGCTAAACTGTCTAAGCCTAGCCCAAATAGTAACATCGCCAACGCATTTTACAGAGACATCTGAGACATTAATAGACCTCATTGTCACCGACCAGCGTGTGCGTCAGGTCTCTGTGGAGGCCGCGGGGACACTATGCGGGCACTCCTTTGTATTGTGAGTTAAATATCAAACGAGATAAATTAACTCCGCAGACAATAACCTATCGCCCAATTAAAGATATTGATCTCGATGTCTTCTCTGAAGATATAGGCAACATTAAATGGGATCTGATTGCTGAACTACCTGATTTAAATGATATGGTGACTAACTTCAATAGTTGTGTTGTGTCTGTTTTTGAACTTCATGCACCTTTAAAGACATGTAGAATAAAGGGCCGCACTTACCCATGGTTAACAGAAAATGTGAAACTAATACTACGTCTCAGAAGAGAAGCGTTGGGAAATTACAGAAAAACTAAATCGTAAGATAAAAAGGAATATTTTAAGAGTTTAAATTCTTTAGCAAATAAATCAATTTATTATGAAAAGGCCGCATATTTCAAACACAATATTAATAATAAAATTAGAGTCCCTAAAAATCTTTGGAAAAACTTAAAATGTAATATTCTTCCTCCTAAAAACGACTCAGATATACCTTCCCATCTCCATGACGTGGAGAAACTAAACTCACATTTTCTAAACGTGCCGGGAAGTGCAGAAGTTACTATCTCACTTCTCACCTACTACGAATTCAATAAATTTAGTGACAATACTTTCAAACTAAATACTGTGACTTCCGACACTATATATAACGTTTTAAAAAAACTTAGGTCGAATGCCGAGGGGGTGGACCAGTTGAATCTGACCATGCTGCTGATGGCATGTCCCCATTCACTTGGTGCAATTACGGCCATAGTTAACAGGTCCATTATCACCTCGACCTTCCCTGACTTATGGAAGATTGCTATAGTGCGACCGTTGCCTAAAAAGCCTAATCCATCAGAAGTCAAAGACCTTAGACCAATAAGCATCTTGCCATGTATGTCTAAGATATTGGAGAAGGTGGTTTGTCAGCAACTATCTGATTACCTGGAGAAAAACAGTATCTTACCAGAGCGGCAATCTGGCTTTCGTAAATGCCGTAGTACTGCCACAGCATTGTTCGACGTATCAGACAACATTCTACATGCCCAGGATAAAGGTATGTGTACGTTGCTCGTACTATTAGACTTTTCTAGAGCATTTGATGCGATAAACACTACCTTAATTCTATCGAAACTTAGCTATTATGGATGTGTCTCGGCCACAATAGACTGGTTCCATAGCTTCCTTAGTAACCGACACCAATGCGTAGAATTGAGCTCTGCCAGTGTGCCAACGCGTTCAAGGCTTCTGGGAGTGCACAGGGGCGTACCCCAGGGTTCCATCCTGGGCCCGTTGCTGTTTATACTCTATACGGCTGACATTACAAACTGCATAAAACATAGCAAATATCATATATATGCTGACGATTTGCAAGTATACATATCATTTCGTCCAGGTGACTTGGCGTCAGCTATTAAAGCACTGAATGAAGACCTTACTGAGATCGCAGCATGGTCTGAAAGGCATAGCCTTGTGTTAAACCAAGACCAAGTACATGCTGTAAGGAACCAAGCAACAGCTGGCCGGCCTATGCTCTCCCATTGAAATACGCATTAGGGGTGAGCTTGTTGAACGCTCGTACGAAACTCGGAATTTGGGTATGTTAATGGACGCCGCTTTACGTTACGAGAAGCATATAGCTGAATGTGCACAAAATTGTTTCTACAGACTGAAACTACTTTATAAAATAAGGCCTTTTCTATCGGAAAAACTGCGCACACAACTTGTCGAGTCACTTGTTCTGTCGAAACTCAATTACGCAGACACAGTGTATGGGCCCAGGCAGCTTGCGCGTACGCAACGGTTGATTCAGAGAGTTCAAAACGCATGTGTCAGATTCTGCTTCGCTGTGCCACCGAGAAGCCACATTACTCCATTTTTAAACAAACATTTACTGCCTCAAGATGAAGTCTCGTCGTAAATTACATCTAGCATGTCTTCTCTTTGGTGTTCTTAAATATAAAATTGGGATTTGTATGAGAAGCTCACGTGGGTGGCAGCCAGAAGAGAATGTGTCCGCAGGCAGTGTTCCCAACAATTAGCAATTGATCAGTACAGCTCGGCCGCGTTTCAGGGTAGTTTTAGGTACGCTGCCACAAAGTGCTGGAATAACCTGCCGCTGCCGATCAGGAACCTGGAATTTATAAATACATTCAAGACCAAACTTAGAAAGTACATGGTTGAGGTGCAGCGGCAATATAATGACATGAATATAGACTTTTCTATAATATGAATTGTATCTTAATACCTACCCATTATCAATATTATAATCGCTTCTCCATGTATCCAGCCAGTCTGTCCCAATGTGCTTAAATTGTAATCCGCCTGAGTGCTGGGGACCTGGAGAAATAGGTAATAGTGATAGAATAGTAATAATTATACATAATTCAGTAATTGTAAATCATTCAATTTCTATAATTACCTACACAAGATAAACTCAGAGTTACCTAAAGTGTACTTACTATTTCACGACATGAATCGCTATCATTATTGTGTTGACAGTGCGTGGGTATGTTCTTTTGTTGGGACCAATTCACCAAGCAGCGGACGTGAAAATTTATTGAGCACTAGCTGACCCGGCGAACATCGTACCGCCTATCCTAACGACATTTAAGCTCTACCGTCTCTAAAATGGCTGTTTTGCGCTAACTTATAATTTTCTATTATTTCTAGCTAGGCATTAAAAACTACCCCTCAAAATGATGTCATTTTCTCTTTTTTTTTCTCTAATGTAATAAATAATAATTAATCCCTATTTTCTCACCGTTTAAACCTTCCCTGGACTACGACAAACATTTTAAAACCAAAATCAGCCAAATCGGCCCAGCCGTTCTCGAGTTTTAGCGCGACTAACGAACAGCAATTGATTTTTATATATATAGAGATTATTGCAATTGACTTAAGTATATTTACTTATAGCATTGACTTATTTTATCAGTACTTATTTTTATTATTATTATTTTTATCTTATTTTGCTATACCTACGTATCTATTTAATGTAAGTATGGTCATCCGCCATCTTTATCACTGTCATTATCCATTTTTATTTATAATGTGTATTTATTGAATTTGTCGTTGCTATTAATTACTTGACATTGGCGAAATACTCGCGCTAGTCGCAGGTGATGCCATTCCTCATCTTATTCCATTAAATATCATCATTTCGCTCATTTCGTTAAAAAAAAAAAAAAAATATTTAAGTATTCACTTACCCGTCAAATGCTTTTTCAGATTCCCAGTTTACTCCAGTTAAATGTATCGCCGGCGGCTTCATAGTGTCATGGCGTTCATTGCGTGGTACCTGTTTTCTTGTTTTGTAATCGACCTCACTGAGTATTGACCAATTTAAAAAATCCCGTCTCCGAAAATTACATATATTGTATATAATCACTTAAATCTTTGACATAGGTATATCCGGTTATATTAAGCTTTTTTTGGGATATTATATTTATTTAAAGTTGTTTAAATGCACGGTGATTAGCGTTGGAACACTATCACGCTTCGCGGCAGCGGCGCAGCGGCTGGTGCAAGGTCCATGCGATAAGTGAGATGCATCATCGTCCCGATATTATCACGTGATACCTAGCTGCACTACCTACTGCCTATGTAGGTATTATAGTGTCGCGTCGTTGGTGCGCGAGCGACAATGCGATAGCGGTGCGTGTTCAGCCGTGCCGCTGTTTTGTATTTATTTATTTATTATTACTTATAGCCCTATTATGTTCCTTATAGTATAATGTATTTAATTTATTTATGTATATATTACGAATTCTATATTTTACTATTTTGTTATATTTTATTATATATGTATATTATAGTTATGCTTCTATAGGTAGCCGGTAACTTAATAAGTAGGTATGACAAGCTAGTGAAGAGGGTTGGCTGAAAATCAGCGCTGGGGGAGATTAGTTCCCCCCCAGCACGTGCTGAGCCAATACCTTTTCGGCACAGTTCGCACTGAGCTCTTTTTCTTTCCTTTTCTGTGTATTGTATAAGTTTCATATTCTCTGTGTGCTTTGTTTGCTTTGTTTTGTCTGTGCCGAATAAATGTTTTTTTCTTCTTTCTTTCTGCTATAAATATGACAATTTGCAAATTGCGGGGTAAGACCTGGCCTCAATGCGCCCAGGACAGAGCCATGTAAAGACAGTCAGAAGGCCTTTTCCCAGCAGTGGGATATTCAATAGGCCAAAAAAAAAACCAAATTAATTAAGGCATGGGTTCTAGGTCCCATTAAAATTCTGAACACTGACTAATGTGTCGGCTTTTAAAATTTTGGCACATTAGTGGACGTAGCCTCGATAGCCATAATTTTTTTATCATAGCTCTTCATTGTTACAACCCCTAATTACGATCTGCTGACCCAAATGACTGTTGACACTGTGTAGTGACACATCAAACACCGTGGACTCTCTACTAGACACCGTGTACACTTTATTACAAGTGTCGCGACATTGTTTGGCAATTTGGACGCCAGGAAATTGCTAATGGGGACCGTCCTATATTGGCAAACCGGATTTTTGTGTGTACATTTCGTTTGATTGTTTAAGTATCAGAGCTTATATTAGTGGAATCAAATTTAGATGTTAGTTATCATTGACGGCTGGGTCTAGGGGTTCAAGCGTAGGTCGCTTTATTCAGTTAAACAGGTAGTTCGGGTTCGAATCTCGTCAGCAGTAAGTTTTCAAAATTAGCTCTGGGGACAAGTCTCACATATTCGACATTATCTCTAACTGGACATATTATGTCGAAACAAAGTGACAAAATCGTATTTAGTCGTCTTGTTGTGTAACTAGGGTCGCCCCTAGTTTGGGATGATACGATGAGTATGGGTTGTCTGGCGATGGCGCGGCGCCTGTTCGTTTTTTAACACCAATTCTTGACAATCAAGTATTGTCAGGCGCTACGTATTAATAGTGAAAATGTTTAACGTTTACCGCGCGATTAGTTTTTTTTAATATTCATTCCGTTCGTCATCTATTCAAGACAATCATTGTTAAATCTTTATTAAAACTAATCAAGCACATGTCTACGCATCTATTGGGGTTGTATTGCCAAAAATAAGACTCACAAGTGTCTCCAGAAAATACAGGCGATATTTATTTTTGATTTGTTCATTTTTATTTCACGAAGGATCATTGGTGAATAGGTAATCGTTTAATTTCATAAATATTAGTAACTAGCGGCCCGTCCCGGCTTCGCACGGGTGGACATTTTTATTTTGTAATATTTTTACCTTAAAGCTTCACACCATGTTGGCAGTGGTATTTGTAGGTGGCAGCAAAACCATATTGATTTTCAGGAGATCTTACTCGAGAAAGAGCAACATACAATCGCCCATGAGGAAAGCACTATTTCCTTACGCACACTCCTCTCCCGCACTTCGGTGCCCGCTCTCTCGCCGCGTTGCTCGCTGCGTGGAGCTACCGGCGCGCCGTCGTCGACGTGTATTTTTTGTTTATATTGACATTTTTAATTTCGTAATATCTTTTGAATGGAAAGTCCGATTTAAATAATTCAAAAAGTAATCGACAGGTATTGAAACAGTCTTGAATAATTTATTTGGATAAGAATTAAAACAAAGGTATGGATAACATGGTCTGAATTTGATCGGCATTTCTATCAACTTTTAAAATGTAAAAAAGTAGTTATAGTGACATAACTACAATAGTTGGACGTATGGTCTCGCGAACTGTTTTTTAGATATTGATGTGTTCTATAATATCGTAGAACATTTTTTTGTTCCATCATCAATACTTTCCTCAGCGTATGCGACGAAAGACATTTTACGGCTAAATTTTTGACACCTTGGGTTGGTTTTAGTAAAGATTTCTAAGGATCTCTAATTTTTTCTAGTAATAAATATAGCCTATGTTACTCAGTGATAATGTAGCTTTCAAACGGTAAAAGAATTTTTGAAATCGGTCCAGTAGTTTTTAAGTTTATTCGTTACATACAAAAATACAAATCTTTCCTCTTTATAATATTAGTATAGAAGTATAGATAGTATAGATAAGACACGGAGAAAAACTATTTCTGTGTCTTTTCCGGTTTCAAATTGAAAAATATAACAGTCTAAAATAAACCTGTGTAACCAGAGATAAAAAACTAATTCATGTGTCATTCCCCCTATCTATACATACATACATACATACAAATAAATAAAATTGGAGTGTCTGTTTGTAATATCAAAATAACACTTTTTTACCAAATGCGTATGAAAGTATATACGATACCTATAACAAAAACGCAATTTTAAAGTTTTTTGTCTGTCTGTCTGTCTGTCTGTCTGTCTGTTTGTTTGTGGTAAACTTCTAAACAGCTGAACCGATTTCCATGAGACTTTCACTGACAGATAGCTGACGTTCCAAGGCGTAACTTAGGCTACTTTAATTTTAGAAAAAGCATTAGGGTTCCACGGGAAAAACATAATACCCATATTTCCGGGTAATCTCCCTAAAGTCCACGCGGGCGAAGTCGCGGGCACAGCTAGTATTCAATAAAATATTTTCCAATGCGAAGTGATTCGCATTATCCGTTCGCTCCTAATATAAACCCATTAGTTGTTGAATATGCCGACCCAAATACTGGCAACATTCAATGGCTCACGAGTGAAAGTCGTACTATTCATCCAGTTGCATTTGGCAGCCAGCCAGGATATGCGACCTTACACAATGTTACGAAGATTTCAAGCGGGGCAAACTGGGGCGTCAACGGTCGCGCGTTAAATTTTTTTGCCATATCAAAACGAACCGTATTGACACATAGAAAAAGTTGATTCTTCAACTAAATTACACTGACAGGGCGAGCGAATAGTGACGCATGGGCGCGTGGATTTTACCACAGAAATTCAATCTGTATGCATATTTTTACAAGCTTATATTAAAGCTTGTCGCGAGATTTGCCTATTTAATAGGAAACATTTTCTTTCATAGAATTACTTATAATAAGTATGTCAAGCAAGACTAGTTAGTACACAGGTAAATCTCGCGACAAGCTTTTATATAATTTAATAAATTGTGTAATACATGTACTAAATTGATTTGATTTAATTTAAAGTTGATTTTTTCTTTTTTGTCTGTATTTTTTTTACGCGCGAGTTTCGACGCATCGGTGTGCAAAAGCCAGTGTAAAATCGAGTTTCAATCAAAGAAATTAATTTTGTGAACAAGATTACTAAAATCCTATAGGAACTATTCAGGACCACAACGCCTTAGGCTGCTCGGCTCATTACACCGGTGGCGGCGGGTTTCACGTCAGCAGAAAATTTCGGAAATCGCCTTCTTGTCATTTGCCCTGGGTGTAACTGATATCACTCGCAGTCCACTATATGGTACCCATAGTCTTTGGTGAATTTGGAATTGTACGATGGGCATGGGTTCTCTTGCGATAATTATTTTATTCATCCATAGGTGGGCTACCACGCACCATCCGTGGCACTTTCTTCTGATAGCCCTTAACTTTTTTAAATCGATAACGCCCTGAACACACTGAGACGAGACTTAGAAGATTCTTCAAGATTTGTCATCTGCGTACGTCAGGCGGAAATTTATAATATTGAAAATCTTTGACCTTTATAATGACTTATTATTAGCTTTTATTACTTTCATTGCGCGCTAAATGCTTCGTCCTTGCCAATTAGCATCATGCAAAATGATGAATAAATTAACAGAGACCAAAAAACAACTGAAATGATGATCATTAGAAATAATTAGAATCATTTAAAACTGCGTATCATGTACTATCTACTCAAGTAAGTTTTATGTCAACAAATAAAACCAATAGGGAACAAATCCAGGTACCATTGTGTAATGGTTTTGGTAACTTCGATCTTATATGCAGCTTGATCACCATCTTCTAACGTGTTCGTATCGCATTCGAGAAATCATGCTTTACTATCATTGATATTACTGAAGTCTGTGGTATGAGCAAAACGGGAAGTGCGTACGTAGACTAACGACATAGAGATACAGGCATAGCATGGAATAAACTTAGTTTTTAGGGTTCCGTACCCAAAGGGTAAAACGGGAACCCTATTCCTAAGAATTCGCTGTCCGTCCGTCCGTCCGTCCATCCGTCCGTCCATCCGTCCGTCCGTCCGTCTGTCTCATGAACCATGATAGTTAGAGAGTTGAAATTTTCACAGATGATGTATTTCTATTGCCGCTATAACAACAAATATTAAAAACCAGAGTGAAATAAATATTTAAGGGGGCTCCCATACAACAAACATGTTTTTTTTCGTTTTTATAGATAATGGTACGGAACCCTTAATGCGCGAGTTCGACTCGCACTTGGCCGGTTTTTATAATTGACTTAAACCCCAGACACAATGAGGCTTCAAACACTAAAAAGGACTCTGGGATAATATACATAAAGTTTGAATTTCTAGGGTAAAAGCTACGCCTCCATGCGTCAAAAGTCGGTAGCGCAATCAATGCAATTTCGTTAAAGAATTAACTTTATCTATGTGTCCATACAGTTCGTTTTCGTATTGGCTAAAAATTCACCGTGTGTGCTAAATAGGCCATTTTCCAGGGCAGAAGACCGAATGATACCGTTAAACTTATTTTTAATTACACATTTTCAGTTTGAAATTTGGTTGGCGTCGTGCACTGAATGCAGCGAATCCGTGAAAATGGCTGCAGTCAACACGCTGACCCAGTCCAAAGCCTCCAGATCCTGGGCTGAAAGCCACAAAGCTGATATCCTGAAGAGTCTCAGGAATATTTCCTTGAAAGCAATGCCGTCTGTTATGATGATCCTGACTGGTTTGTTTGCCTGCATAGCAACATGGTCGACAAGGAAATTTATTTAACGTGTCTTATGTAACATTGCTTACTAGCATCTTTTATAGCAGTGTTAATAAAATAAATAATATAATACTCTCATAATAGTTATAAAAAAAAATGGTAATATTTTTATAGATATCGTACTTTAACCATCAAAATCTAATATTGATATTAAAAACATTACTGAAAGAAGCAGTGGTAGCCGAGTGGTCGAATGCACGCCTTGCAAATCAAAGTGTGCAGGTTCAAACCCCGGCTCGCACCTCTGGGTTTATGTGCGAATCTCATTTTCATCCGAGATTACCAAATGCTATGAAACGGTGAAGGAAAACATCGTGAGGAAACCTGCACGTCTATAGAAAGGCGTGTGAAGTTCACCAACCCGCACTGGGCCAGCGTGCTGAACTATAGCCCAAAAATCTCCCTCGTATTGAGGGGGAATGTGCCCGGTATAATGGCAATAGACTCGCCCCCTATTACATTGGACCAAAAATACATCGGCAAAGTGTGGGCGCACTACGGTGCACCTCTGCCTACCCCTTCAGGGAATACAGGCGTGATGATGTATTATTATTATGAAAGAGGGATGATAAGATTTTGGAAAGTATTTTGAGTCATAAACTTCCATTTACTAATAATGTACCTACTATAAGTACTTGCTGTATTTTATTTTCTTGCTTCATTATTTGGTCAAAGGTAAGCTTTTTGTTGACTTATCAACTGTTCATTCCTTAGCGATATAGTTTCTTATTTTAAAGGATTATTAACATTTATATTTCTACGTAATAAACATTACTTTATGTATAAAATAACGTAATTTAGTACTATAAGTATACAAAACGAAGAGATTTTTCTCCACTACTTATCAACATTTACTTACTTTAGTCATTTTAATTAGTTTAAGAAATTTAAATAAAATAACACATTAATATAATGTTTCATATTTTTATTTTTCTTTGACTTTTGTCATTATTTCATACGCACTTGTTATCTGTGGTTAGTAAACAAATGATCAGGCACAGTATTTTTTTTCTAAGTTTCCATAGACAAGTACCTAACTACTTTTCGTGCGTGGGCAGTATTCTCTGATATAGTTGCTAAGTGCGGCGAGCAACCTACGCATCGCTACTATTCGAGATCAATTGTGGACACCGTTACCGATCATTGTTACCGGCAGTCGTGTAGGATTGACGTGATTACGCAGATTATGAGATGCCATTGAAAGTTATTCGACTAGCCAGTCTGGAAAGCTTATTGATGGGAAGAGAAAGTTTTCAGTCAGGTCTTATTGACTACGAAAGGTCCTCTAGCAACATCCTCTTGTTTTTTATAAAAGTAGACAGGAAACTCTTTACTTGAATTAAATTGGCACGTCGAAAAAGCCAGCGATGAATTAACACTTACACTAAAACGTAAGTCATATGCATAAATATAAACTCCAATATGAACTGATCCCTGACATTACATTATGAATCGCTTTTTATTCATCTAAATCTTCAATCTGAGGTAGGAGGGGAAGCTCAAATATGGCTGGCCGGTATGTCTGGCGCCAAGTTACGATCTATGGAGCTACTCTACTAGCGTGTACGTTCGCAACGCGACCAGACGCCTACGGGCGGTGTTTGGCAAAAAATTCGAAATACGAATTCGCGGAATAATCAAATTTTAAAAAAAGAACACAGTTTATTTTTAATTATTTTTGATAATAGAGCATACTTTTTTATGAACTCAAAATGGCGTTCAATATTCGCGTGCTTTATTTTCTGTTTCTTTATTCACTGGTAAAATCAAATAGTTTAATGGACGAAGAATGTTTGAACTACACAGTGTATCCAGTGCAATATGAGCTGAATATATTTCCTTATATCCACAAGGACAATTCTTATTATCATTGTGATATGATCATTACTATAATAGCGAACGCACCGAATGTTCAAATGATTGATTTGGATGCAAAAGATTTGGAAATCGAAGGTACTATAAAAGTGCTGGATGGAGATAAAAAAAGAGATCTAGTTAACGGAGCCAGGCCTTTCGAGTATAATGCTTCAACAGGGAAACTGATTATTTATTTAAATGAGCCGTTGGAAACGTATGCGTCGAGCGGCGGCAAATTTTATTATATAAAAATTTCATTCAGGAAAATTGTGAAAGAAGATAGCAACGGGGTGTTTCTGGTCAAGTACTATGATGAGCAGAGTAAGGATTTTAAGTAAGTATAAAATACATATGCATTGAACCTAAATTATTATTGTAAGAATTAAATGCTATTGTAATTGGTTTATAGATGTTTAGTGATTTCTATAAAATCTGGGTGTAACTATTTATATTTAACATGAACTGAACGTGGGCTAAAATAGAACTAAAAAATACGTGCCCGGTGTGGTGTAGAGAAAAAATCTAAACCTTTATTTAACCCTATCGATGTCAGTTAAATACCATCATTATTTTATCACTAAGTCAAAACTAATTGGCTCGGAACTAAATAACACTAAACCAAACGTATTACCTTCCTCCGTGCGGCCGTAATGTGTGAACAATAGTAGAGTAGCAATATTTTTAGTACGTACCTACTGTCAAATATATTTTAGTTGTAGTTTGTGTACAACAGAATATTAAAAGTCAAATCATTTAATTCGTATAGGCCACTTAGGTACAAATTGTCAAGTTTTTTTTTTTCCGGATTTAACCGGATCGAAATGCGATCTCGATTGTGAAGATCCGACAAAAAATTCAGTGGGCTCATCATTTTTTCTTCTAAAACTTACTTCAAATACATATTTCAGGATCATGATATTTCCTCTTGAGGTACCTAATTGTTTATAATCAATATGACTTTGTAATCGATTTGAATCCGCGAGTTGTAAAGCCTTGTTAAACGTACCAATGATTTTAACACAATTAGCGCAACTGTGATAATATTTCGCTCATTGCTGAAATTTGCAGACGTAGGTATCTACCCGCTTCTCGATAATGTACTAGTGCCTGTTTTGACTGACAATAGGAAGCTAAAGAAGCGCGCGCCAATACTAAAACGATTTGTATTAACTCATGATAAAACTCACTTTTCAACGAATTGTCCTTGAGAGCGCGAACGAATTTTGCCGCGAGATCGTATGGATTTTACTACAGAAATTCAATATTTATGTTTGTTGTTTTAGAGTTCGTTTTGCTATTAGCAAACATTTCGACTCGAGTGTCTTGTCGCCCCGTTCTGCCTGGGGCTTAAACGTGAATAATTTTGAATCAGCTGCCAGTTTTAGTAATCTAATATTTAGGAAAAGTAACCATAGAGTATCTTGTCCATTCTTCTCCATAGGAAATGCATTCCGAATAGAGAAATAGAGTAGAGTTGATTGAATTGACAAGTAAGAGTACCAGTATTGGTTTATGTCATGGAGATATTATAACGGAGATGGCATTTCGAGCCCGCGCTGTGGTAAATTTTTCTGGTTTATTTGAGTCCACCATTGTTGTTTTCCCAAATAGTTGTCAATGGCGGAAAAATCGCCGCAGAGCTGTACGAAAAGTGGGGTGGTTATAGGTACTCTAGATACTCTATGGTTTCTGTGAATAAAAATCTGATTCTGAATCCCATTTCCCCAGGCATTACGTTAAAGCATTTCGTATTTTTAATGAAAATGGACTCTTTTGGAATCTTTTGCCTAAATGGTTCACAAGATTCCGTAGATGATATAAATAAATATTAGGTATGGTCACGAAATAATCAGTTATTGCAATATAGTACCTACAGTAGGTAAGATGACCGGAAGTGGAACATTACAATACCTATGGAAAATAGCTTATTATGACATAGTAAATACATCACAATACCTACTAGAATAAGGATGCTTTTCGTTCGCGCTGCAAAGGAACATAACTTACAAACACAATTAAAATACATCATCATCACACCTGTATTCCCCGAAGGGGTAGGCAGAGGTGCACTGTAGTGCACCCACACTTCGCCGATGTATTTTGGTCTCAATGTAATAGGGGGCGAGCCTATTGCCATTATACCGGGCACATTCCCCCTCAATACGAGGGAGATTTGGGCTGGCCCAGTGCGGGTTGGTGAACTTCACACGCCTTTCTACAGACGTGCAGGTTTCCTCACGATGTTTTCCTTCACCGTTCAGCAAGTGGTAATCATTGTTGAAAATTACGTTCGCACATGAAAATTATCTCAGAGGTGCAGGCCTGGGATTTGAACTTGCACCCCTTACGTAATTAACCATACAAATTCTTTACTTAGGTTTCATACATCATCTAAAATACTATCATAATTCCTTTGCGTGCGTATCTTAAGCCTCCGGCATACTGGAGCATTTAAACGCGCGCATATAATTATTTAACAATATCATAACAATCTCTATTGACTCATACTACTACTACAGCCCTTTTAACGTCCCACTGCTGAGCACGGACCTCCCCTCCATGCGAGGGAGATTCGGGCCATAGTCCACCACGCCGGCCGAATGCGGGTTGGCAGACTTCACACATCTATCGAGAACTAGTCAAGTTCCCTCAGACGTGCAGGTTTCCTCACGATGTTTTCCTTCACCGTTCCATAGCAAGTGATAATCTCGGATGAAAATGAGATTCGCACATAAATCCCAGAGGTGCGAGCCAGGGTTTTGAAGCTGCACACTTTGATTGCAAGGCGTGCGTTCGACCCCTCGGCTACCACTGCACCACTGCTGACTCATAGGAAAAGTTAATTCTTGAACGAAATTAAATTAACAGCGCGAGTGAATTTCAATACAAGGGATGGTGGCTTGTACCAGAGAAATTCAATCTTAATATATATAGACGCAGAGTCCTTATTGATATTGGCAAAAAATTACGTGTGACTATTGTCGCCTCAGCGTGTGCAGCCGTGTATGAATAATACAGTTCTTCTTATTTGCAATAAGTGCGATGATATAATGTGTATTATTAAATCTGTTTTAATAGGTTGTGATCTTGAGACTGTTCAAGACCTAAGGTCACGCGCATCGAATGTAGGTCTACTGAGATAACAATGAGTGACGTCTGTATCGGCTGAGTAAATACCCAGAATTATTATGAGTTAGTAGTTATTCTATTAACACGATACCTGCTACACCAGGTTTTAAAAGCCTAGTGAAATTCTTTCTGCCTATGCGTGCGCCGAAATCGTGCTATTTCCCACTGGGTCTGTGGGGAACCCTATTTCTCGCCACTTCCGCCAGTCACCAATAGATGGCACTACAAATTCCCCAACAATATTAATAGGGCGTAGCGGACCCCGCCAGGCATACCACCCGCCTGAACGGAAGATCTTCCCTTTACCGCCAAAGGTGCGCACAGTTTGAATGTACATGAAAACTGGCCCAGCAGTCAATGTGTTAAGTAGGTACCAACTTCTTCCAATATTGTTAGACATATTTACAGAATATACACAATATGAAACACATATAATAATGGTTCAAGCATAACCGAATGTAAAAAAGTAAGGAAAATTTAAATACCTACAACTAGTGGAATAACGAAATGTCAAACCATTTAAAAACATCTGAATATCGATTTTAGGGTTACGTAGCTAAAAAAAAAAGATACCTCTAAAGACCCCTGCACACTGGGAACATTTTGTCTATGCCAAAACGAACTGTGTGTATAATATACATAAAGATTGAATTTCTGTGGTAAAAGCCACGCCCCCACGCGTCTAAACTCGCTTGCGCTTAGTATAGTAGTGATCTGTGCTTGCGCTGTCAATGTCATTTCGTTGAAGTATTTTTTTTTCTATGAGTCAATACTATAACCATCTCAATTCTATACCCATCTGTGGTTTAGAATAATCCCTTCATTGTAAATGGGAGTAGACGCACTTTACTGTACTAGCTTCCTAAGCGTAAGGACTATATTTGTATTTAATATTAGACTGCCGTGAGTATAATTCTTCTCTAGTATTGTGGCAAAGGTGCTGTCTGCTCTCAAGGCATTGCTGCTCCTGAGAATGTATTACTCGCAATTATCATTTTGAAAAGTAACCATTGAGTTTCTTACCGGCTCTTCTCAGTGTAAGCAGCATTCCGAACCGGTGGTAGAATCTGACTATTTGTAAGTGCTTTTTGGCCTGCACGAATAAAAAAAAATGATTTTCATTTTCATTTTTACACTTAGTTTTGATATTGGCGAAAATATTGACGCGTGCGTTTTGTCGCCGCAGCATGCCCCGGGCCTAACACCTATCATCACATACCATTTGTATCAAGTACTAGTTTTTATTCAAATGCAGGTTTTATTTTAAGGCCATATACCATATTAGTTGTGGTTGGCCTTCTCCCACGTGCAGTCTGGACTCGACTCTACAGATAGGGTCTAAAACCATAAATATTATTACTTTATTTATGGTATATTATTATTTATGTTGTATAGTATTAGCCGAGTGGTCAAACGCACGCCTTGCAATCAAAGTGCGCAGGTTCAAACCCCGAATCGCACCGCTGGGTTTCATGTGCGAATCTCATTTTCATCCGAGATTACCAATTGCTTTTAAGCGGTGAAGGAAAACATCGTGAAAACACGTCTAAAGAAAGGCGTGTGAAGTTCACCAACCCGCACTAGGCCAGCGTGGTGGACTATGGCCCAAATCTCCCTCGTATTGAGGGGGAATGTGCCCGGTATAATGGCAATAGGCTCGCCACCTATTACATTGGGACCACAATACATCAGCGGAGTGTGGGCGCACTACAGTGCACCTCTGCCTACCCCTTCGGGGAATACAGGCGTGATGATGTATTTATTAAAGTACATATGTTTTATAGCGATTTAATACCATTTTTACTGTAAAACTTTAATAAATACTCAGCTTGTTTATATTGTTTGACTTACTTGATCCCGCAACTACAATGGCGGATGTCAGATAACGTCAAAAAACCGGCCAAGTGCGAGTCGGACTCGCGCACGAAGGGTTCCATTATCTATAAAAACAAGCCAAAAAAACACGTTTGTTGTATTGGAGCCCTTTTAAATATTTATTTTATTCTGTTTTTTAGTATTTGTTGTTATAGCGGCCACAGAAATACGTAATCTGTGATAATTTCAACTCCCTAACTATCACGGTTCATGAGATACAGCCTGGTGACAGACGGACGGGCGGACGGACGGACGGACAGCGAAGTCTTAGTAATAGGGTTCCCGTTTTAGCCTTTGGGTACGGAACCCTAAAAATTAACCGCAGGATAGAGTCGATAGGGCTTCTCCTTATACTATGCACACTGCTACTACTACATCTCTATTGACTTATACTACTACTACAGCCCTTTTTAACGTCCCACTGCTGGGCACGGGCCTCCCCTCAATGCGAGGGGGATTCAGGCCATAGTCCACCACGCTGGCCCAGTGCGGGTTGGTGAACTTCACACGCCTTTCTATAGACGTGCAGGTTTCCTCACGATGTTTTCCTTCACCGTTTCTTAGCAAGTGATAATCTCGGATGAAAATGAGATTCGCACATGAAACCCAGAGGTGCGAGCCGGGGTTTGAACCTGCGCACTTTGATTGCAAAGCGTGCGTTCGACCACTCGGCTACCACTTCTTATGCACACTGACACAGAGTTTATTTCGGTATAGGTAACAATTTTGAAGCGTCTTGACGCCCTAATATGCCGGGGGCTCAAACAAAGTAAAATTAATGAGCCATCACTAATAAAGCCTGTCTTCTTCCTGGAGCGGTGTACGTAAGGACACAGCTATGTAATTAGCGAAATAAATCGTCTGCTCGTCGTCTCGGTTCGTTAGTCAGAGCAAATAGGACACACCGTGTAACTACCTATAACATAAAACTGCTATTTTATTAAACGACTAGCTTTGGACATAATAAATACATCATCACGCCTGTATTCCCCTAAGGGCCAGGCAGAGGTGCACTGCAGTGCGCCAACACTTCGCCGAATAGCAGCACTATTGATTAACGAGGATATATGCCATTTTTTTAATTAATAACAATGACAAATTCAAGAAACACATAATATAAATTAAAATGGATAAAGAGGGATTAAAATGGATAAAAATAAATAATAATTATTAAAAAAAAACCTAATAACAAAAGATGATCCATCCTAATGAACTCTGTCATATATTTTTTATATGTGAACAATGATAATGAGTATTTTTATGAAACTTTGGCGGTAAAGGGAAGATCTTCCTGCCAGGTGGGTGGTATGCCTGGCGGGGTCCGCTACGCCCCCCCGATGATGTTGTCGGGGAATTTGTATATATAGTTCAGATCGTCGAACACACCAGTACCGCGAGCTAGGATTTTCATAGTACTTTGTATGGCGGATAATTTCTTGAACGCGTAGAATTGCGATGTGTCTACAGTCGCGCCATCTAGTAGCGACTGGTGGAAGTGGCGAGTTATTGGGTTCGCCACAAAACTAATCTATATCTGTGTTCTGTATCTCCCTTATTATTAAAATATGAGTAACGCACATTTTCTTTTTCTGTGGTATAATGGGACCATTAAAAAGTAATTGACACCAATAAAACGGGGATTAAAGGAGGAGGCAGTATTAAAACATAACGACTTGTTTCACCAACAACAGAATGAATCATGGATGGAAATAACTCACGAAAAATATTATGATCCCAAACTAAGTAAAGCTGTAATATGGGTACCTTACAATAGACTATGGTTGATCCCAGTTACACCCAGACCTGAGGGGCTATTCTCGCATAATCGACATTATTTCGAATTCGATATATATCAGGACAAAACGAAAACTTCATGTTTGTTTTATTTAATAGCCCTTAGTTTTCGTGTTCTCCACGGCAAGCCCTTTCATTTGATACCTATACTGTGGTAGTGCAGAAGAAATAACTATTCCGCCATCTTGGATGATCCGCCATATTGGAATTAGAATGACGTCATATAGCCAGGCATGCATTGCCATCCAAAGTAAGCGTGTATACTAAATTTCAGCTCAATCGGTTAAAGGTAACTGATTTAAAATTCAGTTGCAAGATACCACCCGGACATACATTGCAAGTTAATATAAAGCTTGTAATAATAAAAATTGCTCGTATTTTTTTTGCGACTAACCCCGCCAGACATTCCCACAGCTGTTACTCCTGTAAGCCAGGATCGATAGCCGTTGCTCGTATTTGGGGATTTTTTCGTCATATATATATCGAATTCGAGATAAAGTCGATCATGCGAGAATTTCCGATTTCCGAAATTTGCTACTAATGGGAATTGAACCTGCAACCATTCGGTGCTGCCAACCGAGCAGCATATGCTCGAACCACTAGATCAAGCTGGTCGTCGAAATGTTATGTAGAGCTGTGACTAGTCAGTTTAAACAAAACTAAATTTGTTAAGCTATTATGCAACATACCCACACATAGACTTCCGGACGTGGCGACCTTGGCACATCGAATATTACAAGCGAGAAGTATCAAAAACCCCGCGCATAGTGTGGCGTTAAAACTTATACCAAAATGAACTGTATTGGTTCAATGATAAAGTTCTTTATTCAACATATTGATCGTATGAGCGAATTTTGACGCGTTTCCTTAGGAATTTTATCTTTATGTATATTGACACACAGTTCGTTTTGGTATGGCAAAAAAATTGCCACGCATTTTGATACCTCATCGTGTCCGGGACTTAAAGGGTCATATACATACATCAAATATCTCTATACACACTTACATATAAAGGGTATAGTGCCAAAACCCAATAAGTATAAAATTGTTACTTTCGAAATATATTTTTTTAATGTTTTAAGCACCAAATATCTATGTTATTCAAATAATATCGTTCTAATAAGTATGTTGGGGTAAAAGTGGATTATACCACTGAAAAAAAAAAAGATAAAATACCATCAAAAATGCAATAAAAGATTATTTGCGTATTTTCTTAATTAGGACAGATTCATACATACATTATTGTAACCCATACATGCACCAGAGTACACCCTTGTTGGTTTAACCAAGTCCACATCAATGCAGCTATATAAAAGACGATTACGGTTTTAAAGTGTATACATTTTAACGCATATTCTTTTAGAAGTGGACCACTTATAAAACTCATAAAATTAGTTCGGCATTACGTACATCTTGTATAAAAATTCAATGAGAATAAATCATTGAAATTTATCTAAAAAGATATATTATTTTTATGTTCACTATTGGGTAGACCTATTAGCTTCTCAAGATAAGCTAGATGTTTATGCTAGAATTTAGAGTGAATTCACGTTTCTAAGGCCCGTAAAATCACTAAGCTTGTAAGTAATGCCCAGTTTTTTTTGTATTACAGATATTTATTCACAACGCGTCTGTCTCCAAACAAGGCGAAGTACTTCTTCCCGTGCTTCGACAACCCGCGGTTCGAAGCTGGGTTCAAGTTCAAGGTGTCCATTCTACAGCGAGACACTGGAGTCCAATACACGAACACTAGCCTTGTTATCGCTGAGACACAGAAGATTGAGAAGTAAGTGAGATCAGATTTAGGCAACTAAATATCTTCAACACATACTCATCGTATGATCCCAAACTAAGCAAAGCTTGTACTATAGGTATCATTTAATGGGGGCGATCACAGTTACACGCACACCAGGACAAAATCCAAAAAGGCTTTACCGAAATTTACCACTGGCGGGAATCGATCCACAACCACCTGTAGTTGTAGCATGTGCACCAAGACTAGACTTATGTCACAGAATATGTGGATTATATCTCTTTCTCTCGTATGAAGTAAGACAGGGAGCGGCCGAGCCAATCCGTGACAGAGATCTTGTCTTGACATGCGTGCTAACACCACTGGTTCGGTGAGCCGAGTGGCGTGCGCTCAAACCACTAAACTAAACCATCATCGGAATATCCGAATTGTAAAGTTCTGATAGAAAACTTTAAGGTTATGATTGTATCTGAGTTACATTGTAAACTGTACCCTCCATAAGGTACCAGTTTATTTGATGTATATGACAGATATCAATCACCCAGTAGCATTCCATGAAGCAGGGTGCACTCTCTCCACATCGCCAACTTTGGTAATTAATGGGAATTAGAGATTATTTTCTACTTTCCAATGTTTTCCTTGCTTTTCTCAGCGGATTTATATTATAAAGGGTCAGTTTCAATGCAAGCGGGAAACATATATAAAGTTGTCAATAGTATTTACAAATTGCAAATGTTATTAACTACGAGTTATTACATCAAAGAGCGAGCTTTTCCTACAAAAAAATGATTGTTTCACACGTCCAATTAATAGGGTTCCGTACGCAAAGGGTAAAACGGGAACCCTATTATTGAGACTTCGCTGTCCGTCCGTCCGTCCGTCCGTCTGTCACCAGGCTGTAACTCATGAACCGTGATAGTTAGAGAGTTGAAATTTTCACAGATGATGTATTTCTGTTGCCGCTATAACAACAAATACTAAAAACAAAATAAAATAAAATATTTAAGGGGGCTCCCATACAACAAACGTGATATTTTTGCCGTTTTTATAGATAATGGTACGGAACCCTTCGTGCGCGAGTTAGACTCGCACTTGGCCCGGTTTTTAGTGTGGCTTTGTATATCGACGGCAAAAAGCGGAAATGACGTTATAGAGATTTTTGGAGGCGAATCGACCTTTGGCTATAACCAGCAGTAGGAAAAAAAACCCGAAACATAAAAGCCATCACTGATGATTATTACTAGACTCATATTACTTTATCGCCGACAAAGGTACCTCACCTTATCTTAGACGCCTGACCATATACGGCGTCAGTTCCAAGTGTGGTCATTGGGAATGGTGTCAATTATTGTGGTCCACGTCGTGACCGGTCGTTGCGTACGCGCCGCTAATGGGAAAATGAATTTTGACATGCGCTCGTGACGAACAGGGGCAGTGAAAAGCTCAAACTGGTTACTGGATGTAGATCGGAACACCTTTTGGTTTTATGAAGAGTGATATGCAGGCTGTATCAGAAGTCTGAAATAATACTTTGGGTAAATATACGGTAGCTCATATGTGGATGCCTAGTGAAGACAGTTTATACCTAACTATCATAGTTTCTGAGTTATACCTTTGAATATTTGTCACAGGTATCATGTTCTGGCCTTTGGGTATAATCCATAATATATCCATGACCCTATTCTGTTAATTACACTTATGAGATGAGAGGCGACTACATAGGTCCTGGGACATTACGAGTTATAAAAATTGACGACGAAAAAAAAGTTGGAAAAATGGTCGAATTTCGATGAAATTTTTATACCATTCAGTTGTACACCCGATACTGATGCAAACTTCAAAGCATATTAACTAATCGTATGATCCCAAACTTAGCAACGCTTGGTGGCTTGGTAAGAAACAATGAACTGGGAGCGGTCCCAGTAACATCCAGACCAGGTCAAATTCCAAAACATCAATTTACCACTGACGGAAATCAAACCACTCGATGCAGTGAGCCAAACAGCCTACTCTCAAACTACGACGTCGGCTAAACGATAATATCGACATTATAATGACAATAATCGATAATAATGACAGGCTATTTGTCTTAAGCGACACTTTTGGGCGATATTGACTTACACAGGTTGTTTCAGAAGTCCGCAATAATACTTTGATGTTTGCATCAGTATGCGGTATAAAACTGAATGGTATAAAAATTTGATCGAAATTCGATCGATTTTCAACTTTTTAATCGTCGTCAATTTCTATAACTCGTAATATCTCCGCGTCCTATGTGAAATTTGCATGTTCGGTTTTGTGAATATTGGTTATCGCCCCTCACTGTTTACACTGCTTAATAGGGTTATGGATGTACCCAAAAGCCAGAACATGATACCTGTGACAAATATTCAAAGGTCTATATCTCAGAAGCTATGATAGTTAGGTTTATATTGTCTTTCCTCACTAAGCATCCACATATGAGCTACCGTATATGTACCCAAAGTATTATTTTGGACTTCTGATACACCCTGTGTTTCGTTACCACAACTTTGAACGCGACGAAACGTTCACGACTATGATATTTTGTCTGTGGTGAGATGGCAGTTACGCTTAAACTGTCGATACGGGCGCGTGCCGTGCACTCCTCCACCTTTTAACCGCTGCCAAAAGCGAATCGCACCCTGTTCGCGTTAAATCCCGTGCTTAAGTGTCTCTCTCAAGCTAACAAACACCGGTGAACGTCTGCAAACCCCCATCACCAGCATCGCATCGGGAACAGAACGGCGAAGGTCATCGAAGGCGCTAAAGGCAGGTACGTGTCCTAGTATTGTGCTTGCCCAGCCTAATTCAAACATCGTGAACCTATCGTATTATCGTGTTCATCGTCCAGGCCTTCAGCCTGTCCCAAGTGGAGTGTTAAGCCACAATTTAATTCGGCATTGTGCGAACGCTCCATCTTTTTGTGGTGCCGAAACCAGGGACCAATCGCCATTTTGTTCCAATTTCAAATCAAATTTCCTTTGGTATTTCTGGTTACATCGTATCGTAGTAGCTTTGGATATCCTAATCGCATTGTTTAAACAACAATTTAAACAATTATCGTAGTCCGAGTTACCCCAACATCACCAGATTTACATTAACATCGAAACTAGGTGCACGACGTTCACAGATCATCACCATCGAACAATTTGTTATAACTATTTATAATAATTTCAACACGAATTATTGTAGGATCAAAATAAGCAATCACACTTTACTATCGGTGCTTATTTTCATTATCGGCCTACAATTATTCGCCCATCGTTACCTTTTCAATTGCATCCATCAATAAAAATACAATCGTTCATCGTCAATTAACATTTTAAATTCAAAATTCGAATCTTTCGTTTTTATTTTTATTATTCGACTCGAGGGTAAGCTTGTGTCGCTCGGACGGCTCCCGGCCGGCGAGGAGGCGCAGCGCGCACCGCCCCCCGCGCCCCCCGCGCATTCTTCAACAGCTGTTCGACAGCCTATTTGATTCACTCACCGAGAGTATACGTACTTACTCATCTATTCAACGCGATCTACTAGCCCGGTCAGTGTTGATAAGCGCAGCGCGCATCGTTAACGAACACAAGTTGCGGTTAGGTAACATCACGACGTCGTCACTGGTCGGGGTAGGCAGATATACTTAACATCGTACAAATATCTTTTTTTTTTCCTTTTCTTTCAACGATGTCGGTGTTAAGAAGGCACTCGGCTCGAAAGTTAGGTGCGTTGAAGAAGTCTAAGTCCAAATCTATGGACTTGGAATATACCGAGCAAGACTTGCCATCATTGCGTAGGAAACGGACTATCGCTTATAATCGGTTAAGTAAGGCTTTGGAAATCGAACAGGTAGCTGCGACGGATCGCACTCAAGGTGATTTGTTTCTTTCCTACCACCAGGAAGTAAAACAGATTGCCGCAAATTTCGAACAGGCGCACTTTGCGATCTTGGAACTTTTGACCGATCCGGATACGGACAACGAGATCCAAGAACAGTTTGATGAAATGTACTTTCACGTTTTGTCAATTCATCGTACACTAACTAGGTGTGAATCGCCCCAACCCCAAGGTAGTAAATCAAACATTCGTCTACCAAAAATAACTCTTCCTAGTTTTTCTGGTAATATCAAACAATGGCCTGAATATTTCGACACATTTAACGCATTGATACACAACTGCACGTCACTCACCGACACAGAGAAATTCCACTACCTCATATCGTCTCTCAGCGGCGACGCGCTGTTGGTAGTCAAAACGTTCCCGTTAACTCATGAGCATTATCACGACGCCTATAATGCGCTCACTGCGCGTTATCAGAATAAACGCGACTTAGCGTTTACATGTTGGCGGGACATTCAAAACATCGATTTCACGTATCATGACGCTCACGAATTCAGAAAATCACTTGACTCTTTTGACGAAAATTTATGTATACTTACTACATTAAATTTACCGGTTGCTCAGTGGGATTTTATTTTAGTTTACCACATCTTGTCAAAATTGGATAAAGTATTGCGCCGTGATTTTGAAGAAAAATATTCAGACATCGAACTGCCTTGTTACAAACACTTGAAAGCGTTTTTGCAATCTAAATGCGAAGCGTTGGTGCGCGACACACACTTTTCTGGATCACCTAAACTAAACAAACCTGCACCTAAGGTTACTCCGCCGCCTTCTAACATTACTCGAACGTACAAGTCGCACGCACTCGTCGCTGCGACAGACACACCTCAGAACTCGACGAATTCTGAAACCGCTTCTCGTTCAAACCAATGTCCGTTCTGTAACGAATCACACTCGATAATGTCTTGTTCAGACTTCCTTAAAAAATCCCTCGACGAGCGAATGAAAATCGCATCTGAAAAGAATTGGTGCTATAACTGTCTGAAGTCATCCCATCAACTGAAAAACTGTAATTCTATTTTCTCGTGTCGCACATGCAGGCGCAAACATCACACCTTACTCCATCGCGATAAACAAATCGAAACAAATTCACCGGTATCGTCTTTGGTTTCAAGGTCACCATCGGGTTTGACGGTTCTGCTTGCGACTGCTATCGTACAGGTGAGAGATGCTTCAGGCAACATGCAATCGTTCCGTGCCTTGTTTGACACCGGTAGTCAGAGCAACTTCATCACCGACTCGGCCGTCAAACGCTTAAATCTAAACACGGCTCGAGCCACTGCCGATGTCAACGGGCTTGGGGAAACATCAACTTCCATTATCGGCGATGTCAGGTGCAGCGTAGGTACCTGCGATCGCATTTTATTCAACCTAGACATGCATGTGATTGCGAAAATATGCGGCGATCAACCAATCGCGCAACTCAACACATCGGGATGGTCGCATATTCAATCCTTACCGTTAGCGGACCCTGGTTTTGATATTCCAGGTCCAATCGACATTCTCTTTGCGGCCGATGTATTTATCGACTCTTTACGCACCCAGCGTATTAAGGGAATCGTTAACCAACCCACCGCGTTTAACTCTGTGTTTGGTTGGCTTCTTCTCGGCAAAACTCGGAACGCTCCTAGCTCTCTAGTGTGTTCACCACCGGATGTAGACAATGAGCTAGACTCTCTTATTCGACGCTTTTGGGAGCTAGATTCTATCGCTTCACCGTCCTCGCAGTTGACTCCAGATGAAGCGCTCTGCGAACAAAAATTCGTTACCGAATATTCTCGCGATGAATCTGGACGATACGCATCACGTTTACCGTTTAAAAACGATCTGGAGCCTACTCTCGAAGGCTCACGCGATGTCGCCCTTCGGCGTTTCCACGCGATCGAGAGAAGACTCGCTCGTGACCCGGATTTACTCAACCAATATGCCGATTTCATGTCGGACTCTATCGAAACCGGCCACATGTCTCTCGTTCCCAGCGATAAGATGACCGAAGGAAGATATTACGTTCCCCACCATTGCGTCTTACGTCCTGACTCCACAATGACTCGTCTCCGCGTTGTTTTCGACGCGTCGACCAAAGATCTCAAGTGCCGTTCCTTGATCGACACGCAACGTATCGGTCCTAAATTGCAACCAAGCATTTTGGACATTCTTCATCGCTTTAGAAAACACAACATTGTATATCGTGGACAATACCCTGCGGAATTCCTTCAGAATTCCCTATGGTGGGCGGGACCGTGTTGGCTGTCACAAGACCCTCAGGCGTGGCCAGTAAGTTCAAACAGCCTATCTCATGAAGAACAAGTAGCTATAGATACGGAGGCGCGTAAAACTATTGCGTTAGTCACCGAAAAGGCCAACAAGAACAATCACAATGAACATTCGCTTTTCGATCAGTTATTAACTCGTTTCTCTTCGTTGCAACGATTGGTCAATGTACTAACCTATATTTATCGCTTCATAACTAATTCTAGACGTCCTAATCTAGCTAATCGTAACAAATTTCTAAATAATCTCAAACGACACAACGCGTTAATGCAACTTGTTAAACATTTTCAAAGTCAAACATTTTCGGAAGAAATTAGTAATTTAAAATCCAATAAATCGTTATCGAAACCGTTTCGTAAACTCAATCCTTTTATCGACGACTACGGTATCTTACGAGTAGGTGGTAGAATTTCTCGATCAGGATTAGAATACGAACACAAACATCCTGCATTCTTACCGTCTGACCATCCTCTCACTTTCTTAATTATCGATTTTATTCATCGTAACTATTGCCACACCGGTGTGAACACTACTCACTTCTTACTTCTTCAACAATTTTGGATAATCTCCGCTAAACGTTCTATTCGTCGTCGACTCGCGAAGTGCGTCCAATGTTATCGAACGCGTCCTCAGCCGCTTCAACCGTTTATGAGCGATCTTCCGTCCTATCGTGTTAACCAAGTTAAACCATTTTCTGTGGTTGGTGTTGACTTCGGTGGACCTTTCCGCATAAAGCTAGGTAAACATCGCGGTGCTAAAATTGACAAGGCGTACCTATGTTTGTTCGTCTGCTTATCGACCAAAGCAGTTCATTTAGAAGTCGTCTCGACCTTGTCCACCGATGGCTTCATCGCTGCTCTACGGCGCTTTATCGGACGTCGCGGTCGTTGTAACGTCATACACGCGGATTGTGGCACAAATTTCGTCGGTGCTCGAAATCAACTTTCATCACTCATGCAGGTGGCTTCGAATACCGAACGTATCGATTTCAAATTCAACCCACCTTCTGCTCCACACTTCGGTGGGGTTTGGGAGGTGCAGATTAAAGCGGCAAAATCACATTTACTTCGTATCGTTGGTGACCAAGTTCTTACATTCGAAGAGCTCACCACTCTCTTCGTACAAATCGAAGCCGTTTTAAATTCGAGACCTCTTTATCCTATTAGTTCTGATCCTAATGATCTATCGGTCCTGACCCCAGGACACTTCCTTACCCTCGAGCCGTTAACGGCTGTTCCCGATGAAGATCTCTCCAACATTAACGTTCATCGGCTTCATCGGTGGCAGTTGTTACAAGCAGTTCATCAGAATTTCTGGTCCAGATGGAAACACGAATATTTGAATTCGTTAACACAACGTGCCAAATGGACCAAATATTCAAAACCGTTGCGACTAGGTTCGATGGTGATCATTAGGGACGACAATCGTGCTCCTCTACATTGGCCCCTCGGGAGAGTCGTAGACCTTCTTCCGGGTGCTGATGGAGTAACTCGGATTGCAGTCGTTCAAACTGCAAATCGTAACGTAATCAAGCGTCCGTTGGTTAAGTTATGCCCTCTACCTGTAGAGGCTTAATTTAAATCGTAGCTCTTAATCTTTAAATTTACCGTTAGTTAAGCATATCGTAGTTAATAATTCTATAATCGTATCATTAGTTTATCGTTTCTCTATCGTTTTATTAGCATCTTATTCGCATCTAGCCAGAAAATACCATAGGCATTTTGGTGGGCGGGATGTTTCGTTACCACAACTTTGAACGCGACGAAACGTTCACGACTATGATATTTTGTCTGTGGTGAGATGGCAGTTACGCTTAAACTGTCGATACGGGCGCGTGCCGTGCACTCCTCCACCTTTTAACCGCTGCCAAAAGCGAATCGCACCCTGTTCGCGTTAAATCCCGTGCTTAAGTGTCTCTCTCAAGCTAACAAACACCGGTGAACGTCTGCAAACCCCCATCACCAGCATCGCATCGGGAACAGAACGGCGAAGGTCATCGAAGGCGCTAAAGGCAGGTACGTGTCCTAGTATTGTGCTTGCCCAGCCTAATTCAAACATCGTGAACCTATCGTATTATCGTGTTCATCGTCCAGGCCTTCAGCCTGTCCCAAGTGGAGTGTTAAGCCACAATTTAATTCGGCATTGTGCGAACGCTCCACCCTGTATACATATTTGGAATTAGCGAGTTTTTGTTCGTCAAATGGGTATGTTCTTCTGTAAAGTTAAAAATATCGCTTAAGTCAATCCGCTTTTCACCCCTCGATATGTTCTATTCCATGATTCAAATTATCTTTACAGGCCACAGGTCAATGACATATCAGTTATATATCACAAGCTTTATATTAGCTTGCAACGTATGTATGAGTATGTCCGGGTGGAATCTTGCAACTGAATTTTAAATCTTTAACTGATTGACCTGAAATTTGGTATACACGCTTACTTTGGATGAGAATGCATGTTTAGCTATGTGACGTCATTCCAATTCCAATATGGCGGATCATCCAAGATGGCGGAATAGTAATTTTTGCTGCACTACCACAGTATGGGTACCAAATGAAAGGGCTTGCTGAGGAGAACACGAAAACTAAGGGCAATTATATAAAAGCTTGTTTTTAAAAAGTTTTTTTACCATAAATTTTTTCACATCAGCTTACATTTCCTCCATTTCTTTTTTTATTTAGGTTTATATTTGCACTGTATCTTAATTTGGATGTCGTCATCAGGACATAGTGATCGAACCAATAAAATGATCTCTACTTATGATGAAAATTATATTTTAGTTCAAAAGAACGATTTGATTTTATACATCAAATCAAAAGGCTTATTGAAGGGTTAGTTTCCTAATATAATTTCCTAAACATGGCATGGCCAAATTTAATCCAATCACGCACGCAAAGGATCTATTGTTATACCTTTATTATATTGAACAATGTTAATGTATTTATGGTTCATGAACGACAGCTCTAAATTTATATTAATGTTTTAAGGTTAAAAGAGACGTGGCAGCATACAATTTAAAATTGAGACAGTGATGTCGACTCTATTAATTAATTAATTAATTAATTAAATCGCCAGACAACACATACTCATCGTATGATCCCAAACTAAGCTTAGCTTGTACTATGGGTACCATACAATGGACTGGGGGCGATCCCAGTTACACCCAGACCAGGGCAAATTTCGAAAAGGCCATTTCCGAAATTTGACGCTGGCGGGAATCGAACCCGCAACCACTCGGTTCAGTGAGTCAAGCGGCCTACGCTTAAACCACTGGACCAAGCCGTCGTCATTGTACCAAGCTACAACTAAACTGAATTTGACAGGACTAAAAAAAATCATCTTGTCCATGCATTACGGCCGTGAGAAAGGCAGTACACATAGAACAACAGCTATCTGCCAGTGAAAGTGCTGTCGAAATCTGTTCAGCCGTTTGGAAATTTACCTGGAACAAACAGACAGACAATTTTTTTTTAAATTGCATTTTCGTTATCGATATCGCGTATACTTTCATATGCATTACAATAATGTTATTTTGATATTACAAACAGACACTCCAATTTTATTTATTTGTACAGATAACAATGCTTTTCTTTTCAGCGTCAGGAAGGATTACATCATCGTTGACTACATGCCGTCACCTCAAGTCGGTCTGCACCAAGTCGGCTTCCATTACTCGACATTCGCCAGCAATCAGGCGACGGCTAAAAATACAAACGACACTTTAGTAGTGTGGGCGCCTATTGGTGAACTGAAGGACTTCAATTTCATACTTTTCTATGGCATAAGAGTCATAGATCTGATACATGAATACGAGAAGATCAACAAGCCGCTGGTGCAAGGACCTATTAATCTTGTAGCGGTGCCGACAATATTGAATGGGTATGAAATTGGGAGTTGGAATCTATTGACTAATAGGTGAGTGATTAAACTAACGAGATTTTGTTTTAATCAATCAATAAGTTGTCAAATTTAACAATCAATCAGAACCTAATAGTCAATCATTAAGATAATAACAAAATATATACAGTAAGGCCATGTGAGAATAAGCGCGACAAAATGCGTGCGACATTTTTTTTTGCCAATAACAAACTACTACTACTACTACAGCCCTTTTGACGTCCCACTGCTGGGCACGGGCCTCCCCTCAATGCGAGGGGGATTTGGGCCATAGTCCACCACGCTGGCCCAGTGCGGGTTGGCAGACTTCACACATCTATAGAGAACAAGACAAATTCCCTCAGACGTGCAGGTTTCCTCACGATGTTTTCCTTCACCGTTTCATAGCAAGTAATAATCTCGGATGAACATGAGATTCGCACATAAATCCCAGAGGTGCGAGCCGGGGTTTTAACCTGCATACATTGAATTGCAAGGCGTGCGTTCTACCACTCGGCTACCACTGCTATTGCCAATAACAAAATCAACTGTATTATCTCATGGAAGAAGCACTTTTTTCAACGAAATGTTATCAATGATGCGAGGGATTTTGCAATAGAAGTTCAACCTTTCAGTTCTTATATTAGAATATAAAACAATTAAAAAGAATTCTACTATCATCGCTCGTCTGAGAGCAATGAGAAAACATGTATAGGAAGAGAAAACAAAACATTTCTAGGAAAATATGTTATTGGTCAAGATGCCAAAACAACAATTATTGTGTCACATTATTGGAATAAAAACAAGAAATATTTACATACGAGTGTTGGGGAAATTTTATTTTATAAACACTTATTGGACTTGTAAAAATAAAACAACCTTGAAATAAAACTATTTTACGGATTTTATCGCGTGTATTTACTATTTTATTTTTTATTATCCAAACCCAAGTGTACCATTGCAAGACCTCAAGACACCGTAAGCACTTTCTGCGTGGATCGGACCGCAAACAACAACTAAATATGAGGGTACCCAGTTATTAACTATGACATCAGGACGTCTAACACCTCAGTCCCCCCCGTGACCATGGTTGCTGTAAAGCAGCCGAAACGTCGGGAAAATAAAATAGTAAATACACGCGATAAAATCCGTAAAATAGTTTAATTTCAATTAATTTGTCGTCAGCTCAGCTAGTTTAAATATAGATTAACAATTCTGTTTAGTGCGTCGTAGAAGTTTTCTTGGAAATCGCGAATCACCAATCACTTGTAATAGGTATTTACATATTACAGCAACAATTTTCCCATTATATGACGCTTCCTCAATTCGCCGCATACGCAAAACTTGACCCATTTAGTGTAGTTAGTCATAGTAACAGCGCGAGTATTCCTGTGCCAAATTCACGGTCGACTTATGAATAATATTAAATGCGTGAAGCATGTCAGCTGTTATAACATACACGCTCTGAAAATTAAATCTATCGAATACAATTATTTAAGAGATTAATTTATTCATCTTGCTTGTTTGACGTTGTGGGAAGGAAGCCATAAATTACAAAGGAGGTTTAAAAATAGATGACATTGATATTGCACCTATACATCGTGAACAGACTGAGGGGAGCGAGTGCATTTGACTGTTTTTAGGGTTCCGTACCCTATTACTGAGACTTCGCTGTCCGTCCGTCCGTCCGTCCGTCCGTCCGTCCTTCCGTCGGTCACCAGGCTGTATCTCATGAACCGTGATAGTTAGAGGGATGAAATTTTCACAGATGATGTATTTCTGTTGCTGCTATAACAACAAATACTAAAAAACAAAATAAAATAAATATTTAAGGGGGCTCCCATACAACAAACATGATTTTTTTGGCGTTTTTATAGATAATGGTACGGAACCCTTCGTGCGCGAGTCCGACTCGCACTTGGCCGGTTTTAAAAGTGTGCTCTATGTACATACTCATAAAGATTGAATTACTGTGGCAAATGCCACGCGACTACATGAGTTCGGGTGATCGATGACTTCGATGAAAAATGTGCTTCTTTGATGAGTAAATACAGTTCGTTTTGATATTGGCAAATTATTGCGAAAAATTTGCACATGGCTCACTAAGAATACAAAGTAGAGTTATTAGTAGAGCCTGCTATAAAATGACAGTTATGAAAATAGCACCGGTACAGTTTGAATGATTGCCAAGTAATTTATTACAGGCACTTGACATTGAGTTACCTATAAACCATCAGATGAGACATACAATGTATTATTATCGCAGAAGATATAAAAAAACATATAGTACGGATTGAGAACCTCCTCCTTTTTGAATTCGGTTAAAAAGACGAAACTAAATAGAGTATTGGAGCAACATTAGAACTAAGAAACAAATGATGAATTTAAAAAAATTAAAACGAGTAAAGCTCTATTTTTTAAAATTTTGGAATACATTTACTTTGATTTCTTTTTTTAAGGATGGAAATATAAACTATTGTTTTATTTACTTGCTTTGTTGCATATAAATAAATAGCAATACAAAAATTGGAAAATCCAAGATAAAATAGATCGAATTGCAAAATTTCAACAAATCTCAAATTTGGTTTCAGTGCCCATAGAATAGTGAAGATAGACCAATTTACTAGCATCAAGCAGATTGAAACGATGACATTTGAGCTGGCTCAGCAGCTGAGTCGCATCTGGCTTGGCAATCCTGGTGAGCTACAAAGGACGAGGTGGAAGGAGGAATGGTTCAAGGAAGGCATGGCTACATACCTGGCATATTACTTTATGACTCAAGTGAGTGTTCTATATTCAGATTCAGAATCAGATTTGTTTTTTATTCATGTAAACCAATACAGGCACTTAAGAATATAATAGTTTCTCTACCACCCATTCGGGATGCATTTCCTATGGAGAAGAATGGGCAAGAAACTCCATGGTTGCTTTATCCAATATTAAAATAACCATCTGTCTTGCAGAAATGTTTTTAATATTACTTTCAGTTTTTGACAGTACAAAATCTGTCAAAAATGGATAGTTACTATTGATTTAACAATACTTCAGGAGACGGTGGTAAGGTCCCTAAAGCTAGAGCTTTCTAACACCTTTGTCGTAACATGAATATAGGTAAATATATTTAATGCCTAAACAAACATTTGTAATTAGAATATGCCCAGTGTAGACATTAGACATTGTCAAATTGAAGCCATTTGAACAAGCACTGTTTACCTACCAGTGATAAAATAGATTTTCATACCATAAAAAATTTAACCATATTTACACTACGACAGTGTTAGTTTACTTGGGGCCTTGGTTGAAAATTTCAGTACCTACATACAAAAATATTTTTATTTCGAGATCGTTGCAGAAAGTTTAGAAAACAAAGGCTAGTGTAGTTAAAATGATCGATTTATGTTTTTTTATAAGGCTCTAAGTAATACCATTAGAATAATAATTTCAAATGTCTTCTAGTATTAAAAGAAATAATAATACGTATTATAGATACGTATTATTATCAATAGTTTCAAAACTGATTTCGTAATTTTCAGTATAATTACGGAATGCAAACAACACACAGTCTACCATTAGGCCCATACGGACTCCGAATGAAACACAAAGCTATGTCGATGGACTGGCACAGAAGTACACCAGCGTTAGAAACCTTTAACACAACATTGGCCATCGAAATACCGCCGCGGTATAAGGAGCTGGTGACGATGAAGACCGGGGCGATACTGTGGATGCTGGAGAACTGGGTGGAGTCAGACAAGTTTCACGATGCTCTGGTGAAATATATCAATTCCAGGTTAGCTTATTTCAAAATGTTTGATTTAACTATGAGCACTCAACGATATTACCAAAAGATCGCTAAGACTATACAGTATTAAAGTATTTAATTGTTTTTAAAATGCAGTAACAGGCAACGTTTTCATCAGAGATCTGAGAGCTTATAGACGACAGGATCGAGTTGTGGAATCTTTATGACTTTTACTGCTGAAATCAACAATATCGCTTCATCAATAATATGAACTAGAATCGATTTGAAACGCAATTGTGATGACAGGAGTAAAGATCGAATAGGAATCCTGTTCTTCTAGTTCACAGGCCTATAGCTTCGATAATTGTATTTCCAGGAGAGGCAAATTCGTATCTTTGCAAGACTTCACGCAAACTTTGGATCATGAGACGATATACTGCTTGCATCAGTTTTTTAATGGGTCCACCGCGTCCAGGATACTCAAGTCATGGTTCCGTAGGCCTGGGTACCCTGTCATCAACGTACAGGTGCTCAGGGATCGGAATCTAAACGCCATTCAGTTGAAACAGGTTAGTCTGACTTAATTATGAATTGGAGACTGTTTGATCATGATTTCATTCAACAATTCAGTAGTAAATGTTTGTTTCGAACGAATTTATTTTCTTTTGGCTGCACCTTACACAGCCAAATTTCTCCTTTAGCTCTTGCAGATATATTTGTACTCTCTATATTCTTAAAACAATTATACAATTACAACTATAAATCACTTATTTTTAACAATATCACTTTGTTTTCTTCCTAATTGTTTATTTATTGACTCCAAATTCTCAGGTTCTTTATTTGCAGTTTTAATATCTGTCATTTATATAAATATCGGCTTAGATCTAGTTATGAATTATTTTAGAGACAATTCAGCTTTACTGAGGTCAACCGTGAGGATACTGACTACCTGATCCCCATATCGTACATCGTTCAACACAATCAGAACTGCTTCAACTGCTACCGTCCAAGGTTCACCATTGGAGCCCAGACGTACACCTTCGGAGAAAACTTGAACAATGGCTGGATTATACTCAATAGAAATGGTTCAGGTACGATCACTACTAAACAGTTCAGTAACACGATACATACTGTATTGCTGTTCACATACGGCACATTATTGATTGACTCATGCAGTCTGCTATTATTACAATCATCTGCACTCCACGGTTGGTCCACAAAGATTCAACAATAAAATACATTAGAATAATATTTTATTTTGCAATCGGTGTGACCGAAACACATGACTTTGACCACCGTTTTCTATTCAATACCAGCATCTTCATCGATCTTGCCTTTCAGAGGGCTCAGAATGACCGCTTAAACGTAAGTATTATCTCTTTCACCTGTCGGACCTGTCGAATAAATAACGTCACATTGAACTTTTTCTACTAAATAAAGCTGTAATGTCTTCTTCTTCTATTTTTACGAAATGATGATACTTTGATGGAATAAGATGAGGAATGCCTGCACCTGCGATATGCGGTATTAATGGCAATGTCGAGTAATTATAGCAAGGACAAATTCAATAAATACACATTATAAATAAAAATGAATTATGACAGTGATAAAGATGGTGGATGAATTTATTTATTTATTTATTTATTTATATAGGAAAAACCAGTAAGTGTTACATTGTAAACATCTATAGAATAAAGTATGCCAAAAGTAAATTAAATGTACAGTTTTTGAAGGTGTCACAACATGCATTAATATTATGGTAACCAATTATAAGAAATAAGATATTGCACTTAATATTAAAATTATTACAAAGAAATCTATATACACTTATATTCGAAAATAAAATTAAAAATTAAGAGTTAAAATGAGCATAAATGAATCCAGCTGTAACGTCATTTGCTCGACAATTCTGACATTTGGAAGAGATAAAAATGTATATCTGACATTAGAAATTAGAAGAGATAAAGTGTATAACTACGTAGAATACTAAGCCTACAGGAATATCAGAAGCGGCTGTGTATGATGAGACAATTAATTAAAATCAAATGGCATTGGAAAGACTAGAATATAATCAATTACCTACTCACAGCACTAATAATAGGATCTGGGTGAACTTGGTACAACACAGGCAAGTCCTTGGCCATTAGCAATGAGTCTATTTCTGTGAGTTGCCCACGCGCTAAACGAATGTAAACAGTTTGCGAGCAGAATTGTTTAAATCTTGCAAGCATAACAGGGAATCGCTTGCAGTTTTGTTTATGGAATTATTGCAACTTATTTTGTTTGTCTATGTTTTACTGTATACTTTACTTAATACCTTCCGGCGTATTTTTTTGCCTTACCAAAATAAAATCTATTGACACATATAGAAAGTTCATTCTTCAACTAAATGACACTGACATTGCAAGCGAATTTTAATTCGTGGGGGCGTGGCTTTTACCAGAGAAATTCAATCTTTATTCATATTGATACAGAGTTTGTTTTGATTTTGGGAAATATTATAACGCGCGAGCGCCACGCGCAAACACACCAGTATGCTTTATGATGTATGCTGCGCCCAGATTTTCGTGCGATCGAGATTCATCTCTATTCGAGATATATCGAAACAAAAAAAACCGGCCAAGTGCGAGTTAGACTCGCGCACGAAGGGTTCCGTACCATTGTCTACAAAAATGGCAATAAAATGACGTTTGTTATATGGGAGCCCCCTTAAATATTTATTATATTCTGTTTTTTAGTATTTGTTGTTAAAGTGGCAACAGAAATACATAATCTGTGAAAATTTCAACTGTCTAACTATCACAGTTCATGAGATACGGCGTGGTGACAGACGGATGGACGGACCGACAGCGAAGTCTCAGTAATAGGGTTCCCGTTTTACCCTTTCGGTACGGAAACCTAAAAAAATACATACGATTTGACGTTTCGTTTCGAGATATCTCAAATAGAGATGAATCTCGATCGCACGAAAATCGGGGTCCTGGTCTTAAAAATAAATATTCCCATTTCTTAATACTTACAGGTTATTATCGCGTGAACTATGACGCAGTGACGTGGAGACTCATTGCTAAGACCTTGAAGGAGAACTCGTTGTCAATAGATGAACTGAATAGAGCACAGGTATGTTTATGTAGGCAAGATGACACGTACAATGCGATCCAAATAAGAATAGGAATGTCAATAACCTCCATCTGTCAAATGTCTCTTAAAAAGTATGGTTTGCAAAATACTTATTTACATATCAATAAATAATAGTCGTACATCATATTTAAATAAAAAGGTTAGTTTAGTAGTAAATTGTCTTATTATAATATTTAATTATTTAGAGTCATAATTCGTTTTTAAAACCACAGTATGGCGCAAAGTCGATCCTATTCTCATTTGAATCGCATAGTACCTTATTTTATTAATATGTAGGTAGTTATTAATAAGTAGGTAGCTAAATTAAAATGTAGAATAAATATTTTTGAATGACGGTAAACCGAAAAGGACAAGTTTCCAAACTACTATTTAAATCAAATTAAATTCATTACAATTTTTTGTGTATTAAATTGTTTTTCTAGACCGTTAAAATTTACATTAATAAAAGTTTATACATCCCCGTACATAGTTGATATCCCTATAAGTAAATAAAAATATATTTCAATAAACGTCAGTATACATACCTACAAACAAGTGCATGGAAGTTGTTATAATAACGCCCTCGGCAAACTGGGGCGTCGACTCTCGCGCGTCTAAATATTTTCCAATACCAAAGGAACTCGTGTCAATATGCATACAGATAAAATTTCTGTGGTCAAAGCGTCAGGAACGAATATTGACGCCACCAGGCGTCAATATTCGTTCGCGCTGTCAGTGCTATTTCGGTGTAGATTGAACTATTTTACAAGCTTTAAATTAACTTGCAATGTATGTATGTCCGGATGGAATCTTGCAACTGAATTTTAAATCATTTATCTTTAACCGATTGAGCTGAAATTTGGTATACACGCCTATTAAGGATGACAATGCATGCTTACGTATGTGACGGCATTCTAATTCCAATATGGCGGATCATCCAAGATGGCGGAATAGTTATTTTTTCTGCAGTACCACAGTATGGGTATCAAATGAAAGGATTTACTGAGGAGTACACGAAAATTAACTGAAATCTTGTTTTTAAAGTTTTTTTTACCATTTATTTATTATGTGTCAATGCAGTTGCTATGCCAGAAAATGTTACACGCGAGGGTTGACGCCGCAGTGTGGGCGATGCCTAATAGTTCTTTTCATGTTATTATGTGTGTACAAATTAAAACTTCACAGCATTAAAAATATTGCTACCTTACTCAAACATTATGGCCATAAAAAGGACAGCAATAAGTTTCGTTTGGAGCCAACAAATTTACACTAATGTCTATAAAATTTCAGATTGTAAACGATGTACTAGCTCTGTACGCGGCTGGGGATTTAGAGTTGACAATAGCAATGGAAGTCCTTGATTATTTGGACTTAGAGCGAAGTCCTACTGTATGGGAAGCTGTTATATCCGGCTTCGATTTATTCACCATCGAAGGAGCGGCCTGCAATATGACCAGGCATCTGTATTGGGAATGGGAGGTACTATCTTGTTCTATTAGAAATACTTTAATTAATGCATAATCATTAAAAAAATCCTTTTCAATTATGTTTACCACTTGCTGAACGGTGAAGGAAAACTTCGTGAAGAAACCTGCACATCTATAGAAAGGCGTGTGAAGTTCACCAACTCGCACTGAGCCAGTGTGGTGGACTATAGCTCAAAAATCTCCCTCGTATTGAGGGAGAATGTACCCGGTATAATGGCAATAGGCTCGCCTCGTATTGCATTGTGACCAAAATACATCAGCGAAGTGAGGGCGCGCTGCAGTGCACCTCTGCCTACCCTTCGGGGAATACAGGCGTGATGATGACGATGATGGGTATCACTTTACTAGTAGTGCCTTGAGTTCCCCTAACCTAAATGTATGTGATATAAGTGATAAGTAAGCTTACATGAATTGTTCAACTGCCAGTGAGGCAACTTACCCGGATCCTCTCGATTACCAAGGCGGTCTATCTAACCATAAGGCTTAAATATATTATATCGACATAATCAGGGATATAATAGCCTGAACATAATGAGTCGTAGAAATCAGTTAACTTTTTTTTGTTGAAAATTGTACTCTGTACTAGTATAAATAAAGATTGAACGTCTGTGGCAAATGCCATGGGACTAAGCGAATACATTTTCTGGCGTCTTCGATGAAAAATGTGTCAACATTTCTTTGAGAAATGTTATTTTTTGAGTTAATAGAGTTTGCAACATCAAATCCTGGCAATAAAAAAAACCTATGGGTCGAAATAAATACCCCCTCCTTTTTGAAGTCGGTTAAGAAAATTGAAGATTGACAGTTTGCGCATGCTCTCATCCTTGCTCATGTGCTAGCCTTACTATTTATGTCAAATTCCTTATTGATCAAGTCAGAAAATTTTTAGGGTTCCGTACCCAAAGGGTAAAACGGGAACCCTATTATTGAGACTTCGCTGTCCGTCCGTCCGTCCGTCTGTCACCAGGTTGTATCTCATGAACCGTGATAGTTAGAAAGTTGAAATTTTCACAGATGATGTATTTCTGTTGCCGCTATAACAACAAATACTAATAAACAGAATAAAATAATTATTTAAGGTGGCTCCCATACAACAAACGTGTTTTTTTTGCAGTTTTTATAGATAATGGTACGGAACCCTTCGTGCGCGAGTCCGACTCGCATTTGGCCGGTTTTTTTGTTTTAATACACTAACCTGTGCACCTATTTATCAATTCGTATTTCACTTTCAGGACTTCATGAAGAAGAAGTTAATGGCTGTTTACACAAAGGTGGTGACAGATAGGGCTCAAGATGTACAAACGCGATCTTTTCGTAGTAACATCGTGGAGTTCGCGTGTTTGCTTAACTACGAGCAGTGCCAGGAATACGTCAGAAGCAAGCACCTGGAGGATATGAGAGGAAGTCATAAGTAAGCATATTGACGATCAACACCCATAGGAGCGAGTGATTTCTATCTGTTAGTGGATTCGTCAGATCAAATCACCACGCCTCTATTTTTCGAAGGGTTAGGTAGAGTTTTAGTTTTTAGTGGGTATGCGGTCTCGTGCTTTGAGTCCCACGTACTCCCTACTACCCCCTCCCCCGAGGATAGAAGGGAGATGCAGTTTCCAACGATAAAAAAAGGGTGGAAACTGCTCTTGGACGAGACGTCAAAGTTTTTACCAAAACAAACTCTATGTTGATATTCATAAAGACTGTATTTCTGTGGCACAAGTCACGCGTTCACGCGTCAAAATTCGCTTGCGCTGTTTCTGTCTTCTTGTTGTAAAATGAACTTTTTCTATGTATCAATACAGTTCGTTTTGGTATGCGTCAGTATGCGGGTGGCCTTTTACTAAAAGTTCTATTGTAATTGTGAATTTATCTTGATTGCAGTGAATTCCCCGACTGTCGGTTGCCGTATTTCTACGTGTTAGGGAACGAGACATTTAGTAATACTTACAGCTTGAAACTGAACGCTATCGAACAAGAAGATAAAGAATTAGCTGAACACAAAATGTAAGTTATAATAATAATATCGCCCGATAACACATACTTATGGTATGGTCCCAAACTGGTACCGTACAATGGACTGACACACCAGACCACGGCAAAATAACCACTTCTAAAAGTTTCCGCTGATGGGAATCGAAGTCACACCCGCTCGGTACTCGGCGTCCAAGGCGTCGGTAATCTCACTAACAATTATAAAAAATACACACGCCTGTATTTCCCAAAGGGGTAGGCAGCGGTGGCCACAATTCACCGATGTATTTTGGTCCCAATGTAATATGGGGCGAGAATTAAGAATTATAATGTAGTATTGATGTAGGTGACAACAATAATCATTTACATTTAATTTCAGACATGACAAAAACAGATTTCTGATGAAAATGCCAATCGGAGAACCAAGGCCTATGCCAATAATAATGTCTACAACAGAAGCCGTAAGCACTTTATTATTATTAGTTTTATAAAAAAATATTATTAAAACCATTAACTATTAATGATTCTAATAGTGCTGGCTATTTATATTATTAAATTAAATAATTTTGTTCTTGCAGCCAACAGTAACGGTGACTGAAAAGCTGCAAACAGCCCCGAACCAAGGAGACAACTTAATGAATAAGTTCTCTTTATTAATATTATTATCTGCAATAATAATACACACTATAATAACGTAGGGTATTTATTTTGTAGCTTAAAACCAGTGGTGCGACCAAAGTCACGCGTATTTTTTTTGCCAATACAAAAACGAACTCAGTGGCAATATACATAAAGATTGAATTACTATAAAAGCCACACGACAAAATTCGCTCGCGCTGTCAATATCATGTCGTTGTAGAATGAACTTTTTCAATGTGTCAATATAGTTCGTTTTGGTATGGGCAGAAAATTTTTTTTTGTCATTTAGAATGGGAATAACAAGTATACAACGTTTCGTCATGTTTATAATGCCATTTTTTTTGTTTTTCTATCATATAATTAAAACTTTAATTTGGTCTTGCTATTAATTACTTGACACTGGCTGAAATACCCGCTAAACGCAGATAGAGCCATCTTTCATCTTATTCCATTAAATATCATCATTTCATTCATTTCGTAAAAAATAAGTATAAAATTTTATTTCTATGTTTGTCTTATGTTGTTGTGTTAAGATAGGCATTTAACCTCATAAATAATATGAGCAAATAATAAATAATAAATCAACGCTAAGTAGAGCGCTTTTAAACTAGCGTTTTTTACGCTTATACGGTGGTTTCGGCATACGCGCTTGCCCGTACGCTTCAAAAAGCGTACGAGTTTTAAAAGTGCGCCTATTCGCACTTCAAAAATAAAACTTATAAGCTAGTATGAAAAGGTTCTTTGTCTTAAACGGGATTTTTACAATGACTGAGGTGAAAATATTATTTTGATATTTATTTTAGCTAATATTAACCAAAATAATAGTACACAAATTAATCAAAAAAAATGTTAATAAAGTAAGACTTTAATTGCTCCCAGCTTCTCAGTGCTGTTTACATTTAAGTATTGTTCATTATATCACATCGGTAAATTATTAATTATTTTAATGTTTGTTTGTTAGTTTAGCATTATATTTTAATTTATTTTTAGCTTAAATCTAATTTCTTTATTATATATTCAAACAAGTTTGTTGAAACTAGTACTATTATGCTCACAATACGATTTATAATTTTAATAAAACATATTTTTTATTATGTCTACATTCCTTTCAACTTGATTTTTGTTTTCTTTTGTGTGATTGATTAGATCATGTATTTTTACTTGGTAGTTAATAAATAATTTAATTCTAGTCATGTATAATAACTTTCAAATAAAACCAATTTGTGCTCTTAACTAATTTATTAAATTTTTTGGCCTATATTATGCAATATGTACATATTACTTAATGTTTAAAAATTAACAAAAAATAAATGTGCCATATGTCTATGTCACTTATTACATAAAACCATTTACATTAAGTTTATTCGAATAATAAATAATTTTATATGATTAATAAGAAGTTTTATTAATAAAATATAACTTATTTTATAAACTAAATATGAGGCAAGAGGACGCGTTTGCCTCAGATTTAGTACCTATATAATATAATTCAACTAATATTATGAGTGAAAATGCAGTAAAAAATTTATTATTTTAACTTAAATTAATAATAATAGCCTTAAACATAATAATTAAAATTAAGCAATATTTTGCTAGATTAAAGTTAAACATTGAATATTATAATTCACTTTGTGCAATTCAATTATTTAACTACAATAACTTACATTACGATTAAATAAGATTATTCAACAAATAAACAATACATTTATAATACTAAATTAAGTACATGCCGAACTGTTATTAACGCAGTAATCTTATTAAAATACTTTAGGTTATATTATTAACTAGATAATTTTAGTATTGAAAAATTTTAACCACTTTGTGCAATTTCTAATTATATAATAATTATATCAAACATTCTTATTACATGACATGTAGTAAGATGTGATCATACATTTTAGCTACGATCCGAACACAATTTTAGCTATACCAGTTAATACCAAAACATATTCAGACATACGTTCTGTTAAATCGATTTTATAAGGACGCAATTATAGAATCGATCGCTTACGCGCATTCGGATAAAAAGCATCACGAAACTCCACTTTATTATCATTTAAGATAATAGTGAATTTCTTATTACACGCATTCAGTTCCTTAACTCATAAAATATTATTTACCCTAAATAATAATAACGCTTAACATAAATTAAAACAATAATAATGCTTCGCTTAGATAAGATATCAACTAGTCAATATTTAATTACATAAATGAAGTTATCTGTATTGTAAAGTTCAAAATTTTCTTACATTTAATAAAAAAAACTTAACAATATTTCAAATTAATTCCTTAAGAGGTAAGTAGGTATATAATGTATCTTAACTGATGCTTAACTCATTGCAACGGGGTGCCAATAAATATATTTTTTAAAGATCATATCTCTATTTTGCAGTTTCCTACGTTACTTCTTCACATTGAAAGGTCTGTGGGGAGGTTTTAGGTGTTAGCTTAATAAGAGATTACAAAATAGAGTAACAACCTTCAAAATGCTGAACTTAATGATTCAGCAATGCTACCATCAATGATACGCATAATGCTACCATAGAGACTACTACAGTAGATGCGTCATTCTCGTCAATCCACTCGTAAACATAGTCCATGTGCGCGGCGTCCCATTGAAGGTTCTCAGTGACCTGTGCGAGCGCACGCTCGGCTGTCATTTGGGACTCGTCGAGGTTGTTGTTCTGAGCATTCACCCAGATGTTGAACTGTGGATTGGAATTAATAAAAATGATGTTTCGTTGAGCAGTTGTAGCCGAGTGCTCGAAACCGGTGTGCAGGTTCAAACCTCGGCTCGCACATCTGGGATTTATTTGCGAATCTCATTTTAATCCGAGATTATCCCTTGCTATGAAACGGTGAAGGAAAACATCGTGAGGAAACCTGCACGTCTGAGGGAACATGACTAGTTTTCGATAGATGTGTAAAATCTGCCAACCCGCACCGGGCCAGCGTGGTGGACTGTGACCCGAATCCCCCTCGCATTGAGGGGAGGCCCGTGCACAGCAGTGGGACGTTAAAAGGGCTGTAGTAGTAGATGTTTCGTCAAGAAGATATTATCGCCAGACATCATAAATTTTCTAATGCAAACGAAGCAATGTTCAAAATTTTATTATAGACACCATGCGATAAGTCTTGGGGCAATCCAAATTACATCTTGGCCAGTCATTGCAACTTAATATTTTTATACAATTTGATTCTTGAACTATTGAATCATTTTACTAAAATGTACTATACATGGCAGTGCCATTAACTACTAATTATTACGACTGGGTTATACAAATAAAATAAGGAAGCATTTACCACTAACTGGCCTAATGAATTCTTAATCAATCCTATGTTGTCTTACAAACGAATCATCTAAATGGTTCTGGTAAAATACTTACATCAAGTGATAAGCCGCCGTCCGCCATATTTTCAGCAAGTATGAATATCAATTCCTCCAATTTCTCCGGACCACCGTACCTAAAGACATAAATTAAAGCATTAACTGTTTATTCATTGAACCTATTTGCTATTTCATTTCCAGAAATACCCCTTAGAAGTATACTTACATGTTTCTGATTTCCAAAGCCCGCCTTGAAATAAAGTTGACAGCAATTCCGGCGTTTTGGAAGCTGCTCTCAGCCACAGCTGCGAAAATCTTCACACGCTCCTCTACTCCGTAGGGACTGTTTACCGCCAACGTTTCCTCTAGAAGCCTGCAAAAGATTAATTACTTAAGATATATAATGGATATTCTAATAACCAATCCTGCTATTTTTCAGTTTTAAGGATGTTGAAATTTTGTGCTGTAAATAATAAGCTATAAGAGTTAAAAAGCGAGATTAATGGAAGAAAAAGACATTGCACTGACCTCAAATAATGGGAAAAGGTAAGGCAAACGATGAAGAGTTAAAAATAATAGCAAAATAAAAATACCTGTAGACTACGAGTATATAACGGAAGTAAAGAAAATAAAAAGCTTTTGATAAATTGAAAGACAAGAACACAAAAGAAGGTAGTTGCTTGAGGACACGACAGCTAAACGAATACTAACACAAGCTTTGTGTCAATAACCATAAAAATATAATTTCTTTGGCAAAAGCCAAAGTTCGCTCGCGCTTTCAATGACGTACCGTTGAAGAATGAGCTTTGTCTTTGAATCATTATAGTTGATTTTAGTATTGTGCGGGCACAATACGGGGGCTTTATACTAAGACTGATCCAGAATGACAGATACTCACGTTCCAATAAAGTTGTCATCTTGCGAGCAAGCCAAAGACTCCAGTATAACGACACGTTCGTACTGAGTAGGCTCAATCTCTAGTCGTGCGTATAATGCTGATATCACTTGATCGTCCCCTTCTCTTACCATGGTACAGTACACTGCTGGTCGGATCTCATGGGGAATATTAGGGTTCCTGGAACAGGGCCGCAATTAAATGTGAGTAGACAGAGGTGCACTGCAGTGCGCCCACACCTTGGCGATGTATTTTCGTCCCAATGTCATATGGGGCGAGCCTATTGCCATTATACCGGGTACATTCTCCCTCAATACGAGGAAGATTTTGGGCCATAGTCTACCACGCTGGCGCAGTGCGGTTCACACGCCTTTCTATAGACGTGCAGGTTATGAAATTACTCACAAAAAATAATATTGATATTCAACTTCAACTTAAAGGTATGCTTCTTATATTGTATTAATATATAGTAAATCATTAAGTGTAGATAACTCGCTGATTATAAATATGTATTTAGTAATGTAACCATCTAAACGTGACGTCATTCCACAGTCAAACCAATCAATTGGTTTTGTGGAGCATGTATATTGTTCTGTGTCTTGTTTCAAATAAATACTTTTCTTACTTACTTACTTAATAAAATAATGGATGACATAACTTGGGTAAATTAATCAGGATTTGAGAAAGAGGTAATTTATACTACTACAGCCCTTTTAACGTCCCACTGCTGGGCACGGGCCTCCCCTCAATGCGAGGGGGATTCAGGCCATAGTCCACCACGCTGGCCCAGTGCGGGTTGGCAGACTTCACACATCTATCAAGAACTAGACAAGTTCCCTCAGACATGCAGGTTTCCTCACGATGTTTTCCTTCACCGTTTCATAGCAAGTGATAATCTCAGATGAAAATGAGATTCGCACATAAATCCCAGAGGTGCGAGCCGGGGTTTGAACCCGCTCACTTTGATTTGCAAGACGTGCTTTCGACCACTCGGCTACCACTGCTACTTAGGTAATTTATATATTGATTTAATTTAATTTATGTAGTTAAATTGCTACTTGAATGCAATAGCAGATATGGCCTTAGTCTATGTTAAATAATAATGCCGTGTTTTACTTACACGGTAGGTTCATTGTTGTTAGGATCATAGAACCAGTCCACCGCAGCAGCTACACATGGCTGATAGTTAGCTCTGCAGGCGTGATCCATTACCAATCCTCGAGTCAGTGAGGTCATGGCTGGCTCCGTCAGAGTGGGATCTGGATAGAAACCAAGCTCGTTCTCAATGGAGCCGATTGTTCTTCGGACCATACGCTACAAAAACAAAACAGTTTACAAATAAATATAAATATTGCCAGACAACGTATGTGTTCTTGTGTTGTCATCGTATCATCTCATGCTCCATAGAATATTGACTTACCAAATAAATATCAGGATCCAAATCTTCATCTTCTGTAACTAGAGCAACAAGTCGTTTCCTTAAAAAGTCCATGTTTCTAACGAAAGCCTTCCATACGGCGTATTCGGTTTCATGTTCCATTGCAAGAACTACTCTGAATGCGATGTCGTAGTCCAGTCTGCCTGCCCTGGCTAAATTAAGAGCGTCGTCTACTAGCTGCAACATATTTTATTAAATATTTGTATCGTGCTTTGTTCTTAATGGTAGACTAATTAACGAAATTATATGGAATATTTACCGTAGCGCGGTTCAATGGATGGATTTCTTCTCTTCGGTCAGGATCAATGAGAGCTTCAATAATCCTCTCCCAGAGTTCTCCGTCATAATTGACACGATAGTAGCCTGTATATTAGAATTATAATTACATTATATCCTAGTTTACATACAAACACTCATCCAATGCCATAAGAAAATAAGACCGTTACATAGCTATTGAACTTTCTAAAACTATATCAACTCTAGTATGAAAAATGACTGAAAGATTGCTGCGATTGATCGTTGCTGTAAACGTACCTTGTCCTTGGATATTAAAGACAACCCAGTCCTCTTCATCCAGCGCCATGTTGAGTGTGGTGGTGGCATCCATCATCATGACTGGACGGATATTGTTATCGCTGAAGTCAGGATTCACACTAGTTGTGTACGTTATCGGGACTAAGTAATTGACGTGCACTTGTCCCGCAAACCCGAAACGCTCCTAAAATATCCACAAAGTATTCATTTTAACCTATAAGATACACTGAATGAACTTCTTCTATGAATCAATACAGAACGTTTTAGTTTTGGAAAAAATTCCGAAGCGCTCATCTTGACACCGTACCAGTATGCTTAAATCGGGGGGCTAAAAGTTCAGTGATTATGATGCAATGAATGATGCAAGCAATTCAGCGATTATGATGCAATGAATGATAAGTTGCAAGTGCATTCTTCTAATTATACTTGCTTTTGAGTCATTAATCTTAATACGAATCCAAATCAAAGACTTGTATTGTTTTCTTATATTTACGCGAATACTATACATTGAAATAAAACTATTTTACGGATTTTATCGCGTTTATTTACTATTTTATTTTCCCGACGTTTCGACTGCTTTACAGCAACCATGGTCACGGTGTGACTGAGGTGTTAGACGTCCTGATGTCATAGTTAATAACCCGTGACCATGGTTGCTGTAAAGCAGCCGTGGTCGCAGCATAAAATCCGTAAAATAGGTTTATTTCGAAGACTTGTATTTGAAATGGCCGCTTTTTTTAAGCAAATCTTCTCCAGCTCCACCACTTCAGCTCTACCAAATATAGTAATATTTTTAGATTGTATGTTGTGTTGCACCATTTACCTGCGTGATTAGCACTCCACCCTGCCTCAACCCAACATGCACAAGGGGATATCCGTTATTCCATATCCACGGTTCCAGGTACTCAGCTATATCGGGTACCATCCCATCACCGTTTGCCAACCAATTACTGTTCAGAGCGTCCACGAAGTTCAAGGAGTTTACGGTTTGAAGCGCTCTGATAATAAAAAAAAAATAGTAGACAGACATAATCAGTCGTCCTACCAGTGGGCAATTTCTTTTATTTTCTTTAGTAGTAGTAACAGTACTGGCCGCCGCCGCCGGGGTCGACCGAGAAGACGGTGGCGAGACGACCTTGACACCTTTGTGGGAATAACGTGGCCGGAGGTTGCCAAGGACAGAGAAGTGTGGAAGAGGAAAGGGGAGGCCTTTGCCCAGGAGTGGGACACTACTATAGGCTAGTTAAAAAAAAAAAAAAAAAAAGTAGTAGTAACAACTACTTATTATTTAGTAGTAACTGTCATTAGTTACAACTACCTATTACTAAGTATTTATTGTCCTTTATTTTGGTCAATTATACACTTCTCATCAAAAAAATCGAAATTCTTTCGTTTTTATTGTTTTTGTCCTAATTTTTAAAATTACTCATCATACAAAATACGAAACCTATGAAGACTTAATTTGAATTTAGAACATTAACATTAGGATTTATAAACCTCATACTACTCACTATTAAATGACATTTTACATTTATTCCTAAATATACACATTTTTCTGATAATCCTTATCAAATCATAAACTGCGAGGTGTTTCGATTTTTTTGATGAGAAGTGTATATATATAATACAACTGACCAAACATATATAAAACATGTTTTGTTTTTGCTAGCAATATGTGTTATATAACAACGTTGTATTGAACGTTGAATCTATCTTATAAATAGACGGAGTAGGCTGAATTAAATTAACTTCATATAAAGAGTTAAATTGATCCACCATTTTTAAGCTACCCAATGTTAAAACACTTTCCATGTTCTTCGAAAATTGTGTCGGTATTTTGGTACCGAAATATGATATTACTGGCACAGTTTGATAGATGACATACTTAATATAAAAAAAAAAAAAACATATATATAACAGAATCTACCTTTCCAATTGATCGAAGATAAAGGTTCAGTTAAAAAAAAAAAAAATTTTTTGTGCATACATTTTTGTCACTTTTTTGTGCATAAATAAAATTATTGTTATTTTTTGCAGTTCGGTAATTATGGTCTAGGTTAGCCTTACTTGAAACAGATTTTAAAAGTATCAACGCAACTTATTTTGTTGCCAAATTCGTCGAGGATCGCTAATGCGTGTCAGTGTTTCAACGAGAAGGATAACAATTTACTTTAGTGATTACCTTCCCGCTAGAAGAGCTTGCCCAGCGGACTGTATAAAATCTTGATTGGTATCACCGAGCACAATCCTCCACATCCTCATGAGTGCTGGCGCTTTATACTTCAAAAGACCAAAGATATGGTCTAAAATAGCATCTTGCTCGAATATATCTTCGCCTGGCTCCAAGACCTGTGCACTAGTATACGCGTCACGTAGCAAACTCTCTTGTATCACGTCCGTTACGAACAAAGTGTTCACATCTAGGAGAGTTACGTCAGCGTTTACATCTGGTTGGAACTGAGAAAAAAAATAGTTTTAACAGGGAAATGAGTAGTTACGTATTGACCTTTTTTTAAAATATTACATATACGTAGATGGTCACACTGGTAAATGATCCTAAACTCTTATGCTGCGCTTTCTTAGATCACGTTTTTATTGAAAAACCATTTAAATAAGACAATTTGAATTACCATTTGTAATTACTGACTTTATGTTGGCCATTTGTATCCTGCAATCTATATTCCCTTTATGTTTACTACAGCTAAAGCTAAACCACAGTCAGGTAGAACAGTTAAATGGTCAAAGACTAGCTAGTTTATCCCAAATCATTACCATTCTAAGCATCTCGTATCCAGCGTATGTAGCCAGTCCTGAAACCACCCATTCGTACCGCCAATTCTCGGGGAAGATCACGTAACCGAACCACTGTTTGGCCATCGACTCAGCTATCTTTATCAGCGCCGTCTTCCGCTGCTTCACTGAATGGGCTGGTTCCATGAAGATATGAGGCTCCCTATACAAGGATAATTAAAACATCAACATTATTCAGTTTCAGTCTCAGTGAGCAATTTTAATTGTATATTTTTATGTAGTTTTTAAAAATACAATCTGTTTGTTTGTTTGTTTTAATTTGTAAAAACAAGAATCAGTAATGTAACCCTCAAATTATGCATAACTAAGTAAATTTTATACTATTCTAAACGTTACTTGAGAAACGGAAAGACATAGGATGACTTACGCACGCCTTGACCTGATATTTTGAATAAAGTTGCAAGTCAGATACCAACATAACAAATCACTTACCAAATACCAACAGTGGAAAGCGAATGCCAGTCCCTCGAAACATCAGGCAACGCCATAACATTCATCCTGCCATCCTGGTTCACCATGATTTCAAAGTACGGCTTATTAGTCCACTCGTTTAGATTGTTGAAGAAGAAGTTAATTGCCACTGACGCCTGGGAGTCCTGATTCGTGAGCCCTGGTCGACCGTACAAAAGAACGTTGGACGTAGGAATGTTGATGGTGATGAAATTGTGCGCCATTAAACCCCAGAGGTGAGGTGGTCCTTGTAATGCTCGGAATTCGTTCCTGAAAAAGATAGGATTACATTCGATCTACACAAAGGTAGCAAATATGACTCTTGAGGTATAAAAATAATAAAGCCTTATTTGTAATGAGATCAGTTTGTCAAATATGTCTCCTCATGGGACCCATCATATATGGGCCTATCATAGGGGCTTTTGTTTATGCTTTCGTGACAATTTGAATCAGATATCAATTAACAAAGTTCTGTTTACCATTAGTACTCGTATATAACTACTACTACAGCCCTTTTTAACGTCCCACTGCTGGGCACGGGCCTCCCCTCAATGCGAGGGGGATTCAGGCCATAGTCCACCACGCTGGCCCAGTGCGGGTTGGTGAACTTCACACGCCTTTATATAGACGTGCAGGTTTCCTCACGATGTTTTCCTTCACCGTTTCGTAGCAAGTGATAATCTCGGATGAAAATGAGATTCGCACATGAAACCCAGAGGTGCGAGCCGGGGTTTGAACCTGCGCACTTTGATTGCAAAGCGTGCGTTCGACCACTCGGCTGCCACTGCTAACTGTAAAAACGGTGATATAAAGTTTTTCTTGAGTCACACCTTTAAATTCCTATATTGTTTTTTTATAGATCTATCACATCCGGTATGTCAACCATATCTGAAATATCAAATACCTGAGCATATCAAGATAGGAGATGTTTATTATAAAATTCAACATTTGACTTTTAAATTATTATTAAATTCGTGACAAAAGTAGTAGAAGAGTAATTATACCCACCTATCTATTTAGGTACCTATTAGTTACCCAATACAGCAGATATATCTATAAATATTGTTGTATTATCCATGCGTTTTGTTTAGAATACATCATCACGCCTGTATTCCCCGAAGGGGTAGGCAGAGGTGCACTGCAGTGCGCCCACACTTCGCCGATGTATTTTGGTCCCAATGTAATAAGGGGCGAGCCTATTGCCATTATACCGGGCACATTCCCCCTCAATACGAGGGAAATTTGGGCCATAGTCCACCACGCTGGCCCAGTGCGGGTTGGTGGACTTCACACGACTTTCTAGAGACGTGCAGGTTTCCTCACGATGTTTTCCTTCACCGTTCAGCAAGTGGTACCTTATTATTGTTGAAAATGATATTCGCACATGAAAATTATCTCAGAAGTGCGAGCCTGGGATTTGAACTTGCACCCCTTACATTCAAGGCGTTCTTGCCCGTGTGGCTACCACTGCTTTTTGTGACAATAGATATACACTTTTAATACCTGGTAGTTGCGCAGGTATTTTTTGTCCAATCATCGCATTAAGTAGGATTTAAACTCCCTACTCAAAGACAGTTTAACATAAGTTTTATTAAACTATAGTAAATATAGTTTAATAAAACTTATGTTAAACTATATAAACACGATTTTCCTATCCTTTCTAAAGACTTCTTCTCTCTCTCTCTCACACACACACACACACAAATAAATCACTCTAGAACGTTAAAAATACTTACTGGCTGCCATCTTCCAGCATAGAATTAGAGATCATATTGGTGTATCCAGCATTATTGATGGAGAAGCTTATTATTGATACCTCCGTGGGCTCATCAATGCAAGGGAAAACACGTCTAGCGTAGGTAGGATGCAGGTTCATACCCAGATAAGAGCTGCAACAAAAAACAGAACGTGAAAACGAATGCAACTTTCTAAATCCAGAGATTAGGCTAAATGCGCTAAATTTTCTATTCAAACAAGGTTTTCAAAATAGTTTCAACGATATAAACGATCGTATTCCAGTAGACATCTAAGGTTGCTTTTACAACGCCCGCTTAGTAAAAGCGAGTTTTGCATTACACTTTTTTTTTAAATGCCCAAGAACTTGAAAATGTCTGAGTCGGTTAAGGCCAAATTTGAAGAGTAGAGTGGAATAATGGAACATGAGCGTTTCTAGCTAATACTAGTTTGCCTATTCATGAAATATTTTTTTGTTCTAATTTTGCTACACTGCACTATTTTAATTAAATTAACTACATGATAACTTAATTATAAATTTTATAATTATAATTAAACAGGCAATATTCTTACAAATCACCAAACGCAGACGAATAAAGACCGAATCCACCGTTGCTGATCTGTCCAGAATATTCTATTATAACAATGTAAGAAGATGCAATGGATAATGGGAAGATTTCCAATATAAGTCCATCTGCTGCAAACGGAGTGTCCACTGCATTCGCTTCTAATATCACACCAGCTCTTACAGAATTGATATTTAAATCAACCGCGTAAAGGACGATAGGATCTTCCCTTGAATCTTGGTCTAACACTATATCCAGGATCGCACGACCGTTAAACGTATCTCCATCGATTGTTAGTTCGACGGCGTACATTCTTATTTCTTGCCCTGGTCTCATATTACTCTGCCTCACTAAAGATCTACTTTCTCCAGACTCATTAGAAACACTAGTTTCATTCCTAGTTACAACTTCATTAAAAACTCCAGCAGATTCATAATTTGCTTCAGCTAGTTCAACCATCTGTACTGCATCTGGAACTTCTATGTTTCTAAATACCGTTTCCGTTGAGGATATAGCTGTTTTTATTGGCAAAGACTCCGTGATGGTGCTTAAAGTAATTAAATTTAACAAGACGAAAGTCCATTTTTTGCAGACCATTTTCGTATAGTTAAAATGGTCTTCACTATTCGAACACTGTCGGATCCATCCGGTTGAGTTGATCACACTGTTTGCAAAAAGATTTTGTGGAGCCTGCCTGCTAATCGTGATCATCGTACCAGATATATCTGTTGATAATGTCATAATGGGCTCAAGAAGATAAAAATTTGAAATATAAATTACCTTACAAACATTTTTTTGTGTGGCGTTCCGTCTATTTTCCAATCCAATCTCACAGAACAGGATGTTTATTGGACTATTAACTATATGAGGAAGTAGTTAGTCAAAAGGTCTTATTTTTAACTTAAGAACCTAAAAAACAATATTCTAACTCTACCAAAATTTAGGTCGCGATGAAACGTTTTGTAGTTTTTCTATAACAGCCTTCTAAGTCGCTACCTTCACAATACCGCTGATATATTACTATGTGAGTATGTGGCCCAAAGGGTACCCTATTACTGAGACTTCGCTCTCCGTCCGTCCGTCCATCCGTCTGTCACCAGGCTGTATCTCATGAACCGTGATATCTAGAGACTTGAAATTTTCACAGATGATGTATTTCTGTTGCCGCTATAACAACAAATACAAAAAAAAAACAGAATAAAATAAATATTTAAGGGGGCTCTCATGCAATAAACGTGATATATTTGCCGTTTTTATAGATAATGGTACGGAACCCTTTGTGAGCGAGTCGGACTCGCACTTGGCCGGTTTTTTAATTTTATCATCCAAACCGAGGCAAAAATATATACGTAAATGGCAAAAAAAATGTTGCCCTTGCAACGCACCTACTTAACATCCATGCAGTGACAGAATTTGTTTTTGTGTTCTTAATAATCATAGCTTACGCAATTTTATTTTTTATTTTTCAACAAAATAACTCTAAAACACTTTGAATCACACATTCCTTATGTTTGAATGACATTATCTCAAAGTGTTCTAAAGTTGATAACATTTAAGAGAGCCGAGGTATCTTGACGTGAACTGCTTACGTACGCAGCGATATAGTACCTACCTGCGGTGAGTTATCGACGAGATATACTGACTTATCAATAGTCAAAAACTATGTCACATTAGTCTTGGTTTAAATACACTTCTCATCAAAAAAATCGAAACACCTCGCAGTTTATGATTTGATAAGGATTATCAGAAAAATGTGTATATTTAGGAATAAATGTAAAATGTCATTTAATAGTGAGTAGTATGAGGTTTATAAATCCTAATGTTAATGTTCTAAATTCAAATTAAGTCTTCATAGGTTTCGTATTTTGTATGATGAGTAATTTAAAAAATTAGGACAAAAACAATAAAAACGAAAGTGTTTCGATTTTTTTGATGAGAAGTGTACTTAAGGTATATTTTATTTATTTACAACAACTATTAACAATATATTAACATTTCTAATTAAAGTTAAAATAAAATTAAACTATTGAGAAAAAGAAAGTATACATTATTACTTAATTAATAAAGGTTTTTGTCTGTTTATTGTGATACTTCTAAACAAAGTCTCTTTTGTTGGTTTAGGTGACTTCACTTCAAATTGTTTAAGAATAGATGTAACATGTTCTTGCGCTTGAGACTAAAAGAAACACAAATATAGACTGAAATCAAGCAACACCTGTGGTGTTAGCACGGATGTCAAGACAAGACCTCTGTCACGGATTGACTCGGTCGCTTTCTGTCTTATTTCATACGAGAGAAAGAGTTATAATCAAAGTTATAATATTTTTAACAATGCTAGATTACTTTTAACATGTCATTATTATTTGTAATTTAATTATTTTGTAACTTGTAAGTAATTCAAATTCAAATTTGTAATGTAATTAATTCCTACATATTTGTATGCTTTAATGGCAGAACATAGTAGACCAAAAGAAAACATATTCAAGATCATACAATACATATTGTAATATAGTACCTATGTTTGACAAATAAATAATTCTGATTCTGATTCTGACATATTCTGTGACATAAGTCCAGTCTTGGCACTCATGCTACATCTACTGTACCCCTAGTATCGTACAATATACTGTAGCTGTAACGGGGATCTAACCTTAAACCATTCGGTACAATTATCCCGGTAGTTTCCGATCAAACCACTAAGCCATGACGTTATTAAGTTCCTCGCAACTCGCAAAGCATAAACAGCTGTCAACTTTTATATTTACTATTTTCAAAGCTTTTTCATTCGTAAAAGATATGTAGATATCAACCAATTCTAACTGTCAGACGTTTTATTATAATCTTCTTAAAATATTATTTTACTGTGGTTATAATTAGAGCTATAATTTATTTAAGAACGACACACCAACAGTATAACTAACTACAGCCCTTTTTAACGTCCTACTGCTGGGCACGGGCCTCCCTTCAATGCGAGGGGGATTCAGGCCTTTGTCCACCACGCTGGCCCAGTGCGGGTTGGCAGACTTCACACATCGAGAACTAGTCAAGTTCCCTCAAACGTGCAGGTTTCCTCACGATGTTTTCCTTCACCGTTTCATAGCAAGTGGTAATCTCGGATGTAAATGAGATTCGCACATGAAACCCAGAGGTGCGAGCCGGGGTTCGAACCTGCACACTTTGATTTGCAAGGCGTGCGTTCGACCACTCGGCTAGCACTGCTTCACACCAACAGTATACCTATTAACAATTGGGTAAGTAAAATATGAATTAAAAACTGGTCTGATAGGTATAATAAGTTAGTGGTAGCCGAGTGGTCGAACGCACGCCTTGCAATCAAAGTGTGCAGGTTCAAACCCCGGCTCGCTCCTCTGGAATTTATGTGCGAATCTCATTTTCATCCGAGATCATCACTTGCTATGAAACGATGAAGGAAAATTATCGTGAGGAAACCTGCACGTCTGAGGGAACTTGACTAGTTCTCGATAGATGTGTGAAGTCTGCCAACCTGCACTGGGCCAGCATGGTGGACTATGGCCCGAATCCCCCTCGCATTGAGGGAAGGCCCGTGCCCAGCAGTGGGACGTTAAAAGGGCTGTAGTAGTAGTTGTAAGTATCGCAAAATCTGATAGTTATTTTCTTCCAAAATAATGAAATCAGAAACCACAATCTTAGTATCTCTAGAATTGAATATCAATGCAAGATTTATGATGACAATATTATCTTACAGTCTCATCCTTTTTGTGATAACGAAACTTAGGTAGTAGACAAAACAGCTTAAGGCTCTAATCCCACGGCTGCTCAATGTAACCAATGTGTGGCTATTTGAAAGAAGCCACGTTGCCACGAAATAAGCAGTGGAGTAAGGAATATTCAAAACGTTTAAGCCCCGCGCACACTTGGGCGTCAAGATGCGCGCGTATTTTTTTTTGCCAGTACAAAAACTAACTGTATTGACTCATATAAAAATTAATGTTAAAAAATACTTTTAAAAACAAGCTTTTATTTAACTGCCCTTAGTTTTCGTGTTCTCCTCAGCAAGCCCTTTCATTTGATACCCATATTGTGGTAGTGCAGAAATAATAACTATTCCACCATCTTGGATAATCCGCCATATTGGAATTAGAATAACGTTACATAGCTGAGCATGCACTTTCATCCAAAATAAGCGTGTATACCAAATTTCAGCTCAATCGGTTAAAGATAACTGATTTAAAATTCAGTTGCAAGATTCCACCCGGACATATATTGCAAGTTTAATAATTTAATAATTTATTCATTACCATATAAAGTTACATTTTGGTACTTAAATTAACTTAGTATTAAGTAAGTTTTGAATATAAATCTTGTAATAAAAAGCTCATTCTTCAACGAAATGTCATTGACAGTCGCGGTGCTGTTAGCACAGGAATTAAATCTTTATGTAGGTATTATACAGAGTTCGTTTTCGGGATTGACAATGTTCAGATATTTTATTATAAAAAATATTTAATTCAAATATTTACTATTTACCTACTAAAAGAAAAATAAACCTAAAACTAAATACCTTAAATAATATAATATAAAAAACTAAAATATATTATTAAAAGGAGTCCCTTTAGGCAAAGTTCCGAAGATACTGGCAGCGTTTCCCCTTTGAATAACTAGACTAATTCTTTTATTATTATTACAAGCTTTATATTAACTTGCAATGTATGTCCGGGTGGAATCTTGTAACTGAATTTTAAATCAGTTATCTTTAACCGATTGAGCTAAAATTTGGTATACACGCTTATTTTGGATGATAGTGCATGCTCATGTAACGTCATTCTAATTCCAATATGGCGGATTATCCAAGATGGTGGAATAGTTATTTTTTTCTGCACTACCACAGTATGGGTATCAAATGAAAGGGCTTGCTGAGGAGAACACGAAAACTAAGGGCAATTATATAAAAGCTTGTTTTTAAAAGTTTTTTACCATGATTTTTTATTTATTTAATTGGTTTTCATTAAATTCGATGTTCCCTTCATGTTTTTGTTCCAGTGCGTACCACTATTTAGTTTAATAGCTATTGACATACTCACCTACTGTTTTTAAAAGTTGTAGACTATGAATTTAAATAATTTAGGTTAAGTGGTTTTAAATTACCTGCATTTTATGACCTGCCAAATCCGTTATCAACATACATATAAAAATTTGGAATATTGCTGCCTTACGACTATGGAATACATTAACTTATCTGAACTAAATTTCAAAGAGATTTTTACATCGCCAGACAACACCTGCACATTGTATACCATATGATTTCAAATTAAGCAAAGTATAAATTAAGGATACCATAGAATAGACAGGGATCCCTGGTAGAGCAAGTTCTGAAAATGCAATTTTTCAAATTTGTCACTGAGACGGGAATCATACCCGCAACAAAGCCAAGTGGTTAATACTCGAATCCCCATCATCAACATCATCAAATAAGATTTATAGCAATATGTACAAGTACTTACTTCCCGTCATATTGCCCGACATATAATCCTCTGCCGTACATTTGCAAAGAACCAGTGTACTCAATCACAAAAGTGTACAGAGTCGATGGAAATCCCGTATCTATCTCTAGTATACCATCGTCGACATTAAAATCCGCATCAAAGAAAGTGGTTCCACCAACCAACGCAAACACCACAGAGTTAACTTGCAAGTCATCACCAACATTGAACATTATAGGGTCTTCCCTCGTAGCTTGGTCGGTTATCGACACTTGGGCTACGGTCCTCCCACTAAAAGACCCCGAGGCCACATCAGGCTCTATTTCCACAGAATAAGACGTCACAACCATTCCAGGTCTTATCGTATTCCTCATATTTGTCGTAAAATTGACCACTTCATTGCTTGGTGCAATTTCCTCTGTCGCATTAGGCACAACACTTGTCACAGATAAAACGGGTTCTTGAACTACCTCAACAGTTTGAATTTGAATTGGTTTACTTGTCACTGACACTATTGCTAATAGAAGCACACCTATGGTAAAAGCACCCATATTGCTAGGTACTAAAGTCCAATTTTGAGGTGGTAATCGGTCATCGGTGTAACGCTTATGCGTCTACGTGGATGAGGAAACTATAACTGACTATATTGGACATCTCGCTTGGGTACAGTACATTGATTCTCACGTTTTAAGAACCTATGAAACTGGGAGATAAGGTTGGTACAGTGAGGTGCAGATAACTTTGCACAGTTATCTGTTAGTCCCAAATTATTATTTTATTTGCAGATATCGTAGAAATTCTACATGATTAGAACTAGGGAATTTATTAGAACTAATTATTTTTATATTATAAATGATATTATGGCTTTTGAGCTGTGATTATGGGAATCACACATTTGCAGATTCAGGGCAAACAGATTCACCACAAATCCATAAAGTGTTGTTTCTATAGTAACTGTAAATTTTTGACAGATTTCGTACTTATTAACAGTCAAAAACTGAACTTAATATTAAAAATATTGCTGCAAGACAGGTTGTGGTAAGGGAGCAGATTTTTTATTTATAAAAATGAATACAGCCACTGGAAATGATAATAGTATCTATCACCCATTACGAATGCATTTCTTACGGAGAATTATGGGCCATGTACCTACCCAATGCAACTTATAATGTATGATAGGTTTAAAATCTGTATATAACCTAAAATGTTAATTACTATGATGGATGAAAAAACTAGACGATTCCTATGAATACATACCGACCGTCTTTAAAAGTTTTGATAGCTTGAAAATTAAAAAACATCCTAATTTCAATAGGGAAGATGGCTGGGTGCTACCACCAACTTGGGATCCAGTAATCAATATGATTAAATCCAAAACCAAGTGTACCATTGCAAGACCTCAGGACACCGTAAGCACTTTCTGCGTGGATCGGACCGCAAACAACAACTAAATATGAGGGTACCCAGTTATTAACTATGACATCAGGACGTCTAACACCTCAGTCCCCCCGTGACCATGGTTGCTGTAAAGCAGCCGAAACGTCGGGAAAATAAAATAGTAAATAAACGCGATAAAATCCGTAAAATAGTTTAATTTCAATGTATAGTATTCGCGTAAATATAAGAAAACAATATAGCTTGAAAGAAATTAAATGCTATAAATAAAAAAAAAAAACAAATCACGAATGTGCCGTTACTCGCACTACAAGTGTAAATACATTGATCATTGTCACCGTGACTGTACACGCTGCTAATCTCGATGTACTACAATCTATATTGATTAGCTATGAGTAACCACGCCCCGGTTGACAGGCTATTGATGCTGCAGAGGACCGCCGGTATCATGTAAGACATACCTATTTGGTTTTTACCATGATTAAACGCAACTTACTTGATTCATATTCTTCTTCGTCTTGTTGTTGTATAATCTCGATATGTCTTTGTTATTTTAATTTTTTCGTTTTTATTAACTTCAAACTTTTCGCAATAATGTACAAATTAATATTTAAAATAAATTAATAACTATATGTTTTACATTAATATTTAAAAAAAGCAAAAAGTATAAATAATTGTGAATTCAAAAAAAGATTTGGTCCGCGTGGGATGGTGGCAAGAACGCTGACTGCATTTCCTCGTTTGCTAGGCTTATTCGTTGAGCGAGGAAAGAGCCAGCCTTCTTGTCACCAGTGGAGGCAATTAATTTTGGGCTTATTTTTATAAATAAGTTTTTAGCACTTTGTTATTAACTGTTTAAAATGTATGAATTCAATTACACGTGTATTAATGTATGCGCGAGAATGGCCATCAGATTTTTTTAAGTACTTTAAAAAACGCGGAAGGAAATCACGAATAAAATTTCATCCTTTTTAAAAATACTTTTATTGTAAGAAATAAATACTCCTACAAACATATAAAGACAAGTGTATTGCCTAATAAATTATGCTTAACAGCGATATAAATCATATAACAGCTCTGCAATATAATATTGTATCAAAAATATCTACTTATAAATTAGTAGCACCAATTCAGTCAGCTGCCAGTAATCTTATATCAGAACGCCCTGCACCCTGATTTTTGTCAAATATTATACTCTGTGTTGATATATATAAAGATTTAATTTCTGCGGCAAAAACCACGCGTTAAAATATACTCGCGTCATCGATGACATTTCGTCGGCTAAGATGTGCTTCTTCTGTGTTCAAAATTGGTCGCACCTGCAGGCGCAGGGTTCACTATTCTTTAAAATTGATCAGTTATTAATAATTGAAAATAGCCATGACGATAGACAGGAGGATAATAAATTTGGAAGCCAGCACATGAGGTGCGTCGTTGCCGTAGTTTTCTGTAAGCCATGACTCTACCACCGCTGCATTCTCATTGGACCATGTGATGGACGCGGCAATGTTCTCCCGAATGAAGCCAATGGAGGCTAGCTCGCCAGCGGTGAAGATCGTCTGGTGGCGGGTTTGGAATTCATCCATCTGTAAAAATACGTCATTATAATACAGGAAAGAAAAAAGGATTCCTATTGCTGGAGGCTTGCAGGTAAGTTACTCCACATAAACAAGTAGCCTAGCACTGTTTAGTGAGTATCTATTAAACATTTTCATTTTTCACATAACCAGGACACATTTTTTTATTGTGTAAGAGGAAGCATTATAAATAGAGGATTTAAGGAGGATGGCAACTAGTGACTAAATCCACTTTGGATTTAGTCACTAGTTGCAAGACCTATAGGTTAATTAGGCTTATACTGGCTTTTTCAGACAATTCACTATGCTTTGAGGTTTTATTTCATTATACTAATTTAAGTCGTATGTCAAATAACGTTAAGATGTCTTTCAATAATTATTCATTATTCGACACTGCTTACTGAGCACCAGTTATGCTAGCAATTGTTGTAGCACCTACCTTTGTTGAGTGTTCTTCGGAATTAAGTCTTCTGGCCAACGCGTTAAGGATGTTGGTGGTTCCTGTCAGGCCTTGGACTCTGTTGATAAATTAAAACATTATTTAGAATTAACTAGTCAATATTTTTTTTAGGGGAACCTCGTGCTATAAATCCTGTAAGTCAGGTTTCAAATCGGAATTTAATGAAAACAGCTAAGTGTCAGTCATGGTGAGTCTACGTGAAAAGCATTTACGATTTTTAGAATTTTGTTTGGTAATGCGTAAAACATGTATTCTGTATAATATACTGGAGACAGAATTAATTTGTGCTTAATCACTTTGTCTTGGAAAACATAAAATTATACTACTCCTACTCAAACAACCCTCACCCTTGATTCTTCATAGTCATATCCATAATCCTTCATAATCCACATACCTCGGTTGAATAAGTGCGAAGTTCTCAGCCACGAAATCGAGAGCCGCGTTGGTGTTGTCCGGGCTCGAGTTGATGACGGAGACCACGATAGTGTGTCTGTCCTGCTCCCTCACGGGGGAACTGTCGCTGATGACTTGGTTCAGGTAGCTGAAAAGAAAAGGGTATGTTAGATACGATAGAAGAGCCCAAATACATAATGTTCAAGATTAACTACAAATTATTGATAACCAAATAATCTCAATGTATCACCGGGCAAGTATTTCCGTTTTAGATAAATGAGATATACTCGTATCTGTTCTGTAAAAATTACATGAATCGTAAACTCCATTTGATTGATTCCTTAGTCTTTAGTGTCACAACGCCGCCTAAGTCTGATTGACTTTTCTATTGATTAAAACGTGTGGGCTTTTTAACTGCTCTTAGTCAAATTTGATTTTTATTTCTACCCTGCAACGGAAATTCTCTGACTATATTTCTACATTTTTTTTTTTTATTCAATTATCATTTAAATACATAGGTATTACATTATTTCAAAATATTTCATTACATACAAAAACCACTGAGGTTTAAAACGATGTTGAAATGACTTACAGTCTACATCAAGAGAGAAGTAAAGTAGTTAAACGAGAAGGTACCTACTTATCAAATTTAGACAACACATTCAGGAATAATGGAAATAATGAAACTACATAAACGTATTTTCTTTTCTTCTTTTTTTTATGTGCATCGCACAATGTTTAAGAAATGAGTTTTTAATTTTTGTTTCATATTAATGGGTGTAATGGAATCTCGTAAGGTAGGCGGTAGATCGTTTATAAATCGAGGAACCAAATAGGAGGTAGTTCGCTCACCGTACACATTGGTAGCTCGCGTCGTGCAAAGCTGGTTTCTAGCAACGGCCCGCGTATATATGGCATGTTTGATTTTGTGAAGAAGTGTTTTATTAAAGAAATTTTCTTTTAGTAGCAAGTATTTAATTTTGGTATGAATCGGTATAATTTTACAGTGTTTAAATATCCCACTAGGGTTATCTTCATATTGGCGTCTAGTATTGGTCGGTACTATATTTTTCAAAATTTTGAGTTGGAGTTTAAATATTAAATCAAGATAAGTTTTAAACGTGCGTCCATAGCTACTAAGCCCATATTGTATATGAGATTCAGCCAGTGAGTTATACAACATGAGTTTGACTTTAGGGGGGATACGATTCTCCTATGCTGATAGCTGAAAACTTGTTTTACATTTCACGGTGTCTAAAGATACATCTTCATATAATACTCACAAAGTACGAAGTTCCTCGTTGGAGGTGCAGCCAAGAGCGTTCAGCAAGATAGACTGCTCGCTGGAGTCTGTGCTGGCGAGGTATTGGTTCCAGAGGAAGTTGAAGTTTTCTGCGTCGCCACCGCGAAGGCCAGAGCAGTAGACCAAGGTTTGGATGTCAGGGTTCAGACGTTGGGCTGTAATTCAATAATTAGTATAAGTATATCGAACTTTCTTTACAAAGACGACGGCTTGGTTTAGTACACAGATTAAGCGGGTTTGATTCTGAGGATGAGTAGGGTGGAAGGACGTCTAGTGAAAAATGATTTATTTTTTTATTTTATTAAAATGTTATTTTTTCGATCATGCGAGATTTGGTACTGGGACTTCAAATTGGTCGTATTTTTTGTTTTGTTTCGACATAATGTCGAATTAGTGATGAATCAGAATCAGAATCAGAATATTTTTTACTCATATAAACCAATACAGGCACTTATGAATCGTCAATAAATAGTAAAAATAGTAGCTCTACCACCCATTCAGAATGCATTTCCTATGGAGAAGAATGGGCAAGAAACTCCATGGTTGCTTTTTTCAAATTAGGATTTACATTTTTGAACCGATCTTAAAAGAAATGCCCCCTGATCATGTAATTTTTTTACAAATAAAATTGCTACACTGTCAGGTCTCCTTATAGCTATGATACAAACTAATATCTGATTTATAATGCACATCCTCAGATGGTTACACTAAGAATAATTATATAACTCCAGAAACATCACCTTTGCTTGCTCCATCAAGCCAAATAAGTTTTACTTACTGGGGTTATTCCTGAAGGCTTCCAACAGTTCCTGGGCTCTGTTGATACAGTGTTCATTGCCGTGGCGACAGTTGATGTCTAAGATGATGTTCCTATGGTACGCAGTCACATGCTCCTCAGTAGCTGTGGCATCGAAACCCAGCTCTTCGTACAGAGGAGCTGTTAGTTCCCTCAAGTATTCCTGTAAAAGCACAATCTTACTGCTAAAGGTCTAGTTTTCTTTACTTTGTCTCTCTTATACATATATTAGTATTTGATCGACCTGCTACTAATTTTAAAGTGCCTATATTTTTGGATTGACATAACAGACAATGACCTCCCTGAGGATTTACTTTATTATGGTATCAACGTGCCTTATACTTTCCTTGAGATTTCACTGTTTATTTATAAATGATGTCTTACCTGGTAGAGGCTGAATGCTGAAGAGGCACTGAGGACGGTGTCTAAGTAAGTGAATGCCGGGTTGACGGCTGCCCAGGGGATGTAGTCCTTCTCTTGTACCAAGTAACGGGAGATGCCGAAAGCATACTCATAGTTCTGTGGACAAATTTGATCTATATTTAAACTTTGAGCATACAAATGCATTTTAGGTACAATACGATGGACAAAGACATTTTGTGAAATCTCAATTTATCTACAGATCACCTACAGCAGCATTTGACAGTACAAAGTCTTCTACAATGTCGCAGCGATTTGATCACTTTTGGTAAACTTATATATTACATTGCGACACGTGGCGTGAAAGTACTTTCGTGGCATTCGTTTCATCAACAGTTTCACAGTGTAAACGTCAAGTTTCATGCATTCATTGTATTTGAATTGTAGCCCTTTCGATGTCAGACACCAACTTTTTCAGGACCAAATGCAATATTTATACAATAATTAATTATTATAATTAAAATTAGTTGATATACGTAGTAGTATAGAAAGTGATCGAAAAATTTGGACAATTCTAAAATACTGATTTTGGTCAGTGAATAAAATTAGAAGGAAAGCAAATAACCGATTATTTTGAACTTTTTATATCTTTGATTTAATTAGGTACATAATAACCACTATCTACAATTGAAATAAAACTATTTTACGGATTTTATCGCGTGTATTTACTATTTTATTTTCCCGACGTTTCGGCTGCTTTACAGCAACGTCGGGAAAATAAAATAGTAAATACACGCGATAAAATCCGTAAAATAGTTTTATTTCAATGTATAGTATTCGCGTAAATATAAGAAAACAACACTATCTACAATTTACAAATGTGCATTTGTTAAGTGTGCATAGGTTAGTATTCTATGATTATTTTGTATTTCACACACAAGGGGTATACATGTCCTTAAATTGCACAACTCCTTTAAGTACCCAGAAGCGATATTCCTATCAAATATATTTCAAATGCTCGTAGCATTCGTATATTGAATATATGTGCATCTCGATAGTATTTGCATAGCAGAATCTATTTGGAATATTGTATATTTCACCGCTCTATCGAGTTCAGAACGAATATTGGAATAGATGATTGAATGGAAAATGGTAAATTTTTAATAAATTGAAGCTTTGATATAATAAAGTAGCCTTTTTTATCAACATTGCAGCTAGTGAAAATGCAGCAGCTTAAGGCAAAATTAATAATTATATTTCTGTTCACTCATAAACATAGAATTCGCTCGCTGTGATACTCTTAATCTATGATACTGCCTCTGGCACACTCCTTTACGTTTAAGCCCTTATTATTGGATAATTGGCTTTATCGCGTGTACAGAGTCTATCTTGGATATGACGAGAATTGAATGTAACATCTAACGGATACCATTATTTTTCTACACTTACCGAAATTGTCTTTTTTTTAAGAAAATTGGATGGAAAGAGTATTTCAATTGAACTTCGAATACCTAGTATCAGACACAAATGACGTCATCTTACATTTTATTTACAAAGCAGCTTGCAAGTATTTGCAAGTCAGTGAACATTCGGATCTCGTTAAAATTTGCTTGTTTGCAGTTAAATATTGCAAGCTGCAGCTCTATTTAGTTCCACACCAATTATTACGGCCGCTAAATGAAATACCTTTTGTTCAGCGCATTGTCAAGATTGGTTGAGGTATTTATTAATATTGTATAAAAGTGAACTCTTTGTCTGGCTCTTTGAAGGATTTATACAAAAGGGAGTAATTGAAACACTATCGCAAGAGTTATCAGTAGAGGAATATGCTTGCGAACGATGATATTTGAATTTAGTTTAATAAAACCTCTTGAATTTATAAAATGCAATCGCTCTCCGTATAAATAAAAAAACACCTCTCAAATATTTACATAATACAGCGTGCATACTAAAACTCCGGAATCATTTAATATCGCCAGACAACACATACTCATCGTATGGGCACCATACAACGGACTGGGAGTGATCCCAGTTATACCAGGCAAATTTCTAAAAGACTATTTCGGTCAGACCCGCAAGTGCAGTCAGCAGGGTGGTCTACACTGGGACCACTTCACAAGGTAGTCGTTTAGTTTTTCACTTTAGAAGATGTCACGTTAATGGTGACTTACCAAGCGTCCATTCCTAGCCAGGTTGAAGGAGTCATCGAGGATCTGCGCACGGTTCAGCAAGTGAATGGTCTGGTGAGATGAGTCCAGGACTGTGGCTAGGGCAGCCCAGTTCGCCTCATCGTAGTTCACGCGGTAGTAACCTAGTCACAGATTTACCTAGTTTAGTAACGTTGTATAGCTGAGACGATTGAACATTAGAAGAAGCACCTTAGCACTATGTACACCTGTAAGATTCTGATGGGTACCTCATTCTGAAAACCTCGACTAAGATTATTTTGCTATGAGATTTTTCTAAAAGAAGACTGTCTTACTATTAGAAGAAGAGTGTTTATAGTCTATTATAGTCTTACCAGTTTGTTGTTTGTTCACAATATACCACGAAGCATCCGCCAGTCCAGGTATGTCGAAGGAGACTGCAGGGAATGAAGGTGGTACCCATCCTTGGGGGCTGGTGTCGGAGAAGTCAGGGTTTGTGGACAGTACGAAGTTAACTGGTACGTGCCACCGGTCGGTGGAGACCAAGGTATTATCTGTCAGGAAGCGTTCCTGTGGAGGAAATAGAGTCCTTTAATACTATTATCGTAAGAATATATAAAAAACTTTAAATTCCAATGTATTAACACCTTGTTGCTTAAGGCATGCGGCCTTAAACTGCTTTATATACCAGCCGGGCTCTGATTTTCTATGATTATGGGCTGCTTACGTCGGCATAGCTCAAAGTAACTTTTACGAAATGGCAGGAATTACGACACTTATATTGAACTTTCTATAAAACCGAACCTTTCATTCGACCAATAATTTTCTTAAGACATTTTCAGAAAAATGTAACTAATTTTACATATCCAAACTTTTCTTGGAGTCAGTGTATTTTTTGTACAAAAAATTTAAGCTTAAATCTGAGTAAGTCGAGTCAGCAAGGCACCTTTTACTGTCTGAGCTTAATAAGCTCGGATAAAACAAAGCCTCGCATAATCAGCTCAGGGCGATCCTCCTCCGACTCCATCTCGCTGCGGAGTGGAACATTGAACTACTTAGCGCTTTGTTTTCCTAGTACTTAGAATACATTATGCGAGATGTTCTAAAGAATTAACAAGATGAAGATATTTCTAGTTTGTCCTCTAGTTGAATTTGTTTTGAGTAACCTTCACTTCATCAAGCTACTTCTATCTTGCCTTGCCAATTCTAAACAGCCATTATCATTCTCACCTGGCTAATGGTTACAGAATGAGCAGCAGCTGAACTCTTAGTGACGGTCAATACCGGGAAACCACCCTGGTTCACCCAGCGCTCCATGACGGTGTTGATGGCGTATGGGATGGTGTGGTTGGACTCGTTGAGACCTTGCTGCAACGCCGCGTAAAGCTCTAATGGAGAAGCTACTCCACGGGAGCTGAATGACATAAAAGTAAGTATAGTTACTCATCACAATTAAATTCAGAAAATCACGTTAATCCTTATTGGACGTAGTTAAGCAAAAATAATCCAATTCACAAAATTGACAGAAACGTGTTAAGTATACCAAACGGTTCCTAAAGGAGGCCTTTTCAATGAACAAGGAAAATTCCATAGAAATACATCATCATCATCATCACGCCTGTATTCCCCGAAGGGGTAGGCAGAGGTGCACTGTAGTGCGCCCACACTTCGCCGATGTATTTTGGTCCCAATGTAATAGGGGGCGAGCCTATTGCCATTATACCGGGCACATTCCCCCTCAATACGAGGGAGATTTGGGCCATAGTCCACCACGCTGGCCCAGTGCGGGTTGGTGAACTTCACACGCCTTTCTATAGACGTGCAGGTTTCCTCACGATGTTTTCCTTCACCGTTCAGCAAGTGGTAATCATTGTTGAAAATGACATTCGCACATGAAAATTATCTCAGAGGTGAGAGCCTGGGATTTGAACTTGCACACCTTACGTTCAAGGTGGGCGTTCTTGCCCGCGAGGCTACCACTGCTGTTCCGCGAGGCTACCACTGCTAATGTAAAAGTAAATAGCATTTTTGCTAGAAATATGAAAGTAAATAGCATTTTTACCACCTAGGTTACCATCCCACATAACCCACATGTGGGTGGTACATACATGATACATTATCAAACTTCCAGCTGCCATATCTCAAAACTGACTTGATTTGGATTTGGATTAGGATTATTTTTGTCCAATTCTATTAGGTTTAGAAGCGTCGAAAAATGTCATAAATTATAAGACTATTCTATGTGTTCCGAATGTTTGATTCCCATAATATCGGTAATCAACTAAAATATGGTCCTGCTAGAAGACCAATTACTCATAGAAGACCTCTAGAAATAAAACAATCTGAAAGGTATATAAAGGTCTGAAAGACACTTGGTCATCACTGAGGTCAACCTAAGCTGATGACTCAGCTTAGGCAAATTTGATCGATGGTACTATGTTATGATGGATATTCAATGTATTTACTTGTTCCTGATATATAGGGCCAAGGCATCTCTGAATACAGTAGGTGTCAGGAAGTGTTGCATCATACGAATCACGGAACCAGCTGTAAAGAGAACACAATGTTAGATTGGAAAATAAGTCAAATGAATGTATCAAAATAAATACATAATCTAGAGTGCAGTAATATAAAGTTGAAATTATCATAAAAAATGCTATAAGTATATTTGTACTCTCCATAAAGACCAACTGGGTGATTACGTAATTAAATTGCAAACAAGTTTCAATCATCTTCTACTAAAACAGCTGTCAAAATTATTGAAAATCTGCCATGTTGTTTGGTTTACAACGAAAATTGTTAGCAATAAAAGTTACGCAATAGCCTAAAAGGTCTTTTTATATATCTTAGCAGTGCTTCAACAAAATTGTCTCAAATAAAATCAGAGGGTCAATACAGATCATAATAGAGTAAAACATTATTTACCAAACTATCCTAACAATTCTTTATCATATTTCTAGATAAATACTGAACCAAAAAGTATTGTAGTATTACAAAAGTTGATTCACATGTCATTCGGCGATATGCTCGTAGAATTCCCGCAAGATAAGCGGCCTATCAAACAATTTCTCAATTTCGATAACAAGCACGCGTATTTCAGGAACGGACGTATATCATATTGGGGCCACTAGCACAGCGATGACGATATTTAATACATCAGCCAATATTTTTTTAATATCGCATAGAGTTTTACATAGTGTTTTTGTATTGAATCTGCCATAAAATGTGGGTTACATTTAAGTAATACTGCTTTAAGAAATATTGTTACCTACGGGCTTATTAGTTCCATCTTATACCGAAATTTCAATTCAATTCATTATATAAATAATCAATGTCACCGTTTGAGACAAACTCCAAACTAAACGACTCTTGAACAGTACCATACAATGGACTCAAGGCAAACAACCTCCTTAGTCCTTAACCAAGATACACGTTTACAAGTATATCTACAAATCGGTCCTTCAAAATCTATATGTTACGTGACCCACTCATCATTCCCTTATCTCATTTTTATACATATTAGCGTAACGACATATAAAAACAAAAATAAAATAAATAAATAGTAAAAATAATGATCTTGGACAGGAACTGCATAATTTACGGCAATATCGGTTTTGAAATTTAACTACCCAATGTAGCAATCTTTCCACTGAGATTATTGCGATACTCAGCGGGCCATATTTAGTTATACCACTTACATTAAGACCATAGCTTGCTATAAACTCGCTGGAGTCCATGCCTTTATTTCATGGCCACACCTCCCCACAAGTTTTTTGTCGTTTAAGTTTTGACACATGATTCATCTTGAACGCACACAAAAAACAGCGGGCAAATAAGATACGCAAATATAGTACCTATGATTATTGTACGCTTGGTTCTATTTAGCGTTAGTTAAAATTTAAAAGGAATAGTTTCTTTTGGTGGGGGGTCTTTGATGTTGGAAAGTAGACGATAGCTTATTCCAATAAAAACTTCATACTTTTGACAAAATAAACCGGCGTATGTAAAAACACAGTAAAGGCTACGAACGTCGCAAGAAACAAGAGATCGCAAACATTTTTTTCACATGTAAACTTGCCCTATAAGGTTCTAAAAGCACTGTTAAGTATATTAATAAGTAGGAATTTCGACAATGGCCTTTTTGGAATTGGTCCAGGGGCCCCATTTTCATGCGATCGACATTCATCTCGATTTGAGATATCTCGAAACGAAACGTCAAATCGTACGTATTTTTTTCATTTGTTTCAACATATCTCGAAAATCGGGCCCCTGGTCTGTGTGTAACTGGGATCACCGCCAGCCCATTGTATGGTGCCCAAGCGAAGACTATATGTTATCTGGCAATATTTATTTATTAATCGGGCAACGGGCTCTACCATGGGAATAAAACCTAATACATGCATAATTTATGCAACTGGAAACAATTCAACTCATCCTGGTAGCATTTAACGCTTATGGTATTGACTCGGCGAATAGCGGCGAGTGCTAACTCATACTGATGCATGATTAGCACCGCTAGCTATACAAACCTGTATTCTGATAATAGGTCTATCTATCGATCTACATAAAATAGGTATTATATATACTATATACTATATACTACAGCCCTTTTAACGTCCCACTGCTGGGCACGGCCTCCCCTCAATGCGAGGGGGATTCAGGCCATAGTCCACCACGCTGGCCCAGTGCGGGTTGGCAGTCTTCACACATCTATCGAGAACTAGACAAGTTCCCTCAGACGTGCAGGTTTCCTCACGATGTTTTTCCTTCACCGTTTCATAGCAAGTGATAATCTCAGATGAAAATGAGATTCGCACATAAATCCCAGAGGTGCGAGCCGGGGTTTGAACCTGCACACTTTGATTTGCAAGGCGCGCGTTCGACCACTCGGCTACCACTGCTACTAGGTATTGTACGTGATATTAAACATGCTAAGGACAATCAAATCGTAAGGCGATATTCTTGAATGTTCACTCGCTTAAACATTGTCCCCGCATAACTTAATTATTTATTTAGGTATATATTATAAGTATCCCATTTACAAAACATTCGCGAGCTGCCAGGAGGAGACCCGTGTCTCGTATGTAGCCGGCCGCTGCACTAGCACAAACCCTCTATCTCACAAATTACAAGCGGATACTAAAATGTTATCTATAAACCCTTACATTTCTGATAAGCGACAGCATTGAAAGTTCCAATGATCTGTGATGGGGTGTACACGGGGTGCGTCATGGGGTTCACGCTGAGAACTGCGTCGGATTGGAGCACGTTCTGCATGTTGATCACGAACTGGTCCATCATCCGCCATTCGGGCAGGACCTGCACAAGTCAGTGTAAGATTAATGCCATCGCTAGCATAATCAACAACGGAGAAACAATAGCACACCTATGCAGTTTAAAGTGCTCCAAAATTTCCTTTGAAATCTTTGATGTCTGTCTCACGTAGAGTTTCGAGCGGGGCAAGTTGGACACTAACTTTAACCTGATGCGTAAATATTCAGCAGTGTTTCAGAATATTTAGCCGTCTTAGTGTTTGTAAAAAAAATTGCATATATTCCCTTCAAAACTTGACTTTACAAATGGCATGAGGAAGCAGTTCTTAAAATAACCTTGTTTAATAATGTTAAATAAGTCTGGCTAAATTGAGATAAACTTTTATAAATTACGGGATATGTAGTTAAAGGTACAAAACTTGAGACACCGTTACTTACCAGATCAGTGCCGTAGCTCTCAAAGAAGTTGGCGAAACCTTCGTTCAGCCATGTGTAAGTCCAGGAGAGGGGTCCTACTTCGTTGCCATACCACATGTGCACGTTCTCGTGGCATATGATCCTGGCCACATTCTGTTTGGTGGCTGTGGTCGTCACACCATCCTGGACTAAGAGAGCCACCTCTCTGTTTATGACAAATAATTATTTGTTAAATTAAATAGCCTCCAATTCAATCCTATTCCCTGCAAACCACTCGGACGAGCGAATGATCTTAACGTTATATGAAAATGGAATTTGTTCCAATGCATATACAGATTGAATTTCTGTGCCAAAGCCCTCGCAAAAGCTCGTAAAAATTTGTTATAATATGCTTTGTTTTAAGTATCTCGATTTCAAACATTTCTATCAATTTGGCTGATTTTCATTACATACGTGTTTACAATGGCACGATGTATGGACTCATAAACTTGTATACATTTGGGTGAAAGTTTTTACGTATGATATTAGCAGGGTCAGCATGACGACGTTAATCTAAGTTTTATCTCTTGCAACTGTCAGACTTGGCAAGCAAATGACGTCACATTGAGTAATTTCAACTAGAAAACATAAAAACTAAAGCATAAAAGTTTTTATCAATTTGTCTAAAATTTACAAACTAAGCTGGATTTTTGTTGATATACCAAAACCATATCTCTGAAACTATCTCAGTAAAAAAGTAGTTACATTTATGAACCCTAGTTGTAAATTAAATATAAAATATTTGAGCGTCAATTCAGCACTTCTTTTGACGTCTTGATTACAGTTTCCGGAGCTCCTCGGAGCTGGTGTTTCTCATAACGACGCTACTACAGGCAAGTTAATTTGAAAAGGGCTCGTTATTTTCTACTCATATAAATTAGGAGCACGTTTAAAAAGTGTTCTTTGAGTCTTTAAATTACCAGACCATACTAAGTAGGTAAGGAGTGGGCCCTTAGATAAACTGTTTTCGTACGAAAAAAACTTGAGAGGTGTCAAGGGACACCCGGATGGAACGAAGTTCCTTTTGAAATAAAAAAAAGCAAAAAAATTGTACATATACATACACACACACACACTCATCGCAATCGAAGTGAAATCGAAATAGAATTTTATTTTATACATAAATGTATACAATAAAAATCACACACACATATGTAAAAGTGTCGTACAGTAAAAATCACACACACATATGTAAAAGTGTCGTTACAATTTTAAGTCTTAATTTTTTCCGTCTAGCCCCCTTCGCTCGATAAGGAACTACGTTCCAATAACTTAGTGGACAACTTGCAAAAAATTAAGTTCTGGGCAGGTCTTGAGGTATTAAATCACTTTATAAGTAAAGAATAATGCTACTATTGATGGCTCCATCTAAGCTAAACTATATATTGCCGTCCTTCTCACAACCGTAATGTGTGAGCGAAACAGCAATATTTTTAACGCTTAACTTTAAGTCGTAGTTTGACGACTTAAAACCGAATGGATTATTCCACTTAGTTCACCAGGGTACACCAAGTAAACAAAAAAGTTGCCATTATTCACCTGGTGATTCATTTATCCTGAGTGATATACTCAATGCCATCATTCGTACAATTTACTGCTAGTTTATTTTTTGAAATTTGCAGTTATTTAGTAGCAGTGTTAGCCAAGTGGTCGAACGCACGCCTTGCAATCAAAGTGTGCAGGTTCAAACCCCGGCTCGCAGCTCTGGGATTTAAGTGCGAATCTCATTTTCATCTGAGATTATCACTTGCTATGAAACGGTGAAGGAAAACATCGTGAGGAAACCAGCACGTCTGAGGGAACTGGACTAGTTCTTGATAGATGTTTGAAGTCTGCCAACCCGCACTGGGCCAGCGTGGTGGACTATGGCCTGAACCCCCCTCGAATTGAAGAGAGACCCGTGCCCAGCAGTGGGACGGGCCTCTAAGGCCTAAAATGGCTGTAGTAGTAGTAGTAGTAGTTATTTATTTAGTAGTCTTTTTGTATGGTTCCATACTTTATATCATTAGGGTTTAGTGCAAGTCCATTTGGTTATCACGGTAGGTCAAGTAACATCAGTCTTGGTGTTAAATTTATGACTTCTTTCAAAGCACCTATTGGCATACAATAAGGTACCGTAAATACTACTATTTATTGCTCATAATAAAATATATCCGACGTTGCTTCGTTAGTAACAGTTATTTTATTGCTCCCAATATACTTTTAGCGATTTCAAACTCTATGCTATTTGGATAAAGTTTACTTTGTAATTTCTGAGAATCTAATAAGATGAGATTAATAGGGAGAGATGTCAAGAAAATATGAGAACAGTACCTAAATAAACTATAAAATACTTTTAATATCCTGTTATATATCTAGGACTCCTTCATAGAGTACCCACGAATATCAAATTGTAATATTTTTGTTGTTTTTAAGACCTAAAGCAATCAGTTCTTCATAGTTTTACACTAAATAGTGTTATTTTAGTATTTTATACCGAACCGTTAATTCTTTTTTGCAAAATCAGCAGGAATTCGTTCACAACCGTATCAAGATGCGTGCGGCCAATTTTTGTCAAACCGCAATGGAATGTCATCAACGATGCGAGCAAATTTTGATCGCGTGATTTTACCACAGAAATTCAATCTTTATCATTTGTCTCACAGAGTACATTTTCCCAGGGGGTGCACCCCTACTAAGCATTGGGCATTACCTATTCTACTTTAAGATGTTAAATTAGATTGTGATGGCGTAATAGGAAGTTTGGATGCCTAACTAACATCATTGCCTACTTATTAATTAAATAAAAAAAATATAATAAGGACACAACAAACCTGTAGATAACTAATCCCCAGTTCTCCATAGCACCAGCGGCGAAATCCGGGACGGCGGCTTTATCGATCTTCGGGAACAGATAAGGAAAGCCTGTATAGTCCTCCAGAGCGACCATGTTCCTCTGACCGAAGTCCAGAGCGAACTCTGCCGTGTTCTGGGTACCTGGTCGCGAGTACACCCTGAATGGGATGTGGAAGATTTCATTTCCGGCATTGTTCTCTATGTAGTCGAAGCTTGAAACCAGGTACGCGATGAGGTATGAAGACATCACCAAGGTATCTTCGAACTCGTGTTTCACAAAGCCAGCAACGTCCTCCCTGTAGAGACATTATATATTAGAGTAAAATACTTATATTTTCAAGGAATTTTTATAAATTAATCGCTTGGGGAATTGAGATAGGGGCAATTGATATCAAACGGGTTTTATCGCAACCGGAGGCAGTTGCGTACGCGGAGTAATATGAGCCAGTAATTTTATCGCGCTATTGCTAACAATGAAATTATATTCTGGACGATTGTACATTTTTGCAGTGTCATTGTCTCATAAAAAAAAAAAAACCATTGACAAAAAAAAACTTTTTTTTTCTTGACAATGGGAAATATACAAAGGATGGCGCCGAAATTAAAAAGTAAATACGTTCGATAGTGTTGCATTTATTCGCTTAGCATATTCTAATGGGATATAAAGTTCTATTTACTTTAGGGTATCGTTTCTCTCAGGCATGTTGCTTCTGACTACCGGGTAAGCGGCGGGTGCGTAGATGGTAGTTCTGAAGATGGCCTTAAGAGAAGGCTCGTCGTAGCACGGGAACGCACGGCGGGCGAAAGTAGGTTGAAGCTGTGACGTCACGATGTTGCTAAAAGATTCAGGCATAGATTACTAATCGAATTTTAAATTTAAATGTGCTCAATAGAATGCTTATTTATGTATACTGAGCTTTGAGCCAGTATACTGAAAGTAAGGGGCTCGAAAGTTAAACATTTTACCCTATTTTATTGATAGTTACGAATCACTTCTATTCTGAAAAGCACCATTGTGTATAGTATGTAGATGCCTTTTTTTATTTATGACATTAAAACTATGTTCATATGCCATAATCTAGCAAGACATAGTGCACTGTTTTTTGTTTTTTGTTGCAAATAAAGTAATCTTACGTAATACTTACACTCTCGCATTATTGTAATCATAACTTGATACATAAACTCCAAACATGTTCTCAGCGTATCTAGACAAGTAATCAATATGGATTGTATGAGGCTGCAGTATCGTCAGCGGAGTGTTCAGATTGATCCTCAAGAAATGAGTATCATCTGTTGCCAAAGTGTAGTTAGCAAACAGGTCAACGGTCGGGTCCCTTTCACTAAAGACTTGGATATTAAAAATGTCCATCTCCATCGCTTGGAGAATGATCTCACTGGTGCCGACATAAGGTAGGATTCTGATTGAGACGCTTCCGTTGAAACTTTCAACATAGTCTGGGTTTATGAAGAGTCGGACATCATAGAAAGTGGGGATTGTGTCCCTTGGGAGAACGTAGCGTGCTGCATAGTCGTCTTCTCTGTTGATTGGAGAAGATACAGTCGTGGTGAGTGGGACGGCGAACGCCGCACCCAATACGGAGAGTAGTGCCAGCAAATACATATCTGTAAATAAATAAAAAAAGGTATAAAAAATGCTATGTTTCAGTGAAGATAGACTGAACCTAACAATAATAATTTCTAAGTTACAGACGTATGAATATTTAAGACTAGTAATGTGTTCTGGCTAAGGTCAGACTCTAAGGCAGGCGCCTTAAGATACCAATGGGTGGTAGATTTATGGATGGGCATCCATAAACCTATTAAAATAGTGTAAAGTACAGTACCAAAGGCGGGCTACTAAAACTTACCAAACAGAACATGAAAATTTTGCAAAATTCACGAGATATTAGGTGGTTTTAAAATTAACAGCGAAAAAACATGTTCAAATTTAAATCTAATTCGAATCACATTAAGTTGTATAATACGTTAAAGTATTATTTCGGACTTTTGAGACTTAAGCTGAAGGGTTGTGTGATAACTAAGATTGAGAATAGTATGATGGGGTTGTTTTCTCAAACCGAACCATGGCATATAGAGAGGATGGGTGAAAGAAAATTGACTAAAGGAATAAACCAGGCGAACATAAGTGGAAGTATAGGAAGAGGGCGCCCGAGAAGAACTTATAATGACCAGATTAACGGTATCTTCCAGAAAGGTCAAGTCCGTAGCACCATTAATCGACGAAAGTGCATGAAAAGATGTATGAATGTGGATGAAACGTAAGAGTTTATCAGGATCGTCGCCGTTTGCAAACGGTAGTCTCTGCCTACCTCTGTGGGATACAACCGTGAGTATATCTATGCACGTATGTGAAACACTGAAGTAGGATGTGGGTTGACGTCATGTCCTTGCGGATACAAATGTCTACCCGATATCATTATCTAATTACCTATTTCAAATTCCCACCATCAATCAATCTCACATATCAGTATTAATTTATTAAAATATATTTTAAGGGAAGTTACTGAATGATAATTTACTTACCTTGACTGACTTAGATTAAATATTTTATACTTTGTTAGTTAAAAAAAGCTGTGGTAGCCGAGTGGGCGAACGCACGCTTTGCAATCAAAGTGCGCAGATCCAAACCCCGGCTTCGCACCTCTGGGTTTCATGTGCGAATCTCATTTTCATCCGAGATTACCACTTGCTACGAAACGGTGAAGGAAAACCTGCACGTCTATAGAAAGGCGTGTGAAGTTCACCAATCCGCACTGGGCCAGCGTGGTGGACTATAGACCAAAAATCTCCCTCGTATTGAGGGAGAATGTGCCCGGTATAATGTCAATAGGCTCGCTCCCTATTACATTGGGACCAAAATACATCGGTGAAGTGTGGGCGTGGAATACAGGCGTGATGATGTATTAAACTTTATGTTTATCAAACCCGCAACCCCCTGGTTCAGTGAGCCGAGCGGCCTACGATCAACCCACTAGACCAGTGATGGGCAAAGTACGGCTCTCGGGCCAGATCCGGCCGGCGAAAGTATTTAATCCGGCCCGCCGACGGTCCTTCGACATGAATATTAAATAGCCCGCGACAATTACGAGTATATTTTTACGGTCCAGAAGTATAAAGTAGATTCTACTTAGTACAATTCAACACAAAATGCATTTTTGCTAAACAAAATTCTGCCCCCCCTCTGAAATTTCTTAAACTCTCTGGCCCCAACATTAAGAAAGTTTGCACTAGACCAAGTAATTGTGGTACCACATCAGAATCAGAATATTTTTTATTTATATAAACCAACACAGGCACTTTTGAATCGCCAATAAACAAAATAATAAAAACCTCTACCACCCAATCAGAATACATTTCCTATGGAGAAAAATGGGCACGAAACTCTAAGGTTGCTCATTTCAAGTATTCTAGCATCTTAGAAATCGATAATCTACAATCGAATATTTCTTTTACAGACATTTCTAAACTGATAATGTCCTTATCTATCGCGCCTGCTTCGATATCGCCAATTTAATCTGTAGATAAGATGACTGTAATCCACTTGACGAACTAGAGTTACCCAACGGTGGATATTTTAACAAATAACACGTTCCCTATCGTCATTGGACCTACTTTCGACATGCTCTTTTCATAAAGCGGGTTTCAGACTACGCTATACTATTGTGCTATATAGTATAGCAAAGATATATATAGTATAGCAAGGTGTTCACATTACACAATATTATCGCAAGCATTTATAGTATATAGCAGGAAAAAGGCGGCGCGCGATATAGCATAGCATAAACTCAGCGCATCGCACTGATTTATAATAAGTATAGTATAGTAAGCCAATAATATATAGTACAGTAAAGTGTGAGCGTGTCCCTAACAATGTATGGTGCGCGATATTGTTGTGCTATGAGCTATATGCTTTATGCTATTATATTATAGCGTAGTCTGAAACCCGCTTAATAGTTTTATTTTACTGTTCAATCACAATTTTTGTACTTGTTTGCATCGAACCTAACATAGCCTTTGTTATATAGGTGTATCAGAAATCCGAAATAATACTTTAGGTGCATATACGGAAAATGTTATGAAGATACTGAGAAAATACAGATCATACCTCACTATCATGGTTTCCGAGGAATAGACCATTGAATATTTGTTACAAGCAGCGGTTACTGGCCTTTGGGTACATCCATTATCCTATTGAGCAGTGTAAACTACATTTACGAGAGGCGGCTATAAATATTCACTTCACAGGACATGAAAATTTAACGTATAACTCTAGATACTACAAGTTATAGAAAACGGCGACGAAAAAAAAAGTTGAAAAAACATGTTCCAATTTCGATCCATTTTTTATACCATTCAGTTGTATACACGATACTAATGGAAATGGCAAACGAATATTTCGGACTTCTGAAACATCCTCTCGCTACGTCTCGTCTGGTCCCTAATTATGTTTTTATGCAACTGGTGACCAGTAGTTGTAGCATGTGCGCCAAGACTAGATGTATGTCACGGAATATCTTGATGTTGTCTCTTCCTTTCGTATGAAATAAGACAGAAAGCGAGCGAGTAAATCCGTGTCAAAGGTCTTGTCACGAATGCGTGTTAACCCCACAGAGGGCTGGTATATATCTCGCACAGAGAATCAGCATTGCCATACAACGTGGCAATGCTGATTCTCCAGCCTTCTGGGATCATTGCTGATGAACAGCGGCTTGGTACAAATTTATTCCTTTTAAATATGTATATTCATTACACTATGAATTGTTTTTTATTCATGAAGTGTCACTACTAGGAGATATTTGTCGCAAGTATATCTTTAATTTGAACGAGGCCTCAACAATTATAATGGTTGAAATCTTTTCAAATTTAAAAAAAAGTTTTTTATTCCAAAATCAAGTTAAATACTTAGTAGAAGTCCATTTATCAAGGAAACGTTATCGATGATATTGGTAGGTTACCATATCGAGGCATGAAACGCCGTTTGACTGAAGCGACAATTTGTCAACTTTACAGGAGAGCATACTCATTCGGCGCAGAATAATTTTCTGATTTCAAATATGTATATAAGTCAATACCGCCCAGTGTCGCTTATGTTAAATAGCTTTTCACTAGATATAATATTGGCACTTAATTGTAATCTGAGTTTTTTTAACACAGATACTTAACACGAAAAGTGGGGATGTTTTATGTGTCCATTTGACGGGATATTCTCGGAAAGATGTTATCAAGGGAGATCGTGTGAAGTATTGCTCGAATCGCTATCAGTAGCGACATCTATTACAATAAACTATTACTAACACTCTGGACGTTGACCCAGATGGCAAAATTTAGGTATGGGTAATTATTTCTGATCACCGGAAAACATCCCGGTATATATATCCGACGGGATATTGTTGGAAAGATGTTATCAAAGGAGATCGTGAAGTATTGCTCGAATCGCTATCAGTAGTGACATCTATTACAAGAAACTATTACTAATACTCTGGAAGTTAATCCAGATTCTCCCTCAGTACAAGGGAGATTTTGGGGCCCTAGTCCACAACGCAGGCCCAGTGCGGGTTGGTGAACTTCACACGCCTTTCTATAGACGTGCAGGTTTCCTCACGACATTTTCTTTAACCGTTTCATAGCTAGTGATAATCTCGGATGAAAATGAGATTAGCACATGAAACTCAGAGGTGCGAGCCGAGGTTTGAACCTGCGCACTTTGATTGCAAAGCGTGCAGCTGCACTCGGCTACCACTGCTTTTTTACTACTTAATTAGGTAATAACTCTGTTATATAAATTTCGATCGAATTACATCATGTCTTTATGCGCGAACATAAAAGCCTTTTATTATCTGTACCGGATTGGGCATAAAAAAGATTAGGCACGTGTCCATCCTACTGATAGGATCTCTACACGTAAATTGATTGACGTATTTTAATTGTTGACTATAAGTAATAGTTTATATCGATTGTTTAGTGCTCTGACTTTTGACAGGTCTGGGTATTACTGAGATCGCCTAAAATTCATTGTAAAGTGCCCGTAAAGGACTTGCTTAGTTTGGGATCATATGATGATGAGTATGTGTTGTTTGGTGATATTTTTTAATTACATAAAAAAGGCTAAGTCTCTCGAGGTTACATAGGTTAGTTCAAATGACAATACAGTCAATTTTTTTTTTTAAACGCTTGTGATTTTTTTTCTGAATATAAAAACTCACCTATGTATTTACACTTGCACTACTTGCAAACAACTAAATAAAATATAATCATATTGTCTATAAAACATGATTATTTTTATCAGTGAACATGATAATTAATTAAAATGTTATCTGTAACGATTAACTAAATCTTTGTTATATTATGATTAACTAAATGTTGTTGCTGCATTCGACGTTGATCGTTTAAATTTTATTTCTTTAAGTTTATTTCACAGAAAATAGATTTATTTTAGCGTTTTGTAAGTACTTTTAAATATGCATTTAATATAACTTATTTTGCAAGTTTAAATGCCCCTACAAAACATAATATTTCAGTGCAAAAAATTAAGTAATGGTAGATTTAAAAATTCTTCATTTAATTTTGGGGTGTACACGTACCTGCCTGCACTGTTGTTTTATATTGACGTTAAATTTATCTTCTTCTCCTGCGGGCGTTTTCCACAACTCGACGTCTATCGCGCCTGCTTTGTGGTGTATGTGTGTTTGTGGTGTATATGTGTTTGTGGTATGTGGTGTTTGTGGTGCGTTTGTGGTTTGTGGTGGCTGGTCACTTCAGCCATCCCAGTTCAGCCAGGAAGTTCCCCAGCTTCTTAACGTCGCCAAAGACTTCCTGGAGACTACCCGGTGAGCCCAGGTAGTGTACCCGGTAGCATTCCTCGCTGCATTTCAGCAAGACGTGAGCAGCTGTTTCTTCCGCCTCCATGCATGCCCTGCATATGGGGCTGTCCGTGATACCTAAATTAAAGAGGTGATTATTAAAGTTGCCGTGACCAGTTAGAGCATTTGTTATTATGCGTAAACAGACCTCGTTTGAACTTAACTGTAATAGGACCTTCGTGAGTCAGTGGTCTACGTTAACTTAAATATACCTAATAAAAATTTGATATGTTTTTAAATTATTTAATACGCTTACTTAAGGATCGTATTGTACAAGCAAATTAGTACTAAAGTACGTACGCCTAGTCGGTCCGCAATTGACATTTATATCCCAGATCAACTGCCAACACCGAGACCAATCGGAAACCCGACTTACGACCATGGATTAAATTTATTAAAAAATTAAAAAGTTACAAAATCATTAAGAACTATTGACGAACTGAAATAATTTTTTAATCGTAGTATGATTGATGGCAGATAATCAGGATTACAATATACCTTATCTAAAGATATTTTGATTAATGTTAATCTTTTTTAATAATTTACTACCTACACAATTCAACAGGAGACTGCATTATTTAATTAATTTTATTATGTTTTTTTACAGTACGATCCCGAAATAAGCGACGCTTGTACTATAGGTACCACACATTATACAAAGGGTGATACCGGTAACACCCAGACCAGACGAAGTTTTGAAATGGCCATTCCAGAAATTTAACGCTCAAAGGAATCGAACTCTCAGCTGCAGTGCGCCGAGCAGCCGACCCTCGAACCACTGGACGGAGCCGTCTGAGAACAATAACGTTTCCTAAAATGTTGGAATCATACATTAAAAAAAAAATACATTTTATGTTGACATATTGCATTTAACTTAGACTGTATAAGTGGCGAAGCGAGTTAATGATATTTCGACAATTTGCGTTCTCGACACTATGCGTTATTGACAATTTATATTCTTGATGTTGTGCGTATTTGACATTATAAATTCTTCTTCTTTTGCTGCACCTACAATTAGCGGGTATTTTACTAATTTTAAGTAATTAGTATCAAGAACAAATTCAGTTATAAAAGGGTGTAATGATTGTGATAAAGATGGCGGATGATTTTCTTAATATGCGTATTTTCTTAAGAATTTTAGATTTTGTTTATTTGACAATCTGCGTATGATTGATTTCTTCGACGGGTTATTAAACAATGAAGATAATTTTAATAGTTACCTGACATTTCCAGCGCAGAGTAACCGCTTCCCATTCATATTGTAACGTGCTGAAAGATGTCAGGTTCTTGAACTGTGGGATTGACACTGAAATATTAAGACCGAATCCGGAGTGTTAGTGCCAGCGTTGACGGTACTGAAATACACAACACGATTTATAATACTTCAATAACAAGCCTTTAACGCAGCCTCATTTATATCCTATTATACCCTACTTCGTACTAATATCTTAAATCTGAAAGTTCGTGAGAACGGATGGATGGATGGATGGATGTTTGTTACCCTTTCACGAAAAAAACACTCAACAAATTCAGATGAAACTTTGCAATACTGTTGTGGGTACATCAGAATAAAATTGTAGCCTATAGGCTACAATTTAAAACTATATTGAATAACCTAAGTCTTCGCGGACGAAGTCGCGGGTAGAAGCTAGTATATCTGTACATATAAAACACACAAAAATACACACATAGGTAGGACATAGGTAGATGTCCGTTAGACTTTGAAAACATCTAACTGATGTGCCCCAAACCGATTTCATTAGAAAGGCAATAATGCGAAGATGGGTTTAGACTACTAAAACAATGCATTAGGCACATTCGGTCCATTCATGAAGTTGATCTTCGACTGTTCCAATATAAAAAAATTATAGTATACGGTCCCTGACAAGGAAAATATAATATTGTACAATGGTAGAGTCGACAACGTGCCTTGGAAACTGCACTGTCGCTTCAAGGTCGATGTTTAAATATTAATCGCTGGTGTTCGATTGTCTTAGTGTAATGTTAGTACCTAGAGATATGGTCCTACATAAAATAGATTGATTAATATTGCAAAAAAAAACATGACTGTTTTCTTAAAATTCAACTTTAGTCACATTGTAACACAGTTAAATTTTCATCAGACTATTTTATGTTAAGTAATAATAATAATAAGAAGGAGGAGGTACTTTTGGAGACGGCGTGCATTGTGAGGAAGTTCCTCTCTCTGGAGCCCTAACCAATGGTAACTAGGACCCTGTTCCAGATGCCGGTGGGGAACTGTTTTTTTATATTTTTAAATGTATTTTTATATATATATTTAAAATGTAATTTATAAGAAAGTTAAGAAATAAAGAATAATAATTAATTTATTAACGTAACTTTAACCAGCATACATTAAACTTATCACAAGAATGAAAGTATTTACTAATCACCACCACCGTAATCTATAAAATAAAAGTAATTGAAAACGATACAATACTAACACGGTAAACAGTGAAGGCATGTATAACTGTGTAATGCGTATGTATCAGAAGAAGTTGTTATAGTCGCCGATTGAACTGTCAAGTTGATTCACCCTATCCCCCGTACTAGTATAAACTGTATCACGGGGTTATAGTATTCCTCGTACCCGATTATGAGATGTAATGTATTCTGAGACCAGAACAATATTATTGCCAACTATCAGTATTCTGTAATATGCCTTTAAATTGTGATAACGCTATTTTATAGAGGTACTGCTTTCCGAAATATGAGGGTTATTGTTGGGTCGAGTTATCTGTACCAACATTGGTTCAGCCAGTAGTTTGCTAAACGGGTGGGTCGCCTCCAAACTAAAAATCAAAATTTTTTTTTTCATTCGTGTAGGCCATAAAGCACTTAGAAATAGTCAGATTCTAACACCGGTTCGGAAAGCTGCTTCCACTGAGAAGAGCCGGTAAGTAACTCAATGGTTACTCTTTTTAGGGTTCCGTACCCAAAGGGTAAAACGGGAACCCTATTATTAAGACTTCGCTGTCCATCCGTATGTCCGTCCGTCCGTCCGTCTGCCACCAGACTGTATCTCATAAACCGTGATAGTTAGAGAGTTGAAATTTTCACAGATTATGTATTTCTATTGCCGCTATAACAACAAATACTAGAAATCTGAATAAAGTAAATATTTAAGGAGGCTCCCATACAACAAACGTGATTTTTTTTGCCGTTTTTATAGATAATGGTACGGAACCCTTCGTGTGCGAGTCCGACTCGCACTTGGCCGGTTTTTTTTTATTTTTTTCAAGTATTTAGGTCAGTTGATTTCAACTGATTTCAACAGTCCTGTTATCACATAACGGGACTGTTATGTGATGACCTCACGTTAAATCACTCACGTCAATAGTTTAATGGTCTGGATGGGGATCTAACCCGGGAACTCTCGGTTGCAGGTGCGGCCCGTCTAATTACTAGGCTATCGCCGCTTTTTATTATATTTTATGTACCTTTCTCATAACTTGACCGTAATCTAAAAGTTAGATCACGTTTGTTTTTTTTTCAAAAAATGTTTATTTATGAAAATATGTATGTATACATATTAATAAAATTCAAGTGTCTGTTTGTAATATCAAAATAAGAACTTCTTACTAAATTTATATGAAAAATTACTAAATTTATATTTACTTATAACGAAAACGCAGTTTCAAACATTTTGTTCTGTCTGTCTGTTCGTTTGTTTGAGGTTTGTGAACTCTCAAACGGCTGAACCGATTTTGACAGGACTTTCACTAGCAGATATTACAACATAGTTGTTAAGCCACTTTCTTTCCTAAATTCCACGCGAGTGATGTCTCGGGCAGAGCTAGTTTATAATAGAAGTGGAGCTTGGTATATGTATCCCTCTTGTATCTTGCTTTGATGTATCCCCAAAGACTCCATACGGCGGTTGACCAACAATCCGGAACAATTTAATTGATACTAGCTGTCCGCTTGTAAACATATTTTACAATATGGCGCTCGTGGAAGATTTATTTTTATTATGTAAATCCTGAGTAAATTTTGTTAATTATTAAATTTCCGCCCATTTTCTCGGGGCATTTCTGAATTCTAATTCCGTATTCTGAAGTAAAAGTAGCCTGGATTTCTCTTCATAACATCATCTGCTAGTGAAAGTCCTATCAAAAGCGGTTTAGCCGTTTTTCGGAAACAAACAGGCAGACAGGATTATCGGAAACAAACAGACAGACAGACTGACAAAAAAAACAACATTCCTTTGTAGGTATCGCATATACTTCCATAGCCATTTAGTAACAAGGAGTTATTTTGATGTAACAAACAGACTCTTCAATTTTATTTATTTGTTTGGATTAATAATTTAAGAATATAATACCCTGTGCCATAAAGATTGCCAACATTTGCCTGTTGCGCCGTAGCATCGTAGCAGCGTAGCACCGCTACGCCTCGTAGCCAGTTATTCGACGCGTGTCAGCCTTTCCGCTCGCGTAGCGCTCCGCCGCTCGACTAACCCACTTTACAATCGTCAGTTCCACCTGTGCAATAATTTTACAATAAACTTTCAATTCCGAATTCAAATGGATAGGGATTTTTTGTTTTTATTACTAGTGGCCAGTGTTAAATAATGAATGTTTTTGGAAGCTTAACTTTTTTTGGGTAAGTTCTTTATTTGAAAATTTAAACAATAATCATTATCAAGGTTTTATTTCTAGCCAGTAACATTTTCATTAATTTATATTAGTTTGGTAACTAAATTAAGAACCTTGATTTTAAGCTTTATAGCCACATCTATGCAATAAAAAATTTAAAAGCAACGAATGTTGAAATGTTCTTGTATATTATTATCACAGCAGTCATAAATGAGGTTTAATGTCCGATGGGAATACATTAGCTGGACAAACTTTTAGTTAAAGCCTCGCATGATTCCCGTGCGATACATGATAACTCAAAACTCAGCCGTCAACTTTGTTTGGGAGTTCTGCGAGAAATTACAGACATGCTAGGAAATATTTAAATTAAAACAAGTAATATTATTGTATATTAATACAAGTTCAGCATTAAATTATGTGACGGTGAAGGTTTAACTCATTAAATAATATCTTGTAAGAGTGTATAAAAGAGTATCTAATCACGGTAAAAAATCTGTACTTTTCAATTTATTTACTTTGGAAAAGGTTTAAAAGAAAATAAAACTACAATTGTTCACGAGCTTGTTCATTGGTACTCAACATCTTGCAAAAATACAATGAGTTATATATTAAAAAAATAACCAAATAAAAAAAATACGTCGCAAATTTTATTCAATTTGTATCCTAAAAGAATATTCATAACGAGACTGCATAGCGACTGCAGGAAAATTAATAAAAGGAACTTATATAGACTTTCTCTTTGTCTCCCAAGCACTGAGAACTAAATAATGGATACAATTCATTAAACGTCATAATGTACGTAATGTAGTGTCCTCTAGCGGAATTTAATTAAATTAATTTTAACGGTATATTTATGAATCTAAAGGGATATATTTAAATATAGAACTTTCTCAGTTTTATAAGACATTCGGGATTTGAATTTATGCATTAAAATATTTTATAGATTACGACTACTAAAAATAAGCATTTATTACATCTTCAATTTATTACATAATATTATACAAGTTTAAGTAAACGCTCGCCTTGAACGTAAGGGGTACAAGTTCAAATCCCAGGCACGCACCTCTGAGATAATTTTCATGTGCGATTGTCATTTTCAACAATGATTACCACTTGCTGAACGGTGAAGGAAAAAATCGTGAGGAAAGCTGCACGTCTAAAGAAAGGCGTGTGAAGTTCACCAACCCGCACTGGGTCAGCGTGGTGGACGATGGCCCAAAACTCCCTCGTTTTGAGGGGGAATGTGCCCCGTAAATTGGCTATTGCTCGCCCCCTATTACATTAGGATCAAAATACATCGGTGAAGTGTGGGCGCATTACCATGCACCTCTGCCTACCCCTCCGGGGAATACAGGCGTGATGATTTTTTTTTGTATTTCAATAAGTAATAATAATTAATATTGTCGGACAACGTAAGATGCTAAATTAAGCAACGCGTGTACTATGGACTGCAGGTAAACTCCGTTGCACCCAAACATTAGCCAGACTCTGAAAAAGCCATTATCCCATCGAGCAAATATATACTAAGGAGCGGCCCTAAGGAGCCCGATCTGCGGTAAATTTCCGCCATATTAGAATTTGATTGTATAAATTGTTTGACACTTACGTACTTACTTGATCTTAATTCCAAAATGGCGGATCTTATATAAACCATTATTGCCAACCTTAAATCCCCTTCCTTCATTACCCTTAATTTTCAGTATTTTATTTTACTAATAATGGAAGCACAAACAACATGTTGATAATCTAGACTTGTACAACAACACGCGTAATAAAGTAAAAATACACAGAGTGTACCAGAAGTCCGAAATAATATTTAAGGTGCATATATGGATATACGGTAGCTCATATGTGGCGACAGATAATACCTAACTATCATGGTTTCTGAGTTATAAACCTTTGAATATTTATCTCAGGTAAAGTGTTCTGGCCTTTGGGTACATCCTTAATCCTATTCAGTGGTGTAAACATATGTGGGGAAATTACCAATATCCACAAAACATAACATGCAAATTTTACTCAGGACTATATATTACGAGTTATAAAAATTGACGACGAAAAAAAAGTTGATAAAACATGGTCGAATTTCGAACATACTTTTAGTTGTATACCCGACACTGATTCAAAAGTCAAAGTACTTCGGACTTCTGAAACATGCTGTATTTGTACAAGCCGCATTGGGGCTTAACCCGGCAGCTCGCTTTCATGAAAGCCAATATGAGAGCCAATAATAAAAGCATTATCGTCGACGTACAACCCGGCGAATACCAACCGGGATATGATAAATCGTGAAATGGAATTTCTCTAGACTTGTAGAGTTTCAAGTAAAGTTTATTATAACACACTTTAAAGGTGTGGTGTACATTTATTTCAGTATCAGAATCAGAATCAAAGTTTTATTCATATAAACCAATACAGGCACTTATGAATCGTCAATAAATAATAAAAATAGTAGCTCTACCACCCATTCGGAATGCATTTCCTATGGAGAAGAATGGGCATTAATTAATAAAATAACTATAATTCGATGTTTATCGTCATCTTTATCTTTCGTTCTTTTTAAGCTATCTTTCTTGTTTTGTATATGAACAGCGCCAAGCTGTAACAAATCGAACAAATGTGACATTAGTAAGATTTTATAACGAAAAATTATTATTTAAGCTACATGTTATTTTTCAAATTCAATTAAATTTGGTACATACTAGTTAATTACTTGTATTATATTGTATAAAAAATAAAAGCGGTTTGTTTTAATATCGGTTATAATAAAGAGACCCAGATGTTTTTCTATGTACCTTAATAACTATAATTGTTAGAAAAATGAAACTAAAACTGATCGTTAGAGAAAATGTTTGACTTCCATATAGTAAATATGACACAAATGAGCCAAAATATCACTGAACGGACTTTTAGCCATGCGGCAGCATTAGCCCCTGCTCATCCTGTCAGGGAAAACAGCCATGGTGATACTTATATTTCTCAAGATCATATAATATTTAATTGTCCCGATAAAACTCACGCGTGTTGATATATGATTAAATTCGGTAAAGCAAGGACCACAAAACTTGAATTAGCAGCGTTTAAAAGGTACATTTTAATTAACCTTAATAGCTTCCCCGCGGCGGCTGCCCCGTGCACATGCACTGAGGGAAACCGTTAACATTTTCAGCGTATTTTCACAAAATTGCGGTTTGAATTTATTTTTTTATAGCTTTCATGACGACCCCAATGCTTCGTGAAAAGGTTGCTCCCACAAATCTATAACCTCTTTGGAGTCAAGTTACTAAAAAAGTATGAAGAATTGAGAAACGGTGATTAGTTGTATTGCATGACATACTGGGGTCATGAAATACAACTAATCACCATTTCTTACTCATTAGATATTATAACGGAGATGGCATTTCGAGCCCGCGCTGCTGTATGTAATAGCAGTGGTAGCCGAGTGGTCGAACGCACGCCTTGCAAATCAAAGTGTGCAAGTTCGAACCCCGGCTCGCACCTCTGGGATTTATGTGCGAATCTCATTTTCATCCGAGATTATCACTTGCTATGAAACGGTGAAGGAAAACATCGTGAGGAAACCTGCACGTGTGAGGGAACTTGACTAGTTCTCGATAGTTGTGTGAAGTCTGCCAACCCGCACTGGGCCAGCGTGGTGGACTATGGCCCTAATCCCCCTCACATTGAGGGGAGGCCCGTGCCCAGCAGTGGGACGTTAAAGGGCTGTAGTAGTAGCTGCTGTAAATTATTCTGGTTTATCTGACTCCGCCATTGTTGTTTTTCCTTATAGTTGCCGTATACTACAGGTACATGAGATAACAACAATCGCGGAATAATTACCGCAGGGCTATACGAAGAGTAGAGTCGTTAGTCGTACTCTAGTTACTCTATGGGTCACCCACGCGCGTCAATGTTTTTGCCAATACGAAAACGTTATGTATTGACTTATAGAAAAAGTTCATTCTTGAACGCAACTTGACATCGACTTGAGTGAATTTTTACTTTTACCATAGAAATTCAATCTTTATGCGTATTTACACAGAGTTCGTTTTGGTATTTGAAAAATGGGGCAAGTACTTGACTGCCCATAAACATGAGGCTTCACTCGTTTAGAATGTCTGGATTTCTACATAAATCAAAATCCGCGGAAAGCTTATGTGTCATATATTTTACTAGCTACCACCCGCGACTTCGTCCGCGCCGACTTCAATGATTCAATATATTTATAAATTATAGCCTATATTACTATTCTGGTGTACAAACATATTACTGTAAAGTTTCATCAGAATCCGTTCAGTCGTTTTTCGTGAAAGAGTAACAAACATCCATCCATCCTCACAAACGTTCACCTTTATAATATTAGTAGGATTATTAACATTATAAGTAAAATATGAGAAAGTTAATAATTAAAATTAAAAATACCCGATTCCCCACAAAATGGACGCGTAAATCAAATATACTTTCATTAGGGCAGAAATGTAATTATAATTTTCGTTCAGAATGAGCGCCCTGAGACTCCTGAGAGTTAATTTTTCGGAGACGCTCTGGAGCAGCCGACTGATGGTCGAGTGTTCATATGTTAATTAATATAATAGCGTAAGTTTTGCCAAGATAAAATGCTAATAAAATATGTTGAAGAATAGATATACTAAATCTTTACCTTATTGTAACCGACCAAGTTTTCCCATAAAACTTGTCGCTACGTTGCTCTTGAATCAGTCAGCTGAAATAGGTGACTGATTCAAAAGAATTCGAATGAAAATTTGAATTCTTTTTCTACACTTCCGATTCTACAATCCGATTGTATACACTTAACAATATTAAAAACCACCCTAGTGCGAGTCAGACTCGCATACGAAGGGTTCCGTACCATTATCTATAGAAATGGCAAAAACAACATTTCTGTTGTATGGGAGCCCCCCTTAAATATTGTTTTTATTTTAAATTAATTATTTATTTTTAATATGAATATATAACTAAATATTCTGTGAATATTTCAAGCATCTACCTGTTTCCGTTATCAATATCGATCAAAAGAATCGCGTTTGTTGCATTAGAGCCCCCTGAAATATTTATTTTATTCTGTTTTTTTTAGCATTTGTTGTTATAGCGGCAACAGAAATACATCATCAGTGAAAATTTCAACTGTCCAACTATCACGGTTAATGAGATACAGCGTGGTGACAGACGGACAGACAGACGGATGGACAGCGGAGTCTTAATAATAGGGTCCCGTTTTGGGAAAGGAACCCTAAAAATTAGTTGTTAATACAACTTATTAGAGTTGTATTGAACGATTCGAAAAGCACCAAGTGATATAGGTTGTCGTATTCCGAGTGATACTAGCTTGGCTACGAACTGGGTCCAATATCCGCGCTGCGCCGCTCGTCGTATCTTGATTATCTCACGTCGCGGTCGTCGGAAAGCGACCGTCAATCAAACATCGAGCCAGTTGGCTCAGATAACCGGCCGGCTTACGCCTTGCACCCACCGGGAAGAGCAAAATTAATTGTCTCTTTGAAAATATACTCTATTACAATATACATAATGATAATAATGCTCTGGCAAAAGTCACGCGACTAAATTCGCTCATGTAATCGATGATGTTTTATTGAAAAGTATGCTTTGTGTATGAGATAATACAGTTCGTTTTAGCGTTTGAAAAAATATTGGTAGATTTGACGCGCCTATCGGTGCAGGGCTAAGCTCTTCGTTACAAGTGTAGCAAGACTAAATACTTGTCTATGGCCGTTTCTAAAGTGTTACTACACAACAAAATATATAATATTACTAGCTGAGTTTGCGACTTTACACGCGCGAAATATAGGAACCCGAAATATTTTCAATTTAACTATTTTTTTATTCCGTAAGAACCTTATAAAAACTTTTAGACTTTTAGAAAACTGTAAGAAAAGATGAAAGGAATTGTCGGTCTTCAGTCATTGTCAGTGCCTGATCAAGGGGAATAGGGATTAATTTTTAGGGTTCCGTACCCAAAGGGATATTTTGACTAGAGATATTTTAAGTTTTAAAAATTCGCGGCGAAATTAAAATAGAAAAATCGTGATCGAAATTCGGTCAAATTTTTATATCATTTTATTGTATACCCGATACTCATGCAAACGGCCAAGTATTATTTTGGACTTCTGAAACATCCTGTATATACCATTCGAGCGGCCAGATTATTCTGCGTCATTTGGTATGTAGAACCCAATTTACAATTTTTTGTCGCTTAGGAAGGATTGTCTTTCAAGCGCCGATATAATAATGAGTGATACTATATATATGACAATTTCGATAATTTATTCTAAATCGGTTATATAAAAACATCGTATGTACTTCCTTGATATTATTTATACGTGTCCATACAACTACTGCTACGGCCCTTTTAACGTCCCACTGCTGGGCACGGGCCTCCCCTCAATGCGAGGGGGATTCAGGCCATAGTCCACCACGCTGGCCCAGTGCGGGTTGGCAGACTTCACACATCTATCGAGAACTACTCAAGTTCCCTCAGACATGCAGGTTTCCTCACGATGTTTTCCTTCACCGTTTCATAGCAAGTGATAATCTCAGATGAAAATGAGATTCGCACATGAAACCCAGATGTGCGAGCCGGGGTTTGAACCTGCGCACTTTGATTGCAAAGCGTGCGTTCGACCACTCGGCTACCACAGCTATATCGGCTACATAATGTATTTGTGGAGTGTCGGGAGAGGGTCCGAACGTGATATATCGGAACACGTGGTTGATTTACCGCTTACCTGTCCGCTTTGTGTTCACACTATGTATCAAATATATATAGATAAAGCATCCCATTCCAAAACGAACTGTATTGACTTACACAAAACACACAAAACTGTAAATCCTTATTTTCAAAAAAGCAACCATGGAGTTTCTTGCCCATTCTTCTCCATAGGAAATGCATTCCGAATGGGTGGTAGAGCTACTATTTTATTATTTTATCTCCTTTATTTCTTATCTTTCTTATAAATTACATTTTTAAATATACAGGGTGTATCAGAAGTCCGAAATAATAATTGAACCTGTATATCGCTATAAGGAGTGGAGCTATATGGCCCAGACATTAAGTTAAAATTCTTAACTTTATTCTTTCATACAAATCTAGGAAATTCATTTTTTAAACAATTTTCGGTCGGCCCTTCGCAAAACGTGAACCAGCTGTTTATTTAAAGGTCAATGCTCCACACCCATTGTGACAAACCCCGCCTACAGCGGGTACTAGTACTCTTAACACACGAGCCGCGCGGGGGTGGGGTACAGGGGTGAAGCGGCGGCGGCACGCGGCCGGCCGGCGCGCGGCGGCGCGGTGTCTTTGAGCGGCTTTGATTGTGTCGGTCGCCCGTTGCCAACTCGCCCACAGCGGTCTCTTTCGCACTCGCGCCTCTCTTTCGCACTCGTGGGTCATTGTAATTGACAGTAATTTTGATATTCCTAGGTAGGTATGAGAATGACCAAAACATTGGTAATGAAATTACTGTAAAATTTAACCGCCGAGAACCAAGCTTCCTTTAATGAAGGTAATTATGTAATTAGGTAGGTATCGAGACACCTTTTGTAAAACGCATTCATACATTTTATTTTTTGTTGCTAAATAGCAAACATTATTAAATCTTTTGTGGTTTGGTAGGTAGCTTTCTATCAAAATGAACCTGGTAGCTGTTTTATTTTTGATAATGACTACGCTGTTGGCCGTGAGCGGCAGCTTTACCGTAGGGGGTTTGTGCTATTGAAACTTGGGTTAGTGTGTAGGTATCTATCTAGGATCCCAGACGGCCTACCTACCTTACAAACACTATTTAGGTACTAATGAATAAGATGTATGACTTCTTTTTACAACAGGTGTCTAGGTATCTACCTAATTACATAACTACGTTCTTAAGAAGTAGGTTGGTTGGTAAGGTTATTAAAATTGTAAATTAGAAGGTACCTACGTAAGTTTTCATTTAACAGATTTTCTTCACTAACAGTAAAAGTAAGTAGGTATCTGGGTAGCGACTAGCGACCATAACGAAGTTTTTAGTTGGTAGGTAGGTACGTAAGTTTTCGTTTAACAGATTTTCTTCACTAATTGTAATAGTAAGTAGGTATCTGGGTAACCACTTACTTAATTAAAGGACCCAATCGTCCGAGTAAAAACTGCTATAAAGATAATAATAGTAGGTAAGTATTTACCCGTGGCCATGTGTGCAGTGTATCAATCCGTGGGTTTAATTGGAATTTATTCACTTCTCACATATCACAAAGAGCTAGGTAGGTACCTACCCACCTGCACACTTGAGTAAATATTACTTTCACGTTTTTAGAGGACATAAAAGAAATCACAAAACTGTTACCGGTATTCCCTTTAGTCGCACCAATGCACAAAATCATCTCATAGTTTTCCGAGTTTGAAAACACTTCACTATTACGCGGAGAACGAGACATTTTTCGGAACACAAGTAACCGCCTTGACGGATTGCAAGGAACTAAATAAATATTTTGATTTACGTTATTTTTATTAAATAAAAATATCAAAGGACCGCTCCGACATTGCACGAAGGCACAGTGTCTTACCGCGCTGCAACGCTGGGCCAATCACCGCTGATGCAATATGGCCGATGATTTGTCATTGGACGAAAATTGTCCTTCTGTGTGATATCTCCGCCCGCTAATGTTCACTACATTGACATATTCGCGGCCATGATTATTAGAGTAATCAAAGATTAAAGTCTTTCAGATATGCCAGACCAATTCTAATAATTGTCTACATCATTAGGTACCTACTTGTATTCTGAGAATTGTAGTGATTATGATAAAGACAAATAATAATAATAAAATAATTTTTTTTTTCTTTTAATCAACTCTCACTATGTTTCAGTTTAAAAATAAATCTGTTCACGAAAACTAAAACGAAAATGGATTATTTGCTTGTGTAGAAGTTTTACTTTACATCGATTTAAAAGAAGTATGATTTGTTGTCATAGTTAGGTAACTACAGTGACCGATTTTTATTTCTGTATTGAACTATGCTCGTAGGTAAAAACCTTGTGTCATATCTATCACTCCCTCATCATTTTAAAGCGAGTTCATTCGCCTCATCAGCTGATTTTTAGGGTCGCGGTGCGTAAGTTTTGACACCAACTTTGGACACAAATTGCTCAGAAACTAAATTAGTTACGTATATTTTGCTTGAACGTGTTGATTGCTTATCATCTGTCCTATATGGCCCCCAAGTATTATTTCGGACTTCTGATACGATCTGTATATATAAAAAATACATTTAAAAATATAAAAAACAGTTCAGTTATTTTATTATTATTACAAGCTTTATATTAACTTGTCAATGCAATGTATGTCCGGGTGGAATCTTCCAACTGAATTTTAAATCAGTTATCTTTAACCGATTGAGCTGAAATTTGGTATACACGCTTACTTTGGATGACAATGCATGATAAGCTATGTGATGTCATTCTAACTCCAATATGGCGGATCATCGAAGATGGCGGAATAGTTATTTTTTCTGCCTTACCACAGTATGGGTATCAAATGAAAAGGCTTGCTGAAGAGAACACGAAAACTAAGTCCAATTAAATAAAAGCTTGTTTTTAAAAAGTTTTTTAACAATAATTTTATTTATTATTTATTGACTATTTGGTTTATATGAATAAAAAATATTCTGATTCTGATTGAAAAAAAGTTAATTCTTCAACGGATTTACGGCGCGAACGAATTTTAACGCGTGAGGACGTGGCTCTTACTAGAGAAATTCAATCTACTTGTGTTTTGACATAGGGTACGTTTTCGTGTGTGCGGGGAGCTTTATGTGTTCAAACTATGTATCAAATATACATAGATAACTCTTTATTGTTCCACTTCACAAAGTAGTTCAAATTACGCTAACGATACTCATCTAAAGTGTATACTATATCGAGGCATGAAAGGCTATTTGACTTAAACGACACTTTTGGGCGATATCAATACAGGATATTTCAGAAGTCCGAAATAATACTTTGACGATTGCATCAGAATCAGGTATGCAACTGGATGGTATAAATTTTTTATTGGAATTTAACCATGTTTTTCCAACTTTTCTTTCGTCGCCGATTTCTATAACTTGTAATATCTCGAGTTCTATGTTAAATTTTCATGTTCTGCTTTGTCAATATTGGTAGTCGCCTCTCATAAGTGTAGTCTACACTGTTGAATAGGATTATGGATGTACCCAAAGGCTAGAACACAATACCTGTGACAAATATTCGAAGGTCTATAACTCAGAAACTACGATAGTTATATATAAACTGTCTTCACTAAGCATCCACATATGAGCTACCGTATATGTACCCAAAGTATTATTTCGGACTTCTGATACACCCTGTATATAGGTATAAAAATCAATGCCACTTTTTGCTGTAAGCACACTCCTCCTAAACGGCTGGACCGATTTGAATGTTTTTTTGTATGCGTTTGGGTGGCACCCTGGATGGTTTAGATTCACAATTGGACCCGGTAGGTGGCGCTGCTTTTGTATGTGACTCTTTCTAAGGCGGTACGAAGTTCGCGCGGACAGCTAGTTGACTATACATATTTGGAATCAGCAATTTTTTTCTGCTTCGAATGAGTATACTCTCCAGTTAAAAAAATGTCGCCTCTAGTCAAATATTCTTTCACTTTTCGATATTGTACAATGTGATTATGAAAAACCTTTAAATATAACATTTTCATCCCAAGCAAGAAGTCATTTCCCAAATGACGGCTTGGCGCCTTAAACAGACACCGATCTCGCCGGCGAGGTCGAGGAACCTTCCGCTCGTAGGTGCATCTTTGCACCTAGGAGCACAGTCACTACCTCTCCCCTCACGGTAACTGCCCAAGCCGAGGTAGTGCCCTCTGTGGCGCCCTTGAGCTAGTTGCCACCCTTTTCCGCCCTTAAGGCCTTGGTTGGAGTGCACTCTGCGCTCGCCACTCCTCCGGTAAAGCTGTAAAGGCCACCTCACGGGCAACAGCTTAGTCCATTCAAAAAAAAAAGACGGCTTGGTGTAGTGCGGGTTCGATTCCCACCCGCGGGAAATTTGGAAAATGATCTGTTAGGAATTTGCCCTGGTCTGGCTGTAACTGGGATTGCCTTCAGTCCATTGTATGGTACTCATAGTAAAATTGCTTAGTTTAGATCATACGATGAATACATATGTATTGTCTAGCGATAATTATATACACAAGAAACTAAAGATATTATTTTATCTCAGCCACACGAATATAGCTTCATACTTTCAGAGTTAAATCTATATCTAATGCATACTCCAATCTGTATCTGCTCTGAATCTAATATGATATAAAATTCTCATGAGCTGTTTAAAAATTTTATACTGCCGAAGCGAGAGTCAGGGTTTAAGGTCGACACCGAAAAATACGGCTATTGGTTTTCAATAAAACGCCAACATTATACAGTTATATCCCTTACGCTGCTAAACTTCGTATCACAGACGTATCTTGAAATAATGAGATGCAAAAACAGTTTTGTTTGGAATAAAATACCAAATAATAAATTGAATATTGTTTTACAAGTACCTACTAAGCTATATACTTAGAATTGGAATTGGAACTAGGATTTTTTCAAAAGAAAGTTTATATCAATGTCATATCACTTACAAATTGTCAACTATTGTCAAGTTAAAAAATGTTTCTTGTATGCCAAGGACAGGGAAATGTAAAAGAGAAAAGGAGATACCTTTGCCCAGGGGACAGTGCTATAGCAAAGTTAAAAATAATGCTACGACTGAATCAGAACGCAATGGTGTTTAAAAGGATCCGGTAAGAAATTTAATGGTATAGTCCATTACATTTCATACCGGATCCTTTTATAAATTGTTTTTTAGGGACTAAGCCCGCCATATATTTCCACTGCCGTTACTCCTGAAAGCTAAAATCTAAATGTCAAAGTGTAGTTAGTGTGTTGCCTTAACAACGTATTATTATTATTAAAAGCAGCTTTGAAGGCAACACCATGGACCTATGTCTACCTGTGTATTTAAAGTAAGTTAAAGCTATTTTAAAAAAGTAATTTAAAAATGTATTAGCCAGCTGAGTTTATTGGCGGATCTTCTTAGTTGACGTCGTGACTCGATCCGATAGTAACACATACGAAAAAAAAAAAATAACTTGACAATTTGTAAGTGGCCCGTGAGGCCATACAAACCACTAATGCAGAAAAATACATGAATGACAACATGTCACAACAAGACTCACCAGTAGTAAGTGTCTACTATAGTAAAGTTGTTGAGGTAAGTTTCCACCAGCCAAGCAACATGTCGCTCCGTTTAATACATCCCCCAATTCACCAGCGTAACATAATCTTGATAGATGAAGCAAACTATACTAAGACACTCGATAACTTAATGAAAATTTAATCTCTTTGATGTTAAGTAGATAAGGTGTATTATAGTCTCGAGTATGCTTCGCAGGTATCATTCAACATATCAAGCATACGCTGGATATAGAAACTTGACTGAATAATTTTCTCTCCTACTACGCTTATAACTATTCAGAAAGGCGTGTGAAGTTCACCAACCCGCACTAGGATAATGGCAAAAGGTCCCCCCCCCCCCCCAATAAAATGGGACACAAATACTTCTCCAAAATATGGTTACACTGCAGAGAAACTGCCTACCCCTTAGAGGATTGGCGTAACGTTGTATAATTACTGTTTTCCACTAATTAGGTCGTGGCGGCGTAGTCGTTACGCCTTGAGATCCAAAGGTCGTGAACCTACAGGTAATCCATGGGTATAAGTTTGCTTATGCCAAAACATCTTGTCTTCCTATTGCCGTCTTACATATAATCGTTATATATGAGCAAGACAGTAGTATAGGTAGTGTAACAAATGGAGTTGTAACTTGTAGAGCTACAGAAACCATTGTCTTTGAAATTGGCGACAAAACCTTGCTCGCTTGAGGTAATTAATGGTGGCAGTTCAATTTCCGAATGTTCCCACGGTATCACCAATTCAGTTTCGGATCTTAATTAAACGTAACTACTATATTCGGTTTCTGATAAGGTCATAGAGACGGATACATAAAGCTATTATTAATTTGGCTATCCAATTATGATCATTCCTGGCTGAATGGTGTAGGTAAGATTCGCAAGAAAACGAGAGGACGTATGAAGTTCACCAGTCTTCACTATGATTGTTAATTCTCTCGCATTAAGGAGTATGCCCGCTAATGAAGTTATGCCCGTTACCTATTATATTGGGCCCATAAATACACGGCGGAGAATCACTGCACTACAATACACCCCTACTTACCCCGCTGGGGAACGGAAAAAGAGTTACTGCGTACGCAATTTTTTTGGGAATCAAATCAAACTAAGTAGGTTTGAGGTTATAATATTTGATTAACCAATTTAATGGTCGCCACGGGTACAAGCTGGCTCAAATATTAATAACATAAAGACGCGGAACCACAGTCGCGTCAAGACTCGTGCAAACAATTGATGACTCATACCAAAATGAACTGTATTATCTCATTGAAAAAGCTCATTATTTAAAAAAAACGCGAGCGTATTGTGTCGCGTGACTTTACCACAGGAGTTCGATCTTTACGTATTCTATATATATATATATATTATATAATACCTATATATATATTATAGGAGCATACGCCCCGAAGCGGTAGGCAGAGTTGCACTGCAGTGCGCCCACACTTCACCGATGTATTTTGGTCCCAATTTTATATTGTCATTATACCGGGCACATTCCCTCTCTATACGAGAGTAATTTCGGCCATAGTTCACAACGCTGGCCCCGTACCGGATGGTGAACTTCACATGCCTTCCTATAGATAGACGTGCAGGTTTCCTCACGACGTTTTTCTTCACCGTTCAGCAAGTGGTAATCATTATTGGAAATTACATTCGCACATGAAAATTATCCCAGAGGTGCGGACCCGAAATTTCAACTTGCACCCCTTACGTTTAAGGCAGGCGTTCTACCGACGGGGCTACGAGATTTTGGTGTTAGCATAAAATTAGACGGGTTTTGTCGCATCTCTGGGTCCAGGACTTGAAGGTCCCTATAATACAGTTGAGTAATGAAACAAGTTATATAATAACCGCGGTCGATAACATTTCATTTCCACTCGGCACCTGTCGCCCGCATAGTTGGCGTGTTGCGTCAACTTGCGTCCAACCACATATTGGATATGCTATCACTTTACGTAACATTGTGTTTTCTATAGATCCAATATCGAGTTTTTTGTTCGGGTTACTATGTAAACATCAATTTTCATAGAAAAACTTGTAGTTAAATTGAAGCTCCAATCATAAATCTATTTTATAAGTGAATGAAAACATTGTGAGGATACTTGTATGAACAAAAAAAGACTGAGCCGTCGCGGGATGCCTGGCAGATGTGAAACATAAAACGTAAATGTCGTAGCGGTGAGTGAGTGAGTGAGTGGAGTCAGCCGGTGGGCGGAGTCTAAGCGGCGGAAAGAACCGAGGATCCGATGAGTACGAAGCGTGGGCGCATTTAAAACTGTACTTTATGTAATAAGTAATAAGGTTGTTTTCATTTTGTTTTGGCACAGCGTCGGCAAATATCGCCACGCCAAAAATCTGGTTTACCCCTCGCCTATAGTTGTTTCACATCAAAAACAATTTTACGGCGGCTTAGTCTAATGGTTTGAGCGTACACCGCTCGGCTCAGTACTCCAGGTGGTTGGGGGATTGATTCCCGTTAGTGGCAAATTTAGCAAATGGCGTTGCCCAAGTCTTGGTGTAACTGGGATCGCTCGCAGTCCATTGTGTGGCAGCCATACTACAAGCTTTGCTAAGTTTGGGATCATACGATGAGTATGTGTTATCTGGGGTTATTTATTTATTTATTTGATTGTAGCTAGTGCAGTGGTAGAGATACTATTATTTACTGACGATTCGTAAGTGCCTGTATTGGTTTATATGAATCAAAAAAGTTCTGATTCTGATTTTGCTTGATGAGGCAGGCAAATAATGTGCTAGCGTTATGGATGTTATATGACTTAATACAATGGGATTAAAACGCATGCTAAGTCGAGACCTCTGTGACGGATTTGCTCTCTCTCCGTCGTATTTCATACGAGAAAAAGAGATATCAACATATTCTGTATCATAAGTCTAGGCGCCTATTTGCGCAGGGTTTTATTAAATCCGATTTGGAATATCATTACGGTGCTTACAACGTGTTCACTCATTTCCATTAGCCCAGATTTAAATGTGAAAAGTTTTCAGCCAATAATTAGGCAAGCAACTCCGAATACTCTGAGCGAGGGTTCGGTAACCACTGTTTCAGTTAAGCCCTGGACACACTGCGTCGAAACACGTGCGTCGATATTTTTGCCATTACTAAAAGAGAACTATTTTACATATAAATAAATATACATTACCTAAAACTAACAATTCGTACGGGGAACGAACCGATGAATATTTGATTCCATTGGTTTTAAACAAACTTCCGGAGAATCTCCAAATGCTCTATAAATCACATATCAAAAAAGTTAAACCAACTTTAAAAAGACACTATGTACCGATGCTAAGCAAGTAACAATGTTATATGTGTATTATTAACGGCTCGCTGATACCCAGATAGACCCTACGAGGTCTGCGTGGTACAGCTTTTGTAAATTGCAGATGTAAAACTTTGTATATTGTAAATAAATTTAAAAAAAAAACGCTCATGCATCAACGAGACTTTATTGATAGCGCGAGTGAATTTTGTCGCGTGATAGAAAAATTGATAATGACAGTGATAAAGATGGCGGATGCAAAAACTTACTAGTAGTTGTAGCATGAGTGCCAAGACTAGACTTATGTCACAGAATATGTTGATTATATCTCTTTCTCTCGTATGAAATAAGACAGAGAGCGAACAAGCTCCGTGGCAGAGGTCTTGTCTTGACATGCGTGTAAACACCACTGGAATTCAATCTTTATATACAGGGTGTTTCAGAAGTCCGAAATAATATTTTGACGTTTGGATCAGTATCGGCTATATAACCGATTGGTATCATTTCATTGAAATGCGATCATGTTTTTTCAAAATTTTTTTAGGATTCTGATGGATGGAGTTCTATGCAATATTATCGAGTTCTGTTTTGTATATATTAGTAGTCGCCTCACTTAGATGCAGTTTACACTGTTATATAGGGTTATGGGTGTGCCTTATGGCCACAAAACGATACCTATGACGAATCGCACTAAGCATCGACATATCAGCTAATGTATATTTAACTAAAGTATTTTTTTATTTATTTAAGAGAGTTTAATCAAAAGTATTATTTCGGTCTTCTGATACATCCGGTATATTGAAACAGAGTCCTTTTAGTATTGGACAAAAAGCGTGCGTCTTGACGCTCTTATGCTCCCGGGGTTTCATCGTATTCATTTGAGACCTTTTTACTCATTTGCATGCTAATAGAGTTTCGGTATAGTTTCTATTTGTTCGGGAATCGCTATCTCTTTGGATAGTAATAGGGAAGCGTACTGGCGTAATAAAATACATCATACATCATCACGCCTGTATTCCCCGAAGGGGTAGGCAGAGGTGCACTGCGGTGCGCCCACAATTCACCGATGTATTTTTGGTCCCAATGTAATAGGGGGCGAGCCTATTCCCTTAATACCGGGCACATTCTCCCTCATTACGAGGGAGATTTTTGGGCTATAGTCCACCACGCTGGCCCAGTGCGGGTTGGTGAACTTCACACGCCTTTCTATAGACGTGCAGGTTTCCTCACGATGTTTTCCTTCACCGTTTCAAAGCAAGTGGTAATTTCGGATGAAAATGAGATTCGCACATAAACCCAGAGGTGCGAGCCGGGGTCTGAACCTGCACACTTTGATTTGCAAGGTGTGCATTCGACCACTCGGCTACCACTGCTTTTTTCGATTTTACGTACTGGCTTTCATTTTAAAATACCTGTTCAATTTTGCCTTGAAAACTTTGTCATGTTTGTTTGTATACATATTATAATTAGTCATAAATATAGTATCTTTAATTGCTAATATGTTATGACTTGCATTTGTACGAGTGAGATTAATCTCGGAGAGTAATTTCCCTAAGACCTTGAAATAAAACTATATTTACGGATTTTATCGCGTTTATTATTTTATTTTCCCGACGTTTCGGCTGCTTTACAGCAACCATGGTCACGGGGGGACTGAGGTGTTAGACGTCCTGATGTCATAGTTAATAACTGGTTACCCTCATATTTAGTTGTTGTTCCCTAAGAGCGTTATTTAACAAGAACAACGGGAGGTAAAGGATTTTTAATCCCATAATCCCTTACTGTCATTGCTTTTTCGTATACCTACAGTTGTACCAACTCATTAAGTATCACAATGTATGTATTGTTTTGTTGATTTGAATACTTTGTAAGATAAATTTAAGGATTTTTACAACTGTGTTTATAGCAACTACATAATATCGAGGGGTGGAAGGCTTTAGAGGCGAGCAGACTCATTCGACGCAGAAAAATTAGCTAATTCCAAATTTGACGCGAATTTGGGCGATATTGACTTAAATACGTCAATATCGCCCAAAAGTGTCGTTTAAGACCAAGCCTTTCACTCTCTATATAATTTTGAATGTTAAATAAGTTTGAACGATCTATTCTGTTTTAAACTTAATTTATTTAAGAATTTTAAAAGGGGCTACAGTTTAGTTTTAGTTGAAAGGAATCAAGTAAGTTGCGTGACTTTTATATAATTAGTTTAAAGCTCCAACTGTTTTGCATAAGCAGGTTTATAAGTTATGTAGCTTAGCTGCTTAGCTTGGATTATCGTGCAGATTGAAGATATACATCTTAAGTGAACTTTTTAAGTTCTGTACTTCTTTGGCTTTAACATTGTTTGTTCAGTATTTTTTTTAGCCTGGAGATGTTGCTATTCCACATTAAGTAATTCACTATAATTTACATAGCTTCTCGAGATTTTTTGAGCCAGAAAACTTTGTAGGCGTCCTCAAAAGACCCTACTAAAGTTTTATCACAATCTGATCAGCAGTTTAGGAATGCATGGAGTACAAATAGTAATTCTTGTTTATATAGATTAGGTATTCATATTGTTTTCTTATATTTACGCGAATACTATACATTGAAATAAAACTATTTTACGGATTTTATCGCGTTTATTTACAATTTTATTTTCCCGACGTTTGGCCTGCTTTACAGCAACCATGGTCACGGGGGGACTGAGGTGTTAGACGTCCTGATGTCATAGTTAATAACTGAGTACCCTCATATTTAGTTGTTGTTTGCGGTCCGCTCCACGCAGAAAGTGCTCACAGTGTCTTGAGGTCTTGCAATGGTATGCTTGGTTTTGGATTTATTCATATTAATTACTGGATTCCAAGTTGGTGGTAGCACCCAGCCATCTTCCCTATTGAAATTAAGATGTTTTTTAATTTCGTAGATTGTTTCGTAGATGTTTTTTAATTTTAATTTCGTAGAATTTGTATACCCCTGCATCTTGTAGAGGAATGTGACACTTGACAGGTGGTAAGAACTGACTAATCTTCTTCGGTGGCTTGAAGTAAGTTTTGGTTGAAACCCGTTTCAACATGTAGCCAATTTCGTCTGTGATACCTCTTATGTATGGTAGTACAGCAGGTAGACGCTCGACTGTGGCTGGTTTCACTCGGTCACTGTGATGGCGGCGTGGGACCCGAAGCTTGTTGTCATGCAATACTTGCTTGACGTGATGGATCTCTGCAGCCGGGTGTTGCTCATCACAGATCCCTTGTGCTCTCTGAAACAAAGATTTACCCACGGTAGGTAACTGTGTTGGATTGTGGTGAGATTCACCGTTTAAGTACCTATCGGTATGGGTCTTTTTCCTATACACGGTTGCTGTTAAGCAGCCGAAACGTCGGGAAAATAAAATAGTAAATAAACGCGATAAAATCCGTAAAATAGTTTTATTTCAATAGATTAGGTATTGTTTAGATTACGAATACTTTAAGCCCCGCTCGAGACACAAACGCCCGATAACAATAGCAACTCTAATTATGCGGATCTCGACAGGTTAATCAGTGTTTTAATATTGTGAAATCAAAACTGGGTACTTATCGAAATTCTGACTACACATGATGCAGGCTTGCTACAGCAATTATCTATCAGGTAATTTAAGAGCTGCTACTTTATATTGTTAATTAAGAAAAATACACACAAAAATGTAAATCCTTATTAGGAAAAAGCAACCGTGGAGTTTCTTGCCCATTCTTCTCCATAGGAAATGCATTCAGAATGGTTGGTAGGTATACTTTTATTATTATTTCTTTTTACTGACGATTCATAAGTGCCTTTATTGGTTTACGTGAATAAAATATCTGATTGTGAGATTGATCCTGCTAGGGATACTTATATCGTCATTCTTTCTCGCAAGTGCAATCCTTGACGATTGTACATTCCTGCAGGGGTGTTCCCAAGTTGAATAGACTGAGTTTCAACCAATAATGCCAAAAGCACCCAGTCCCCTGACCAGTCCAGTCTTGCAGCTTTTTTATTTTTAATATTACTTTCAGTTTTGACAGGTACAAAAGTTGCCAAAAAAACCGGCCAAGTGCGAGTCGGACTCGCGCACGAAGGGTTCCGTAACATTATCTATAATAACGGCAAAAAAATCACGTTTGTTGTATGGGAGCCCCCTTTAATATTTATTTTATTCTGTTTTTTAGTATTTGTTGTTATAGCGGCAACAGAAATACATCATTTGTGAAAATTTCAACTCTTCAACTGAACCGTGATGTTCAAGAGATACAGACTGGTGACAGACGGACGGACGGACAGCAAAGTCTTAGTAATAGGGTTCCCGTGTTACCCTTTGGGTACGGAACCCTAAAAATTGGCAGTTAGAATTGAAATAATAATACTTTAAGGGGTGGTGGTTAGACCCTGATATCGAAACGTAATATTGGTATTATGCGCAGGTCTTCAACATGATCGGATATAATACCTGACTACGCAATTTCGAGACCGGCAATCTCAATCGAATCTGAAATTAGATAGGTAGAGATATCTCACAAATTGTCTCGTTTTGGTCTGGCGGATGCTATGATCAATTTCGTTTGATGATATGTACCTAATGCTCTAACTCCTCTTCATGTATTGGTAGATTGTCGTACATTTGTCACAAAGTAAATTTGCCACAGAAAAAAATATTTGTAAATTCGTCACAGTTTTATTTTTTGAAAAAAAATATTCATATTCCAATTTAGATTATTGTAAATTCGGTGGTTGCTTGTTAGAGATCACATAATAAATAAATCCTTTCCGTCAAAAGGTTTGTTAGGAATAACTTTTGGTGAAAAGACCATTGGCACACTTTAATTTTAAATCATTTACGTAGTTCGTATTACTTTAAGAGATGGAACAATAAAAAGTTATATATGAATGCTTCGAAACAAAAGTTTTATAATATAATTACTAGGTATACAACGTTAAACGCGCAGTGGTAGCCCCGCGGGCAAGAACGCCCGCCTTGAACGTAAGGGGTGCAAGTTCAAATCCCAGGCCCGCACCTCTGAGATAATTTTCATGTGCGAATGTCATTTTCAACAATGATTACCACTTGCTGAACGGTGAAGGAAAACATCGTGAGGAAACCTGCACGTCTATAGAACGGCGTGTGAAGTTCACCAAACCGCACTGGGCCAGCGCGGTGGACTATGGCCCAAATCTCCCTCGTATTGAGGGGGAATGTGCCCGGTACAATGGCAATAGGCTCGCCCCCTATTACATTGGGACCAAAATACATCGGTGAAGTGTGGGCGCACTACAGTGCACCTCTGCCTACCCCTTCGGGGAATACAGGCGTGATGATGTATGATGATGATGATGTATTAATTACTAGGTATAAGAAAATATTTACAACGTGATGCATATACGGTAGGTATCTGAAATCATAAAGTCAGACAAAAAAACTGGCCAAGTGCGAACTGGACTCGCGCACCGAGGCTTCCGTACCTAAACTGTGGAAGCACCGAGCATTACGCCAACGAAAAGATAAACTGGACAGAGAGACAAACTTAACTTAGCCGTTGGTATACTGGTGTCCCCATAAAAAAAAAAACTACAAAATAAGTTTGTAATCGCAATAAAACATTTTCCAACAATAAATTCTCAATTTTCGGATTTTTTCCTTTACTTGTGCTGACCTTGCTCCTTGCCAAATTTCATGATTACCCTAGTACCCTATAGGTTTTCGATTCCCTTGAAAATGTAGTAAAATACGCAACATCTTTTGATTGTCATATTGTTTTCTTATATTTACGCGAATACTATACATTGAAATAAAACTAAATATGAGGGTACCCAGTTATTAACTATGACATCAGGACGTCTAACACCTCAGTCCTTCCGTGACCATGGTTGCTGTAAAGCAGCCGAAACGTCGGGAAAATAAAATAATAAATAAATGCCATAAAAT